>OY282452.1:66968012-68168012 GCA_958295655.1 Palloptera scutellata
TATACCCCCGCAATAGTACAGTGTGACCTTGATGAATAGAACAAAAATTTTCGTTATCATAAGATGTCAAACGATGTCAAACTTTGAAGAGAGAAGAATATCATTCTCTTCAAAATTTGAGAGAAATAAGTTGTTTACCAGGACAAGAGAGAATACTGCGTTACGTTCTCGTTAGAGTTGTGGAAGATAAGTGGAACTGGATTTCAGTACTTAGTCCTTATCGTCCAGCTTAGGCTCCAGATTCATTTAATAGTCATAAGAAATTGATTCCAGGAGCATACGAAGTCTCGGTACTGCCGACGGTCATTTGTATCTTTCAAGTCTGAGTAATATCTGTCAAATATAATTTTATGAATCGGGGCATCGGAAATGTCTTTAAAACAAGCTTTAAAAATTGCTATTATATTTTCGTAGTGATAATAAATTGTATAAGTTAACTCCTTAAACAAAACCAAAAAAAAACCGTAATAAACTTGGAAAATACATATATAGGTATATAAAAATGCAACAAATACATTTTAAATTATATACACAATAAATTCATATTTTAAAAGCTTAAATTATATACGCTTATGTGAAACATTAAGTAAATAACAACTGCAAATTAAAGACTACAGCAAATCAGGAAAATTCTCACACGACCTCACTCAAATTATACGGCACGTAAAATATTTGCTAACAAATTCAGGTCACTCACTCACTTAACTCAGCTCACTTAATTTCATATTTTCATAACAAATTAGTAAACAAATCAATCAAGCGAAACTAAAATGAAACTCATCATCAGGCAGGCAAGGGAATGTGGAAATGTGAGTGGGAATGTTGTGGGGAGGGGCAGCGAAAATTACTTCCTGCTTATTTTATGTCAGGCATTCATGCTACATGCCGCATACCATCCATCGGCATGCGTGCATTTCTTAACTTTCTTACGCTTTACTGTCATGAGAAACGATGAAGAAGCAGCCAGGGACCAGCAGACCACAACCAATTACATACAAAACAACAAAGAAAATGAGAAACAACAAAAGCTATCAAATGCAACATTTTCCGTGGTCGAAAACAAAAGATCCTGACTTCATTAATAAACATGAGCGCTCTAAATGGGAGACAACGAACGAACGAACGAGCGAGAGAGAGAGAGAGAGAGAGAGAACGAGTGGTGCTTGAGAAGTTATTATGGCTCTTGCAGTTATGTGAAGGTAGAACTGTAATTGTTGCATGTGCCTCGGTGTGTGGTCAAAAAAATATAAATATAAATAAATATTTTATAAATGCATACATAGCATATGCAATGCCTTAATGGCCTGGCTAACAACAACAACAACAACAACAACAACATTGTCATCATCAACAAAATCGAAATAAATAACAAATTAGTTCGTTAACGAACTTGTTTCCATTTATTTCTGTTTTGCCTTTTTGCCTTTTTGCTTTTTTTGACATGCATTTTTTATGTATGCATTTGAAAGCATACTTTATGCGCCATTGTCATATATCCATCAATAAATAAATAAATAATTGTTTGTCATATCTTTTGCCTGCAGCTGAGCCGCAATTCAACTACGCAAATGTGTGTTCATTTCCCATGAAAAGTTTGTTTTTATAACATTTTTAATTTGTTTGCATTTTTTCTAGTTTTTTGTAGCATTTTTCTGCATTTATATTGTAATGAAAATTGATCGTTTTGCTTTTTCCCTTGAATATTGAAGATGGCGCTACAATGTAGTAAATGTGTCCTTTAAGTTCCCATTGAACATTTGTGGTGATTTCTAGAAAAAATCAAAAATGATTTCACCAAGCTTAAGGAGCTTAAGAACTGCGAGGAAGTCTAATCATATTTGCCGGAAAATTTTCCAAAGTTCCATATCGAAGTTTCAGTTCACAAATTCAATACCAGCGATTCACTTTTATTTTTTTTCTTCTAATTTCCTGAAGGTAAATTCTGCTGAAAAATCTTGGATTTAGTTCACATAAAGTTAGACTCAATTCCTGTGCCTTGTCATTTTATTTTAATTTATAAAACGTAATTCATGTGAAAAGCTCGGCCTAGGCCCTCCATGGGCTGTTGTGCCATTAAAAGTAAAGTAAGTAAAGTAATTCATGTGATTGCATATGCCGCGTATCTTTCTGTATTTTACAAAACTTTAAACGCCGATAGGTCATTACAGCGTATTTAGATCTGTTCGTTTCCACCTAGTAACCTGGTGGAATTCCTATTGGAGCCCTCAAGGCAATCGAAGATCAGCATCTTCCAAAAACAACTAGAAACGGTCAGTAGAACAAGATCTATAGCAGCAGAAAGTTTCTGATAGAAAGACAAGTGGATAAAAATTGTAGCAAACCGTCAAACCTTAATCATAGATCACAGCTTCATCACTTACTTTACTTTTACTTTTAATGGCACAACAGCCCATGGAGGGCCTAGGCCGAGCTTTTCGCATCCACTCATGTTGTGCGTGTTATATTTGTACATGAATGGAAGGGACCTACAGTTTAATTTCGAGATTCGAACCCCGAACACTCTGCGTAGCAGTCCAACGCACTATCACTACACAACAGCTTCATCACTAGCTTTCAGTAAGTTATTTCTCTTTCTAGATTACTTTATAGTTTGGAATTTTATACATATTATCAGAAGACCAAACATTTTCATCATTTTCCTCGAGACCAACATGGAAATGTTTAGACTATGTGGTCGAGAACAGTGATAACTAATTACAAATCACTTACTTCCATTACAGATCAGACTACTGGCTGGCGTTACGTACTTTCTATGAGGTATTCGGAAGTTTTAAGGTTCACTTGCATAGTCGTGAATAGAATAGCCCCAAGTCAACGAAGGCTACGAATATTTATCTCCTCTGTATAAATCTCCATCACTTTTTATAGTCATTTTGTGCCCTAGACATTCTGGTTGATATTGATTTTGATCGGCTAATCATTATTTATGGGGCACACTACAATAGTGTCGTAGGTATGAACATATGTATAAATATGGTATATATATAAGTATGGTCGCTGTGGCGTAGTGGTAGTGCGTTGGACTGCTACGCAGAGTGTCCGGGGTTCGAATCTCGGCGCAGGCAAAATCAAAACAAAAAAGTAAAAAAAATAGTTTTTCTACACGCCACCACCTCTTGGCAGGCAATGGCGACACTGCAAGAGTAAAAATGGCCTACGAAAAGCTTTTCACTTCGCCGTTCGGATTAGGCATTAAACTGTAGGTCCCTTCCATTCATGTACAAATATAACACGCACAACATGAGTGGATGAGAAAAGCGAAAAGCTGGGCCTAGGCCCTCCATAGGCTGCTGTGCCATTAAAAGTAAAAGTAAATATATATATATATAAAATTGGTCAGTATGCGTAACACAAACGATTTAACTATATTCGCCTCTCCGCCCTTATTAATTTTTTGTATTTTTGATAACTCGAGGAAAATTTATGAACCGCTTCCAAGTTTGGTGCATACGTTTTGTATAGTCAGGAATAGGTAAAGTTTTTAAATGGGCTAAATCGGTCAAGTGGGCCGTGCCTGTGATGTCATGATACCAGTGACATTTGGAAAGAATAATTTTGACAGCAATTAAGAAACAAATTGAAACAAATTTGGAGCCCGCAATTGGCACAAATTCAACAAAGTTTGGTACTGTCAAAAATCAAAATCGGTAAATAACCACACCCATCTTAGCTTTTCAGATTATTTCGGTTGATATCTCTTCATATATTGTATCTCCATATCTGCATCAACCCATTTGCACTCATATATCAATGATATTAAATAAAAAACGATAGATTTCATTGATGACTGCACATTGTCATCAACTCTTCGGTCATATCAATAATCTATCAGCATATACATAAGGTTGTGTATGTGTGTATGTGTGGGTGTGGATGCGTAGGTGCAATGTTTCTAACTACTACCAACTATAACCATAATCTATGTGTATGCATATCTCTATAGGCAATATGCAACAGCTACTACATACACAGTTACAACTACAACAAGTTATAAATGAAACGCTTGATTGCATTTTAAAATGATTTTGTTCGTTTGCTGTTTTTTCCAAAGCATTTAGATTTCGTAGCAATCTTTTTGGCTCAGTAATTTGAAAAGCATTTTCACCAAAATACAGATACTTAAAAATAAAATTTTTGTATTGATGATTTAAAAAAAAAATCATATAAAAAACTAACTACAAAAATATAATATATAAAATCAATAGTAAATTCAATTTAATTGGTTATCGTATTTTTGGCCAAAACAGTATGTAGCAAACTCGATATCATCGTAAACACATTAAGCTTCTCGATAACGCCTCAATTAATTACACTGTGAAACAAAATCAGAAAACGATGATAGTTCCTAAGTTTTGACGATGGTTTCGGAAAATAGATTGAAAAAGATGATATATCTGTCATGGCGTTTCTGTGGGAGTGGAATTTTTTTCAATACAACACAATTCTATAAATTTTCATGTTCAAGACGGTCAGTTGCGGTTACATTTTCTAAGGATAAAATATACTTATACAGCAAAGTATGGGGAATATTTCATCTTCATTGAGCGATCCCCTATCTGCCGCCCAAAATGTCGAGAAACCCCATTTTCCACCTTCTCCATCCTAACTCCCAAACTATTGACTTTTTTAAATATCTATCTTCTACAAAAATGTAGCGAAAGTATTACACTTATGTGGACGCGGTATAATTTCGAAATCAAGGCTTTAATTTCAAAACTGTATAATATTGCGTTATATGGAAGAAGAAAAGTGCACTACCGCAGAAACGCAGAAACGCCGAAACGCCGAAACACGTACTTAAGCATATCATATTTTTCCATTTGTTTTCCGGGCCCGTCGTCAAAAAAAACGTATTGCACAGTGTTATCGATTTCAGTGTTGCCGGCCACTGTTAGGTAAAAAGCTTAATTTTTATTTCCCTTGATAGTAAAATGCACGAATGTTTATTATTTATTTTATGGGATTTTCCATATACTTATGTATGTTTGTATGGGTGTCGATGAGTTTGTGCTTAAATGCAATAATTGCATTTATGCCCAATTAAGTTTTAATCATTTCTACTGATTGATTAATCAATTGAAAGTAATTTTCTGTATAAACTCTGTAATCATTAAATGCATATGTCCTAGTTACATATACTACATACATACATGTGTACATGCCTGCATACATACATACTTTTACATATGTATACCATATTAATGCGTCCGTGTGTGTACATGTATTTGCTCTTGTTTCTGTGTATGTGTGTTCGTATTTATTATTAAGCATTCATTACATATTATCAGTTGTTTTTGGTAACATTGACTATGGCATACCTGCTACTTAAAAGCTTCTCAATTATAGCCATTTCAGTCATTTTTAGTCATCCACTTATAATTTGGTAAGTAAATCGCATCACTTATTCAAAAGCCAATCTCACTTTACACTAACTTCTTTTAAAAATGATTATTATTAATTGAGCCAAGCGACAAGTACTTGGCCTATGGCCCAACAACTTTATAATTACTTACTTGCTGCAACATTTAATATTGAAGTTGATATTGATATTGTTGTTGTTGTTGTCCCTGAAATATTCATACAACATAATGGATTTCAGAAAGTTTTGATTATTGCTTAGAATAGCTAATAAGAAACATTAAACTCAGTTAAGTTAAGCAGAAAACCATAAACTTCACTAATGATTAGATCTTGAGATGCATATGTTAGAAGATTACTAATAAGTACTTACTTAGTTGAAAATAGTTATAGTAGAAGTTCGGGCCCAAGTGTAGTAGCAAAAGGCTACGGTAAACTTTTTTCGATATAATAGAAGGCAAGAGAGTTCTGGAACTTAGTATCAGCTGCTCGTGATTCCCCTAGCCCTCTGAGCTGTTGACTTAGCATTGAAGTTTCAATTAGTAGGTTTGGCTACGTGGTCTGGTGTTTGTTAGTGTTCAAAGACTTTTCCAAATTCTGGGATTCAACTATTATAATAGCCAATATCATTTTACCAAAGAAGATGTAATGTATGCGCATTAGGCAAAATTTAAATCTAAGCACCCTTCAGTAGTTTAACATAGAATGTTAATACTTTTTTTTTTGCTATGAAAAGCTTTTCACTTTGCCGTTCGGATTCGGCATTAAACTGTAGGTCCCTTCCATTCATGTAAAAATTTAACATGGATAACACGAGTGGATGCGAAAAGCTCGGTCTAGGCCCTCCATGGGTTGTTGTGCCATTAAAAGTAAAGTAAAGTAAGTTAATACTTTTCAAATTTAGAGTATTCGAACCTCTAAAGTTTTTAGATACATATAGATAATTTATGTCAATTTGTAAATCAAAGTCCTTAAAGCCACTGAACAGATCTCAGTAACACTTGCCAGAGGTGGAATCATTTCAATTAAATTTCTCCAGAATTATTTTAGGGACATAACCAATCCATTGAAAAAAAGTATAACTATGAATTAACAGTCAGTGTTCTAATTAAATTTAAATACATAAGTCTTAGTAAGTCTTTTAGTCTTATCTGACCTATATATGTACATTTATTAATAAATTCCCTGATTTCTGGAAAATGTAAATATGTAATTGCATTTTAACTTTTAAAAACTACATATAATTAATCAAATTATGTATTTCATTTGATGTTTTCATTTCAGCCACCTGCAAACAACCGCTGGGCATGGAATCCGGTGCCATTGCTGATTTCCAAATCACCGCTAGCTCTGCACATGATATGGGCAATGTGGGGCCACAACATGCCAGGTAAGATGGAGA
Organism: Palloptera scutellata; assembly: GCA_958295655.1. Taxonomy (NCBI): domain Eukaryota; kingdom Metazoa; phylum Arthropoda; class Insecta; order Diptera; family Pallopteridae; genus Palloptera; species Palloptera scutellata. The sequence continues at coordinate 66,974,794 of OY282452.1, forward strand.
TATTCTCGAACATATATGAATAATTACATATCTGTCTATAGGTATTTATGTATGTGTGGGTGTAGCGCAAATTTTGAACATTAAATGAATGAGACAGTTGGAATTATTATGAATTATTTTATGGCGTGTTTAAATGCTTTTATGTCATTTGAATATGGTTTTGCTGCTGCTGTGATGTAGAACAGATATGCAAAGTCAAGTTAAATCACATAAATTATATCAAATACACACACATACGAGTATACACATACACAGCAGTACCCTGCAATATACAAATTAGTTAGTCTCAAAAATTACCTAGTATATTACCTTGCCAACAATTAGCTAGTTAAGATTCTAGCTCAAAACTGCTGCAGGATGAGTCACTTTGGAAACTGCTTAGACTTTTCTGTTTGTATATGCAACAGGAAAGAACGTCTTTCAATAATACTAATCAGTGAATACATTGTATTGTCTTGTAATTCTCATATACTTTACAATATTTTTCACTTATATGTATTTTCGAAATAAGAGAGTATGTATACATACTTATGTATAATAAATTCTGAATATACTAAATTTTTTGATGTACTTTGAAAAAATGTAGTCCGCAACTAGTTAATTTCAAACCACTTGACGCTAAGCCAAAACAAAGTAGTTCAATAGCTAGCTTGTGGATAGAACAATTATCTTTTGGTAGGGCATCAGCGTGGAAAAAACCAGTATGTTGCGTGTAGGTGAGATCGAGGTTTTAACTAGCTTTTAAGCTAGTTGGTTGCACTTCTGGGTACGCACAACTACACACGCAAATTGATATTTGTGTGTTTATAAAACATACATTTAAAATAATGGCACAACTTATGGCGCACTATTGTGTGACACATTCATAGTGTGTTGTTCGTGTGTGAGCTTGCGTATGTTCTGTGTTTTGGATGTGTGAAGGAATGTGTCACTAGTTGAGTTAAAGTAAGAGCTTTTGCTGCGCTGTGTTTCGTCTTTAACATTAAATACGATATGACTTATCACACAAGCGTAAAACGGAGGGCCTAGGCCGAACTTTTCGCATCCACTCATGTTGTGCGTGTTATATTTGTACATGAATGGAAGGGACCTACAGTTTAATGCCGAATCCGAACGGCGAAGTGAAAAGCTTTTCATAGCAATTTTCACTCTTGTAGGTTTGCCATTGCCTGCCAAGAGGTGGTGCCGTGTAGAAAAATAATTTTTTCTAATTTTTGATTTTGCCTGTGCCGATTTTGCCACTCTGCGTAGCAGTCCAACGCACTACCACTACACCACAGCGACCAAATTTATTCAAATATTTTGCTTTTATTAAATACTCGTACATTTAAGTTTATTGAATAGTGGGTTAGGAATAGTAATAAAATATGAAAATGTGTAGAATACTTTTAGGATGACATAAAAACTATATATGTGCTTTTAATATTTCATTGAAAAGAATAGTTAAGCATGCGATTGAATAATTTTTCATATATTTATGATATTATTTATAATACAGAATAAAACAGAATTCGGTACGCTGAATCTCACACCTCTACATCTAGGAACAGACAAGGCTACGACTTATTATTATATCTACTAATAAAAGGGCAATAATAAGTTCAACCAGGGAGGAAGCTGGTCGAAGAATTATTAAAAAATCGAGAGCTGGAAGCCTACTCGTAATGTCCCTAACCAGGCTACCCTGGAATTATACGAACCAAAAATATAACCTCTCTTTTAGGCATTGGTACTAATTACAGCTAAAGACTCTCGGTCTGTCTAACCTAGTAGAGCTTTATTATTACTTCCTCATATGCACTAAAAATAGCCAAACTATAACATACTTTTAGGGGCATAGAACAAATTGTAATATTCATTACGTGCTGAATTGCATAATATATTGGATCTTTTTTTTGTAATTTTTCCGCCATGAGGAACGTTGTATGCTTCATGTTTGCTTCAGGTGTGTCTAATAAAGTTGGTTTTCTTTTGGTAGCCTCTCATACGCAAGTATACAATTGAGTTACATGATTATGTGTGTACCTGTGTGTAGAAATTCAGCCAGCAAAATAATAAGCAGCAAAAAGGGAAACGGAAGTGACACCCCAAAAAGAAAATGTATGAAAATATATATTCAGTTTTTTTGTGACAGAATTGACGCAAAAAAAGGAAGAAAAAAAAACAGAAGAAAACTGTAGGAGCTTTTAACATCCTGGCTCACAGTTCGAACAGAATCAGCATGAGTTCATGCAGTCAAAATTTTGTTATAAATGCGTAGACGCTTACACTTTCTTGCTGCTTGCTTTGTGCAAAGTATGTATGTAATGGAATGTGAAAGGAGACTGGCAGCCTCTGAGCATGTAGCAAGAAAATTTATGAGAGTGTGCATGCATGTGTGTGTAATGAGAATGCTTGAATAAGAAGAAAGAAACATGAACATGAAAAGTCCATATTCATGCGTGAATTTTTGATGGATGCGTTGTAATGGAACGTGTACGCGTATGTATTTTATTCATACAATTTGAATGTATTTAAATGTATGTAGTATATGTGTTTGGTATAATTTGTTTTCTGTGTGTGTTTTCGTTGCCAGTTGAATGATTTCTCTCTCTTGGGTATACCAAAAAATGACTGCATACATGACTAAACGTACGCAACCATTTTTTGCCCTTTTTCTTTCCGTTTATCAATTTACTTTAATTTTTGCATATTTTTTTCTAATTTTAAAGAGAAATTTTTGAAGGAATTAGTTGGAATTGGTGAGAAATTTGCAACAGCGCCTGAAAGCATGCAATAGTTTTGTTAATTTCTTAATAATATTATGTCCTTTAATAAACAAGTTTTTATATTATAAAAGTTGATACATTTATATAACTATTTTTATTAGGTAGAGAGAATTTATAGTTTACTGTAACATTAAAGCTCTGAAAATTAGGCAGCAATTTTCCCCAAATTGAGAAAAGTTAATCCTTTAGTACACAGTTATTTACAATTATTTAACGACTTACATTGGGAAATTTGTGAACAAATTAAAAGTTTTCTAAATAGTTAGCACATCGCCAAAGCTATGGAATTTTTATTTCTTGCCCTTTTTAATTAATATTTATTCTCTAATGTGTAGTAATTCACCCATGAAACATTACATTTATATAACAATTTATGGTAGAAAGTGCTAGAAATAATTGGCAACTTTTACTTAAAACCAATTATTTTAATTATTGGATCTCATTAAAGTATGCAGTATTTTTAGTGCTTTGTAAAAACGATAAATTATCCATTTAGAAGTGATTCATATAATATATAAATTAAAAAAATGTTTTATAATTTCAAACCACTAAAATATATACAAAACTCTGATGTAAAAATTGTAATTTATATAAAATTAGTAAATCACAGATAAGTAGACGGATGAATAAATATCATACAGGTAGCTACATTCGATATTTAACAAAAAGTGTACATATTGATCCACCTAAAAGTATGCAATATTATTTGATACTTAGCATATAAAAGAGTTTTCTTTTGACTGCATTTATTTAACGATTTCTTTCAGAAAATATGCAAAACCTTTTCATTACTTTTTCTTTAATAGCATAAAAGACCATGCAGATTCTAGAACGTATATTAGTGATTCACATATTCTACTTAAAAATGAAGAAGTGCTTAATAGTTTTTTTTTCTTGGGCATGTTCGCAAACTTTGACTTGACATGGGTACTACCACCACACCAACAACTAAGTATTTACAAAACCGTATTAGTTTTTATTTGTAGTCAAAAATATGATGTCAAATAAGTAGAACTTGGCCTGCTTTGTACTTTTTAACGCAAATATCACTTGCTACAGTTTTAATGATCTCATTAAAAATGCTTTATTTAGTAACATATTAAGAGCCAACCACAAATTCGGAAGCTCACATTTCTGTACAATTTTTGTGAAAAGGCGCAGTCTTATTAACTGAATTGAGCCTTACCTCATCAAATTAGCATTTTAATGTGATCTTTCTAATCAAATTCTAAATCATGAATCGAAGATTGTATAAAATGACTTTATGTCCATTGAATTTTCATTAATTATAAGCCCGAACTCCCAACACTTTGAAGCAAATATGACATAAAAAGGCAAATAAGTTCAAAGCACCCATACACATACACAATCAGTAATAAAATACATTTATATGCGCTTAAAGTAATTTCAAATTTCAAATGCTCTTGCCCTCTGACTAATGGGGACTACTGACAAATTACCAAAAATAAAATAAAAACACATAGCAAACACAAAAACAAAAAAAGGTCAACATACACAGAAATGATATGCAGACATACTAAATGACTGTTGAACTGTTTGTCTTCTATTTGAATCAAATAAAAATGAGCAAAGGGGCAAAAGAAACAGGATGTTAGAATAGCAAACAAACAAATAAAACAAGTTTCTAGAAGAAAAAAATGACAGAAATATTGATTTTGATGTCATTGGTGACGATGGTGATGATGATGATGATGATGATGATGATGATGATGATGATAACATCGACTGAACGTAACGCTGAAATAGAATGTTTGTATGTATGTTTGATTACATATAAAATACACGTCGAAGAAAGAAAAGCAATAAAATTATACACAAAAGTCAAACGAAGAAAAAGTATTATTACTACCAATACATAAATATTTTTACTCTCCAAAAAAAAAAAGCGTCGTGCAAAAAGTAGTAGTAAAAATGTCACACATGTCGGCGTTACCGTTGTGTCGTTTCCGTCATTCTGTGGGTCAAAGTAAGGAAATTTATGTATATATTTTAATGATAGCCATGGGGTTAGCAAAAATCACATAAATTTTAGACTTTCGCAAGCACACACGTACACAAAAAACATACATAAAAAGTACAGTTTAACATAATGTTGTAAAAAACTGAAAGCATGAACAATTTTTATGATAAATGAACTTAAAGGCAAAGTGAAATCATACATGCTCAAACACAAATGTATGAGAAAAATTCATTTCCCGAACAAGGTATGCGGCCTAAACATATAATTTGGCTTGTATATTGCTTTTCTTTTGGTATGATGTAGCATGCTTTTAGGTGCTCTCCTTTATTTGCTATTTCCGTAAAGTGAGGCACCAGCAAATGGAGATTAAAGCTTTAAAGTTTTCTACACGAAATTTTGAAGATTTAATTGAAATAACTGTGGTATGTGGTCGCAGTGGCGTGATTGATAGTGCGCTGGCCTGCTCCGCAGAGAGTCCGGGGTTCAAATCTCTGAACAGGCAAAATTAAAAAGTAGAAAACCCATTTTTCTACACGGCACCACCTCTTGGCAGGCAGTGAGTAAGAAGTAAAGGAGGATTATTATATTTTTAAAAAATATGTCAAGTTCCCGATCCTGACTGAAGCGTTTCTACAACACTAACTCAAAAAATCGTCTATTTATTCTACCTCCATCTAATCTCAAATATTTATAACACTTCGCATTGCTGTAGATTGTAAGTTGCCGCGTAATTTCTGAATTTTTCACGAAATCTTTCCGCCACAAAAAGTTTTATTTGGCCAAAAAATATGCCACAAGCTTCTTGTAATACAAAAGAATGACATTAATATTTGAGAAACATATGCAAACTTTACGTTTTTCTCTGAGAAACCTAAAATTTTCCTAGGCTAGAAAGTTTCACTTAAAAACATATTTTATGCAGCCTTAAACTATGCAGCATTAAATATCATAAAATATACAGCGAATAGAAAATATTTAGTTTTAATTTTTGATAACAGTGACACAGAACATTTGATTACGGATCTCTCTTTCATGTTGGATTGACTATAAGTCGTATAATTTCTACATTTTGCAAGCAGACTGCGGAAACAAGTTAGCATAACATGTAGAACTGTTTATATTTTTATTTACGTATTGGCAATTTAATTTAATTCAAGTAATAAAATAATGTCTAATAATATATTAATAATAATTTATAAAACAAACAAAAAGTTATGCTTCAAAGCTACTGTTCAGGACGACAACTCTACTCGTTCTCCTCGCTACTCTTTACATGTTACCACGACGACCCCTCTCGGCTTTTGAGTGATGACTCCTATGACGACTGCAACTTGTGTACAACTTCGGCAACTTTTGACAACTGACTCTCTCTCTGACCGCGACTGCAACTTATGTACGACTTCGGCAACTTTTGACAACTGACTCTTTCTCTCTAACTGCTTTACACCACTTTACATAACATTAATGCACGTGTTCTATGGAGCCTTGAACAATATACTTGAAGTCAACGGTCTTCAACAGAAACTTCTTATCGCTTCGATGGCTAGTTGTGTCCGATTATGAGCTGGAAAATATGCAAGAGAACACCTAAAGCCCAATTTTTTCATACGAAAAATATTCAGCTAATATCGAAACAATAAAACGCACATACAAACGCTATTGCAGCTCAATCAACCATTCAGTCAGAACAAAAAGAAAATATTGAAATCGACTCGCTCTCCTGCAACTGATTGAACATAATCAAAACTAATCAAAACAATTTTTTGGTAGACAGCCATACTCGTAACCATGCGTCAAATATACACCACAAAAACCAATTCAATTCATTGCTGGGTCTGGCTAGTAGGGAAGCAATTGACCCACTTGCTTTATGTGCTGGAAATATACTCGTAGCGGAAGAAGACGAAGACAGAGAAGAGCACACAACTTCAAGTAATATCCACACGTCCAATGTTCGAATAAAAATGCGATTACAACTGAATTGAATAAAGCGAGAGAAAAATAAAAGAAAACATCGAGAACGAGAAACTATGAAGTAAAGCAGGAAGTACAAAAAGCAAAGGAGTGAAGATAATAACATTATCTAGTGGTAGATATACGAAGCTATAGCCCAGCCAGGGTAGAGGGAGGGCGGACGCACACAAGTTGATTGCAAAATGATGTTCGATTAAAGCTTAAAGTGTGAGAGTAAATTGAAAAAGTATGATAGAAATGAATTAGGAATTTACTTCTCTTTCACTTTGTGTGTGTGTATGTGTGTGTATGTGTGTGTAGCTGAAATATCAATGGCTGCCAATGGCTGAACAAAGTCAATGTGAAACCGAACAAGTGTCAATGTCAGAAGCAATAATGTCAGACTTACGTTAAAAGAAAGAAATAGAACAAAATGAGAGACGGAAATTCCAGCAGATATTTTCGGGCAAAATGTGGCTATTTTTATACACAAATATGTTATATGATACAATTATGTGGAAGTAATAAGTGTTGTGCGAAAAGCACGGCCTAGGTCCTCCAGGAGCTGTTGTGCCATTAATAGAAGGAAAAAGAAGAATAAGCGGTGTGTGGGAGGGTGAACATATGTATGTAGCATGCTTTAGCGCACCCCAACTTGTTCAGCGTCTAATTTAGTTTTGTTAAAGTTTTGTTATCAAAATAAACACACACACACACACCCACACACAAATACAACTAAGCAACATTTATGTTCAACTCAACTCGGTGTGTTTGTGTGTGCGTGTGTGTGGATACGTATGTTTTCATTTCTTTTAGCATAACTTGAGGCGTTTTCGTTACTTTGCTTTCGTACTGCTATTACATCGATACAAATCAGTTGGCAATTGTGTTAACGCGTTTTCCATTTTATTACATTAATGTTTGATTTCTTTCTCCACTGCATTCGTATTTTGCTCTCCACTGGCTCAGAGTGCCGTCTCATAGAGAGCATGCCCTTAAAGCAGCGTGCGTACCTAATGTGTTAATGTGCTTTTTATGTTACAAATGAGTCAATTTTTATGATTTAATGTTTTTCTCTGGTTGTTTATTAGATTTCTTTTCAATATTTCTCCAATTTTTGCTGGCTTTTTGCTTTTGGGAGGGAGCGAGTAGCGAATACTTTTGCTAGTATTTCTCGTTTATTTTTATTCTATTTTTTATTTCGTTATTATTGTTATTGAATTTTTTTTCAGCTTTTATTTTTGATTTAGGCGCCGTTGAAAGAGATCGTATTTCATTTCTCGCATAAATTGTTTCATATTGCATTATTTATATAATATATATGTAAGTATTTTATCCCCATTTTTATTTGACTTGGTAATGGTTGATTTAGGGCAAGGTTTTTACTTTCGTTTTCTTTCAATATTGTTTAAGTTATATCATAAATGCGTTAGTGGCTTGAAAATATTTATGTTGAGTACAAAGTTCAATGGATTTTGAGAGCTGCTCATGAAGTCATGCATATCATTCACAAAAAAGAACTTGAAATTATGAAATTTAGCCACTGAAATATTAACTAAAAGTATTAAATTAAGAAGTACTAATAATTTTCTGTGAATATTTTTAGATGTGAAAATAAGGGAATAGCAATAAGAAGAGTAAAAGAAACTAAAATTTAAAAAGCTTATACTCGCGAAGAAAAGGTTTAAATAAGTATGAGGAGTTACGGAGAAACTTTACTTTACTTTTAATGGCACAACAGCCCATGGAGGGCCTAGGCCGAGCTTTTCGCTTTTCACATTCACTCATGTTGTGCGTGTTATATTTGTACATGAATTTGTAAATTACGGAGAAACTATATTGCAAATTCTGTGAAATTGATATGATTTCAGAAAACAAATGATCACAAAGTGACTAACTTTCAATATTCTTGTGAAGTTATACAAAATACTTATGCACGAAAGTGTGCTAAATAATTTTCAATACCCTAACTAACCGTGCATATTCGGTACATTTTTCAAGCTGAAGCGCAGATTTCGAGAGAAAAGGTTGCAAAGGTTGCATACTTAAATGACTGCAATAAGCATATGGCCAAGAAATATAAAGTTTGAGAGTAATATCAATATCAAAATTAATAAACTATGCACAGTAATAATCTTCAAAAAAAAAAAGGAAAATATTTATTAAAGGAATTAAGCCAAATTGAAGTAACTCCATATTTGAATTTAACGTTTTCCTCTTTTTTCAATGAATGAAAACGTAGATTGTTTATTCCAATAATATTTATAAATTATGCACGGAATTTTGTATAAACTGTTTAATGTTTTTGTATTGTATATACCGTGCACATAGACACATACTTATTTTGAGAGAAAATCTATCCCGGTCAAGTTTTTATATGTGACTCCATATTTAACCACTTTTTCGTGCATTTTTTTTCGTATTAAGTATATTTCTTAAGAGCTTGTGCATATAGTACTTACTTATGTGTGCATATTTTAGTATTTTTTTGTTAAGGCTTGATGCATATTTTACCACAGTGTTAGTGTGTATTTTTTGTTCCAAAGACCTTAAGAACTAACTTATTCGTATACATATTTTTTTAATTTAAATAACATTTTCTGGTCGCATATTTAATTGCAATTGTAAAATTGAAATCAACAAGCTTAGCAAGAAAGAACTTCTTGAAGTTAATTTATCTGACATGTTAGTTGCATACTTGTGCATAATAGTTAACACTTTTTATTATGTTGCTTCTGAAAATATGCCATTTTATTCATGCATAGTTTCTTAGAGTACAATGTGTTTTTATTATTTGTGCATATATTCAAAAATTTCTATATGTTTTAAATCCCATTACCTTGGAAAGCTCAGTAATTTTCTTCAGTAAATTTTTCTTGCAAATACATTATACTTTTCAATTATTCACATGTGCATACCGTGCATACTACATTTGCCATATATGCATGTCTCCTTACTTTCTGCTACTTATATGATTGTAAGTATTACTCCATTGTATGCATGTAATTTCCTCCGCATACATTTAACTGTTCCCACAAGTCATTCTGATTCTAGACTTCAATACTTAATGTATTTTGTCTGCAAATTTAATTTCGCCTATATAACTTACATGTGAATGCAGCAAGTTTATCTCTTGCATACTAATGCATTCATTCTTCATTTATCGTGCAACTTTACTCTGAATTTCCTTAAACATTTCCAAGTAAAAACCTTAAAGCATAAAATTTCCTTCAACCTGAATGGCTTTAAAAAAATAAAAAAAATATATACGAGTATGTACGCTGTAAGTGAAAATTTTTTAAAGTTTTGTCTTAAATTCTAAGAATATGTTTCAAAATATTTTCTTAGTATTAAACATTTCAATATGTAAGTACAAGTAATAAAACTCTTTTCAAGCACTTAAGCAATATTTTCCAAAGCAAACACAATCGTAGTAATAATCCAAAAATTTGTAAAACATACTTTTGTAGATGCTACAATATAAGATATATTATATATAGTAATATTTATGCATGTGTGTGTGTGTGCTTAAATACAAGCGCACTTTTACAAGAAGATGAAAGACAACAACAACATTTTAAATTCCTATTCACAATATTTTCCCACATGAAAATTTCTCTTCCTTACACTTTTTCTCACTTAGTACTTACATATGCACATGCATACGTATTTTCTTTTACAATGTTATGCCAACATGAGCACAATTTTCCTTAAGTTTTCTTCCTCGGCGTTTTCCTCTCTTTCTTTGCTATGCATGCATGCATATTCCTTTGCCTCCTGCATTGGTATTGCTAGATAATTTTTCAATATGGCATCCATGGCGTTGAAAAATATTAAGGATTTTCCTCCTTAAGAGCAAGCAACAAAAACATTTTCTTCAATATTTTCTTTTCTTTCATTTTTCTAAAACATATGTGTGTGCATACGTGCATATGTGTGTATAATGTGTATAAGTCTGTGCATATACATACGTACATGTAAAATGTCTGCACGAAAAGTACGAATTTTCTACCTCTTTTCCTATCGCAGACGCAGACAAAGCCATCAGATCTTACGTGTGTGCACTTGATGGCTTTAATTTTTCTATATGCTCATGTTATATGCATGTAAGTGTTATATGTTTATGTATGTATGTATGTATGTATGTGAATGGAGGTACCTTCTATACATTCCTAAAATGTAATGAAAATATCCTTCGGTGTGCTTTTTAATAAACGAAATTAATAAAGCATGTTTTTCTCTTCATACTGTTGTTGTTTCGTTCTTTATTCCTCTTCCTTCGTCTCCGTCGATGTTTTCCTCATTTTTCAATGAAGGCAAATATAAATTGGAATTTGTGTAAAAGTGAATTATTAAATAAAGTTAGAGAAATTTTATTAGATTAAGTGGAGAATAATAAAGAATGTACAGTCAACAACACTTAAGGCGTTTTAGTTTCATTGTGCGTGTGTCTGTAAGCTCATGATATTTAAATTTTCATGCATCATAACCAACCAAACGAAGAGATTTGTTGAATTTCACACAATATATGCAAGAAAATTTAATACAAATGCAAATTATGCACGAAATATAGAGGGTATGCACGCTCTCGTATAATAACAAATAGTTAAATAGTTAAATTTTGAGTGAACAATAATACTTACTAGAAAATAGTGAAAAATATTTATAATCCAAGTCAATTTCATTTTCATTTGTAAACTTCGAAGTATGCATAATAATTGGAATCAATAGGTTGGTTGCCATTGTAGCTAACTAACTATTTAAGGCTTTATAAGCATAAATTTGTAAAATACTTGGTGCCTAAAGCTAATCTCGTACATAAAGTACACAGCAAAATAAAAACTATGCACACTAGCTAAAATACAATTTTATGTCAATTATTCACAGCCCAACGGAGAATATGCAAGTTTCCACAGATTTATAGAATCATGCATAATTCAGTAGCTTCAAGGCAACAGCTCCGAATGGAATAAGAAACCCATGAGTAATACTTACTATAAAAAAATTACAAAACATTTTAGCCGATATTTTAACAAAATACTTTGCACGTAATGTATGCACGGAAAATTAGTATAAAGTAAGGTAACTTAAATAATTCAAATCTTAAGGCATTAGGTACAAAACATTTAAAGTATGCACGATCAAATCATCAAGCTGAAAAAATATCTTGAGTATATGAAACCATAGCTCTTAATAAGTATCTGTGCTAAGAATTCAAGTGCGTAAAAAATTCCATTAAAATGAGCGTGAATATTCACAACATAAAAGTCCAAGCCCACGAAAAATTTCATTACATAAATCAATATTTAAGTGATAAGTGATGCCAGTTTTTAAGTAAATATGTACGCGTATGTATGAGGAAACCCTAACGATTCCAAAAATCTTTTGCTGACATTCAATGCCAGCAATTCAATTGCTTTGAAGCAGTAAATTGAGCTGCGCATGTGTAATTATTACGACTCGACTCTGGCGGCATAGGCTCAACCTATTCAAATTGTGCTACTCCAATGTTTATCCAGCATAATTGAAAGGTAAATAAACCAGTAGCAAACCACGGCAGCAACAGAGGAGATGAAAAAACTATTATGTTTACATGTTGTTAACACGCCTTCAGAGACAGTTGTGTACATGTATTTATGAACAAATACCCCCGAGCAAAATCCACATACAGCATTCAAGGCTTGAGGTGCACTTGTTTGATGATGATGATGATGATGATGATGATGAGGAGGAGGATGACGCTGCAATAGCGTCAGCGTGCGCACAATTGTTTACTTCAGTTTTAAGCTCCAAAATGTTACAACTCAATTCTTGTGCATACCTTCAATGCATGCCATACAATTTGTTTACTTAAGCGCGAGGCGCAGATGCACAACTGCATCTTCTTTAAGATTTGGTTTTTCTTAGGTTTTTCTGTGCATTTACATAGTTTACATCGACATATCACATTGTTTTGTGTGTTTAATGAGCACACAAAATTGTGCATGCACCGCCACTTTATTTATTCTTTTACTATTTTCACTTATTTACTATGTAAACTTTAAAATAAATATTAAATACAGTTACAGCTTCTTCTTGTTCGTAGTGAAATAATTGTAGTTATTTGAAGCGCTAAAGTAAATAGACAGAAGTGGAAATATATACTCGTATATATTAGTGGAAGAAAATATGTGGGAGTAAACACAGAGACAGGGAGTGGAGAAACAATATTGGATTCTTGAAGCTATGGCAAATAGTTTCGTTTTATCTAAGAAAATGCATTAAAGTTTATTGCGATTTCCAAGGAAAATATTTGAAATAATTCCAGAGTAAGTAACTGCACAAAAATTATATAATTATCCCAAGTATGCACGATAAATTGAGAATTTAAATAAACAGCAATATAAGTATTAAGAAATGTAAATAGAAATAGGCAAATATTTGTGCATAATTACCAGTTAGGCACGATTATGAAATTATTATGCCGAGCATAGTGGCAAGTTGGTCATATACATACTTATGTAAGTCGTAAAATATTCACAACTATCAATATATGCATAATTATCATAAAACATTCATAGAAACATGCATATATAATACCATAAATATTTTAGCTTTGTGTGAATATTAAGCAATATGCACGATGCTTAGTAGCTGTAAATAAATTTTTACTTACTTTACTTTTAATGGCACAACAGCCCATGGAGGGCCTAGGCCGAGCTTTTCGCTTTTCGCATTCACTCATGTTGTGCGTGTTATATTTGTACATGAAGGGATGGGTCCTACAGTTTAATGCCGAATCCGAACGGCGGAGTGAAAAGCTTTTCTTAGGCAATTTTTACTCTTGTAGGTTTGCCATTGCCTACCAAGAGGTGGTGCCGTGTAGAAAAATTATTTTACCTACTTTTTTTTTATTTTGCCTGTGCCGAGATTTGTTCACTCTACGTAGCAGTCCAACGCATTACCACTACGCCACAGCGACCACTAAGTAAATATGTATGTGGGATTTTGAATAACTAAATAAATAGTTATTCAAAAATATGCAAATATATGCATGGTAAACAGTGGATATATTTGTGCATAATTATGCATTGCATTGCAGGAAAATTAAAGTAACAGTGAAATTATAAATTTGTCTTAAGTCATTTACATTTAAAATAATAAATATGAACAAGTATGCACGAAAACTGAATACCAAAGAAACAAGTACCCATGATTTTAAGAGATAATCTAGCATATAATTGCTTTTCATATCGGCATTACACACACGGTTATGATCTACTGTTCTACGAATTACATCTTTAAATCTTATCACATTATTCTTACAAGGATCTCAATTAGATTATTATGCACATCATAAAGCAAACAATATGCACTTTCCCATACCTTCAAAACGCCGTGCATATTCTTCCTTTCCTCTTCCTTAAATTTCCACTACAAACTCAACTAAAACTACATACAATTTAAAGTTACAGTGATAAATTTACTCCTCCCTTCCCTCTTCTTCAAATATTATATTTATTTATAGTAAAAGATTTATGCACAACAAAAGAAAAGAAAAACATAAATAGTGTATACCTTCAAATCGACCTCGAGTAACCTCAAAATAGCGTTTGAATACTAAAAAAAAAAACAAAGCTGAATGAAAAAAAAAAGATTCATAATAAATTATAATCACAATACAACCACAACAAACTTCAAGAATGAGATGATGACGATGGAAAGCAGAAGAAGACACAATAAAGAAAGCAAAAATTGCAAACAAAACAACAACAAAATAAAAGGGAAAAATAAGAAAAATGGAAAGCGGCTTTTATTTGCACCGGCAAAAGCGCTCGCTGAGAGAAGGACTAAATCGAAAATGACATGCAAAGGACGCAAATGAGAACGATGTCGCTGGCTGCATTTCTGTGCCATTGTGTCAAGTGAACACGAGCACGAACTCGACGACAGCGCTTGCATAAATGACAAGAAAGCCAAGCCAGCACTGAACAGATAGAAACTAAGAGAAAATGGCAAAGGATATATAGGATATGACAATAAAAATATGGCGGCAAGGAACGAGGAAAAAATATTGCTGTTATGATTTCATACTAGCAGCATAAAGTTCAATGAAATTACGTATAATATACGGATCGTTTTTATAGTAAAAAAGAATAAATAAATAACACGAAATTTGCATGGGAAAGTTGTTCAATTGCAGGGAGTTGGAAAAATATGTTTTCTTTCATTTTTCATTTTAAGTAAAGGATTAGGTAGGCATAAAATAAAGGCATAAAAAACAAGCTTAATGCCATTAAAGTGTATGCGAAGACGCTCATTTAGGGAAAACGGAAAAACGTAAATATGATAAATATAATGTTAAAAGTTGTTGAAGGATAGGGGTTTTCAACATTCTTGACGATGTCAAGTAAATCGAAATGGAAGAAAGAGGCGATTTATTTTTATTTTCGCATTTAGAATTCTCTGAATGCATGAATGTTAAGGGATATTTGGGCAGGGCATTGCGTTGATTGGAAGGATTTGTGGGGTTGATAGGTGGGAGTAAGAAGGATGGAGAAGTAATTAAGAGCATTTGCTTTAATTTTGCAAGGGTCAAATAATCGGGGAAAATATTTGAAGGGAGCTTATCCCAAATACGAGCGGTACGACAGAGGTGCACTCGAAAAGAACTTATATGCACGATAAGTTGTAAATATGTATGTTTATGTGTGTAATTACACATTAACATAAATTTAAAGAGTATGTCATAATATGATTAAGTTTGCATATTCTATTCCTATTGTACATAATTAAGCACTAAAACTGTCTTTTTTAACTGATAAACTTTCATTTAATAAATGATTAATATTCATTAAAGAAACTGAGGGAATCACTTTTGATTTCTTTTTAACTTGCACAATAAATAAAAAAATATGCTCTGATATTGTTTGCATAACTGCCATAATGCCTTGTTATAACTCAACCAAATTATTTCAATGCAAAAATATTTTTCTAAATAAATAAATTAAAAATGCATTAGAAATTTAAATTCATAGATTTATTTGATAAAATTTTAGATAAATTATAAAGTCGCATAAAAATTTGCATTACACTTACACAAAATTCCAAGAGCTTCAATTATTCCTTACCTGGCCTCTGCTAAACATATAACCTCAAACAATGTCTACCTGATTTTGTTGTTATTATTGTGATTTTTATTTTATCCTACACCGTGCATATATGCTTTATGGATAGCACACACACACACACACACATAGGTATCTTCTTATTTATAAATATGTAGATAAGTATGCATAAATATAAATTTGCAAATGTTTGGCGAAATTACGCATAAAAACATACAAAGGTTTAATACATATTTACATATAACGAAGTGTACGTGCGTGTATGTATATGTGAGTTTGCATAAAGAAATATGAACGTGCTCGTACGTAGGTGGTATGTGCGTGTATGTGTGCGCCTGCATACACGATGCTAATATCCTTAATAGAGTTGCCTCAGGGCGCATTTTAAATGTTTTCTGTATATGTTTGTATGTAAGCGTATTTTTTGTCTGTTTACGATTTTCATACACTTTGACTTTTCTCTTCTTCTTTCGCAAAAAATCTTTTCTTTATCATCCTTTTATGTTCTGTACATATTTATTTTTTTTTTTTAGTTTTTTTTTTATGCTTGGGAATATTTTCGTTTTTATTTTATATTCCTTTTTCCCATTTCTTGTGCGCTTTTATTGAGTGCTTTAATTTATTCAGAAGCAACGAAGCTTCTACTTTTTAATGAGGATCTTTTCAATATATTCAACATGCTATGCGTGTGCGTGTGTGCGTGTATGTGTGCATATGTAGGAGCAAACATGATTAGATTATATGAATCTGTCTGCTGTCGGGAAGATTTAAGTGAAACTGTGTTGCAGCTACTTTTTAAAGCATATTTTTGTGTAGTATTTAAAAAAAAGGTTATCATTCCTTGAAATGATTGAGGTAGCAATAAGTGAAGTGTAAAGTTATTATTTCTATTATTTTTAAGTAGTTTTTTTTCTTAGTCCCTTATTCCGGATACAGGAAGAGTTTAAGTAATGCTACCTGGAGCAAAATTTATGTCGTGCATGTTTCTATGTTTCGTGTCGTTAAATTCATAGCATTGTTTGAATCAAATATATTTTTATTGTATACTTACTTAATGCAAATAACAAACACTTTTTTATGTATTTGCTGAACTCTCGCAGTTAAGAAAGAACCACCGTACCCTTCCCTTTTGATAGCTTATCAAATTAAAATTAAACATCTTAAGCAATCAAAAACAAAAGTTTTAAGTTCGTCCCAGACACACGCACACACATTCGCACAGAGAGAGACATGCACGCAGAGTAGGAGGCCAAAGAATACGGGGGGAAAAAACACTTGAAGACAACTGACGCCTTTTATGTGAAGTTTAGTATTTGGATTAATTTTTGAGCCACCAGACATTACACTTCATTGCAAAAATACACACACACTCACACATAATTATACTTGCATACAAATGAGAGAGACTTTTAATTAAAAAGAGCTATTTACTTTTCGAAAACCATTGTGATTTTTGGAAGGAGTCATAAAAAAACACAAATAGCAAACAAACCCAATGAAAACGACGAAGTCTTAACGATGATCGTAAAAATAATATATTTCATGATTTTTATGTTGTTCGTTTTTTTTTTTTCTTTTGAAAGAAAATTTTTAATTGCAGTCATTAAAAAATTATAAAAATCATAACGGAAAAGAAAAACAAAAAAGAAATTAAATTATTTGTTGAGAAAGCAGAAAACGTGGAGACGCAAGCAGCAATTGAATTGAAAGCAAAGAAATATTTTAGTATACTTTTAGGAGTTGTAGCACTTCACTGAATTGTAATCAAAAGGAAACGACAGGGACAGAGGCACACACACACACACACACACACACACATAAATAGTTACATATCAAAGTGCCTCTTGTTACTGGCAATGTACTTGTGTCTATGCGCCTGTCGGCGTATCGGTGAACGCTATTCTATCCCACAATCGTTCTCTCTCTCTCCCCCTCTCTCCCTCTCTCCTTCTAGCACTATTCAATCTTCAACTCTTTCCTCTTTCGCATGCATCTTTTTCTTTCGCACATTCCACATTCCACATTTCATACTTTTTTTTAGCATATACATACATACATATTTGCCTCATTTCTTGTGTTACTTTAAAATTTAAGCCGCTTATGGTAGTTTATGGTAACAAAAATGGCAGAAATATTATATTTTATCTTTGTAAACAGTTAGTTGGGTAGTTAGGAGTACAAAACACATGCGTGCATATGTTTTTATATATACATATGTATGTAAGTGTGAAAGTTGATATGTATGGGTACGAGTAGGTATGTTTGGTATCTGTTGCTGCTCCACATTTTATGCTCTTAAGTATAAAAACAAATATTCTCTGCGTGAAATCTTCTGTTGGCACACAAATGAAATATTCTGACTGAGAAATTCTATTTACCGGAAGAATTGGGGCACACAAATATGGGTGAAGACGGTATTACTTAAATATGAGAGATTTAAAAAAAAAAAATTTTAGTTTCGTTTTGTAGACAAATCGGCAAGTGACTACGAAACTTAATGGAAGAAATTTGATTTAAATTTATTGGTATGAATTTGTATTTTCATGAATATTCTCTTTTGTTTCTTGAAAACTGTGTGCATATATCGAGAAATATTGCAAATGAAAGTGGACATATGATGACATAATCATATAATTGGGAAAATTATGAAAATTGTCTCTAGTCTAGTGTTTTTTAGTACACATGATACAATGTGCAAATTTCTATATTTTGCAATACTTTAGCGTATCTAATTAATTGAACTTTTCTATCCAGATCATATCTTCTACATACCTACATTTTACATTTAGTAGTTATGGCAAATAATGCATATATACTGAAATTAAATAGATTTGGATACGAGTGTCGGGTGTGGACGTATGTATGTTTATTATGAGTTTTCACTTAATTATATTTATTTTGTTATAAATGACAGTTTTGCATATTTTGATTCTTAATCTTACTTACTTTACTTTTAATGGCACAACAGCCCATGGAGGGCCTAGGCCGAGCTTTTCGCTTTTCGCATCCACTCATGAAGTGAGTGTTGTATTTGTACAGCTTAATGCCGAATCCAAACGGCGAAGCTTTTCATAGGCAATTTTTACTGTTGTAGGTCTGCCATTGCCTGCCAAGAGGTGGTGCCGTGTAGAAAAATTATTTTTTCTATTTTTTGATTTTGCCTGTGACGAGATTCGAACCCCGGACACTCTGCGTAGCAGTCCAACGCACTACCACTACGCCACAGCGACCACATTGATTCTTAATCAATTACGTTAAAACGAACACTGCACAAAATCGTGCATATTTTGCTTTTTGTTTAATGTTTAAGTCCAGCTGTGCTTATTTTGTACTTTTGTGTATATGCACAAAATGACAACAACATTTCATTGTATGTATCCAGGTCATTGTCTATGATTCGCACTTTAAATTATCGTGCATAATTGTTTCATTTCGAGCATAATTTAAAAATTTCGTATGCATATTTTTGTTAATTATACAAATTAATAAAATAACGTTATTAATTACCTATAATCCTTAATTCATGCTAGATTCCAACATCTATAATTGTATATTTTCGTTCATATTTTCAAATTTTGTTTGCTTAATTTGAAGTTTACTCAAAATCGTTATTACACTTAGCATCATGTGCTTGGCAATTCTATTTAATTGACTTCACGAACATGTTATGCACAATTTTGATAGTAAAATTTCGTGCGTGTATTTCTTTCTATACATATTATGCGCATTCTCCTTTATTGCATACGTTCATTTTTTTATGTTGCTTCATAAAATCACATTTTTCACATAATCCACTTTTCTTACCACACACACATAAAAAGAAGAAAACATAAATTATGTCACATATGAAGTAAGCAGCAAAAGTGCATAAAAATAAATATGATAGCAAAGAAAAAATAGTGCAATTGCAGAAAAAACTACTTTTTCACAATTTTATTTAGAAAATCATTTAATAAAAGTGTATGAACCGAGAAATATGCACACACACGCACGGAGTAAGAGAATATGCACGCATATACATGCATATACTATATATGTATACTCATCTACTCTACATACATGACAGAAAACAGCGGCGGTTTGTTATTGGCGCGTAATCACAAAAAACGATCTATCTGAAACAATCTGTGTGAACACAAGCAAAAGTACACATACACATACACACAACCGCAATATATGTATGTACATAGTTGCACTTGCATTGCTGATGCTCCAATTACATATGGTTATGAGAAAGTGTTGGATAGTTGGATATACATACACAAAACGACCCATAGATATATGCACACATTCGTAAAATGAAGCGAACATGAAAGAAAAATGGTAATTTTAATATACATAGCTTATAAGTAATGGTATATGCACACATATACTCGTGCTCGTATGTATGTAAGTATGCAGGTTTTTTGATACCTACATGTGGTATAACCTTTTTTTTTGCAGAAATTGAATCATATCATGCTGTATACATACG
Organism: Palloptera scutellata; assembly: GCA_958295655.1. Taxonomy (NCBI): domain Eukaryota; kingdom Metazoa; phylum Arthropoda; class Insecta; order Diptera; family Pallopteridae; genus Palloptera; species Palloptera scutellata. The sequence goes on from OY282452.1 coordinate 66,995,077, forward strand.
TAGTCCACGTAGTAGTCCAAACTAGAGCCACAGCACCTGAAAGTATGCTACACATGCTCATATGAAAAAAAAGAAGTGCAAAATAATATTATAATGCTGCATAACATAAACATTATAACAGTGGTGGTGGCTGGCTAGCTAGCTAGCTGCCAGTAGTAACAGTAAATGTGGCAAATGTAGTAAAAGTACATGCCTTTTTTTCACAATATACTTTCTTAAAAGTGCACACACAAATGCATTTGCAGTAAAGAGAAAAATACGAGCATACTTTCAGGTGGCAGAAGCAGAAGCTAAAGCAGCGGCAACTCACACATCCACATATGAACGTTTATTGCTTTCATTTATTTGTATGTGTTTGCTGCAATTTACTTTCATTTCATGTTTACTACTACTACTATTTTTTTTATTTTGTTCCTCCTTTGCCCACATTACACACATTTACCATAGCACACTTTTTCCATTGCTGTTCTGCTTTTTGCTTGTTAGCATTTTGTAGTGCAACGTTTTGGCTTTCATATTTATGTACAACGATGCAATTCTCTCCCCTACCTGCCTCTCTCTCTCTCTCTCACTCTCTCTCTCTCACTCATTTACACTGAAATCGTTAGCAGCTGTATACAGCATACATGCATACATCCTAAAAGTATGCAATTGTATATGCATGAATGCAAAACGAAGCTAATTTCAAGGCGCAAGCCATCATCATCACCGTCAGTATCAGCATGAGAAGCTGCACAGCACCTACTCCAGTCTGAGCTGAGAGCTGAGCTTCCCCAATTTTGTACCAAAACCCAAAACGTGTGTACGCAGTAGTTTTCTTGAAAGGAAGTACATAAAAGTGGATACGATTTGTTGTTGTTTTTTTTTTTTGCTTGTCACTTTTGCTCCGTTTGTGTGTTACATTTCTTAGGTTTCATGTTTTACGTTCTACTTTTTTACATCTTAGCATTTAGTATCACAATTTTCTACTCATACTTGACTTTTTTGGGGGAGCAATAAGTGCTCAAGCGTTCAATTTTACTGAGCAGAAAAGAAACTATTACCATGTTATGTTCCAATTTTCCAAATGAGTATCGTTTTACATGCACTCATATGTAATAAACTATGAATGTACGTACTTATATGGGATTATGCTCAAAGAATATGTAAATTGCATATGCTTTTATTCAATATCAAAAAAAAGCTTTCATATATTTTTGAATATAAGAAGAAGAATAAGATAGAGCTAGTGTAATTTATAAATATATTTTTTTCATATATTCCATGTACTTGAACTTACTTCTAAACTAATAAGTCTTTTTAAAAGTTGTAAGGCTAACAATGGCATTATCAAAAACTACAATATTTCTTTAATCCTACTTCTGCTAAAAATGAATTATGTTCAATGCATATTGTGTATGCATATTTCCCTTTTAATTCGTTTACGTTATATTCAACTGCTTTCTAATATACGTTGCACTTCTGTTAACAATGTACGATGCACGTTCAAATGTCGTTTATACTATACTTAGTTTCTCTCTTATGAACTGCATGCTGATAGTTTTGTTACAAAATTCAATTTTTTTGTTTTTAAGCAAAATATGCACTCGAAATTCGTGTATATTTGTAATTTTTCTTAGTTATGCATGTTCAAGTGATTTTCCATAAATCCAAAATGATAAATATTTAAATATCGATAGCAACAATGAAATAAATTTGATATGCACGTGCATATTTTAGTCAATTTCAGTGAACAGATTGATAAATGATCTGAGAAATATGCACGTGCATACATGAAACATTTTGAAGACTGTGAATAAGCTTTTAGTAACAATTAATTATGCACGTGCATGTTGAACACTTTTTCCACATTTATGTGTTAATTGCTAATTGAATATTTTTCAAAATTTTTACTATGGATCTTGTACAAACTTTAAATTTTCGTGCTTACTTTTCTTAAGCATGCATGATAGGTGAAGTGGTCGCTGTTGCGTAGTGGCAATGCGTTGGACTGCTACGCAGAGTATCCGGGGTTCGAATCTCGGCACAGGCAAAATCAAAAATAATTTTTCTACACGGCACCACCTCTTGGCAGGCAATGGCAAACCTACAAGAGTAAAAATTGCTATGAGAAGCTTTTCACTTCGCCGTTCGGATTCGGCATTAAACTGTAGGTCCCTTCCATTCATGTACAAATATAACACGCACAACATGAGGGGCTGCGAAAAGCTCGGCCTAGGCCCTCCATGGGCTGTTGTGCCATTAAAAGTAAAGTAAAGCATGATAGGTGATACTTATTTGGTTTCTACAAAATGTGTCATGTCGTGCATAATATGAGGATAACTATATAAAATCTTGGTATTTATTTCACACACCTGCGAATAGAACACAACTTAAATACTAGCTATACGTACCGCAAGAGTTATCTTCATATTACAGCGCCGCTGCAATCTTTGACCTCTCGCATAAAGTGTAACTTAATTTAACCTCAGGAAACAGAGATGTAATAAAACTCCCTTTTTCTCTGTTATGAAACCAAGCTCTAGTCTCTTTATTCTTTCACCAAACAAATCTTTTTTAACTGCGCATTTTACGCCTTCGCAGCTTTTATGCCTTATACATATACATATACGTACGAGTATGTATGCGGCAAGCACTGCCATGACCTACATTATCCTTACGCGGCCGCGATGCTCATGTGTGCATGTGTGGGGATTCAGTGTACAATTTTTCACTTATTTTTTGTTCTGTTTTCTGTGTCAGTGTGTGTGTGTGTGCGAGTGTGTGTGTTTACTTTAAATGTGGTTTACAGCATTGTGTATGTGTATGTGTGTGTGTGTGTGTAGCAACAAATAAATATGCAAATACAACAAAACGTTGACAGTGTTGCCAACTTAACTGCCATGTGGCAGTTGCTACCAGTTAGAGCAGAGTAAAGTGTAATCGTGAAGCAGATGTAGGTTGGAAAATAAGCGTATATAAAACAAAAACAAAAGCAACAACAATAACAATAACGGCAACCAAAACTGAAGAAGAATTTTATCCATTAATATCAATTTTGTTGTCATAAATCCAATGACATTTTTACATACTGACATACATACATACATATGTATCTATGTACTTACATACGTATAAATACCATATGTATGTATGTATGTATGTATGCATTTGTGAATGTTTGTGAACAGTGACAGTCGCATGTGACTTTTACTTTTTTTACTTTTTATTAGCTTTGAAATATGGGTCGTTGGGGATATTTTAAGGCCATTTTAAATATAGTCACTCCTATTCAATGGTAAAGTTTATTTACTTTTTGCTCTTATTTTCTGGTGGCAAAAATGTGGGGCTAAATTGTCAGATTTTATTAAAAACACTATGGAGAATCAAACGGAAAAAATATATCGGAAATATCGATAACTTTTTTGCAGAACTATGATTTATGGTATGTGCAACATTCAGCAGCGGAAATTTATAACTTCATAAACTTTGAAATTAAAATTTTGTTATTGTGGTGCAAAGGTTTATTAAAATTTAATGGAGATATTTGTATATGGTTATGAATTATTCACACATGTCATCTTCGCTCTTCTTTCGGCCTCACTTTGCAGTACATTTTACTTGGAGGCTGAGGAGTAGGGAATGAAAGTTGAAAGCAGATTTCCCAGTGCGACTTAAACCCAAGACAATAATTTAACCCATATATATGACTCAATCTTTAAAAAAAATACAAGTACAAAGTGAAACTGTTTTCAAAAGACATCAAAAATATTAACAGAAATTTTAATGCTAGAGTGTTAATATTTTTCCACTGACTTTTTTTAAGGTTACATAGCGAACTATTTATTACGGGAGAATTTGTAACCCCCGACATCGCTTTAAAACAAAACACTTCCCCGATTTGTTTCTTATAAAATTTTTGTTCCGAAGAGCCCCAGAAATAATTTAAAGATCAAATTTAAGTCCAAAATTCTTGTAAAATTCAACCGAATTGGTCGTTTCATTTAGGGTCTTCCAGTACCAGGGAAATTCAACTTTTCTGTGATTTTTCTAACTTCTGCTTCGGAGCCTCCTCAGGAATAATTTAAATTTTAAGATCACGAAAAATGGCAAAAAATGTGTTCTTAGGCTCAAAAGACCCAGACACACAAAATTTTAAAGGAACCATTTGATCCATGGATGACATTTCAGTATAAGGTAATATTAAATTACTCCACGATTTTACCAACTCCACAGGCCCCTCCGAAACATTTTAATATCCCAATGAAGACCATAATACAAATACAAATATGTCCCATGGCCCAAACAGATTCAGCATAAAACTGTAGGTCCCTTCCTTTCATGTACAAATATAACACGCACAACATGATTGGATGCGAAAAGCTTGGCCTTTGGCGCTACATGCGGTCATAGTCGACTTTGATAAACTGAAGTTCATTGTGGTAAAGACATAACACTGGCCACAATGGCTGTCTATCTATTTATCGATGTCCTGTGTGATTGCATTCTTTCACTCATTCTCCCTCCTTCTTCCTCCCACCTATCACTCTTCCTTCCATTCAACACAATGCTCTGCATTCATAGAGGTACACCCTGTGTGTTGAATATATTAATAAAAAAAAATATATAAACAAATTTTATAATTTTTATAAATGGCCATAAATGAAAATATGTCAAAAATCTTGTACCTTTTCCAGTCACACATTTTTTATAAATCCTTTAAAATATCATTTGAAACTTCTTTAAAAATTCGACTAAATTTGAAACTATAGACGAATCTTTTCAGCATATTTATATTTTGTTCAAAATTACGATAAACTAATTAAAAATTAAAAATTATTAAAGTGCAAATTATTTTTCATTTCATTATATTTTCAAAAATGTTGGTAAGTTCTTTAGGATTTCATTCACTTTTCCAAAAATTTTAATAATTTTGTAACTTTACGGGCGAATTTTCGAACATTATTCTCAGTGTTTTCTGAATATCAGCAGTTTTTTTTAAATTTACGATATATTATTCTAGAATATCTGTAATTTCTTCAACTCAATCAAGAAAACTATTGATATGTTTTGTAAAAATTTCTATAACAGCTTTTTGAAAATGGTGATAAATATTAAAAAACCACTGACTACCAAATTTTCCCAAAAATACCCAACTCTTCATAATATCTCCAAATCTTCCAAAGTATCAATAGCAATTTTCAAAACATTTTAATCTTATCTTATAGATAAATCTTTAAAAATTGAAAAATGTCGCTACTTCCTCAAAAAATATCTTTAGCTTGTTTCTAAAAATAATCGGGAACATCTTCAAATTGTGGAAAGAGCGCTTTATAATATCGATTATGGCTAATTACAATTTGGGAATATCTGTAAATTCTTCAATTACAGTCAGACGCTTAGAAAACATAATTGTGAAGCTACTTTCGCCTCTGCTTTCCTCTTATCTACGCCAATGATCCTGGCCCTGGCACAAAGCTGACAGCTGTGTCCAGTACACACCATACATATAAAGTCGAAAGTAGATATGCATAATTGTATTAATGAGTAGATACACTGTTCATATGAATGTGTTTATACTCGCATATCAATTAAGTTTAATTATTATCCATCTGCTTGCTATTCTTTCTGCCTTTTGTTTTTGTTATACTCGAAATAATGAAATAATCTCATTTGGTACTTCACGAGTATTTCGCCTACTTTCGTGTCATTTCAATTATTTTTAATTAATGAACGACGCAAAAATGACCAACCGTAATCGAAACTTATGCTAAAAATATATTTACAAAAAAGCGAACGAAAAAAAGAAAACAGAACAGAAACGGAAACAGCAACAGAAACGGAAACAGAAACACAAAAAATCGATTACTTCCACATTATAGCAAACAATTTCGGTAATTAAAAATGAAATAAATCACTCCACATTAACTAATGAAGCACATACACCTTAAATTTGAACAAGTATTAATGAGTATTCTTAAAACTACTTATAATCTCTACTCACTCACTCACTCTCCCGTTTCTCTTCTCTCTCTCTCTCTCTTCTGCAGACTGAAGGTCGATAACAATGGCGGCGCCTGGTGTCCCAAGCATATAGTATCGCGTGGCCTTAAGGAATATTTGCAAATTGACCTGCTGCAAGTGCACGTGATCACCTCGATACGCACTCAGGGTCGTTTTGGCAAAGGTCAAGGGCAAGAGTACACGGAGGCATACGTGCTGGAGTATTGGCGTCCTGGATTTGAGAAATGGATTCGCTGGAAGAGTATTCAGGGCAAAGAGGTAAGTTCAATTGGAATGAGATGCGAGCAAAATTAAAGGAATTTATGAATTGGAGAAATTGAAAGAAATGGAATTACTTGCGAGTAGAAAGAGATTTAATTTTTTTGAAAGCCATGTCATGTCAGGGTGTCCGTGCCTCATTTATAGCTAGTCAAATTTAAATTTTCCCCCATATTTCAATTTTCCCGCTCACCTTCTGCGACTCCTCAAGAAAAAAATGCATTGCTGATAACTTCACAACTTAAGTTCATGTCACTAGTCGTGCCTAGTCTTTTGTAATTCAGTTGTAATTCAGTGACGATTTGTTCTCGAAGTGAGAAAAATTTGGGACAAGGAAGACAAATTCCTACCCTTAATAAAGAATTTTCAATTGATTAATACAATCTGCAATTTATTTCATAATTCATTTAAATCTAGTGACGTTCCAATTACGTAATCCAAATGCTAGAAAATTACGCTTGATATCTCAAAAACCCTAGAGAAATAGTTCAAAGTTCAAAATCCAATTTACTTGGCAATAAACAAATTCGAATAAAAGAATGTATGAAATTTTACGCAGCCTCTTTGCCAATATTAATCATTTTGCTAACAAAGAGATTTCGCCCATTCGCCAAACTTATCGATTACACACACCCCAATTTGCTTTGTAAGTATGTATCATCAAACTAATTTCTATTTATGATTTATCATATTTGATTGCTGCGCGCAAACAAATGCAAAATGATTCTGTTCAGCAAACAAAAATGATTTGCACGCCCATTAGCATGAACATAGGCACATACACGCCCATTTGACATTACTACGCCCTTGTTGCATAGAAATGCCTGAACTTCTTCCTCCACAGGGAACCTCCAGCTTCCCCTGCTCGCTCACCTTCTGCGACTCCTTCAACGAGCAATGCAATGCGCACAATTCACATTCACACATTAATCACAACGATAACAATCGTACACCAAACCAAAAACTATCTGCAAACTATCCGTTTCCACTTCTTGCCACACTCCTGCCAGAGTTTACCGGCAGACGCAGAGTTTCTTGCGAAGGCACATCTCTACGCCTTTAGGTACACTCGGCATCTTCTTACGTGCGCGCACATTATAAATTGCGTAGGTGTTTTGTGGTGTATGAGTGCGCGGGGCGGTGTCACCTTCCTTTCACTCCTCTTCTCTCCTCCCTTCTCCTCTACGTTTACGTTTTACTTTTATTGTTGTACGATTTATTGTGGCAATTTCATTGCGCACGCCATGGCCAAAACAGCGAACGCGAAAACCAAGAAGAAAAGAAAAGAACGCATTTCATAGCAAATCATGCAATGCGAAAATTCAATTTCAAAACATTAATTTTATTTATTTCTACTATTTTTATTTTACTTATTTATTTTGTTTCGTTTGCAATGTTTCCTCAATGTTCATATTTTTTCACGCCTTACCGATTCATTCCACAAAACTCCCACTTGCGGCTTACACCATTCGCTCTCTGGTAGTAGCGTGATTCATTCAAATGTTGGTGCTGGTGCTGGTGCATGAGGGCCAATAAATATCTTTGTATGTGTATGGCAAAACTTTAGGACCTCAGCAAGAGAAAAGGCGCTCAAAATGCCAAGAGTCTGTGGCTGAGGCAAGCTCACGAATCTTTATAAGACACATTACCTTTTGAAGACTGAAGTCCTCAAGAAGGTAAAGAATGCAAGCTTAACAAAATAATAACTACCTAATGCTAAATGCCAAAGATTCTAAATTAAACCATGGCATGGTGGTTGTACTTAAATCCTTAAATACTTTATTTCGAGGAGTTTTCCTCTAACAATATCAATATTTTTCACTACTTCTATCAGCACTACTCATTTTTTAAATATCTTAATTACATACATTACATTTCATTACCTGAGCTTAGAAAAGTCTTAAAAAACATTATTTTTCCTTTTCTGTTTTTTTAAATCAATTTTATGAGCAAATTTTAGGTCGAGCTGTTCTAAACTAAGGTAGCGATGGTCCTTTTTATATTTGTTGTAATAAAAATCATCCGTTCTTTTATTATCTATTGTATTCTGTTTTTTATATACTATTATTTATTCAAATTTCTTCCCTCCTTCATCAGTAATCGTCCTGAATCCTCAGGTTAGCGTGACGCCTCAGTGAAGCGTTGTAAATTGAGCTAAAACCACCTAGAGAGTTCATTTCTACAGGCTGCTAAGAGTCTACCTTGAAATCTTCTTTTCTTCTGGATAAACCTTTAACCAGCCAATATATTTTATTAAGTGATTTGTTCGCCTTTTCTGCTTTCCATCCGATTCAATATTTATTTCCATCAAAATCCAATTCACACACTCACAGTTTGTGGGGAGGGAGGGAGTTCCTTTTTTATAATCAATCAGCAATCAAATGATTTTCATAAGTTCTTATTTTTGGTCCAACTTTTAGTTGTTTAATTTTTTCCCCTTGCTCTTTCCGGTTTTATTGGATTCAAACTGGAGTTTAATTGAGGTACTAGTGGTAGTAAGACGTGGCCGATATTTGCTTGAATCACACTACGAGTATACACATATAGTATTCTCATTTACTTATATGCACGTATCACATTTTTGTATAATCTCTGTTTGTTCTTCTTCTTCTTGTATCATTACAGATATTGCCTGGCAACATAAACACGTATAGCGAAGTGGAGAATGTGCTGCAGCCGATCGTGTTCGCATCGAAGGTGCGCATCTATCCCTACAGTCAGTACGATCGCACGGTGTGCCTGCGTGCCGAGGTCGTTGGATGTGCATGGGAAGGTGCGTGAAAATAATAAACACTTACTTACATATGCACATATAGTACATACTTATTGAACTCTATACATTATTTAGTTGTTGCAAGCTGCGCAAATAATCACTGCCCTCACGTTGCTTACTTTCGTATTAAGTTGATTTAAAGCAATTCATTTCAGTTGCACAGTTTTTCATACATTTTTCAAAATTTATTTTTTATTTGGATGATTTTGCATTACTTTTCTTTTTCTTTTATTTTTATTTTTTGTGCACCTACCTTATTTTTATGAAAGCGTGCAACATGCAACACTTTAATTTTGCACACTGTTCATAGATTTATTGGCATAGTTTTCGTTTGTGCCCGCCACCATCGCCGCCACATTCGCGTCTACGTACGAGTAAGTATTAGATGCTTGTGCTACGATATGGCATGATGATGATGATGATGATGCCATGCATCATTCCTGGGCATATCGTTTGAAAATGTTGTGTGTAGTGAAGTGGCATAAAGTCTATAGGCAACCAACGCCAACGCCACCTACCTCACACTTTTTTCTCTTTTTTTTTTTTTTTTTTTCTTGCAGCAGCAACAACAACAGCTGCAATTGCAATTGCTGCAACGTTATTCGCTTACTTCTAGCTTGGCCATTTCGATTTCATTTAAACCAATTGATGACTCTCTTCCTCTCTTTTTTACTGTTTTTATTTTACTCCTTTTTTTTCTTTGCCTTGGTTTACTTTGATTTGGTTCAGCAATGTGAGTTTTGCTTTTCCTTGCACGTATTTTTCCATTTAAATCAATTTATTTATCGATGCAGAAATTTTAAATTATTAAATTGTGCATTTCAGATTAAGTGTTTGGAATTTTGCTACATAGCTTTTGAATCTAAAGTATTTATAGTGCCAATAAACTTATTTCTTTCTTTGGGAGAATATATTTAAGCGAGAAAAGAATAATTGGTTCAATGTATTTTGAAATGTATGAAAATGTATTGAAAAGTTTAGTTCAAGATGAAGGTGATGTGTGTGAATTCAGAATGGATTAAATCGAGCTCCATACAAATATTTTAGTTACGATTAGATTTGATTTGTCGGAACGTCAAACATTTGGCAAATTGGTAAGTTTTCTGTGAAGAAGCAAAGTGAAGAGGAAAGTTACTTCTGAGTTAAGATGTAACGAAACTCTTCAGCTGTTCTCAGCTGATGCATGTTCCAGAACAGAGGCGCAAGTAAACTTAATGAATAATTTCCCGAAAGCTATGAAAATATACTTGACTACCGTCGGAACTGAAAGTTAATATTCTTAAAACGAAATATTTCTATTTTACATACATAAAAGTAATCAAAAACTCGTTACAATTAATGAAAATCAATTCCATTTAAATGTGCAGCTTAAAAGTATATGAGCTTATAATGAAATTTACAATTCATAAAACGACATACGAGTATATACATACTCGTACATATGTATGCATGTACTTATAGTATAGGAGAATTCTTCTCAAATTAATTAAATACTACAACGATATATCTACTAAAGGTAAATAACTAATCGCATTAGTAAAGTAAGTTCATATACCATTCATAATTATCAGCATTCATGGACTTATGAATTTGTCTAGCTATTCGATTCCCAGCGGGTAAAACTCTCTATTTGACATGCAGTCCAGAGTTAAAGAAAGATGAAAGACTTCCCCGATCTATGCCACAAATTAGACTTGGGTTGTTAGTTACTTACTTTACTTTACTTTTACTGGCACAACAGCCCATGGAGGACCTAGGCCGAGCTTCCGCATCCACTCATGTTGTGCGTGTTATATTTGTACATGAATGGATGGGTCCTACAGTTTAATGCCGAATCCGAAGGGCGAAGTGAAAAGTTTTTCTTAGGCAATTTTTACTCTTGTATGCTTGCCATTGCCTGCCAAAAGGTGGTGCCGTGTAAAAATATTATTTTTTCTACTTTTTGATTTTGCCTGTGCCGGGATTCGAAGCCCGGACACTCTGCGTAGCAGTCCAACGCAATACCACTACGCCACAGCGACCACAAGCCTGTTTTAATAAAAAAGTTAAATTCATTAATATTATTAATATAACATTTAACCATCATACTGCTAAAGAAATTAATTTAAAAGCGCAAAAAATTCTTATTTTGTGGTTCATTCCAAAAGATTGAACAGAAGAAGGCAGAGAGTGAGAGTTTATCTCTAAATTATTCAATCTTTTAACGACATCAAAATACGTAGCAGATACACCTATGAGCTAGGGGGAGAGAGAGAGAGAGAGCGAGAGAGGATATCACTAACCAATTATAATTAACTGCACATTTCCGTTGCTGAAATTTTAATTCACTAAAATCATTTGAAGCTCTCTTCAATATCTTCCCATTGGGATGTGTATATACTACTTATGTATGTATTTATGTATAAATATTTCTGTAGCAATAATTTTCGATGAAACCACAAAATTTAAACTATTATACTCGTACACCAAACTTATTAAAACGAAAATATACTTAACATCTTAGCTTTTGTTTTAAACCACAAGAAGTTCATGTGCGTAAATATATTCTCAACTCGCAATTACTTTTGCGTGCTATGTAACGAAGTAAAAATATATACAAAGAAAATTCCGAAATATCGGGAAACGTTTAAAAATCTCCCCACTCAGCTCTACAAATTAAGAGAATAAATAACTAGTTGCGATTAAAAATGCAAATATTTTCATATCGAAATATCTAATTCAATAGTTCTACGAAGTATGTGTGTCCCTGGTAAAAGTAATTTATTTTCAAAAGCGTGAATGCTCAAAGAGAATATACCTCACCTTCAATTGACCAATCACAGTCGTTGGTTTGAGTATAGAATGAGAGTAGAATTCTCTCAATTTGCAATCGGACGTGAATTGAAACCTAGTATTCCAATATTGTTCAGAGACAAGCATTAACTTCATTTCCGATTTAATACTAACGATTTTATTTGGCTGTTTCTAACGTACAAGTATAAACTTGCATGTGATTAAGTAAATACACATCCGAGAATATTTTGAATTTCGAATTTGAATTAGAAACTACTCATTGAAATTATTGAAGAAGACGGACTGATGAACTGATAGTATACATTATACAGATAACGTATGCAAATTGGTTCGGTGACCACAAACTATTCAATGAGCTATTACGTACATATGTACATATGTTTATTTACATATACATACATATTCATATATGTACATTGCAAATAAGTATATAACTAATTTATCAAATTCTTCTCTTCGTGCATACGTAGTTAGTACGTTAACTTGTTCAAAATCAATATCCACCTTCATAGAATTTATTATATGCAAATAATTGCAAAATAATGAAGTAAAATATGTATGCACGAATACTTAGGTTGTAGTTGTTGGACCCAAATCGATTGATGTTGACTACTAAGTCTAGTGTAAGTACATATATCAAGAATTTATGTATACTTAAGATTTCTTCTGCATTAAACTACTGAAAATCCTTAGTAGAATGGATTATTTTAGAATAATCTCATCATAAACTGTAACGAAAAATTAACGCACTGAGTCAGGACTGACAATACAGAATGAAAACAAAAAGCATAAAAAGCTTAAAAAAATGTTTCGTACGAGTGTTTATCTTTTACTTCAATCTTGTTCTGTGTGAAATCAAACTAATGAAATCCACGCGAGACCCTTTTAAGCTTTTAATATAAGTAGTACTAAAAACTGTTTAGAAATATTTAATATGTAGTAATGGAAGGAAAAGGAAAGTCTTTGTCGCACATCAGACCCAGCTGCTAACGAACACCAATAACCCACGAGTACCAATAGTCCACCATCCCACAACTACCACCAGTCTTATCGCCCAGTTGTAGCTGCCCAGTAGTCCTAGTCCGCCAAAAATCTAATTCATCCAATATTTTCAGTCATTCAACAGTTGTAGTTGCTCACCAGTCTTATACGCGTACCAGTCTCATTCACATACGAGTACCAGTCGCCCACCAATCACAGCCTTCACAGTGCATACGAGTACATAGTTCCACTAACGGGAGAAAAGCCTGAAAAATAGATTTTGTTGTTTACTTATTCACAGAGTGGAGAAAGGAAACAAAATTCCAACGGGTTGCAAGTCGACGATTGGGACCGGTTCATATTTTTGGTTGAAATTATATTGAAAATCTGAAAAAAAGGATTGAGTTCGTATTAAAAAGAACTTCGTGGTAAACTCTGAAGTCCGAGTTTTTCATTAAAGATATTTATTTTTACATAGTGGAAGCTTTACTACTTAGTTTAATTTGTATTTTATTTAATTCGTTTTTTTTTTTTTTGAATTAGCAAAAACACTTGGAAAGCTTTTTGGAACTTATAGTTACATATTATGTGCATATTCATTGCTATTATACGCTCTGTTTTCAATGCGATTAAGTTTTCATATTTATTATTTAAAACTCAGTGGACTACTTTGCTTTGGGGGAATATTGCAAATTAGAAATTTCCTAAAATAATTTAAATAAATTATTAAATTGGCAAAAATTTAAATTTTAATGGTAAATTTTGTTATACACGTACTCGTAGGCATCAAGTGAATCACATAGCGGTTGTCTTTACTTGCTTGTTTTATGTGTACCTAGACACACACGCACGCATGCTCCAAATAAAATTCGGCAAAGGTATCGAATTAAATTTTTAAAATTATGTACTTACTAAAATCTTAGCATTTGAGGGCATCACCTGTGATATGTAAAGAGGAAAGTGGATTTGGATGCAGCAGACTTTTCCGTTCACTCTCTTTGCACTAAGTATTTAAATTTTCCAGACTAAAGAAATGATCTCATTTATACACAAAGTTTACGCGGAAAATGTCCTTTGAAATGTTGCCACCTTCAATGCAGGAAAAGAACTATAATTTCGTTTTCTGTACTATTATTTATTTGTTTCTGCGCTCTTGTGTGTACGGACACTTCAAAGGCAACACTGCCGCCTTACATGCCAACGTGAAAACGTGAACGGAAATCAAGGCGAACGGATATGGTTAAACATTAAAACACAAACATATTTTTTATTACATACTTAAAATTCCGCTTTATTCAACTGACTTACACTAGCAACAATAGCAACTACAACAAGCACAGCAACAAACACCAACGACAACTATAGCAACTATAGCGAATAAAGAAATGCAAAACTAGCGTGATTTCATATCTCAAGCACAAATTCATATACTTACTTAATTTAAAAGTTGCTGCTATGTAGTTGCAAATAAACAAAACAAACGACAACCTTAAATGCAACATTGCAAATGCATTGCACAGACACACACACACACACACACACACACACAACTACTACAAAACAGCACTTGATTACACAGCGTTGATTTTTAATTGTAAATAAATCACAGCTTAAATGCGATTTTATTTATATGCACTCAAGGAAAAATTGTTAGTTGCCACAAAGTAGTTAAGTAGGGGAAAAATTAAACGGTGGACACAGTAAAAGTTGTTAAAATGTGTCAAGGGCTACAGAGATGGTTGGAAAGTGCAGAAATGATTTGAAAGACATAGAGTTGCAGAAAACTGAGTGATTGATTCCCGGATTGTATCTAGACTTATAAATCGAGTTTGTAGAGAAAGAACTCGAAGGTCATAGGAAACATATAAAGAGCAATTATTTCCTTTGATGATTTTGACTTGCAGTAGTCAACGAGGGAGGCAAAACCTGGACTGGGAAACTTCATAGAAAGCTTATTTTTCAGAAAAACTGGCTGGTTCCCAGGAACAGAGCGTGCTAGATTCTTTCACGTTTGAATACTCATTCACTTTCAGCATAAAATCCGAGCATATTTTATATTGAAAGTCTAAATTTATACGAGGTGCACAATTAGTACCTACCTAAGGCCAAAGTGCTCGTCCGCTACTACGAGCCGTAGCATTGCAACCCACTCTTTAGTGAAGCTCCTGCAGATATATGATCAAGAAAAGGCACAAGCTCATGCTCAACTAGAATGTATTAGTCATAGCATTCAAACAAATAAATTTGGACCAGAGATTTAATATCTGTTTCAGGAATCTGGTACACAGAAATATTTTATAATGGCGTGTCGCTGCATTACTTGATTATTTCGATATTTGAGAGTACAAATCAACTTACATAATCTCACCATCACTGGTGCAGTCTGGAAGAAGGAAGGATGGAAAATTGCGAACATTTACCTCCAAGTGGCAACTGAAACATTGTTAAGCCTACCACCGCTACACTTGCACCCAGCAAGTAGGAACAGTGTGTAGAGCCTTTCACCCAGATTTAATCCTAGAAATACCACGAAATTTTCCCACGTTCCTGCGAACGTTGCTACCCGCTTCTAATCAGTCTTAGTACGCTTGATTTGTTTCAATAGCATTGATACTCATTAACCCAAGTAAAGAAAGCCGAAGTCAGTCATTTACTTTTACAGATTTCCAATTATTTTGAGCATAAAAACGTAGCGATATCTCTACTAACATTTTTCATCACACGATCAATAGTTACTCAAGTTGATACGGTATGCAAAGGTAGTAAATTTAACGCGCACACATAAACTTCATTTAAAGTCATTTCATTAAACTACAAAAAGAGAAAAAAAAAACTTAAAGTAAAATTCAATTTAGTAGACATTTTGCAATTTAAGAACTTTAATAGAATTATATGGCAGCGCTTAATTGCTGCTGCGAAAATCTGAAATCTGAAATCTGAAAACTGAAATCTGAACTAATTTTTCGAATGGCTTCCGCTAAAAAAAGCGTAACTTAAGTTTATTGCATTACGTAGGTTTATTTCTTTCTTCAATTATCCATAAAGAAAAGTAGCAGTGCAACTGTTAAAAAAGAAGTGTCTAGCTATGTTACTTACATATAAGCCGAGAAGTTGAACGCATAAATTTGCATATTCCACATAAGCCTGCAGCGGAAATTGTATACGACTTTTTACTAACAAGCTCAAATTGCACTCTTAAACTTCAAGCGAGTGTATGTGAAGTCAAGTCAATTCACTTCAATATCTCTTTTCAACTGTCATCAATATGTCATGCATTCAATTATTCCGCTTTCGTTTTACTTTTATTTCACATTTAATTTACATAACGTAAAAATTCAATGTGTGAAAGGAGTGGAGTGGGGTAGAACAGTGTGGTGAGGCACCTTTCGTCTGACAGTTTCAACTTTTGCAACAGATCTACACGCGAAGCGTTGCAGTGCAATCGAAAATGCATTATGCCATTCTTTTTGACAAAAAACAACAAAAAAGAAACATTTTTGTATATTGAAATTGAAGAATTTTTATTTGGTGAAATATTTATTTTTCACACTTCCTCAATGCAAATTGCAATGCATTTTTGAGCATTTGTAAGTGCGAAAACTGTTTGATCTCACTGTTAATACGTTTGACACTTAATTGTAGTTGATTTTGGCAGTTAATTTTAGTTTCGAAATTCATGTTGTTGCTCTTCGAAGAAATTTTGCGCTTGATTAAAGTTTTAAATTTGCATCATCTTTAGATCACTTTAATTTTAAATTTTATGTGAATTTATATGATTTACCTATACCTTGGTATTCATTTTTTAATCTAATACCTTATTTAATTTAATTCCAGATGGCATCATCTCTTATAGCATACCTAAAGGTGTTCAACGTGGCATGGAAATTGATTTATCTGACAAGACCTACGATGGCCATGAAGATGCTGAACGTTTTGTTGAGGGTCTGGGACAATTAGTCGATGGCCAAAAGGGCAAGGATAATTTTCGCACAGATATTTATGGATTTGGAAAAGGAAAGTGAAAAATTCAAAATATTTACAAGATTAAAAATTTAACAGTTCGCAAATTTCTCGCATAACAAATAAAAATTTGGCCAGATTAAATACTTCCAAAAAAAAAACAGTTTTAAAGGATTTACTCTTTTAAGTTTCTGCTTTTATTAAAAAAGAAAAATTGCCGGAGAATTTAAAAGAGAAAAAGTTCACCAGAAACAAATTTGTCAGAATACAATTTTACCGGAATAAAAACTACCGAGAATGAAAATCTGTCAGAATTTTATTAAAGTAAAAAAAAGAAAAAAATTTACCAATGTAAAAAATATGGCAGATTAAAAATATTTGCTAGGCAGAGTAAAAACTTACCAGAGAAAAAGTGTTAAATTTATTGGATTAATAATTTACCAGAGTAAAAAAGTATCAGATTAATAAATATTTACCAAAGGAAAAATGTAAAAGACTAAGAGTAAAAATGTAAGATTTGAACAAAGGAAAAATTTACTAGAGTAGAAATGATCGCTGTAGCGTAGTTGGTAGTTCGCTGGCCTACTACGCAGAGTATCAGGAGTTCAAGTCTCGATTCAAGCATTTTCATACACTTCATGTAAAAACATAACACTGTACGTGTAGATGCGAAAATCTTGGTTTTGAACCTCCATGGGCTTTTGTGCCATCAAAAGATAGAAAGAAGAACAATTTACCAATCAAAACTTCTTAAAGGCAACTGTTCTCCTTGTGAATGAAAACTTTTAAGTATTGTTGTAGTCTTGTAGAGGTTTGTTTAAGTCTGCAATAAGCATAATAGATAAACTGGGTGTGGTAACAATGTACTTATATGCCACAATTGAAGAAAATCTGGTATAACCGTTTTCAAAAAAATTTCAAAAAATCAAGAAAAGAATCGAATTAAAATATGTTAAGAAATCTTGCATTATGGGTTAAATAAAAATGTTCACCAGGAAAGAAACCATCAAATCCAATACCAACTGCCCTCAGCGGATTGAATATCGACAAGGGTAGATCAATAAGTACCCGTGTTAGGAATGAAGAGGCAAGTTTTTCACACAATTTTTTTTCCTATTTTTCAACGTAATCTCTTTGTACTTAGTACAATACACTTTTCCCAACGTTTCTGACATTTCTTTAACCCCTCCAAAAAATACGATTTGTCAAACTCTTCAAAATACGCTTCTGTCTCGACGATAACCTCCTCGTGTGAGCTGAATTTTTTTTCACCGAGCCACGTTTTCATGTTGGGGAACAGAAAGAAGTCGCAGGGAGTCAAGTCGGGCGAGTACGGTGGGTGCAGCAGCAATTCGTAGTTCAATTCATGCAATTTGGCCGCGAAGATTCCATGTCCGATTGTTGTCCACCGGCACCCATCGAGGCGACACCTTTCTCATGCTTAACCTTTCATGTAAAATATTAATTACCGTTCCGTACGACACTCCTACAGTCTCTGTTACTTCGCGCACTTTCATTCGGCGATCAGCGGACCTTTTTAACGATTTCCTCGGTAGCCACGTCTGCCGGGCGGCCTGGGCGCTCCTCATCAAAAACAGATGTACGACCACGTTTAAATTCGTTGAGCCAATCAATATCTTACTGTTGTCATAGATGGTGAAGGGTCCCCATAGACAGCATCCAACTTCGCTTTCATTTCTTCGCATGTTTTTCCATCCAAAAATAAGAAGCGAATTACGGATCGATATTGTTCTTTTTCCATTTTATCGTGAAACACCAAACACTTGTGATACTAGTGGCTGCCAAATAAAAACTAACCTATGAATCAGTTTGAAATTTAGTGTGGTGTCGTGTGATAAGACGGTAATGCCAACTTCCCTCAGCAACGCCACCTGTCTTCACACACGGGTACTTATTGATCTACCCTCGTACTTCTTTATCTTACTAAGTCATTCGATATTTCATTGCTAAGGATTATTCTTCTTCTACAATCTGTAGTACCAAAATAAAGACAACTCTTAGAGGAAACTTTTGTCTACTATTAGATTTGAAGAAGGTTTTACTTACCTTCAGATGCATATGTTGTAGTTAAAAATACTACGAACATGTGTTCCTATGTGCTCATCAGTGCCACTTTACATATCAATAATCTATGCAATAGCAACAAGAAATTGAAAAAAAAAATTTGTACGAGTATGTTATATTGTCAAAAACATCAACAACATTATTGGCAATGTTGCAGACAGCAATATTGACTGTGAGCCACACAAAGGCGCACATATGAACAATGTGTGTAATTCTGTGTGTCAAACGCGCGTCAATTCAACATTCAGCGTGTCACACACACGAAAGCAGTGCTTTTACCAACTTACTAGGGATGGTTTTTTTGTTTTTTATTAAGTTATGTACTTACTACCTTACTACATTATAAGTATCTATGTGCTGCTACTAAATACTACTACATGCTACTACTACTGTCACAGTAACATGCTAGCACACTTAGTTTAATGTCAATTTGGGATACAGCGGAGCGCGCTCCGCACACACAATTGATAACTTAATGGAAAAATGCTATTATTAGCGTAAAATTTATGAAGTTGGTTCAATACGAACATGGATACAAGGATAGATACTCGTGTTCATACATATTTAGTTAGATACTTTTATGTCTATGCATTTGACGTTGAAATAATTTATATGACAACCATAACAAAAACAACAACAACAATGAAAACAACAACGAAAACAACAACGAAAACAAAACAAAATATGAAGAAATATTGATTATTTAAGTTTTTTCTGTCATTCTCTTACTCACTCTTCCACCCTTTCTCCCTCTCTCTCTCTCTCTCTTGCCAGCTGACGGTCTATTTTAAAGTCATATATCTCTTTGCATTTTTCCCGCTCCTCTCACTCTCTTTGAATTTTGACAAATGCGCAGCAAAGTAATTGTCATAAATTTGTCAACTTGTTTTTTTACGCATTTTCAATTTTGTTGAAAGTAAAAAATTGTTGTGGTATTTTTATGATGACAATGAAAATTGTGCATAAATTTTGCTTCAGTCACGTTGTCAAATATTGATGAAAATATGTTTCTATTAGAAGGTAAATACGTAGGTAGTAAGTGGGGAAAAGTAAAAGAGAGAGAGAGAGAGGGAGAAATAAGGGGAAGAGAGTGAAGGAAGCTAAGAGTTCATTAGCTGACTCAGATCTTTAGTCTATTGCGGTTTATGTTTGGTATTTAATTTTCTTATTTATTGTTAGTTCAACTTTCTCTTTCTATAAGCACACACTTTCAATAAATTTCCCATATATTTTCTTTTACGTTTTTACAACAGGTTATGAATGGGTCGGATGGCGTAATGATACTCCCAATTTGCTGGGAAGACCCGTTGAGTTGACCTTCGAATTTGATGGAGTACGTAATTTTAGCGCTGTTATTTTACACACGAACAATATGTTCTCAAAGGATGTGCAAGTGAGTATTTATAAAAACTAGAAAAAATAGGACGAAGTCACTCCAGATGCATATACTGGGTATCGGGTATTCAAAAGCCTTGCAAGAGATCATGAATGGATACAACAAAGTTACAATTCGTTTGAAAAGATTAGATGTCTGCTTTCGCCTAGTCAATCATAGTCGTTGGTTTCTAGAGAGTGGGACTAAAATTTATGTATTTACTCTTTTCAAACAGACTTTCTATTTTTCTCGAATAAAATTCACCACTTTTGGTTGAAAATGTTTAATAGTATTTACAGTTAAAGTTATTCAATGATTATTAAGTTTAAATTAAGTTTAAAATGCTAATGAACTGAGCAAAATCCTACAGCTTTGCGTTTCTGGAACACTTACGCCTTTTAAACACGACCAATCTCACTATCCGCTAACTAACGAGTAAATTATTCTGATGCTAACATAAAGAAAATTACACTCTTTCCACGCTTAACTGCCTTAAATTCTGTTGAACATATATATTGTATGTAAAGCTTTCACACCCTGCCCTACTAAGATCCAGGTTCTTATCTTCTACATATAACGCAGAATTCAAGGATACTTATCATCCACAAAACAGTCCACCTATAGTTCTGATGCTGCTTTGCTGTGGTGGATGTTCAATTAACCTGTATTTAATTTTTCCACAATCTAAAAATTCGGCTGCAATATTTATTAGCAATTATTACAACATTCAATACAATTAATAATGATATTGGCTCTTGACATCATTATCACTAGACCGCAAGGATAAAAGTAAATAAATTTTGGCAAAAATTCCCCAGAAACTATATTAAAAAACAACAATAGTGAAATCCCCTTAGCAAAGTTAAACCAATAAAAAAATCGAAAATCGTTTTGATTAATTTGAAATAAATTTGACAAGCATTTCCATGGAAAATAAAATCGAAAATGAGGAATACAGGAAAAAACTAAAAACATTATAAATAAGCCCAAAGAAGAAAATAAATAAAAATTACTTGAAAGCTTATCAGCTCGGAATGACGGAAAAAGCGACAGTGTAAGGCTCAACCCCACCACCGCTGGGTAAAGCGATAACAAATAAGTATGTACAAACTTATGGTGCATACATACATACATAGACATAAAATTATTAAGCTGTCATAGAAACACTTGAAACTGTCACATATTGTAGTATGTTTTATTTCTTGGTATATTAGAACCGAGTGTCGAGTATGAGTGTGTTGAGTATTAAGTTTTATTTTGAATACTTAAAAGGTAAACCTTTTTAATAATTTACTTTGTTGTAGGTAAAAGTATGTATGTATGCGTGTTTGTATGTATGAATGTGTATTTACACACCAGATAAAAATCATTTATTAAAAGAATTTAGGTCGTTGCATACATACATACTTACTTAGAGGAGCATACCCGTACCCGCACCTTAATACCTTTACAGAGGTAATCGCATATGGACAAATATGGTTTCTTGCTATCAACACAAAAGCGCTGCACAGCTGTTGTATGTGTAGTAGTAAGTACCACAAAGCGTGTGGAGCACCATAAGAAAGCATTTAATTTTTTCCCCCCAATTGTGCGAGGTAGTCAATGCAGCTTAACTTTGGTAAACAATTCAATTATGTTTAATTTATTTATAGCCTTGTTTTTTGTTTAACATTAATTTTGGTACTTTTTTGTTTTTTTTTTTTGTTGTATTTTTAAGGGGGGTCTGCTTCCCCCATTGAACTTATTCTTCAGTGGGTTCCTGGTCATTGTTGAGAAAGGTAAAATGAGGCCGCAGACCATTTTGGAGCCAGTTGGAACTGTCTCTAATGCTAAAACCACTCAGTCGTCATTTGGCGATGCTAACTCACAACAACCACGGTTTCGATACTCAGATAGGGAACTCAGACGATTCACTTAAAAAACAAAATTAAAACTACCATAATTATATGCTCTTCAGCTTCCAAAGTGTGTTTTTTACTTTTCAAAAACACCGAAAAATCGGGTTATTATATAGAAGCACTTCGCATACGCAGTCTCATTTCTTTCCAGTCGATTTTCGGCTTTTAAAACCTCGTCATAGTCGGCTAACGGTACGTCAAAGTAGTCAGTGACTGGGGTTTTCGGAACAGCTTTCGGAACAGTGGCGGAATTATTGCCATCATTACCAATAAGCCGTTTTTGAGAATTGTTCCCTCCACAAAGTCATAATACCCTGGACATCTGGATTAGTCTTAAGGATTTTCGGATTTTCTCACCTGCTTGCATTTTTATCGGAAGAAACCACGTCTATTTTCAAAATTGATCTATGGCTCTAGGCTCTAAGAAGTATTTATAGGAAGTGTGATTAAGATTTTGTGGCCACCGTGGCACAGCTGGTAGTGCTCTGGCCTGCTAAGCAGAGTGTCCGGTAGAGTTAAAATCTCGGCACATGCAAAAATCTAAAAGTAGAAAAACAATTTTTCTACAAGACAAACATTTTTCACTTCGCCTTTCGGATTCGACATAAAACTGTAGGTCGCTTCCATTCGTGTACAAATACAACAACCACAACATGAACGGATGCGACAAACTCGGCCTAGGCACTCCATGAGTTGTTGTGCCATTAAAAGAAAAAAAAGAAGAGAATTGATTGTGATTGTTAAGCCTTGCTTGAGTTATTGCGCTAAAGGATAGATCAGCATATCCAGATCGATTCCTTGACACACGCTGATCCGTTCTATATGCATATTAATATTCTCACCTACTACCATTCGTAATAATGGGCGCTAAAAAAACTGATACTCAATTAACCAAATATTCCTTGTACACACAGTGTTTATGGTATACAAAATGGCTGCCATCACTTCACTCTAGCGCATTACTAGAATGGCGGAAAGGGCAGAATTGATGACGAGATAAAGAACATTATACCAGCACCTTTAATTTTGACTTTAAGGAATTGCTCAGCCCCATCTGATCCCCTCCTGAGCTACACCTGAGGTGTAACATATGGAAGTGCTGCGTAAATTATTTCATATACCGTAAACATCACTTGCTGCTTTCTGATTGTTTGTTTTATTTGAGCAATTTCATTGTTCCAACATTTTTCGCTTTGGTGCACCGCTGTTTGCCTGCCCGGCCATTGTGCGCCACAGTGTCTAGCGCAAACATCGCGCGTAATTCCATTGCATTTTTTAACGATTTCCATATCCACAAATATCTGCCTATAATATTTGTTTCTACTTTGTTTTATCTGATACCAAATCCATTATGTTCACTTAATAATCGGCATGAGTGCGTGCGTTTTGTGTGAGTGATTCTTCTTCATTATAATCATTTATTTGTTCCTTAATATGGTAAAACTTAATAGCATTTTACAGTTGGTACTTTGTGCTATGAACGTTTCAATGACGTGGTTTTGGTGTGCCATTGTTTGCCTTCCTCATACGAGCGCATTCTAGAGAAATCATAAATGAGCAGCAGCAGCAGCAGCAGCTGAATTGTGTGCCTCAAACTCTTTAAAAGTAGATAGCTGCCTGCCTCATGGGCACTTAACAATTTTTAAGCGTATTCAAAATTTAAGCGTATTGAATTAACATTTTTCAACGCTTTTTCCCCCCTTATTTGGTATTTTTCAAATGCGCGCTCTTCACCGAAAAATATTCTATGAATGATTTTTCCATTTTTTTTGTATTACTCCATTCATAGTTTTTTTTATTATTTCGCCATTTATTTAGGATATTGCTTTTCCTTTTGTTGTAAACATTTCTCACGGAATTTTATTGTGATTGAAGTAACTATTTTTTTATGTCTGCGTTTTTATAATTGTGGTTTTTCTTTGTATATTTTTCAAGGGTTTGTTTCCTTCGAAAATGATTGAATTATTTTCAAAGCCTAACGTGTGATATTTTCATTCTCTGATCAATAAGCAGCTCGGTTGGAACGATCTACTTACACAGGATTAATCCTCGATTGCTTGACCGACGATTGATTGCACTATCAAATTTTATTTTGCAGTTAAAAAATTGCTCGTTTAATTGAGCCAAAAGTTTTACAAAAGTACTTCGTGGTTCCAGAGATAACTCTGTCATTTTACTGATCAAAAATATTTCTTAGAAATATTGCGTGAGTCCATTGATTTTAAATAGCATATTTTTCTTTCCATTCTCCTTTCTTTGAAAAAATAACACGGAACTACAAATTAAAATTACTGACGATGAATGAATAATTTTTTGGAAAAGGAAGTATTGAATAATTGATTCAAAAGAAAAACAAAATTAGAACGCTACATCAGAATTTTTCAATACTGGAACTTAAAAGTCACTTTGGTTATCGGATTGGAGGAGGTCCTTCAACTTTGGCTCCTGGCGTTAAGTTCCTTGTTCCTTGACTGTTTAACCTTTCTTAACTCAACCCTCTACTTTCTCTCTCTCTCTCTTTTCGGAAAGAGTGCCTTTTTTGCTGCCACTTTTATGTTGGGAAATCGCCGTCTTCTCCATTGCCAGAATTTTAATGGAATAATAAATTGAATATTTTCGATAATAATCGCACATAATTGAATAAATTACATATTCCAAAAAACAACAACAACATCATCAATATAAATTTGATACTTCATGATTTTCAGCTGATAACTTCAATTAAAAACTCACCGCAACTGAAGCAAACAAACGAAAGAGTGCGGCTTAACTGAATTGGACGGACATTGGCAGGTGTTCGTACGAAAACGACAGCTGGACGGACATCGACAGCCAACGCACATTACGCGCGTAACTACTTATTATGAAATAAAAGCTATTTGTATTTATTTATAAGCATTGCACAGCAATTACAATTCAATTAGCATAAATTTTGGACTTATCATTGTATAAAAATCTGTAGTTTTCAATGTGAAAAGTAGACGCGCTAATGAGGAAATGGTAGACGGGGTTGGACAGACATCCAGGCCCCAATCCCATTCACGCATTGTTCATGGATTTTATTATTTGGACAATACTGAATAAATGGATTCATTTTGTTTTTGTTGTCTTTTCACCAATTAATGGTTGCAGTAAAATCATAAAAGGAGAATTAGCAAGAACGATTCAATATTCATAACTAAGAATAAATAACTACACATAATGGAGTCATGGAGGCATGGAGCCATCAATACGCTAGATGCTCGCGCGTAATAGCGCAACTTAGTTGCCGCAATTGAAGCTCAGTTTTATGCAGCAGCAGCAGGTAGACGCACCCAAGACAGGCAAAATGGTAAAAGTTACCATAAATTAGATATTTTCATCAAGTTCTACATAAATTAGTAGGAAAGAAGTAAAATTCGAATAAAACTAATTTGTAATTACCGCAATAATTTGACGCAATTATGCTATGTTTAGCGTGAAGCGTGCGTCACTAAACGATCAGGTACGAATCTATGTAATAAATAACTACAGCCGAAAAGTTAAGCTAAAACATAATTTGTGTTTTTTTTTTAATTTATATTATTTTGATGTCAGTAATTGTAATTGCTGTAATATGCCCAGTTATCACAGCAGAAACATGAAAAATAAGTGTCATAAGTTCTAATAATATTATAGCTCAACAGAACAAGATCTAGAATTTGTTTAAGGCATTAAAAATGAATGGAATTCACAAAAAATACGTTGTTATGAAAATGCTAAAAAAGGGATTCCTCCTCAGGGTTCAAATCCAGACTAAATTGAGACCAAACTTTGGATAATACCAAAGACCAAAAAGCAAACCATGCCTCAGACACATTCAGACCCAAATTCAGAATAGAAATCGGACCAAAGCTTTAATAAAATTCAGAAAAAAAATCAACTCGAAAGTTTATTAAAATCACATCAAAATTCCGATCGAAATTCAGTCGAAAAATTTGGCAGAAATACAAAACAAAAATTTTGAGAAATATCAGAGCAAAATCAAAACTTAAATTCAGATCCCAACTCAAGCCAAAATTTAGGCGAAACATTAAGACAAAATTCAGATCTAAGCTCAGATCAAATATTACACCGAAATTCAAACCAAAATTCATATCCAAATATCAAACCAAATTCAAACAAAAATTCGTTTCCAAACTTATACCAAAAATAGATGAAAAGTTCAAAGAAAAATTAGTTTCTAATATCAGATTACAAATTGGACTAAAATTAGAACCAAATGGAAAATCCAAGCTCATATTAAAAATTAGACCAAAAATTATATAAAAATAAGGACCAAAGCTCAGATTCCAACTCAAAAATTCAGGCAAAAATTAAGATCTAAGCTCAAATCAAACATCAAATCAAAAATTTTACCAAAACTGAAACCAAAATTCCGATACAGACTCGTATCAAAATAAATTTTAAAACCCAACTTAAGGCAGAAGTTTTACAAAATTGGCTCTTCCGATTCAGTCCATCTTGGGTACACATCACTCACGAAACATTGAATTCTTTAATGCCAGACTTAAACTAAAAAAAGAGTAAGTTTTTAGCTTAGTAGTTTTGCATTATCATCTTTAGCTGAACTGTTTAATCACTGTTTTTGAATCAAAATAAATTTTTCAGGAACGAATTGACCTAAAACGTTTCCGTTTTTGCAAGGTCTGGATGGATCTACTTGCAAATTTGTGTCCAGCTTTTTAAGATAAATTTTTTTTAATAAATGTTGCCTTTGAAATAATTACGAACAAAAATACTTAAGTTCAATTCGCATAATTACTTGCTCAACATTTACTCATTACAAATTTGCATCTATAAGTAGGTGTATGCAATCGCCTCGTATGCATGCATGCGTGCATGTTTTATAAGCAAATGCATATTCCCATTTCCTTTTGCGGCATGCGGCAGAAAACAAGACCTTTGCCGCACTTAATTTCCGTTCGGAGATTGCACACACACTCGCGCAGCACATATTAATTTTACATATACTATAGGTATATATAGAATTTTATAGACAGCAAAAGAAATAAAAACAAATGCCAATAATAATAAAAATAATGATAATGTAATAATAAAACCTTGTGGTAACAATATAAAAAAATCCCGATACAATAAAGAAACAAATGCACACAAACAATAAGCTGCCGCATTAAGCGTGCAGAGTGAGAGATCGAAAGAGCGAGGCGGAGAGAGAAAGGGAGAGGGAGAGAGGGAGAGAGAGAGAGAGAGAGAGAAGTAAGTCACAATGAATTAAATGCGATTACTTTAATTGTTATGCCACTCGTCAACTCATCAAGCCAATTCCGCTCAGTTCAGCTTATGCCATTTGACCATACTAGACCAACCATGAGTGAGCACCTTCCATTCGTGTTTATATTTGTACATGGAATCGTACTTGTATTTGTTATGATTTGTCATTCTCATTGTGTTGCTTGTTGTTGCTACTATTTGCTATTGTTTGCTTGTTGTTATTGCAGGTGTTCGTGCACGCCAAAGTATTCTTTAGCATTGGCGGTCGTCAGTTCATTGGTGAGCCCGTGCAATTCTCTTATATGCCCGATACCGTACTGGATCATGCACGCGACGTGACAATCAAATTACATCATCGACTGGGGCGTTATCTACAATTGCATTTATATTTCGCCGCACGTTGGATGATGTTGAGTGAGATTACATTCATATCTGGTAAGTTGCACAAAATGAATGAACGACTGAGTTTTTATATACGTACGTATGGATTTTATAAAATGATTTTCTGTAAAAGAGTAACGCGTACCGAGTAGTGGGATTATATTAAAGTGAAGTTGCTGGAAAGTGCTTGAACAATTGAAATTAATTCAAAAAAAATATTTATATCTTCAATTTCAAATACTTCATCGAAGTTAAAAATCTTCAAAGAAAAACAAAGCTGTATGACTTTTATTAATTCCACGCGTTGGGCGCCAAGCGATTATAAAAAATTAAAATGTATTTTCTTCAGGAGACGATCCTGGTTTACTTTACCAACTACTTACACTTACTATTAGGAAAAACTTTGAAAATAACTTTGAGAGACTTACCTGAATTGCACAGTCAGAACCAATTACATCCCATTCAATATCCTACTTACTTAGTAGACATAATTAGTTCTCTATATCCAATGCGTTTCGTTGATCTTGTTTCCTAATCTTTATTTATTTATGGCTCCACTGAAAGTTTTTTCAATAATTGCTTGAAAAGAAATACTCAAGCTAAGCAATTTTTTCAGTGCGTACAGTTCCCCTATCTGGAAGACGATTAGGTTAGCTTTCTATTTAGAGACCTGTAGGTCCATAATAAATTCCTTGTGCGAATAAACCTACTTGGAAAGCCGCTCACACATTTCCAATTAAAAACTCGATCAAATTACTTGGCGCCTTACATGGGGTGCACGTAGAGAGGCTTAATAAATAACTTTTCATAATACTTAGGTTAGTTTAAGTAAATAATAACCGAACAAATTTATTTCAAGTGTAGTTTTTTATTATTGTACTTGGAAATTCAATTTAAAATCCAAGCAATTTACCAAAAAATGGAAATGGAAACCCAAATTTTCAAAATTCATGTAGGAATTGGAGCACATTTCAGAAACTGTTCGCTTCTTGAAAGGAGGATTACACTTCTATCAAAAACTCATTGCAATTACTTGGCACCCAGTGTGATAAAAATTACGCGTTTTAGCTATAATAAGAACTTTTAAAGATACTAAAATCACTTGGCGCCTAACATGGGGTTTCAATTAAAGGCTATATTTATTTCTTATGATTGAAATCTTTCGAATTTCCATGATTTTAGAATGTTTTTTAATAGGAACCTTATGATTAACGAAACATTTCTTAGTCTTTTTCATAAATAAATAAAGCATATGTTAGCATATGCTGTAAAGCATATCAAATTTTTTTTTAAGGAAATTTATAAAATATTTAAGGCAAATCCTTTCACCTCGATTTCGCCGCAACGATGTTTATAACGTTTATACATATTCATTCAACCTATTTGGCTTCCGGCCACTTCCATTTGCATTTTCGTAAGAAACAAAAAGAAAAACCTAAATTTAATTTTATACACATTTGTGTTTTTGCAATTTCTTATTATTGCTTTGACACCAAACAATAACGACGAAAACAATACAAAAAATCATCAATAAAAAGAAAAATATGCTCTACAAGTTTGTATTTTTATTGTTTTCACACACTGTCATTGCAATACGTTGGAGTAACAGTAGGCAAAAAGCTGAAAAAGAGACTGAGACACATGAGCGCCGAGGCACACATCCGCACACGTACGCAGGGAGAGACGCATATTTAAACATGAATACGTACCTCGCATTGTAGGTACCCAATTCAATTCAAATACGGTATCTGTACCGCCATGTGTGAGTGTGTGTGAGAAAGGGCGCCTCTACCCAACTTTCACTTCAATACACTCACACAGGCACAAAGATGCTCATACAAATACAAATACATATCTTCGCAGAAATAAAGAAGAAACTAATACCAACAAACACACACCATCACACACACACATATATACATACTTCCATAGAGAGCAACGCTATGCAGCTTTTTTTGTTTTGTGTGTGTGTGTCGCAGGTGTGAATTTTAATAATAAAATGTCAGCAGTCAAGGTTTCTCAAACTTCTCACCTGTGTTCTTTGGTGACTGCACAAATACCAACCAAACACCAACCAAACACCATCGCCAGCGTCTCTCCCTTCGCCGCTCCCTTTACCGTCAACACATAAAAGGAATAACGGAAGAAATACGCCAGGTTAAAAAAAGAGTATAGTAAATGCTTCGCTTATTTTTGCTTTCACTGTAAATTGGCATTTAAATTTGTCACAATTTGCTTTAATTTGTTTATCAATTTTCGCTTTTGTTTACTTTTCTCTTTCGTTTTTTCGCTTTTTTTTAGTTTGCTTTTGTTAACAAAAGAAATATGATTATACTAAATAAAGGTGATAGTAAAGGATGGAGCAGTTCAAAATGTTATTTTATTTGGTGATTCCCTTAATCTAGCAACTAAATTGGAGAAATCTTAAAATATGCTAAAAACAAAATAAAAATATATAGATAGAAAGAGAAAGAGAAAGAGGTTGCCTTCTACTAAAATGGAAATGAATCAACTGGTTAAGTGCTATTTCGAATGTATAGCCGTAGGACATGAAACTAAATTTTTACTCCTGAAAGACACTGAATTAGCGGATTCATAATTTTTCTCTCTCTCTCTTTAATCTTTGGTCTTTAGTTTCCTAATCTCTCTCTCTCTCTCTCTCCCTCTCTCTCTCTCTATTTAGTCTTTGGTCTTTAGATTCAGGCGCGACAGTGTAGATGTTGCTATATCCTAATTTATAGTAGGCCATCGTTTTCTACAGAACATTTTATGTGTCTCCAATTCATGAAAACCTAGATCCATTCAATGCTTCTAAACCTTTCTGGGGCATTTATGATTCCATTTTCTCTCCGTTTTTTCATTTATGGAACTAAGTCAACCACCTACAATTTGGTGTTTGAGTAATTAGGTTTCGATTGCGTAAGATTATGCAGTCGAGAGCAGGCATGTTTCGTTGAGCTAGTCATGGTGTTTAGTGAAGTTTATTTAAATGTCCTGATTGGTTCACCATATTCCACAGTTCCATCAAATCTTTTTAAACTGCCATGGAAGTACTCCCATTAAGTCTCTCTCTTGTTTTCACTTTAGTTATAATCCTCCCATGATTCAGAGTCACCTCCTCTCGTGTATCGTCTTGCCTCTTTTTTCCTAGACTCATGCTCGCGCTTGATTGCATTTACCTCTAAACCACCAACCCCTTTCACCCCTTACCGCCATTTCAAGGTTTGTTTTTTGCATGACCATAAAAAGTAAAGGGTTGTGAAAAGTAATAAAAAAGAAATTAGAGCAAATTAAATTAGGCATCACGAGGGTGCCGAAACAACAGAACTGCTTCAGCCATGCAATAGAAAGCTTAGCTATACCAAAAGTCCGTACCTTAAAAACACAGCTTCTTGATTCATGTTCTTAAATTAAGGTTCTTCAAAATTAACCTAAAACACTCCCTTAGTTCCCATATCGGTTTTATTTTTCCTATTGCTCAGTGCTTTTTGTGTGCTCAACTGATTTAGCTCGATCTCAGTAAGCGAAACTTGTTGAAAACAATTTGTACTGCTTGGGAAATTAGTACATCGGCAGCCAAATCAAGAGTGAACAACTTTTCAACATTACACATTTTCAATTTCAAACGATTTTGC
The DNA here is from genome assembly GCA_958295655.1 of Palloptera scutellata. NCBI lineage: Eukaryota > Metazoa > Arthropoda > Insecta > Diptera > Pallopteridae > Palloptera > Palloptera scutellata. The sequence goes on from OY282452.1 coordinate 67,026,472, forward strand.
AGCCTCAGCAACAGCAATAGCAACAGGAACAAAAGCAACAGCAACAACAATAGCATTAAAATCACTTTTCTTCTTTACTTCATAACTTCACGTATTGTAACTGAGTAACTGTGTAACTGTGTACGAGTATATGGTATTTGGTACTCATTTCATTACAAAAAAATTGTGAACGTTGTTGTTGCTGCTATTGTTGCAGTTGCATACATTGCTGCAGTAGTATATTGCTGATATTATTCTGTTTATTTGTCTTTTCTTTTCGTTTTGGTTTTTTTTTTTGTTTTTTTTTTGTTTGAGTGCTCGTTTCATTTCATTTCTTTGCTATTATTTTACTTATGTATATGTATGCACATATTTCCTGTTATTTTCGTGAGTATATGTGTGTGTGTGTGTGCAATTGTGCATATACTAACACAAGCACGAACGAATATTTCCAAAAGCAGCTGTTTGTGTGTGTGAGTGTGTGTGTATATATCACCACTCTTCATTGCAATTGTACTGGCGCAGTAACTGCAACAAAAACCAGAAAGCTATAAGCAACAACAACAACAACAGCTACAGAGTAAGCAATCGAGAATGGAGCAGCACAAGTTAAGGCACAGCCAACTTTCTATTACAGCATTCAAATCTATGTATGCATGTGTAGCTACAGTAATCCCTGGTTAATGGCGTCGACAGAAGCGTATAATCCTTGGAACAATTAAACGCAAACGGCAATTAACCGGGCAGTTCAATTACCTGAAGAATTTATAAAAATTCTTGAACTTAAAGAGCACAGCTTTCAAACGCTAATAAAAATTGGGAAACTATATTACTTAATCGAGGCTCACCTAACTGGGAATTACTGTACCCGCATATTTATGTAACTAACTGCATATGTAATTGTAAGTATATGTATGTGCATATCTGCGTATGTGTGCAAGGATACAAGAATATTGTGCAAATTAAATGAGCTGCATTACTTTTGTGCATTTGAAATTTGCAACTCAATGAACACGCTCTTTCTCTCGTTCCTCTTCATCTGCTCGAAATGAACGAATGGCAACGAAAGCAAAGTAAAGCAAGGAAAGGAACAACGTACACTCGTACCAGTGAGTTTAGTGTTTTAAAGGATAATAAAGGATATTGCAGTGCAGTCAGTTCTCTTTTCTTTCACCACAACAACAACAAAGAACTATACACAGAAAAATTTTAAGTAACAACTAATTGCAATTTTATTTCAAACTTACATACTCGTACATATTTGTAAACACAAAATCTTGTAATGGATAAAAGCAGTGCCCATTCAGTTTAATTTACAGTATATACCTAACTTTGCATACTTTTAGGGTTGTACTTATTTGAATTAATTGCTGCACTTATATATAGTTTAACTCTTGTAATTTTGAAAATTTAAAATTACCACGAGTACAATTGATATAAAACCGATATGAGATTGTCCTACGGTCAAACTCAACACCATCCACGCGGTGTTTTATGGCTGAGTGATAAGATATGAAAAAATGCGAAAAAGCTCGGCCTAGGCCCTCCATGGGCTGTTGTGCCATTAAAAGTAAAGTAAGATAAGATATGAAGCTATAATTTATCTTTTCACAGCGGCTATTCTCTGGGCTGAAGAATCAATGAATATACACTTGCAGAAATTGTTTTCGATCGTTGATGTCGTGAATTCGCATTATTTTTGGAGGCAATACTTCCGTCCCAAAGTAGGAATTATTAATCAATACTTTAGCCTTAAACTGCGGATAAAGATCAAAATACTCTGACTCAACTTTGGCTGGGGATTGATGTTTGTTTCAAGCTGAGGATTGATAAAGGATTCTCTGGCTTTAAGCTGGGCATCGATGTAGACTACTGTGGCTTTAAGCGAAGATTGATGGGGAAATACTAGGATTGATAAGCAATACTCTGACCCTAGTTTTGATAAATACGGAATATACTGGCCATTTGCCGAGGAGTAAGGAATCGTATAATGATGATAACGGGTGCTTCTAATCGATAAGATATATTTTAGCCCTAAGCTGGGAATTTACAGCAAATATTCTTATGCTAAGCTGAGGATTGATTAGAAATAATTTGGCCTTAAGATTCACGTTGAGATAGACTGTTTTTGTTCAATACTTGCCCTAAAATACTTATGCTAATTGTGAGGAATGCTCTTATGTTTCATGCCTTAAGTGCGTTAAAATTGAACATTAATTTCTTCACTCTCAACGTCTTTCCATAATATTTTCAGTGTACTTAGTCATGTTCTACTACTGTACAATTTCAGCCTAGTTTTTCATGCATAAAATAAATCAAAACTCAAAACACACATACGAATACGTACAAAAGAAAGTGTAAGAATTGGATAGGAATTTTCTACTTCATTTCGAAAATTCAGTTCAATCGTTATGGCAATATCCTTTTCAATTCCATAAGTGTACATAATCCTTTACTAATTGCAAAAATATTTATTTCATTGAATTTGCATTATGTGAATGTGATAAGTATGAATTACAGTATTGCAACTGAAAATAGATCAGTTTCAATACAGCCAAGTAGTGAATCGCTTATAATGGATAATGTTAACAGTGAGCTTATCGTCCTTGGAAGTAAAAAGTACAAAAAATAGAAGTATTTCTAAGTAGATATAGTAAAAAAATAAATGGCATAAAAACGCATAAGATTTTTGTAGACATTAATATTGAGAAAGTGTGCGAGAATATCTCAAAGAAATTTGAGGGCTCTAATGCCGAGATCCGATTTTCTTTCTCCGAGAATTTTAAGAAAATATTTTAATAAGCAACTAATTGAAAATTAAAGTAGTTACTTTTAAAACCAATATACTGTAACGGATGATGCTGTACCAATTAGTTTTAATTCATGGCATTGCATACTTTTGGGCAAATGTTTTATTTTGTTGCTGTTTAATGTTTTAATTTTAATTTAATGTTTATTTTGTCAGGTGTAGAGGTAAAATGGCACAATTCAGAAACATCTTTTAGTATAGGATTATGGGGAAACATGGTAAACTGCCAGGAAAGTTCTGCCAAATTGTGAGCTAAGGAAAATAATAAGAAAAATCTTTCAGAATCTGATTGCATATTTTGCTGCATTTCTATTAAAAATTTATATATATTTTTGCTACTCCTATTAATACTACAGTGTAGTAGCTACTACTATTTTCTCTTACTACTATTTTGCCCTCTCTTCCGCTCACTCCCCAAAAAAGTAAAAGACATATCTTTTTTGTGCAAGTATTTACATAATTTCCTAGTGTTTGCCAAAGAGATTATTGTTATATTTTCCTTTCGTTTTATTTTTTTATTTTTTGCCAAGTTTTGTGTGTTTGCATGCAACATTTTGCCTCTGCAGTTCCCAGCGCCTTTTTCCAGAAGAGAAAATGCACCACTGTACTGAAAGATTTTGTCCAATTTTTTGCACATTTCTTTCTAGCGTTGTTGACTGTTTACTATTTAAATAATTTTATTTCGTGATTTTTTTTTTTTTTTTTTGTAGGAAAATGCAAATTTTCCTTCCTTCTCTTTTGTGTGTAAATATCTTGTTATTGTTTGGCATTGATTTTCTACTTTACACTTTTCCCCGATTTTATTATTTCTACTTCTTTACTCCTTTTTCTTTTGTGTTGACTTTTGGAATTGTTGAATCTCTTAGAAGTTTTTTTTTAAATCTCAAAGAAAAGCTGAAAAATTGTTCAGGAAGGTGCAGGGGCGGCTGCGTTCTGAAGCAGAAATGTTGACTCTCTACATGCAAAACACTAAACACAACTATTTGTTTTGTATGCAAAACAGCAACTGAGAAAACGAGTAAACTTTTATAAAGTTAAGCATAGTTTTAGGCGACGAACAAATACTTTCGTTGTTTTCCCCCCCTTTCAACAAATTTAAGTAGTGCAAAGAAAACATTGCAAAAGTTTAACGTAACAGTTTTCTATTTATTTTGTTTTTGTCTCTGATTTGATAAGAGAAAAACATAAATATCTATAAAAATTTGTTGGCTGTGGAAATTCCCTAGGGCGTAATTTTTATTAAGGACGAACAAAAGGTAAAAGGAAAACATCATCATAAGTAAATGTCACTGTTGTATGGGTAACTAAGACATTAATGGTTTTGCATAATTCTGGTAGTTTATTTATATAGTTTTATACTTTAACATTTTTATTTGTGCTAAAATTCGATAAAAAGTTTCCTGGGAACTACTTAAGAGGGTTAAGCCAGGGAACTAAGAGTAACCTAGGAACAAGTCATGTCTATTTGCATATTTACCAACGTTTCATATGTTTTACATAGTTAAAGTTAACACAAACCATATATCAGTAGTTAACATAGTTACCTCATTCTGAGCACCCAGGGAATATCGTAAAAACTGCCTGGGAATAACTTACTCAAACTTTACTGGTTTCAGTTTTCATTTCAATAACGAAGGTTTTTTCACTGCACAAGAAAACTGTTTTCACGTTGTATAATTAATTAATTATATTTGATACGGTGTTCTTATTTAAATACCTATCTGAAAACCCAAGGAACAGCTTAGGAACAACTTATAAATTTCATGCCAAAATTACAAAAGTTTCCTCTCTTAAATTTTTGCTTTGGTTTCAGCTTCCAATTCCACACTAAAGGAATATTTGAACACTTAGATTGGAAACTTGTTTTCAAGAACTTTGAAATTTCAACACAATGTTTGTTGGCGAACAAGTGAACTTTGATAGCGCAAAATGCTTTGTGTACTCAAAGAGCCTTGGCCTTGCATTGCTACGCCTTCTAGGGTGTTTACACGACCCTTGAATCCATTCTAACACATCGAGAACTCAATAAGAACTCGAAATTAAAATAACCAATTCTATATTATCATAAATCGTTTCAAATTTGTAACGCACTGCAAACTTTTCACTGCACTTAATTTACACTTGCTCGAAAACGAAAATCGATGAAATCATCAACACACAAAAAATAATAATATAAAACAAAAGGAACCTTAACTTTCTCATTTTCCACCATACACCATTCATCTATGTAATTTCAAGCCAGCTTTTTTCCGTCCCTTGCTCCGTACTCAACGCGCAACGCTCAACGTCAAGTGAGCAGTCATAAAAAATCACTCAAAATGTCATCATTCTATTCAGCTTGCACTCAAAATGTCCTTCCACTTCAGCCATTATTTTTTTATTTTTATTTGAACGATACCACACACACACACACACACACACCCACACACACACCCACACACACACCCACACACAAACACTTACAATACAGCATTGTTCCCCCCTACGTTCTTTGGATGCTCCCTTTCATATTTATATTCATCATTTGGTTTCCGTTTCTGCTCCTACGACATACAATTGCTTTGTTGATTTTGCTCCACGTTTGTTGGTTGTTGCTTTTTTTGGGTTGATATGCTGATGACATAAAAATGCTCATTAATCATAATAACCGCACCTAATTACTTTGTGCTCAACGATTGCAGAGCAGCGAGCGAGCATTGGTTGTTAGTAGTCGGGCGGTTTGACTATGGCTATGGCTAGGTAAAAGTGTCAACATAATGACCGCCGTTACTGTACCTTCGCAATATAGCAGTGAAAGTAATGAAGGTAAAGACAGAGTGAGAGAGAGCGAATAAAAGAGAGTATAATGGCTGTTAGTTTTTCAACCATAACTCTCTCCAAGCATACAAGTTTATAGAGTAGTGTACTATAGAATAACAGCCGGAAGTTTTCAACACCAAGAGCAGAGCGTTACAGCTGCTCATTGTTGAGGTTGTTATGTTTGTTATTGTTTTTGTTGTGCTGCTGACTGAGGGGAAGAAACACCCAAACTGTCGAGGATATGACGAAAAAGTAGAAATAACTAAAATTTAAGAGCATAGAAATTTAGCTTCCGGCTGGAAAATGACGGATGTGGATACTAGCGCATACACACACACACGCGCACATACATAGGTTAATAGAAGAAATCGCACACACGCATACTTGCACATTTTCAGAATACATTTTTCTTGATGATGCATAAATTCCAGCTATTGTTGTAAGGTAGAATGTGATAAAGGTAGAATCTGATCACCCAAAAAAAAAGATATTCTTTAAAAATGGGCTTCTGTGTGCTCATTGGGTGGTTGAAGGTAGTTTAAGAAGGGATTTTAAGACTTTAAAGACTTAAAAATAATAGAATAATTGACTTTAAATTCAACTGGAATCCCCATTTTGTTCCTGAGGAGCCCGTGAGTTGTTATGTTAGCGTGACCAGTTTAATTGAAAGCTATTAGAATAGAAATCCGGAACTTAGGGTGTTTCACGGGTTTGATATTGAGTTATTCTGGTACAAATATAAATCTATTTATTTTAGCTTCATATCTATCGTAATCTACTCCCACTTGTATTTTAGTTGTCCTTTTCATCTTTACTATAGCTCGCCAGATATGCCAATTTACTTTAAGGCCTTTCTATTTTTCTCTAACACCTTCACTTTTTCCCTGGAGCATTTCACGTAAAACCAAAGTTTCCGTGTTAATGCTCGCATCGACTAATTCAAGCCTAACAAATGCAAATATTACTTCCAAACCAAAGGCTTGTAAGATTCTGACTTTGCCACGCTGTATTTTGGCCGATAGTTCCCTCTAAATAGAACGACTTCGCCTGTTCTTTGGTCGCCCTTGGCCTTACTTTCTTGTAGGTTCCATCCAAAGGCAAAGTGTCTTTTGCTTAGGGTAAATCATTCACCTGAGTGGTTCTGGTTCTTCCCTTACATAATTGCAGAAGAAATCATATCTTATTTAATTTTCCCAGAATATAAATGCATATGATCTACAGACACTTGAAATATCAAGATTAAGACCCGCACGCAATTACGTGAACTTACAAATTTGAGTGTTTGAAAAAGATTTTTTAGAATTATTATGGTATTTACCAGAAACCAAGTCTACCATATGTACTCGCACTTACTCTCGTGTTTCCAAAGCTACTAACTGCATACAACATTTTCAAATTAAAATCTTGTTTTGCTACATTTGTATTAAGCATACAAGCGACATGAGATTTATCTTCTTGTAGTTCAAATTCTAGTTTTCTTAATTTCTCCATTTGATTTCTATTTTTCCAGTGCCGGTGCATGGTAATTTCACAGATGAAGAATTCGCTGGCAATGCAACGCCACAGGATACCATGGAATACCCGTTGCAACGTGATGAAGTGGAACGTGTAGTGAACACGGGCGGAAAAATGGGCGAACGAAGCGAATTCACGCCGCAGGGTAAGTAGAAGAAATATGGAGAGGAAGTGATAAGAAAGTTATGCCCTTATGATTTGCAAGCAGCTATTGTGTGATTATTTAAAAGAGAAACCACACAAACTCAAACACAAAAAAATTTGAGAAAAATAATAAAAAAGAAATAATACAAAACAAATCATTGAAAAAAACAGAGCGCTAATTTAACTTTAGCGCGCCCACAATGTGGGGCTAGAGAGCTTAGTTTTTGTGTATGGGTGTGTGTGTGTGTAATAATAGCTCAACCACAACCAGCAGACACTCAAAGTGTTGCTGGTTGCTCTATAATGCATATTTTAAATGCTTGAGAGCGCACCACAAAAATAAAGGATTTTTCCATTATATTTGTATATTAAAAATCCACAAATCATCTTCACGCTCTTTGCACCACCCCACCGTTGGGGGCCCACAGCACAACACCAACACACTCACATACCGACACAGGAGAGGATAGCGCAGAGTATACCAAGGCGCACTCTTTTGCACTTTGTGTTTTTGCTTGTGTGTGTGAGTGCGAGTGTGAGTGTGTCTGTGTGAGTGTCTATTTCACCATTTTCATACCGTATCTAGCGAGGGACGAGAGACGGAGGAGAAAAATATGCGCGCCCGGGAAAAAGGCACACAATAGAACCGGAAAAATATTACAAGTATTTTCCATTTTTCGCGCCACGTAATCAAAAAAGAAGCAGAAATGATACCAACAACATGTGTAGTAGAAGAGCAAGTTGCAAGAGGAGGAGGAAAGGGATCAGGCGAAAATGTACCAGCTCGAAACTAGAAACATTTTTGCAACTTTCATATAACATTTTTCATTATATATCATAAATTTTTTTTCAACCCGACAACAACAAATGTGCACATCATGCTGACGACCTACATAGATCCCGTTATAGTTATATGGTACTATACACACAGAAACAAACATACTGCACATCACATGTACATACTGCTTGATTGTATGTATGTGTATGTGTATGTGTATGTGTTTGTGTATATGTATATGTATATGTATATGTATGTTTGTATGATTTTTTAATATTTTCAATTTGCATGTTTCTTCATCATTCTTGGTTCTTGGCCACAATTGCTACTTGTTACAATTTTTTCTTATCCTTTTTTGTTTGCATTTTCATTTTACAATGATTCGTTGTTGTTTTGTTTTTCTTCTCTCTTCTTGAATGGCTGTTTCTTTCATTGGCAAATTTCTTCGTTCTCTCTCTCTTTTTTCCATGCTACTGTTGCCGTTGCTGCTGTGTGTGTGTGTGTGTGTGGCAGTTATCTCACCAAAACCCATCGACCAGGAACCGGAACCAAGTTTCGTTGGCGTGATAATCACCGTCCTTACCACGATTATTTTGCTGCTTGTGGCTGTTATACTTTTGATAATTGCTCGCAATAAACGCGGACGCGGTAGCAATGTTTTGGACGCATTCCAACACAATTTCAATCCGGATACGTTAGGTGGCGCTGACAAACGTTTAAATTGCAATGGCATGAAGGTAAGTAGCGATGGTAGTGGAAGGAGAATAAGAGGAAAGGATACGAGCAGCAGCGAGCTTGAAATAGTTTACTTGGAGTGTATTAACATTTTAATTTCATATTTTATTATTAAAAATGAAGAAGGCTGGATTTTTCATGAAATTAACTTATGAATTTGAAGAGAAGATAATATTAAGGCCGAAGGCTAAGGCGGACTAAAAATGTCGAAGGGGAATGATTATTGTATTCCCACAGTTTTAAAGACTTAATTTTCAGTATAATTGTCCTACCTCATGAGAAACCGAACTAAATTCTATATCAGAGAGAGATAACTATAGCAAACGAACTAAAACGAAGTGAATAAAGTCGGTCTACTCAAGTGCTGTAGATCGGGAAGAAACAAACTAATTTGAGTATGGACTTACATAGCACTAATTGTAGTGTCTTCTCTAAGAAAGTCTCAACTGCATTTAGTTCATCAGAATTGACTTTGTGAGGCATACCTTCTTTGGCTTAATAAAACTTGCCTTCGACCGACTTAAATCTTGAGAGATTCTATTTAGCAAACAATCTAAATTATGTCTTTATCAAACTTGTTGAAGCTTGACTTTTAGTGACTTAAGTTCGTCAGTTTTAACTTCATTCAAAGCGATTTCATTAAACATAGGCTCGACTGTTTTGATTTCTTCAGATTTGCGCTCACCAACTTTGTGTTCCTCTGAAATTCCTGAAAGTTGCAGTTTGACATTTAATTAGAACTTTGTCCGATTTGAGTTCATCGACTTGTCTGTGTAAGACTTACTTTCATAAAACTACACTTGCTGAAACTTGGAACTTTTACAGACTTAAATCGAATCGATTTTCTTATTATTTCTTATTCTATTCAACTTACTTAGCTCACTCAAACCGATGTTCTTCAGATTTGGCTTCATCATCTTTGTCTCGATTTCATTCTACTCATTTTTCTTTGAGTTTACCATGCTTGAGTTCACCAGATTTAAGTTAGCTAGACTAGTACCGTCATTATTTATTCGTTTTGAGTCATCATCAGTCTTAATTTCATATGACTCGAGATCTTTAGACTTGACTTTGAACATTTGATTTCACAGAGTTGAAGTTGGAGTGACTTGAGTTCACAAGCCTTTAGTTCCTCTAATTTGAGTTTGTCGAACCTGAGATTGTAATGATTTCATTGTTTTCGATTCCCTTAGACTTGATTTCACCAGTTTTTGAGTTTGCCCTTCCTGACTTCATCAGTCATTTTGTCATCTGGTTGAACTCGTTGGATTCAAGCCCATCACACTTTACCTCGTCTAACTTGCATTCGACACTTTCGGACTCTTTTGACTCGGTTTTTACATGTACATCACGCCAGACCGGATTTCGTTAGATTTAGTTTTATCACTTTTAAGTTTGTCAGAATCATGATTACATCCGATCTGATTTTCATAGTCTTGACTTCACCAAAATTGATATCGTTTCCAAATATTGGAGTTCACCAGCTCATCAGACTTGATTACGCTAACCGATTTCTCGTTACACTCGACTTCTTTAGGCCTGGCTTCGCTGAACTTCACATAAATCAGATTAGGCGTAATTTGGCTCGACTTTATTTCTTTAGACTTGACTTAATCAGTGCTTTGATATTGATTTCTATTTCATCCAACATTGTTTCTTAGTCTTATTGTGCAGTTCGACAAACATTCAATGAATACCCCGAAGAAATCTAGAAAACTTTTAAATAAAATAATTAAGATAAAATAGAACTTTTATTTATTATGTTTGAACTTTTATTTATTATGTTATGTCAATATTACATAATTAAGAAAACCATGTTTGTACGAGAACATTACGAGAAACATAGTTTTCCCATTTCCACACCCTCCACCAAACATAATTCCTCCACTCATCATATTTTTACGTACATTTGCAGGCAGTAACCGTGGATGACAATGAATCGATTGACAAGAGCAGCCTTTATCATGAACCCTTCAATCTAAACATGTATACGAGTGCAGCGAGCGGTTGTTCGATGAATGACCTGCAGCGACAACATGTTACACCAGACTATACAGGTATGTAGCATCGGGAAAAAGACCAACAGCAACAGCAACTAATATGCTGAAAGATTATTATTATGGAAAGATGTTGATGATGATGATGATGATCATGATGATGATGATGATGATGATGATGATGATGATGATGATGAGGATGATGATGACAATGTTACGTTGATTACACTACTTGACTTTGATGTATTTGCAGAGGATTTGTGTTTTTCTTTTTTCGTTTGTATTTTTTGGAAAGAGGTGACGGCTACATATGAACTTGCTCTTTGTAGCTATTGCATGTTACATGCAAATGCAATGACAGCAACAGGAGCAGCAACAACAAGAGGGAAACAATTCTTAATTTAAGTTGCAACATACTCTCGAATGTGAATGTGTAGCAGCGACATGGCACAGCAGGTAGTGACCATGTCCTTAGGGAGTAATTTAGGGGAAATATCATTTGTCATCAGCACAGCAAAACATGACACAAAAGTGCTTTAGTACTTTAATATTGTTGTTGCATCATAACTTTACAGTTTACAGCACAATTTTTTGAGCAAAACGAAAGCTGAAATATAAAAGCAAGTGATTTTTTTCGTGTATGTGTCAGCATGCAATGTGCTGCTCCTGCTGCTCCTGCTGCTGTTGCTGTTGCTGCATTCATGTACATTTTTAATTGAGCGTCATGTCAACAAATGCAATGCAAAAGAGTATAAAATAAAATGTTGTACACACATACATACATACTCGATTGTACATAGCTGCACAGACAAGCAATTCTATCGCATGTGTGTTTGTGTGTGTGTGTGTGTGTGTGTGTGTGTGTGTCTTTCACAATGGACAATGGCAATTTGTAATGAATTCTAATGTTTCTAGCTGAGGCCCTCAAGGAGCAGTTAAGCCTGAATATAGACGAACTTTAACACCAAATAGTCACACAGGCACATAAAGGCACACACACACACACACACACACTCACATCCATACCCACACATTCATACAAAGACCATTTACAGCAATTGCTATTTTATAATGAAGTTAGTAGCGCATATGTTGCTGCTTGTCGTTGTGGACGATGACGACGACAGCAACAATGATGACGATGACAATGATGGGCACTATCGGCACTATAAAATTTTAGCTATCATGCAATAATGCCAAACATTCTTTGTTGTTCCTGTTGTGCTGTCGTCGTTATGTTTTCCAACTTCAGGTTATGATGTGTTGATATTACTATCCACTTAAGCAGGCAGTCGTACACTCATCCATACCCATTAGCCGCCCACCCACTACGCCGACCTATTCGCTCTCTCTCATCCCCACCTGCCCGTTCTACATTTAGTGACAATTTTTATCTTACCTTAGGGCATTTTAGTGCATAAAAGCTGATAAAATTTTTGCTTCCTGTTTCTTCTTCTGGTGCTTCTACAAAAAATAGTTTTTCTATTGTTTCGCTTAGTGTCTCATAAAATTGTGCACAAAGGAAAATGAGTTTCCCCTTCTACTTTTACTTAAGTTGCAGCAATTTGTTTTTCATAGATTTTTTATACGCTGTAAATAATTTTTAGTTCGTTATTTTATCGACGTTGTAAAAAAGAGAAACTATTAAATAACTGCTGGGAAGCAGTCGTCCGAATAAACTAAACTAAATTAAGCTAGAAGGTGGAACTAATCTGTAGTTTCAGCTAAGAAATCTCAAAGATGTTCATAATCATGAAGAAGTGCATTTGTTGAATACGAATTGAAAGCAAAACGATAAATTTTCATTCATTTCAATTATCTCCAGGTTTCAATCTAGTCAGTAAAAACGTTTCATCAATTCCTTCCCGGCTCTATTAAAATCAACATCACTGGCTCATTAATTCTGACCGGGCGAGTATAAAGTTAAGTCTTGAGAGGATCCCTCTCAATTACTCGCATGCTTTCGCTAGATGTCTTAGGGCTGACTCTGTTTTAAAATTTCACCTTTTAAATGCCTTCCCCGCTTAAGTACGTTAAAGGCCTAATATGGTATCTTCAGCTGAGGTACTTAACCAAGGTTAACTGCATAAGCAACTCCCTAATCAGGTCTAATTTTCAGTGGCATGGTAATTTTTCTAAGTCGGCTTGGGTTAAAAGTCCACTTTTTTGTTTAACGAATCTCAACCGAATCATGTCCTATGGTAGATCCACAGGATTGCGGCTTTCTCTTTCTGGTTATTCCAGTTATCGTACCTCCTAATGGAACTCAAGGCTATTAAGTTTTTCAGAACATTCCTAAATCAGTTTCTGGACTAAGTGTATAGAAAATTGTATACTTCACTCCAATTTTTTGCCGCAAATATACAGTATTTCCCCTGAAGTCGCCATGCCATACATTTCAGTTCTTCAATATGGGAACGTATAATTAAAATAAAAACTTGTAGCAGCAGTAAAGAAAACTTTCTAAAGAAATTGCGCAAGCAAACAAAAAAATACACAAAGAAAAAGAAGAGTGAAATCCACAAAACTTAAGTTCAAATATCATTGAAAGATATTTTTGTATGCAACTCGATCCTCGCACTCGTAAACCACAAATTCAATTCGAGGTCAAACATAGAAAAAAACACAAATAAAATTTATTTTACATGCATACACGTTAAGGAAACTTTAGTTGGACACACATGCAGAGAACAATGCATATGCATAGCATACTGCAAGGGGCACACACACAAACAAACCAGAACCCACTCACATGCACATATACATACATTCACAAGTATGTATGTGTAGGGGCGGCTATATTTTTTGAACTTAAGACAAAACAAATTGAATGCATGCCGAGTCAAAACTTTTGTCATTATCGTTTATTACAATGCAACAACAGCAACAACAGCAACAAAAAACAACAAAACTTGAACAAATAGTGCCAAACTAAAATGCAAATGAATATGTAAACATATGTGAGTGTGTATGTGCACGGATGTGTATGCACGAAAGAGATAGCGATAGGTGAATTAAATGATACTCCAAGCAGCATATAGCAGGCGGCAGGCAGCAAGCAGCAAGCAGCAAGCGGCTGAGGCAAGCATACTCGTACATTGGTAATAAGGAAAATTTACAGCAAAAACTTTAAGAAGCAACGTCTTAAGTTTAAGGCAACAATAACTGTGGGTTATATCAAGAAAATAGTTAAGCGAGGAGGGGCTCAAGAGAAAGAATTCGTGAAAGTAGTTGAGGAAGAGTATTAGACGAGCACCAACGACTTTCTGTTGAATACGAAGTGTTGAGGCTGCAATTAATTTCATTTTTTTGCGCTCTAACTAAATGGGAAAAGTTTTAAAGTTTAAAAGCTGAACACAACTCTGAGAAACTACTAGAAAGTAGTAGAGAAAAAAGAAACCAGTAAAACACACACACTTCCGCTCACACTCTCATGCCCTCATGCACATACATAATTCAATGTCCTGATCCCGGTACACATATGGAAATGTTCACACACATACACAGTAGAATTATCTCTTCAATTGGCGTGGAGCGAAAAATATAAAACATGGAAAACACTCGGCGCCTATCCCATTGCTTTCCCATTTCCTAAGTCGACTGGTTCTCTGCGATTTCGTGAGTCAATATTGTCTTCGTTTCCAATTGAGAGAGGTTGCTGCCGTGCATTTGGTTGTCTCTTACCCATCTTTACTCTCTCAACCGGGAGTTAGGGTAGTGCTTGGTGAATTTGAAGACAGCGCGTTGGCCAATTTGACGTGAAGCGATGAAGGCAATGCCCTGGGACTACTCAATTCATAGTGGACTCAATGCCTGAGTCCCTCTGTGCCAGACAAAGTTGCCCTCGTTTACAATGAAATATAAGTTTATAAAATCGGAACGAATCAATATCAGACTTCAAAGCACTTTCATGAGCAAAAAGACCACATCATCATCATGTAAATGTATGTTTTTTGCTGTAAACATTTGCATATTTTTCACTCCACCCTAATAAGTATGCATTGTTCGCATTTGTGCATGTATGTAGAAAATTTCAGTTTTGGCATTGCATACACGCATTGATGGTAAAAAACAGCGATGCAAGCCACATGTAAATGAATGTCTCTACAACTGTCTGTCTGTCTGCGTGTCTGTCTGTCTATCTGAATGTTAGTACATTTTACTGTAGTTGTTTGCTGGGAATAAGTTTCGATTCCTTTTCTGTTTAGATCCAGCACTCCACAAATTACAAATGGAAATTGAATTCAAGGATTTCGTTAGATCTTTTGCATAACAAAAACTGACAAAAAGTTTTGTTTTCTATTACGAAAATGCAACAACATTCGACTGCAGAGAACGTAGAGGCGCTTAAATTAGTATTACTAAAAGAGAATGCGAGTAGTTTCGAGGTTAAGGCAAAATTAAATTTGAAAAATCGCTCTGATTTTTAGCAAACACAAAAGAGAGAAGAGAAAAAGAGGGAGCGAGTCCTTTATGATTGCATCCTACAACAATAACATTTCCCATTTACTTACTTCTTTTCAGATGTTCCCGATATCGTTTGCCAGGAATATGCGGTGCCACATATGCAAGATTTACTGCCCTCCAATACACAGAAATCAAATTCGATTTATGGTGTCGGCAGTGGTGGCGGTGGCAGTAGCAATGGTGGTGGCGGTGGAGGCAGCAGCAGCAACAGCAATTACAGCAGCACCATCAATGCACGCAACACACTTAATAGCATTATGTTCCAACCGAAATTGCCACCACCGCCGCCACCACCGTTGCTGCTGCTCACGCATCAACAGCAACAGCACCAAGGACCAACGCTGCTAGCAACCACACCAGGTTCAACAGCAATACCGCCGGTACCACCACTGCCCCCTTCTATAACAGCTGCTGCCGCAGCTGAGAAATATTATGCTACAGCGTCAATTTGCAACAAACTGAATGCGAATGCGAATGCCACAACAGCAGCTGCAAATGTTGCATCATCAGCATCGGCTGCAACATTAAATCAATCACATACACTGCCATTGAATGGTAGCGCTGGCAGCAGCAGTAGCGCTACGATTAGTCTTGCCTCCACCGCTACCACACCCACCACCGGCACAATAGGCATCGTTGGTGGTGGTGCTGGCGCTGGCGCTGGTGCTGGTGGTGGTGGCAGTATTGGTTTGAATGCACTTAAACCACATCATTACAGCTTTGAAATGGCCGGCGATTATTCGGCTGCCGATATCATTAATGAACATCAACAGCAGCACCAGCAGCAGGAGCTCGCCAATTGCCAAGTGCAGGAATTTCCACGACAATCACTGGTAATTGTTGAGAAATTGGGTTGCGGCGTTTTTGGTGAGCTACACTTGTGCGAAACAAAGGGACTGAGGTAAGTAGCGTGCAAAGGTTTTGCTTTTGTGCGTGTGGCTGGCTTCAAAGCGATTCGATTTCTGTGAGAAACTTCCAAATGAACTAACTGAACTGGAAATTTGAATTTATCAGAAGCTAAAAGGAGTTTTGAGAGATTTTTTATTTTTAAAGGTCAGCGAAAAGTTCGGCCCAGAAGTTTCTAGAAACTTTTATCTCTGAAAATAGCCTGAAATTGTAAGAGATCTACAAGAAATTTGAGAAAATTATCATATTATCTAAAACTCCAAAAAAATGTGCAATGTGTATAGTTCCCGGTTGGTGTGAAATGGCTGGAACAGTATCTCAGAAGTTTGGAAAGATTTTGAATGAGGTATCAATGATTATAAAAATATACATAATTGGATTCTAAAAAGCTTTGAATAAGTCTCAGATTATGTGTATAGTGCAATATTTCTGAAGTCCTAAAACTGTGAGATTACTGAATCGAAATTTTAAAAGTCTCGTTTGAGTTTGAACATCAAGTTTAGTATTAAGGGCTGCAGCATCTCAAAATCTCCAAATAATATTAATTTTAAAATATTATTGATTTTTCATAGCTGAGGGTTTCAAGTAACTTTCGACATATCAAGACAATCTACTAATGACCAGCTGTAGGATAATTTGACCAGTACCCTGATATGTACACCCACTCCATCTCCATCCCATTTTTGGCTCTCCCAGTTTTTATCGAACCTCATAAAATCAAAGATTGCAGCGTATCCAAATGGAAAAATCGTTCACTTTTATTGCTGCTGGTGCTTAATCCAACTGACTTACAGCACGTTTCGGTTGAAAACTTAGTCCAGTTTAAGTCTGCTCATAGAAAATTTTCGGCTTTCTTTGACCTGATCAATCTCCTCACCGAGAACGATTTGCATAGTCTTTACATTTCTTTCACGAACTACATACTAAGATCTGTGCCACTTCTAGTGGCTGGTCTCTTGTAATTTTACCCTTCTGCTATTGCTTAATTATATGCACACAAAAGTTCATTGCTACGATTTTTTCAACCAAAGTCTGGTAACAAATTTTAAAACAAAATAATTTTTGCCATAGAAACAAACCAATTTGTGTATTAGAAAAAGACTCAAAATATATAAATTCCAGCACGACAATAAAGGAATTAGTTGTCAAAATGAATTTTATGATATCAAAAAAAATATATATAACATATTACATGCTTATATACCAAAACCTATGAAACCACATTACAAAAATATGTAAAAAAAAAAGAGAAAAATACCAAAAAATTGCATAACATTGCACTGCTGCAATATTGCAGCATTGCTGCAACAGAAAAGCCACAGCAAAAACCGCACAAAGTATAAAATCAAAAATTCACCAACTGCTGATGTTCATGCTCCAGCTCCAGTTCCAGCTGCTTGCTGCTCCTACAGATATGCAATAAACAATTTTCTATTTTGATGATGTACGACAGTAGAAAGCAAAACAATAACAACAACAAAATGTCACCAACTAGCAACAGAACAAAAAAAAAAGAAAACATGAACCACAATACTTTAAACTGACACTCGAAACATAAATACATACATGCATACATACACGTACGCATACACATACACACAAAAAAGTTGCACACAGAAACATTCAAATTCAAACTGAGTCTGGTGTGATTGAATGACTGAAAATACGTGAGCCTGTGTGGAGATCACAGTGCAATGCTTTGCCCTCTTACCTCTGCGATTTGGTCTCGGTGTGTGTGTGTGTGTGTGTGTGTGTGTGTGTATCGTTTCGAGTTAACTAACAAAGTAAATGCCATAAGCTTATCAGAAATTCCATTATGGTCAATGATTTTTTTTTGTTGCATTTTTTTGTTGGTTGCTTCATTTTTCTTCTGGTATTTTTAACATTTTCTACCTTTTGATTTGTTGTGTTTTTTGCGTATGTAGATAATTGAAGTTGTTTTCATCTGCACTTCAAAATCACCAACATTGTGTGACAATTTTATCCTCATGCTCTCTCTCTCTCTCTCTCGCTCTCTCACACACACACCCATCCTCCCTTTCACTCTCTCTCTCTCTCTCTCTCTCTCTGTGTTTATGCTTTTTCATTTATGTTAAAATTTGCCTACATACAACAACACGTTCTTTTAATTTTTGCACAAATTGTTTTCCACTCGCTTGTGCTTGAATGTGCGTTTGTGTCTTTGGCTCTTACCCCTTCTCTCTCTCTCTCCCTCATCCGTGTGTGTGTGTGTGTGTGTGTGCCTTTGCCTTTTTGCCTTGTCTATTATAATTTACATTTGTGGTCAGCAACAATAAAGTCCATCTGTTGTCTGATAACTGTCTATCCGAATGTCTATCAATATTTTATCAGACTGTCGCACTTTACTTTCGTCTTTCTCTACACAAACACACGTTTGAATGTATGCATGTCCATGTATGCATGTCCGTATGCTTCTGCTAACAGAATTGCTAGCTTGTTTTAATTTTCTACGTATGTGACTTTGACTTCTGTCAAATATTACAATTTCAATAAAGCCACTCCAGTGCCGAGTGTCTGTGCTTTAGCTTAAGCCCAACAGTGTACTTGCATATGTGTGTGCGTGTGTGTGTGTGTGTATGTGAATATACTTTGTATTGCATTTGAGTGCTTTTTAGCATATGAACATGTTAATTATTTCACATATCCTGTTGTCTATTAAGGTAGTAAGGAGAATGGACATACACAATAACAACAACAACAACAACAGCAGCAGCAGCAACAACATGAGCAACGTTTTAATGCACTTTGCGGTTTTGAAACCGCAGTTGCTACTACTACTTACTACTAGCAACTGCTAAACATATCGATATCCATAAACTCACCCGCACACTCTTAGTTAGTCAATACTTGGACTAACTATTCCATAGTCATTGAGTCATTGTAGTTTTGCGGCTAGCTCAGTAGCTTCTGTTATAATTTACGTAGGTGCACACCTCGTATCGGCCCGTAATGAAATGAACTACATTGATGCGAGTACCTAAAAAGCGCAAATTAAATTCACCGAATTTTGATTTTTGTCATTTTGATTTGTGACATCTGCAACGTATCGAATTTTGTACTTCAGGCCACTTCCGCTTCCACTTCCACTTCATATATTTGTTTTATCCTCTTTTAGTTTTGAGGTTTTTCATTTTAATATTTAGTTTTCACATGAACCTCGACATCTTTTTAAGCCTAATTAAAACTTTTGGCCGTTGGAATTTAATCTATGAGTAAGGTTGGTTTCTCAGTTAAGCGAAACCAACAGCTGGGATTGGTCAATTGGTCATTCTCTCTCAATGACTTAATATTATTATTACACCACTTGGCCCTCGGCCATTTATTTCCTTTGCCATCTAGAATTCTTTCTTCATATTTACAATGTGTCTAAGAATAATAACCTTATTTTTATACCATGTAGTCCAATCTTATGGTCCGCCGCCAATAAAAAATGAGCTTTCTCTAGACGAAAATATTATGCACTTTGGTCCTTAGACTGTGTGAATTCTGTCACGATATGTTGTTGTAAGTTGTAAGATTTTGAGGGAATCTTTTCTAAAGGGAATAAATGTTTTACAATTGTTTAAGTATTTCAAAACTCAAGTATCACTTTGAGATCTTTTGAAACATTTTTTAGTAGACTTTCAGGACAACAACCGCTGGTGTTCAAAGGTTTGCAAAGGCTTAGAACTTAGGCCTAGTATTAAGAATCAAGGGAATTAAAAATCGCCCAATGACATGAAGTTTAATTCTTTTCACTGATATCTGAATTTTAAATTTTTAACTGCTTTGAACCATCACTTTCTCTCTCTTCGTCTCTCTCTCTCTCTCTCTCTCTCTGCCAACCATCGGCCGAGCATCGGTTAAGCCTTTTAATGCCTTTTCAATTCAATTACCTTTCGAAAACTAACCACTTATATCTCAATTTTTTATTACAGCGCTAATCTAGTCGCCGTTGCCACGCTACGTCCCGGTGCACCCGATCACATGCGCAAGGAGTTCCGCAATAAAGCGAAACAATTGGCCCGCCTCAGCGATGCAAATGTGGCGCGTCTGCTGGGCGCCTGTTTGCGTGACGAACCCATATGCATGGTGTTCGATTACTCCGATTGTTTGGGTGATTTGAATCAGTTTCTGCAGGAGCATGTCGCTGAGACGACAAGTGTCGGCCTGCAGGCGATGATGTCAAATAAAAGTTTGAGGTTTGTAATTATTTAAATTAAAAACAAGCAAATAGCGAAGCATTTATGAGCTGTAAGATGTAGGTACTTTTATCTTTATACATGCTCAATAACAACAACTATGGTACTTACATACTTACAACAGAACATCAAAAAACAAGAGAAGCGAAAAAACTTTTCATTTCATTTATGCGCTTCCTTTTACATTTTATCTTATTTCCTACAACTTTCCGCTGCCGACAATGATGACGCCGACAACGACGCCGACAACGACGACGATGATGACGACGACACTTCCGGTCTCGTGTTCGATTATTTTTCTGCTACTGACTGCTGATACTTGCTGCTGCCGCCGCTGCTGGCTGTTGCTACTCACAACCCCAAAATTGCGGATGTAAAAACTTCGTTAACTTGTTTCTGGTTTTTTTTTTGTTTTTTGGGCATGGATTGGGGCTGTGTCCTGGGCGCTGGTGGATGCTGGTGGATGGTGTGCTGTAAAACTTTTCAAATTCACAAAACGCCCGCTACAACAACTTGCACACACACACTCACACTCACTCATAACAACTATGTGAGTACAGCTATGGCTGCTTGGTGTATATCGCCACACAAATTGCATCGGGCATGAAGCATTTGGAGCAGATGAATTTCGTACATCGGGATCTAGCAACAAGGTAAGTGCTTTCAGTTTTTCACTGTCTATCTACTCTATACACAAATAAATGTATGTACATATGTAAATATATCTATTTGTCTGTCCCACTGTGTGATTGTCTGGCTCTCTCTATCTACATCTGTGCATATCTTTGATGAGTTTAAATGAGGAAGTTGAAGCTGAAGTTGTAGAAGATTATTGCAAAAAGTAAGACATAACAGTGCGGTTGGATAAGTTGAACAGCAGCGGTTAGGGAAGAGAGAGAGAGAGAGAGGGAGAGAGAGTCGGAAAGAGGGAAGGCGAGCAGGGAAAGTTAAAAGTTAGTACGTGGCAATAACTTCCACCAACAGCAGCAGTACGTACAAATGTGACATTCTGTGGTTGTGTTTCACAATGTTTGAATGTATTTGGTGAAATCGCACTTAAAAACTTTTCAAATTTACAGTTTCACTGTACACACAACAGTTTTATGATAAGGTCTTCTCCTTTTTTGGCTATGCAGATTTGCTACAATTTTATGTATGTGAAAAATATCTACATTTAATTTCTATTTGTTTTTTTTTTTTTTTTGTTGATAAGATTGAGTATAAAATATTAATGGTGCTCACAAAAATATAATACCGCCATTTTGTCAAACACTTTAACTACTGGCATTCATAAAGGAATAAATTAAATGTCATGACATTCTTGCACATAATACATACAAAATTATATTTATGTAATGCCATAAATAAAAATCATATAGCAAAGTATGTAGCTACCATTTTTCATGACACATGTAACTTGATTTTGAACCAAGCTACTTACAAGCGTCTCCATCTCTGCGGATGTTAAGAAATATCAACTACTGTGAAACACACTCTCTCACTGAAATCTGTTTACGGTGCACATTTAATCCACATACACTAAAGGAAGCTCAAATATTACCCTAGGCCTTGTATTGGATAGGAAACTAAACTTAAGAAATGCTAAATCGTGTGAAAGAAAAAGCTTGGCCTAGTCTCTCCATGGGCTGTTGTGTCCACCCAAACGCAAGACTAAAACTATTCCGAGCATTTAAACAAAATTCACACATAAAATGGGAACAAAAAGTGAATTATAATTCATAGTAACACGGATCTAACCAAAAATCAATTAAAACCAAAAGACAAAAGAAACGTATCAAAAGACAAACCATAAATCAGACAACTAAAGAAACAATTCGATGGTGGGGTTAGAATGAAAGGCGGTAGAGGCCTGTAACTTCTAACACCTCTTCAGTTTATCTTATTAGGGACAAAACTCAATTTGCACCAAGTCAATTTTATTTTTAACTTGGCTAAACCGAAAAAGGTACGCAAAGCGTTAACATTTCACTGATTAAATATCAATTTACTTGCAAACTTTCACAAAATCATTGAACCCAAACCATTTTTATAGTCAGCTTTTAGGCATACAAATATATAAATAAATAATTTTCACAAACAAACTGTTGCAACAATTACACATGTACAAAAAAAAGAGGAACCATTTCACTTTTGTTCACTTTTTGTTGAAACGGAAATATACACACAATACACACCACATATTTTTTAATGGTATCAACAACAAAAACTGCGAGCAAAAAAATAAATAAACCGAGGAACAAAGAAAACTTCAACGAATGTGAATTCAAGCGAAATAAATTTAAATACGCACTTAATGCGAGGGATTCGGAGGGCAGCGAAGGAGCAGCCAAAGGAAACCTGCCAAATGCAAATGTGAGTTTCTGCTACATAGCAAGGAATGGGCCGAGATGTTGAGCGAGAGTGTGAGGGAGGGACAACGCACCCACGCACAGGCCCACACACACACAAATCTCTACAACAAACTGAAAAACGTCAAAAACGAAAACAGAAAATCTCTTTGTGCTAACTGCTGTAGGTCTCTGTTTTATTTCGCACAAAGTGAATATGTTAAGTATCTAAAAACATACAGGCACAAACGCGCCGACATATGTACAAACATTCAAGCACACAATCGTCCTCTGTCTCTGAGTGTGTGTGTGTGTGTATGCTCGCATTATTATCATGCCAAGTTTATTTGTTCAGTTCTGTGTGTCGTCAATGAACTTAGCGCAAAGTGAGCGCAGTCGTTGTTGCTGTCGTCCTTGTTCCCGTCGTAGTCGTGCCTTCTTCGTCGTAGTCGTTCCTTTCCTTTTTTCTTTATCTTTTTGCGTGTTTACTTTCACTTCGTTTGTTTATTGCTACGCATATGCGCCTGTACATGTGCATAACATTTTTTGTGAATTTTTACAATCGAAAGATACTACGCTTTGTTTCGTCTTTGTCTTTACAAGAAAAAAACAATAACACAAAACGTTGTATACTTTTCTGCTGCCAACACAATCCACTCTTCTCTCACCCCTCACTACTTTTTAAAGCGTGCGGTTTTACATCCATTTGCCTTTTACTTTCAAATATCACAACAAAAAACCAAATTCAAATATTTTTTCCATTCGTTATGTGTTCTGGGTGAAGCTTTTCTCTTTTTGCTATAGCGCCGTAGCATATGCCGGTGAAAGAGCTATGCGGGGGATACTGCGTGGTTTGAGAGGCGTGCTGCTTTTATGCACTTTTAATTTGACCGCGTCTGCGGCAATTTTCCGCTTTTGCTACTGTCTTTTTTTTTGCTACAATTGGTTGCCAACATCAATTTTGTGATAATTTTTTTGTCTCTAAATATCTTTGCATACTTTTACGAGCATGGCACAAAATCGCTTCAAAAAAAGCAAAGCTAAGCAAAACCGAACCGAACCGAGCCGAAAAGCAAAAACACAAAAAGTTGATAAACAATTTTGCTGTAATTGTTACGAGAAGCGATTTGTTGCTTCGATGGCTTCTTCTACAGCGATATCGACTGCAACCGTGCAACATTGACTGCTACTTCTGCTACTGTTTCCCTACTATTTACACACTTCCTCCACTACTAGGTTTGCTACTTGCTGAGGTTTTAAATGTTCTTTGCGCTTTTGTAAAATGTTGAAATGTTTTCTGTTATTGCCGCCGTAGTCGTCGTTGTCGTCGTCGCATTTACGGTTCGTTTTGTCACGCAATTTCGTTACAAAATAAAATTTATTTTCTCCTGCTACTTTTACTTCTTCTTGATCTTTTTCCTCATCGCTGCTTTTGCTCGCCACTATGGCTTCAGGGATATTTAGTGTATAACTACATACAGCATATAAATTTTGGATATTTGAATGTGAGTAGTGGTAGCTCTACTGGCTCTGCGTGAAGCTTTGGAGCGTGCAGGGCAAGAGGAGCTACTCTGAATATTTAGTTGCCTTGTTTATAGACTCTTAAATTGTCTTGCCGCAGGCGCATTTCTTCTACTTTGAGAGTTGATTTTTTGTTCTTTCTTTCTTCAGAATTTCTTATATGGTATTTCTACAGTTGCCGTCGTCGTTTTAGTTAATGTTTTTTTCTTTTGTTGTTTGTTTGAAATTGTGTCCTTTGGGGTATTCTTTCGTTTTAGTTTCTTCAGTAGTTTCTTTCTATCCCTCACTCACTCTTTCTCTCTCTCTCACACACACTGTTTTTTGCTTTGCTTCTTTATCTTTACTTCTTACAAACGAAACCGAAAATCAACAACAAAAAAACAACGAATACGAAAACATTCTTAAGGGAAATTAAAATATTTGATAACACTTCGTTGATAACTTCGCTTTAAAGCTTTTTCTATGGTTTCTTCTAGTTAAGTAGTTGGTAAACTATTTCATACTTTTGTGGCGAAATATTTAATTTTCATTGAACTTTCGTGATGGCTGGATTTATATTAAGTATTTTCTTTTTAAAGTTAAACAGAATTATTAACATAATTTGTAAGGCATTATCTATAATAAGTATATTTGCCTAAAATGATGCTAGAAAAATTAAGTCATTAGTAGCGCAAAGTTGTTGAGTCAAACAACGAGAGGAGGAAATAGCGTTTATAAAGGCGAGCTCTAAAATTTAGATAATAAATGGGATCAACAACACACAAAGAGCCACGCAACATTTAAAGCTGCATTGAGTGAGCCAGTGGCACGAACGGTGAGACTCGAAGAATGTGGACAGCCAAGCTAATCCCCAACCCCGCTAGTTTATTAGCTGAATGCATGTGAAACTCCACCCTCCCCATCTTCCTCTATCTCACTCTAATTTATATTGAAGAAAGTAAGATTTTCTTCATGAAATCTAATCAAGAAGAAGTAAATAAAAGTATGAAAAGTGTTAAGGAAAACTAGAAAATTGCGTTAAATAAAACTTACGTATCAATAGTAGTACAACTTAAGTTAATTTTCAGAGCGTTGGCAAAATTAACTCAATATGAGCGGGAGAAAGAGGGAAAAGAAGAGAGAAAAAGCAGCATTTGCGCTGTGCATTATTTGCAATATTTGCTGTTAATAAAAATGCATTTCGTATTGGTAACGAATAAACAAATTCAAATATACATATGCAATCTAAGTATGTGTGTGTGTGTGTGTGCACAAATATCGGAAAAAATCAAATGTAATAATATTTGTCAAAGTTAAAAACAAACAAATATAAACAAGCAGCAGCTGTAAAAAAAAACCAACACAAGAATTGTGCAACTTTTCAAATCAAAACTGAATCAAATGCAAAGTTCTAGAGAGAGAAAAACAACAAGGAGAGAGATAAAAATTTACGAGTATTACTATTCGATGGCAACTTTGATTTTTCTAAGGGAACGAAAGAATGAATGAACGAATGAAACAAATTGCAAATCACATGCCAGCAACACACAAACACATTCCCACACGCCCACTTCCTTTTGCTTTACAGCTGCCCCCCTACACCTATCGCTACGATCTGCAGCATATGCAAGTCTGTATGCTAAGTCGTAGGGTGCATTGACGTTTCTGCTTCAGCGGTTACGCTTTCGAGCTTTTTTCTTTATTCTTTTTTTCGCATTCAAACTTTGTTTTGCTCTCGCTCCCCAACTGTGTACGAATGTATTTTTAGTTACTGTTGCTGTTATTGTTGCTCCCCGTTTGTTTGTGAGTTTTTATTGCATATTTATAGGAGTGACGACAACTTCGACATACAACGACAACCAACCTCTCCTCGTGCATGTGTGCATGATTTGTTTTGAAGTATTTATTTATTTGCGATTTATTGCAGCTGCACACATTCACACTGAAGCAGGAGCGACAAAAAATTAAAAAAGAATCGGAAAAAAATCAAATTGAAGTTTTGTCTTGAGTCGCTGCTGCTGCTGCTGCTGCTTCTTATACATTTCTACTTTTCTTTTGGCGTCCTTCTTTTCTTGCTTTCCCTCCAGTTTTATGTAGATTCAAGCAGAATTTTGCAATTTTTGTTTGGTTGCAGAATATTATGGAAAAGGTGAGTGAATGTAGGAATGAATAATATGATTTATTTATTCCCGTTTTCACAAATAGAAAATTGTATTTATTACATACTTATATTTACAGTACAAAGAAAGAGATGAAGTTTAGCGCTCTCTTTCTTACTGCCATACTTTTCTACCTATCTCTCTCGCACAGCCTTTCAATGAGCTCAAAGGAGCTCTGGTCTTATTGAGTCTGAAGCTGACGTCTTCCTCAGCTCCACTATCTGTGGTCATTATTGTGCCTAGTCAGTGCTGACGTTGTTGATTCTCATCGCCTTGGTCCTCTTGATTTTGATCTCGTGGCCAATGTGAAGTGTTTCTCAAGTTAATGGATGGTACTTCTTGATATGCCTTACGTTTTCAAATGATTTGGGGAGAATAGAGGCGAAAGAGTAGAACATTTCATAAACTTCCATCCAGAGGGCAAGGAAAGATAATGGCGGAGAGGGAGAGGTATGCTGAAGAAAATAATTCGAGCTGCGAACATCGACATCTCTGGCACTATCTTCTACAAGAGTGTCATGCTGCTAGCATACGCTGATAATATTGACTTCATTGGCAAAAACGCTCGAGCAGTCAATGCAGCATTCTCCAACCTGAAAAGAAGTCTCGTCGAGTGGGTCTAGTGGTGAACGAGGACAAAACGAAATACCTTGTGTCAACAAACAAAGAGTCACGGCGTTTTGGACAAAATGTCACTGTTGACAATTATACTTTTGAAGTCGTCAAGGATTTCGTATATCTAGGATCCACCATAAACACCAACAATAATGTCAGCCTTGGATCAAGCGGAGACTAACTCTTGCCAACAGGTGTTACTACGGGCTCAGTAGACAATTGAGAAGTAGAGCCCTCTCTCGACCGACGAAAATAACGCTCTATAAGTCCCTTACCCTTCCCGTCCTAATGTATGGCGCAGAGACGTGGACATTGACCATCAATGATGAGAGGCTGTTAGGAGCGTTCGAGAGGAAGATACTCCATAAGATCTACGGTCCAGTATGCGTGGACTACGTGTATCGAATAAGATGGAACGATGTACGCCAACACTGACATAGTCAAGCGTATAAAACTCCAGCGGCTTCGCTGGCTGGGTCATGTTGAGCGAATGGAAGAAAGCGCTCCGGCTAGAAGGGTGTTTTATTCGAACCACGGTGAAGGAACACGCAGAAGGGGACGTCCTAATCTCCGTTGGAAAGACCAGGTGCAGGACAACCTGACTTCACTTGGCCTTATCAACTGGCGCCAGCGCGCGCATAGCAGAGGCGACTGGCGAAGCTTCATAGAGATGGCCAAGAACGCTCTTTTATGCTTTTACCTATTTGCCAAACATGGTAGCAATTTATTCTGTAAAAGAACAGCCCAAGCTAAGATGAAAACTGATTCTTAGGTAATAGGAAAGTTCTGGTTTTTCATAACTATCTGCATGAGCCCATCTCTGCGTTAAGACTTGATATACGAGCATTTTAATCAGCTACAATTTCATTTGCAGTCAAGTCAATCGAAATTGTATAATTTACAATTTCAAAAGAAAAATATGACAAAGTCTCAAATTACAAAAAAAAATCAATCCGAAGTAAAAGCAACATTCCAACAGATATCGAATTAAATACGTTACAATTGTAATACTTATGTAAGTACTTTGCAGTAAGTAAGTATATTCCCCACAGCAAGTAAGTAAATTGAATTTGGAAAATTATTTACTAATGAAAATGTCAACGTTGATTCTCCATGCGATCTTCTTTTCCAATGACATGTCACGCCATAAACTCGCGTATGTTGGAATTTTATGCTACTCCGCTTCCAAAGTAATTGTGAAATCACCACACAAGAAATAACTCAAGAAGTTCATCATATTTTTCTTTAAAAACTTGTTATTAAGGAGAATATTTATTGGTGTGTGTCTGTGCCTGTGTCTGGTGCGTTGTCGTCTCCATGCGTCACCATCCGTCTCCTTCGCCATTGGCAGCGTCATCGTTATATCACCCCCAACATAATTATTAAAAATATATGTATGGACTCATGCTGTAATAACGACGCGGCTGGTTCGGTTCGTTGTATTGTCGTCATAACAAAGTAGAAATCGTAACGATAACAATATTCTATGCTTTTGCATTATTAAATCGATGCTGCTTGCTATTGCGATTGTTGTTGTTGCTGTTATTGTCAATATTAAAACGTAAATGCTATTCAGAGGAAAAGAGCTTACACATAAAAACACACAAGAAATGAAAAAGAAGAAACCGTGACTGCCATACAAAGAAAATACGACGTACAATGTCTAACGTAATGTCAATTCAGAACCCAGGACGCGAGCAACACAGCAACGTAACAACGTAAGCGTCAGCATACGTACGAAATGTCACGTTAGCTTTTTTGACGTTATTGGTTATGCGACGCGGCACAGTGCACGCTCGAAAAGGTAAAAGAGAAGCAAGTTACGTTGCGGTTCGATTTTCAAAAATCACAAGAGGAAAGAGAGGCAGCATTGGTCGGGGGAAAAAGGTTTAAAAAGTTCTTTACCGTTATTGCTTTGGTAATGTGCGAAAAACGGAAGCAAACGTCTGTGTATCGTTGCCATTATTGCGTGCGTTGGTTTCCCGTAGGTTGGGCCGACACCGTCTCCAACACCGCCACCAACACCGCCACAGTCACCACCAATAGTTATGCAGTAGTGTGAGAAACAAGGAGTGTGTGTGTGGGTGAGGTAGGACACCATTGCATTGCATCGATGATGATGACGATGATGGTGATACCGGTGAGGGTTTACAAGCGCTCGTTGCATTGAAAGTATTCGGCATTTTTATTTTACTTTTAAACAATTTTTCGTTTCGATTTTCGTAGTTGGTCCGTTTTTTTTTTATTTCTGTTGGCCAATGGGAAGAAGTCAAAATGTCGTCGTCATTTTCGTTTGGCTGACATCAACAACGACACAGCAACCATGCAATGAAAATGTTGCATGCAACATTTGCTAACTTGAAACCACACAATAATCAATTTTTATTTTTTCATTTCATTTCGTTTCATTTATAAATGTTTGTATGTATAAATGTGAGAATGTATGTGTTTAAATGGATTTTCAATGTATTTTGGTTTTTGCCGCTCTTTGTTAACGTTGAGTTTTGGTATTATTATGGAAGTTATGTTGTTGTTATTGCTGCTTGACAGCCGCCACCGCTGTCGCCTTTTTATTCTTTTATAAAATATAAAAAAAAAGAATTTTCCAATAAAAATTTAGACATTGCATAGTAGCAGCAACAGCAACAGCACCAGCACCAGCAACAGCAATAAATGATAATAGTTGTACATCAATCAATCACTCAATGTTGCAATAAAAGCAAAAACATTCAAGCTATCGTTTCTCTCAATGCTATGAAACAGCAGCAATATCTCAATTGTGCATTCATTGCATTCATGAGTTGAACAATTCATTTTCGTTGATTCTGAAATTGCTAAAACATTTTAGTGAATGATATATAATTTTTTTAAAATAAATTTTTAATATACCTTTAACCAGACTCCTCTCTCCTCACTCTTCTTCCCGCCTCCCTTGAACTCAAATCTCAGAGTAGTTGTCATGTGAATCTGGATCTTTTGCGAAAAGGAAGAGAATCTGGTTCTATTATATTTGACAGAGCAACTTTACTTTATAAAGTTCGTAGTGCCTACTTCACACGTGGGCATCATTGATTCATAGCTGAGCTATAGAGAAACAAGCTTTTAATCTGAAACTAATCATCTCATTTAAAACGTCAATTATTGAAATGTAGGAAATCTTGAAAGTGTATATCCTACAGGAAATATTTATTATGGCGATTCTCTAAGTCTAGCACATGCCCTAGCTCGGTGCAAGAGTAGCAGAAAAGGAAAACTTTAACATCTCTGCAACAAAGAACCATCAACAAATTTAGCTATTCTTGCACCGTGGAAGGGCATATGCTAGTCTAAGAATGATGAGTCTTATATGAATGATGAATTCTTATAAAAGTTGGAACACAATCAGATCAGGGCGACTCACTCAAAGAAAGTCTGTCAGAGAGTGTTGGTGGAAATTTCAAATGCACAGCGATTCTTCCTGAGTTGTTATATTTCCAGATCTTCTTTCTCTAGATTTGAAGCATATTTCCGCAATAAAACTTATTTCACTTCCTCTTTCCCTCCGAAAATGTCTGCCTACTTAAGCCTACTCCAATTTCCGTCTTTTCAAAAATGTCCCTACTTCTTTACTCCTTCCTTCTTGAATGAATTCCTCCTCCCACTTTTCCTTATTTCTCTTTTCCCCAAATCTCTCTCTCCTACTTTCATTCTTCTATTAGTCTAATAGACTAACGAAAAAATTCTCATTCGCATTTGAGAAAATTTGCATAAGTTTCAAAAGTCGCATTCGGCCTCGCAATCTTAATTTTTTTTATGCGAATATTTTCTGTAAGTAATTTTGTCCCTTGGTTTTATTTGTCCATTTTTTAGGACGAATACAAGTGAATACAACGTTGAATTCGAATTCCGAAATTAGGTTTTTATTACCTGTACTCTCATCAGCTTTTTCAATATTCGCGCAACCCTACTATCTATTGTCTAACAAATTTTTGTTCTCTCTTTACCTTATCTTTCTCTTGCACTTTCTCTTTTTCTACTCTGCTCTCACGGAAAAAAAGGCCCTCTCTTCTCAGTTTCATTCTTTTCGTCCCCGTCACCTATCTATTTCTTACCAAATCTCTCTTCAAGTATAAATGTATTCTCTTCTCTCCCTTTCTGTATACACTTCCCTTTTCTGTTTCTCGTGCTCTCCGTTTATATTCTTTCTCTCACCCATCATTCCCTACCATCGCTCCACCTCTCTCTTTTAGGAGGGAATTTTTCCTTTTCTTCCCTTTTTCTCTTATCTTTCTCCTCCACTCTCGCCCGTTTTTACTTTTGTCTCTCTCAACTCTCTCTCAAGAGGAGAGTGATCTCCTCTCCACATTTTTCCTTTCCTCTTTCCCTCCTCTTTATCCTTGCCTATTTCCTAACTTTTCCTCCCCCCGAATCTCTCAACAGCGCTCACTTTTTCTCCTTCTATCTTTTGCCACACCCTTTCTCTACTCTTTTTCCCCAGCATTTTCTCTCTTTTCTTCTCTTTTTAAAATTCTTCTCTAGCACTCTGCTTCCACTAACCCACATCTTTTTCTCCCAGCTATTTTCATTATAGTCTCTTGCCCCCTCTATTAAGTCTTCCTTTCTCCTTCTCTCTCTCTCTCTCTTTCTCGCTCTCACCAAACAATGCTGCTCAGCATTCACATCTCATATTCAGCTTTAAGCTTCAATTCATTAGGAAAATTAATTCATTCAAGAAAATGAATTTCTTAAAATTAATTATTATGATATTTTCTCCACGCCAAGCAAAACATTTTTCCATTTTTATCCTACCCTATCTTACATAAATATTTGTTACACGAAATAATTGCAATATGAGAAGAGAGGAGGCTTACAGGGTGCTTCAACCACTCACATGTATATATATACAAACACAAAGTAAATATCTGTGTGTGTGTGTGAGAATTTGTATGAAGTGCTAACAAGAATGTTATTTAAAGGACAAAGTTGAGCACAAGAAAATGTTGTTGACAATATATTTACAATATAAATATGCTCTCAAACACAAAAATATACACACACACATAGAACTAAGTGAGCACAACACAGCACTCTGCTATGTATGCATGTGTGTGTGTGCGTGTGTGTGTGTGTGTGTGTGTGTGTGTGTGCAGCTTAAATATTTAAGCACATCATTTTTAATCAACACACTTAAGTTTTATTATTAGAAAGAAAAATAAGTACGTAGGTACAAATATTTTGTATTGAAGTGTGTGAATGAGTGTGTGTGTGTTTGTGTGAGTATGTGAGTGAATGTTCTTATTTGAAACTTTTATGCTTAAATTGCTTAAAAACTTGGCAACAAAAATGTTTTGTCAACAACATCAAACAACAGCACCTAACAACAACAACAATGCACCATAGAAAAAAGGTAAACAAAACAAAACAAAAAAACAAACAAACCGAAAATTGTCAAAATATACAAAATATTCGCTGTTATCAGCACTGAACATATACAACAGAAAACACTGAGGCAGACCCTCACCACACACACA
This sequence comes from Palloptera scutellata, assembly GCA_958295655.1. Lineage (NCBI taxonomy): Eukaryota > Metazoa > Arthropoda > Insecta > Diptera > Pallopteridae > Palloptera > Palloptera scutellata. Next base: position 67,058,935 of record OY282452.1, read on the forward strand.
CACGCAAGATTATTTGAATCAGACCCTCTACCCACCCTTTAAAAATAAGGCAGCAGCAGCAACAAATTTTTGTGTATGATAAAAGAGCTCAACATGTGCCAGCCAGGCACCTGCTAAAGTTTCATGCATGCTTGCCCGAACTACTGCTGGCACTACATCTGGCACTTCCTCTCTCTCTCTCTGTCTCTGTTACTAGTTCCTCTCTGGCTACTGCTCCCACTATATAGTATACTTTGCATACTACTTCCACATGAGCTTTTCATATCTGAACACACGTTTATATTCATCGTAATAATAAACTCAACTGTCACTGTTCAGTAGTAAAGTCACTTTAGTCTGCGTTTGGGATTTGTGTATGTGTGGGTGTGTGTGTGAGAGAGTCTGTGTTTGGAGTATCAAGCCAGCAAGCAAGCTGCCAGTGTCAAAGTGACTGTCAACATGTCAGTCAAAATGAAAATTAATAATAATATGCAGTAGTAGTCGTAGTCGGAGTAGTATTTAGTGTATAAATGTTGTGAGATTTACAGCATACACACACACACACACACACACATACATTAAAAAATACCAGACTGACTTAATAAAATTCAACAAAATCCAAATTCATAAAATTCACAATCACTGAACATACTCACTGAAATCCATACGTATTTATCCATAATTTTATACCATCTCTCGCTATCTCTCTCTTAAGCTTGACAGCTTTGAGACTCATCACTGCACTTTTGACTCATTAAAATCCATACATATGTACATACATACTCGTAGTAAATACCTTTAGTTGATACTCTCTCTTATTCGCTCTTAGCAGCTTAGAGAGTCATCAGTGTGTAAACTTTTGACATTTCCCATATCTTCTAACGTCAATGCATAATTTGCAGGCTATGTTCTAAGCGCTTCAAGCTCACATTAAAAGATGCGAGCGAGAAATGAAACGAAAAACTCGTAGGTAGGTAGGAAAAACAGGTAAACATTTTTTTTGTGATCCTCTCACACACACAAATTCAACCCTACCTGCAAAAAGTTGTTATTGTAAGCTTTTAATTTGTTCAGTTTTGTTTTTTTTGTAACAAAAATCAAAAATTTTATAATAAAATGTCAACGTTGTGGTATTTCCTGTCAGGCTAATTTACTTTGGGGTACATCAAGCCACTCGATATGCACACAAGCCAACGAGCACAAACCGGTGAGTACTTACACTCTCTCCCACCTTTTCACTCTCTCACTCACCCTTACTCTCTTATGTTCGCTGAGTATGTTCTACATGAGCGCAAGCAAACGCTATCGCTCTCACATTCAATCCACACACATATGCTTTCCGTTATGCAAATCGGTGTGTTCGTGTGTGTGTGTGTGTGTGTTTGTTTGTGTAGCAGTTACTATATTCAGTGTAGTTTAAAAGTTTCATTTGGAACCTGTAGCTAGGGTAAATAAATATTCGAGTATGCAGATATAAAATATTCAAAATATTTGCAATCATTGCATATTTTATAGATTATTGACTACACTGCAGCACTAACGGCTGAATAACTGGCTGACTGACTAACTGAATGGCTAAGTAATTGGCTGACAGACTGACTCGTTGACTGCAGCAGCAGCCTCGTTCCTTTTTTTACATAGTGGCTGAAATATTTGTTTTTTGTTTTTTTTTTGGGTTAAAGTTTTTGCTGCTGACGTTGTCGCTGTTGTTTTCGATGCTCGGTGTTGGCTTTTTTGCACGTCAACATGTCAATGAATTGTTGCGAAAGTGCCATTGGCAATATATTTTTTGGTTCCACCATTGTTGACAATAGTGAGTGGAGTACAACGTACAAAGTACGTGTGTTTGTCAGTGTCCCTTGGCATTTTTGATGCATATCATGCGCCACGGCACCGCACCATACATTGGACATACCTTGCCACCATATCGTACTTTCTTTCATGGCATTCATTTATTCATTTTATGTCATGAATGTAGTCGAATTGTTTGTGTGTATAATAATAAAAATATAAGTATTTTATTGTACATATTTCATATGGGAATACAGTTTATCATTACGACTAAACGAGTAGCATTGTGAATGTATGTACTATCTGTAAGCTTTTAATTAACTTTACAACACTATATGAAAATTTGTGTTTGTACAGCTCGTTAGTCACATAAACATTTCTTCTTTCTTTAAAATATGACTTTTCATTGATTGAGTGAGCGAGGGAAAATGTCCTCATCAATACCAATGCCAATTGGCATATGCCATGTACGTATTTTAAGCCAAGATCTATGCGTTGTACTACATACGAATTGACGAATATTCTCTGGGACTGAACCAAACCTACACGTGTATGTACCTACTACTTATATATAAAGAAGTTTACATTTCTATTTAAATTTCCACACAAGTAACACGATATCAAATGGAAATTCGAATAAGATGGCAAAGTGCTTTGTGACGTTATGCTTCCTACCTAAAAAATGCATGTAGATGTGCAAGTCGTTTCCATGCTGGAATTAAAACTTACCAAAAAATAAGACAAGCCACTTATAACAAATTCAAAATTGAAGGGTTGTAAGTCTATAGGGGATAAGTGTCGTGGAGAGAATTTTTTTTTTCTTCTTAGAAAACCAAATCTACTCCTTCGAAAGCTTAATAATAACCATTCAGTAAGAATGTCCAACCCTTTCCGAAAAGAAACCCAAAAAATAGGAGCAAGCGTCGTGTTCGTGATTGTTTTTCATAATATAGTTCACGAATGGTTATCGCTAGTGCCAATATACTCTAATTCTCACGATTAAGCAAACCAACATTTTTGCATTAGCTTTGACGCCGAGACTTTACCCCATGGATTTACCCCTTTAAAATAAAGTTCGTTTTTATGATCCCCCTGATCTGAAATATGACTGCTTACAAAACTTTAAGTCTTACCGACAGTCTTACCACAGTGATTTGATCCTATGTAGCGACTGGATAAAATTAAAAGGAAGCTCTAATTTTGAAGACATTTTGTCTACTAGTAAATTCTGGATGCCAAAACTTAAGTTTTAACAAGCTGTTCAAATTTTCGTCATATTTTCGTTTCCAAGCTAACGCAGGAGAATGGGCGGTTTGATTTTCAGGAAGTTTTTGAGTTGATATAGGCATTTACAAAAACAATACAATACAATACTAGATATTGCTATACCTATGTACTTACATATGTATGGTATGTATATCGAATGAAGCATTAACCGTCCATGTCCCCACATATGTACATATGTGAGGGCTAAATGTTCCCCACTTACAAATTTGCACCACCATGATAAAAAAAATTTAACTGAAAATATGTAAAGCATACTTCAACGCTTATCAACACATCCTGCAGCCAGCGACCACAGCATACAAAATAAACAATACATAGAAAAAAACAAGGAATAGCTCGGCAACATTTTTTACTTGCTGGAATATCAACTTTATATATTAGCATTATGCTTCTGCATGCTACATAACTACATACGCTGCAATATTAATATGCTTTAAAATTTTACACCCACAAGAAAAAAAAAGTCCCTTTTTCGCATTTTTTGTCCAGGCGGCAGTAAAAAAAAAAGAAATAGTAAAAGAAAGCAGAAAAAATTGCACTACAAAATATGAAAAGGTTTATTTTTCATATATTTCTTGTTTGAATCAAAAACAGCTGCAGAAAAATAGCAGTCTCCTTTCTCTCTTTCTCTTCCTCTCTTTCTTCTCCACGAAAATATTATATATGCGAAAATGTCGCACACACATTCTTCTTCTTTGCGTTATTTTTCATGTAATTTTCAAGTTTCAAAAAGTATTGTGTGCCCTACGGGCTGCTCCTGCTCTCCTACACTTACGCTCCGCTCTCACTCTATGCATACACATGTACCGTTATTGCTGCTGCAATATGCCAGTGTATACATTCTTTTTTTTTTGCGTGTATGGTGAAAAGTACACAATAGATTGTTATACTTACTTGTGAGTATAAGTTGGTGGAGAATAGCAATAGCAATGGCAAATAAAACCGAAATATGCTGCAAAATTGCATGTTTCACATATTCTTCAACTGCACACACAAAAAAGCAACAAGAAATAAAGAAATTGTTAATGGTTTGCAATAAGTGAATATGTGTGTGTGTGTGTGTGTGTGTGTGTGTGTGTATGTAGGGAGCACACATGTATACATAATGTACAGAGCGTGCAATAGAAGTGCACAAGACCGCAGGAGTGTAAAAGAGATCGAGGGCCCGGGCGAACGGGCGAACGGGCGAACGAGCGAACCAGCGAGGGAGCGAGCTATAGCGGTGAGTGAGGAAGTAACGAAAAAGTGACAACACTAGCAAAATATAAAGCAAACAACGTTTTTCGCACTCTTAGTCACGTTTCTAATCATTTTTATTTGAAATTGTGGCTCGTTAGAAAAATATTTGCAAAGTGTTAAATTTTTTTAATGTGAAAGGGGGAGAAAGAAAAAGGCTTTGTGGCTGGGGTAGAGAGGAAAAGAAATCAGAATCTCAGAATCAGATAAGGCTGCTACATACATATGCTGCTTCTCCTTTTTGCGCTGCATAGAGAAAATTGTTGTGCTTGTTCTTTTCCTTTCTGCTTGCAAAATTAAACAGATACTTTTAATATTGAAGTAGAAATGTCATAAGAAAATCGCTAAACATTTTTTAAAGACTTGATCTCTGACTGTGTGTGCATACTCGCAGGGAAGGAAGGTGAAAATGTCATCCAATATAAGGAGGGAAAACTTCGGTAAATATTGAAGATACAAAAAAGGAAGAGGTTAAGTTCTGGAATGGGCAAAATCGGACTAGTGGGTCAAAGAGTGATATTGAAGGAAATTCTACAGTGAATTCAACCAAATTCGATACTCATCATACAAATAGCCTATTAAACAGGTGTCAATAAATATTGTCAACATTGGGCAAAGCCATGCCTACTTCCTATTCTATGAAATATTCAAATGGCACTAACAAAGGAAATAGTGAAGCAAATAGCACAGAGGGCGAAGATAGCAAAGCTCTTAAACATATTCGTAGAAGGCATTTGGGCAATCATCTCCATATGAGGTTGGATTTATGGAAGTACCGTATAACAATAGATCTTATAGGTCACTTTCCACTCCCAAACAATCGTAATAGGCTTTGTTAACATCCTGAAAACTATTTTCTGAGCTTGTCAGCAAGAAGAGAAGAAGAGAGGATTAACTAATACCCTAATGATTAAAAGCGCAGTAGAGAAGTTCACAGATAAATGTTGCAAAGATCTAACCACAAATATTTCGAAAAATACTGAAATTGTCTATTTTTTATTTTAAGAAAATAGACGAGCTTCTCCTCTTTCAGTTGAAAGATAAAGATAAGCCAACGTAAAATTTCCTTTGATACTTTAACCAACTTAAAGTAAAGTTTAAATTTAAATGAAAGGCCAGTGCACACCACACGAGGGTGAAACCAAATGCCTACGTACGACTTGAAGTAAAGAACGTTATTTTTGGCATTTCCTTAAGAGCCTACAACCAACACAAACACGCATACACTCACATACGCACACACTGTCCAAAACGAAAAAATGTCAACAAGAATTTCCTTCACCCATTTTTTTGTTCTTTTTTGTTTTTTTTTTCAAACACTGTAAAACATGAAAAACTCTTATCCTTCTTGTATTTTTTTCTCCACTTTCCTTTTTGCTGCTACTACTTTAAGAACTCAACAACTTTTCACTTGCTCTGAAGAAAATTGCAGACATTAAAATTGCCTCAAGCTAGTTAATGTTGTTCTTGTTGTTGTTGTTAGTGCTGCTGCTATTGCTGCTGTTGTTAGCAAAAACACATTTCACTTCAAACACAGTGCGAAGCGAAATTACTAACGTCAGCTTTGACTATTCTGTACTCATAGTTTCAAAAGAGAAAAAGAGAGAGAAAGAAAGAGAGAGAGAGAGAAAGAGAGAGAGAGAGGAAGCGTAGAAGAAGGGGCAAGGGAGGCGCTACGAAGGAACGGACGCCTTGAAATTTTGCTACACATTCGCGCAGCAGAGTGAGAGCTTTGCAAAAATTTTCAAGTATTTAACAAGCGCGTTTCAAAAGCGTTTTTACTACCTCCACTACATACATTCATACATGTGTATGTATATGATGTACGTGTGTGTAGCGGTGCTATGTTGCTATGTTGACGTAGTTGCAATGGGGGCGACAACAGCAGCCAGTAATGGCGCTGCGTTTCGCTAGTTGCAAAACAAATGCTGCTGTTCAGTTGTGCATGGATGTGCGATTGTTGGCAACCACCAAGAACAGCACAGGAGAGCACAGGAGAGCACAGCCAGCAACAGTAGCTTGCAACATAAAACCTTCAAAACAAAACTACCAAACACTTCACTCGTACTTAGTACATATGTATGTATGTGTACTTGTGAGTGTGAGTGTGTGTGTGTTTGTGTGTGTGTTTGCGTGTGTGTGTGTGTTTAATGTGTGGCGTCATTTCAATTGCGCTCAAGCGTTGACAATTTTCATCATCAACATCAAGTGAAGTGGCAATACACTAGTGGTTGGCTAAAAGTAGTTGTTCATTGTTGTTTTTGTTGTAATTACTCTTGATATTGTTGTAGTTCACTATCACGTGACATGCGTACATGTACGTACATATGTATGTGTGTATTTGAACTAACCTACTAAGTTTTATATAACCTAATCTTATTTTTAGTTTAGTTTGTCAAATTGAGGCCAATTATAATTTTGCAATTTATAGACGAAACTTGTGTCAAAATTATGGCAAGATATTGTCAAATAATTGTGTTAAATTATTGTCAAATAAATGTCAAAATAATTGTAAAAACAATTGCCGAAATACTTTATTTTACAAAAATAGTATACCTAATTTAATTTTCTCTGCTAACAGTGGCAGAGGAAAACAGTTCAGTCGCTTCCTTCGTAAACTTGAAACCCTATGACGAAAAAGCGAGGAAGCTTCAGTCTCAAAATTCTATTCAGTCCCGAGGGGGACACTTCTTTATCATTATCAACAGTGGCATCAATGGCATCCCTCAAAATCGTATGCAACTCCCTCAGTTAAAAGACAACGCTCAGCTTAAACGCAAAGTCCAGAATCGCACGTTTGAGCGAGCTTTACCGGTATTCAGATGTCAGAGAATAGTACACAGTCTGCCACTTCTATATGGAAGATCCATCAGCCACAATTTGAATCGCATTTGCTGAACCATTGAGGTTCAGCTATAATCCCAGACGTAGTTTCTCCAAATAAAACCTTCTTCTAACATTTACTCTCTCTTTTCTTTGGCGTTCCTTTGGAAGAGGAAGAGACTTGACGCCTTTTCATCATAATTCGCTTCCAGGTCTTTAATAGGGCATTGCCTATTGTCTACTTACAATCCTAGCATTATAAGCAATGCATTTCCTAGCATTGCGCACTTAACTACATTACCTACATTAATAGCATTATAAACCAGGCCTTAACACTTCTCCTGTTTTTCGTTTTATTTACCTTCAAGCTTTGGAAACCTCATAGAAAAAAAACCTGAGCTTAACCAGTTCAAAAATCGAACCAGGCGGCAAATTTCTTTACCAATTTCTTTTCGTTTAAAGACACGACAGTATTCAGGAGTTCAACTCCTTAACCATGATTCACAGATTGAAACATCTATCGTTATCCAAGAAATTTATCACAGCTGGTATACATTCACTTTGCACTCTTAAGATAGCCGTTAGCCGTTAAGCTCATTTCCATTAAGTTTCCTTCCCCTTCTTACTTACTCCATCAATCGAGTCGGAGTAGTTTCTGAGTTTTGCGCCTTTTCTAATTGCAAGCGAATCGGTTTCTAATCTCACCTACCCCTAGCCTTCACCGTCGATAATTTGGGTGGATATGCACACCGACTGTATGCGCTTTGGACGTTCCATGAGTTCTTGTATAGACACCTCCATGCCAAAGCGGGTTGCTTTGTGGGTCTCACTTAGGATATAATTTTGAGAAATCTCTTATCGTAGGCCTATTATTATGGCAAGGTGAACAACCAGTCGCAATAGATAGAGTATATAACCGATAGTCTATAACCGGCATTGGCTCGGCAAAAAAAGGCGTGATTGATCGGACGCTATCAATAGATTGGGGAAAGCAGTGTGGAAACAACACCGTGGTTCATAATGTAAAGCTTCCGTAGTTTCTGTTTTTCTGAACCTAATTTAAAATTTAGCAAACAAAAAAAACAACAACCACCACCAATTAAGTAACTCAAGGAAAGAGATGTACAAAAATCTGTTGGCTTAAATGGAAATATGAAGCACGACCTTCGACTCTAATGGAAATTTTTAATATAACGCTTTGGGTTATTTTATTTTTGCTTAACTTTATCAAAAAACAAAAATAAAAACAAAACAAAAACCTCACTACCAGCAACAACAACAACAATAATAAGGAGAAGAAAAACATCAACCGAAAAAAAATTGAATACGTGGCGGTTTATTAAATATTTCATGCCTCTGGCAAATCTGAAGAACATTTTTGAGCTCATTCGATGGCAACATAGAAAAAAAACGTAAAAAATAATAAATGAAAGTAGAAAAGTAGATGGAAATAAATATGCTACATTAAATTTACTATGGTATTGAGGACATTGCAGTGCTTTAATACCTGAAGGTACCTGGATGAGAGAGAGAGAGAGACGAAAAGTCGGGGAGAGAGAGCTGAGAAATGTGAGTTCAAATTATATGACGCGCCAAAAAAAAAATCATTAAAACATGGCAACACATGATGGCGAAATCGGGACAGAGCGAGAAAGAGGGAGAGCGTAGTGAGCGTAAAAGCGAGCATGTGGCTATAAATTTGAAGCTTAATTTTTTCTGCTTTGCCGAATTTCTATATGTATGGATTAAAAGGTCATTGAATTGAGATTTTAACAGCGTCAACAAAAATTTGTATTCCTTCCATTTCAGAAAATGTGTAAAGAAAAGCCGAAAGAGAGGAGTGCGAGTGCAGTGGAGAGTAGAGTTTTCGTGAGCGCCGCTAAAAAGCTACTCGAGACAGTCTAAAGAGTACATGAAATTTAAGTGCTAACGTTTCTTGTTGTTGCTACTGCTGCCTGCCTATTAAAGGCGCATTGATTACAATCTCCAGTTTTTTTTTTTCATAAATTCAAGTAGCAAAATTAACATTGTGTGAGAAACAGGGAGAATCATATACATTAAAAAATACATAAATTGTGTGGGGAGAGGGTTGAAGTGGGAGAGAGGTAGCTATATCATCAGTCCGCCGCTTTTCACAACGTACTGGAAATATAACGGTGTAAGTTGAACATAAGCGTCTAAGAAAAGGATGGGGAGTAAAGAAAGGGAGGGAAATAGAAGAAACCTCCTCTCAGTGAGCAACCTAACAAGCTGAAGACTCGCTTGTGAAGAAATAGTAATAAGAATTCATTAATACGCACATTATTTAATGGTTAGCATAAATTGAGTGAGTGTCTGCATGTCGTCGTTTTCATGCGGTAAATGAAAAGATTATCTTGGCGAAAACTTAGAGGTCAATGTTACTTTTAAAGCGTTGCCACACTCAACGCACTCAATGCTCGAATTAATGAAAGCAACTTTATTAGCAGCATGAATTATGGCATTAATGAATTTTTCAAGGTATTTGGTACTTGATTCAAAATCAGCTTTCACACAATAAATTAAGTGGGTGGTAAATATTGTAGTGTTGAAAATAGGTTTTAATTTAAATACTATTTAGAAAAATCTAGGAATGGGATGTTCATTAAACGTTGTCTATGGCGCCTAGGTTAGGTTAAAGTGACTGTCATAACTTTTAATTATGTAAGTCACAAACCACTGGGAGGGTGCATAGCATGTCGTCGGGTATTTTATACGATTAATAAACGGCGATAATAATCATTCTTTGGAAAAAAAAAGCAAACATTCTCTATAGCATTGTGTCGCTATTCTCTCTCTCTCACTTTCTTTCTATTCGGACTAATAACAAGTTAATAAATACACATTTACATACGAGTACGTACGAGTACATGTCCATATTTGTTTCCACAATAAACTCATTTCCCATAAAACCGTGCCCAATTTCCTGTTTGCTCTTCCTGTTTACATAAATTTCTTGTTTGTGGTTTTTGTCTGTTTTGTTTTCTATAATCAGCCATGTTGTTTTTGGATGGCCAAAGAGAAAGAGTAAGGGAGAAAGAAATGACGGGCAATGCATTCATAGAATAGTGGATTTCAGTTGCTACAACTTTTACTACTACTTCCTACTTATTTTACTATGTACTCAAGTGAGTTATCTACATTTGTGAGAATTCTCAAATAAATCCATGCAAAAAATCCCTTCAATTTGCTTGTAGCATTAAGTGCTCCACACTGCGGGTGAAGTGAATATAAATACCTACATTTTGTCTACTTCTACTCCTCAAGCTTTGGCTTCCTATTTTACTATTTTCCTTGTTTTTCGGTAATTCTCCATGCATTGGTCACCAAATTGCTCAGTAAAATTTAGTTGCTAGCATTCCTTTAGTATTAGAATCTACTATATTACTCTTCTCGCATGTGCAATAGTAGCACTGGACCATACCTACTAAATGCCACTAGCTTTGAATGTATACTTTAGTTGTTGTATCAATAAAATGGCAGCAGTAACAGCAACAACAGCAACAACTAAGCAGGAAAAACAATGACGCTGACAACAACTTGTGCTGCTGCTGCTGCTGCTGCTGTGCAAATTTGGCTTGTGGCCAAAAAGTACTTTTCAAACACTGGTGTAGAGGCAAAAAGGACTAAAAAACACGAAGCTTTTTCCAACACAACTACAACTATAGTATACTAGAATATCCTACCTTTTCTACTACCACTGCATACTCTATTCCTATACACAGGGATATTTTTTACAAAACATTACTTTAGCTACTAAATATCAGAGCTCAGCACATTTCTTCACATTGCACACATGCCGAACCGCACAGCACTGCACCGTACTCCCCTCTCTTCCTCTCCCGCTGTACCGCCGCCTGTGTATGCGGTTTTGCTAACAAAGTGCTGTGCTTTTTCTTTACTTTCAGCAGCAACATTTTTCTTGTCTTTTTTTAATATTCTTTCCCTTTTTGTATGCATGTATTTAATAGGGGTTGGTAACACTGCCTGGTAATTTCTAAACTGTATAAAAGTGAAAATATATGTATATGTGTGTGTTTGTACGTGTTGCCAACACACGGTACATATTTCCGTGCAAAAAATGTACAAAACAAATTCCACTTAAGTGAATTCATGCTGAAATCTTACTCAATTTTTATTTTATTCTCTCTCTCATTCCCGCTCTTTGGCATGTGGGTTACAGATTCTGTGTACTTTTACAGTTCACACAGGGTTCATCACATGATTGCCATAACAAAGAATTTCAAAATTAATTTTCAATAACTCAAATCTCAATGTAGTTGGAATCTCGAATGGAAATCGAATTTTTTCGGCTTTGACTGTTTGCAATGAACTGAAAGAAAACAACTGATGAAATCTCACGATGGGCGCCTTCGTCCTACAACATTTTGGTCTAGATTACTTTTCTTTTTGAGCCATCAAATTAAAATCTGTCCCCCAGATTGGGCGCCAACATATTGCCCATTTCTTATAAGAACCTTAATTTCCTATTTAGAATTAGTTGTTTGTAATCGGATCCTTACTAGAAGTAAGTAGTTAAAAGTCCTTACTAGAAGTAGTAAATTCTCATTACTCATGGTAGTGAGACATTCTGCTTTACGAAGAGCATGTACTTCATTTTTAAAAATAAATCAAAATAGGTTTTCGTATATTTTTCTTATTTATCTTTGTACTTCTTTAAAGTAATTTTTATTGGAGCAGAGAATAAAACATCGGAAACATCTTGTGTTTGCGTATACTACAAGATTTTTTTATGTTTTTGTTCCACGCTACCATTTGAAAGTACCTACTTCTGGAAACCCTATAAGATTGTATAACACAGCATCCGCTTTAAAGCACAATTTGCAAGAGAATCTAATTTTTAGCATACTTTTAGGTTCAATATTAATTGCTATACAATTGTTTCCAACTTATATTGTGCATACGGATACAATTGCTTTTCATTACACAATCCATTTTGCAACATCTTAAATTTTACATCATGCTTTTTGTGTTGAACGACACAAGCAGAAATTTAAGCATCAAATTTTTCGCGCATTTCAAACTGGTGCTCATTATTTTATATACTTTCTTATGCTGCTTAACAAAAGAGAGAGAAATGTTCCCAGCAGGGAAAAGTTTAACAAAAAATCTCTTCTTATTTCGCTGGCAAAAGAAAGCCGATACAACACCACAGAATTACATAATACACAAACTGAAACTGAGGGTAACTTATACTCGTACATATACAATAAAACGATAGCGATAGAATTAAAAACTTCCTATTGGAAACGAAACGCTTTATTCTTTTCTCAGTTAGCTTGAAGAAATAAGTACTAATTCTAATGAGAAATACTTAAATTTTTAATTTCGTTTTGCTTTTGAATTTACGTTTAGAGTTAAGAATTTTAGTTTTTTATGATACCAATTATGAACTGCAAATATTTTCATTGCTTATATAAAATGTTCTAAATTTCACTTTTGTATTAAAATGCAGCCGAAAATGTATGCAATGGTATTGTATTTTACTTTTCCTAGACTTATATGCTTTTCATTGTTTTCTACATACAAATGGAAATTTGTAACTTTTTGTATTATTGTTACAAAAGCAGAAAACGCAGCAAAAATTTTGCTCCTTGTATTTCATAAGAAAGAAGAACACACACAAACAGAAAAGGAAAAAAATCGTTCACTCATTTTTACAAGATTACACCAATGAATGACGTAGGCACTAGACTTTATTTTCATGCGCCAAAAAGTATGCTTCATGCTTGCACACAAAAGCTATCGTCGCTGTTGCTAGTTGTAGTTGTGTTTTTCGGTCTGCCTAAGTTGGATTTCTTTCTCTTTTTTTTTTGGGATCGTACAACAAACTACAGCAACATAATAGACAGACACAATAGTAACTTGTGCAACTTCTTCCATATTTCCCTTAACCCTCTTGCCACCTCCCTCGACTCAAAGCGAGAAAAAAGTGAAAGAAATGTTACAAGTTAACAAGAGAAGTTGATGAGAGTACGAACGATCACGTTGAAAATGATGGTGAGGATGAAGATTTTGATGTGGGTGTGGGGTGTGGGTGCAGGTGTAGGTGTGGGTGTAGGTGCGGGTGTAGGTGTAGGTGTATGTACTACGTACTGCTGCCACCTGAGTGATGTAGGTCGTTCTTTTACGTTCTTCATTCTATGGCTACCTTTTTAGAATCTGGGAAGAAATTCGTAAGCATTTTGACGTTTTGTGTGCTCGTTAAACTAATTTTCAATTTTTTAAGCGCCTTAACAGAAAAAGTTTTCCTTTCCTTGCTTTCTTCTTCGTCTGTTTGCTTTTATGTATTTTTCTTGTATATTCTGTGAATTTTATTTCGACAATGATGTTGGCCAAGTAAGCAGATTCTTTTTTGTTAAGATTTCTTTTTTTTGTATAGTTTTTGGTGAATAATTTTTTTTATGCTCGGCGCTTTCACTCTTCAGAAGTAGCAAATTTTTTCTTCTACTATATAATAGCATTTTATTCGGGTTTCAAATTTTATTTATGTAAAGTTAGTTGCAATGCTTTCTTGTTGCTATTCTTCCTTTCAGAAATTAGTTTACTAATAGGATTTGAATAGGGTTTCTCGTACTAGCGTGCATTTACCTAAAGAAAGGCGGAAGAAATGTACAGAAATGTTATGAAATCTTGCAATAATGGTGTAAAATTTTGAGATGAACGATTTTTCTTTCAAATATGTATGTATGTAGTTAAGTTCGTAAATCTTTTTTTTTTTTTTATAAATACCAAAGCTTTGGGCCTTTTTTTCTATAAGTGCTTTCCATACAGACACATACAGGAATGTACCTAAAAGTAAAATTCGTAATTTATTAATGTATTTTGTATTCAATGTTGCGAAAAATAAATGATTCGATAATGATTTAGTTAAAATTATTGGCGCCTCATGTGGGGCTGTTTCATCGTAATAATGAACCATCCAATGTGCTCAAGTTACTGAGGAATACACATTTCTTTTGCTTCATTCGCCCTAACAGACTTGTGAGTCAATTTATTTATTTTTCATGAATTTATCTTCTTTTAAAGTTGTTGTTCTACGTGCACCAAAGAAAACAATAACACAGTCTAGCATAATACAATTTCCCAAACAATAAACTATATACGTATGCATATAGCACCTAAAAGTATGCAAACAATTCGTTATACTATACTCAATTTAGTAAAATAACAGCAACTACAAAACAACAACAACAAAAACAACAACAACAGCATTTCCTCAACACCATCCAAACCAGTGAAGTATGAATATATAAGTACATATGTATGTATGTATGTAATAATAATTATGTCTGCTTTTACACAATTATACTCATTATTAAATATAATAAGCACAAGCTGTTGCACTTGCAGCAAAACCAACTACAACAACTGTGAGACTGACTTTTTTCTTTCCATTTCAGTTGGGTTTTTTCTTTTTCTTAAATGAGCACATTAGCCTAAATGTAGGCAACAAAAGTGTGCAACAATACAACGGAAACAAATGAAAGAAAATGTGCGCTTTCTTTTCAGTTTTCATGCTTTTCGCGGACTGCTGGAGTATATGTATGTGTGTTTTATATGTATGTATGTGTGTGTATGTATGTATGTAATAAGTCTGTCAAAAACAATAAATTTCATTGAGAGAAATAAAAGTGAAGCAGCAAACTAGCAAATTTCATACTCAAGCAAACATAAAGGAATTTTATTATACAAATACAGATGCGCGCACACACACTCGCATAAACCAACACACAGACAATCTGGACAGCCCATAATTATAATAAGCAAAGTGAGGACAACAAAAAAACAACAGCAAAACAACTCCACTGTTCATGTTTGCTCCATGTGTCCTTCTCTCCCTCTCCCACGCTATCTCTCTTTCCTATTTTTGGCTCTCTAGTCTTTCTACAAGAAGGAGAATGACATGAAAGAGAAAACGCATCTGCAGTAGTAGTAGCAGAAGTAGTTGTATGTCAGATTTTTCAGTAATTTACATATAAAGAACAAGAATCACCAACCTACTTCTCTCTCACTCCCTCACTCTCTCGCTCTGCGTGTGTAAATTGTATTCGTACGTGCAACACGTTTAAAATTTGTTTTTTCTTTTATTGTTAACTTTTCTGTTTTTGAAATGTTTCATATCTTACTCCCCCGGGTTCTCACTTACACTCCGTTAATCTCTTTCTTTTATTTTCCCTTTATATGTCAACTATTTCTCTATACTACTTTCTTCTACTGCTTTCCCCCCCCCTCTCCCCCCCTCTCCCTCTCTCTCTCTCCTTCGCCTTCTCGATCCAAACAAAACTATTATGAAATTTCATTACAGCCAAGTTGTAGTTTATAGTTTATAAAAAACAACAATAACAATAACAACAGCACCAACAACAATGACTACAACACAGTACGAAAACTTTTTACTACTACTACATACTATGCAGTAAATTTTTATGAAATCACTGCAAAATACTTGTGCTGAATTTTATTATTGAAATTGTGTGTAAATGTTTGTGTGTGTAAATGTCTGTGTATGTATGTGTGTGCTGTGTGCGTAGATGAGTACGTCTGTGAATGAAACAGTTGGAAACAATGTTCATAATGTGAAAGAGTAAAATATTTACGAGGTACCTCAAACATCATTTTTCGAGGGAGAAAAGGTTCTTTATTGAAGCTATGCCCAACGTAAATATAAAAATTAGTTAAGGCAACATGTACACAAGACACACATATGCATTTATTATTATTAGTTTAATTTTTTTAAAATACAAAATTCTTAGTATTTGAATAATGTTCTGCAAGATTTTATCATTCCCGCTAATAACTATTAAGGGACTTATTCTTATAGTTGCATTGATAGTACTCGGTGCTGACCGCTGAGAGACTACCAACGTATCCAGTGGTTGCGGGTGAAGGATTTTGGGTCTGTAAATGACCGCTGTCAATCATTAAAAAGTTGGAAAACTAATAAAAAGATATAAAACAAAGATGAAAACAGATCGCCCAGCCAGATCGACTTTTGGCATAATTGGCAATAGGGTTTCCATAGATAGACCAAGTAGGTACTTTTAACCTATCATAGTCGTTAGTCTGGGTCATGTTGCACTGTATTACATTTAAGTTTTTATTATGTATGATTAATATTCATCGTTTTTTTTCTTTCTCTCTTTGAAAAAAAGAAGACCCCCAATCAGCAACGCCACAACTCCCATGCATTTTTTTATAACAGGGAAACATACTTATTATTAATATAATTAAATACTCTTGAAACATTTGCGTTTTCCACTCACTATCTTTCCTTATAGCTTCATTCTTTAACAAACATTCGCTTTAGACATTCGACGCTCAGACTCTTAAGGGGTAACTTATTTCCCAAGTTCTGTGAAACTTTTTCAGTCCCAAGAACATTGATGATGCAGCTAAAGCTGAATAGGATTAAGAGGAAGTAGAAGATAATGTAAAATGATTGATTGGGCTTTTAATTAAATTGCATAGCAAAGCCACACAGATACAAGCAAGCAAGTACATTCATTAACTGTTTCCACATTTTACCTGTATACCTGCTATTTCTCCCTCTCCCTAAGCCACACATCTGATTTGACTAGTCCTTGTATAAAATTTCAAGCAGAAATCCTCAAGAAAATCAAGGAATTGCTTAAGGATGATGTCACAGCTGCTGCTGCCGCTGCTACTGCACCATTCCATCCAAACACTTTTAACTTTTGATTATAAAAGTCGAATTTCTGTTGCGGTTTCAAGAAGCTCTTCTTCTTTTAGCGCTTTCCGCGCTTACTAGATACCTCTCGATCAACTTCTACTACTTGTGGCACTCCCTACTTACTACTTACTTGCGTTAATTCCAGGATAATGACAAGCCACATCAAATATTGTTTCTGCCAAAAAAAAGCAACATTAAACCAAGAAGCAGCAGCAGCATTAACCACAAGCGAGTATAAAATTATACACAATTTTCTTAACAAATTTTCCTGTTCCAAGTCATTTGGAGGAGAAAGAAAGGAGGAGACAAACTTTCAGCACCATTTTTTTCACTCTTTCGTTATTGTTTTATTAGTAGTTTACAGTTGTGTTGGTTGGCAACTTTTGATACACCCTCCAGGAGACTACGAGTGCATCCATTACAGCGAGATGTTTTTGGGACTGTCAAAGTAAAGTTGAGTAAAGCTAAAATGATTTAGACCTGAGTTTAGGAGTGCATCAAATTTGAATAACCCAGTTCCAACAATTTTTAGTTCGAGGTGAGTCGTCTTTCGGTAGTGCAACTCTGTGGGCATGACTTAAACAACTCTTACCCCTAACCGTTGGCGATAGCAAATCAGGTAGATTGGGCAGCAGTAGTAATGGTCTTCTGCCTTCAAAGAGTTAGTTCAAATGGAAATAATCTATTTGTTTCAATGGAGTTCTAACATAGAAATGTCAAAATCAGAGGCAATTAAGTTGAAATTTGGAGAAAAATCTATAAACAATCTAGATTCCAATTTAGACTCACATTTCTTCTTTATTTATTTTACTTTACTTTTAATGGCACAACAGCCCATGGAGGACCTAGGCCGAGCTTGTGCGTGTTATATTTTTACATGAATAGAATGGGACCTACAGCTTAATGGCGAATCCGAATGGCGAAGTGAAAAGCTTTTCATAGGCAATTTTTACTCTTGTAGGTTTGCCATTGCCTGCCAAGAGGTGGTGGTGGGTGCCGTGTAGAAAAATTATTTTTTTTCAACTTTTTAATTTTGCCTGTGCCGAGATTCAAACCCCGAACACTCTGCGTAGCAGTCCATTGCACTACCACTACGCCACAACGACCACTTCTTCTTTATTTAGTACCCTATATTTTCCAGACAGTTCCAGATCTTAGGTTTCGAAATGTGATAGGATTCTAGTGGTTCCAGACGACACGTAGGACTGAGAAAGAGAGGATATGGAGGCCACGATATGGAGTTTAAGTATCTTAGAATCAATGCTTCAGAAAGTCTTTTAAATATCTCCGATATATATGGGAAGTGCTCATCCCTACCCGACACCCCCTCTTCACTTCTCTTTTGGATCCGGTAATGCCTGCAAAGATCAAAATAAGAAAATATAATATCCTAAATTATCCATTATTGAAAAATGGACTTAAAGCGATTTGAAAACATTAATGCAAAGTATATTTAGTTGGCCCAAAAACTCAAGAAAGTGAACTACTAACATAACTCAAAAATGGATTCAAATTTTAACTGGCAGCTGCAAGATCGTAGAAAAGAGTAAGAAACCCCATTAAAGATTTAACTATTTTGAGACAACGGGGAAGGAGGTGATGTATGAAGGGAGGATTACGTACAACATATGACATATCATTATCGAAATCAGCTGATGATGAAGTGACACAGTTTTATACCGAATCCTTACTCTTGGAGGCCATTGCCACCCATAAAGCAAAATTATCCCACCAGGCAAATACAATTCAAGCTGCGCTACAGCGATAACCAAAAAGTCTTACTAAATCCCACTGTATCTCGCTCACATCAAAGCAGTGATCAATTCACATATCAATAAAGTTTTCCGCTCTTTACTCAATATCACTTGATTGCGACTGTGTGTGTGTGTGTGTGTGTGTGTTTGTATAATTTCAACTAATACACAATATTTTAATCTTCCTGCCCGATATACTACACACAATATCTGCTCATATCCATCAAGAGAGTTTTGTAACATAATCCAGCAAATTTTTCTTTAGACACACACTCGTTGATACATACTAAATCTGGAGAAAGTTAAAGTGAAGAAACTTTTCCCTACTATTTCTATGAGTAGATAAGTATGTATGAGTTTACGACTAATCCTCAACAAAATGTCTCAAAACTTTTTTATACTATCGCTTATTTATGTAACTTTTCAATATAAACTTATTGCTGATGTAGAAAAACAACGAGTGGACAAGTGGAGAGAATGAGACTGAAAACGGGAGAAGTGTGAAATTAAAGTACAGTCAGTTCTTGACTTACTTTCATTCTCACTTAATTATGGTTAAACAGAAGTTGAGAAAATAATTAAGTACAAATTACGAAGAGTATTAATTTCATACATAGAATAGGGTCGGAGGTTTCCCACTCTCGCTTCTGGCGCTCCTATCCTATCTTTTGGAAAACGACTGTTGCAGGCCGATTTTAAAATAAGACTAGATGTGATTGCGAATAGGAGTCATTTCTAAAAGAACTTCCATGGACGCCGCTGGAAAAGTTCGCATAGCTCTAATCATGTGATTAAAGAGGATATATCCCTCGAAACTTTCGCCAAATATGTTTAGATTCGTCTTTAAATCGCTTACGATATTCGATCCGACTGTTATTGCAAACTCCTATTAAAATTCCACACCTTCTGTTGTCGATTATCCAGAAGGTTACATATTCCAAATGTCAAAGAAAATGTAGGAGAAGACCCTACTTTCCCCGTACTCATACCTACCAAAGTCGATTCCAGTCTATGGCAAGGGAAGGCGACTTAGATTAGCATTTCACTTTTTGGTTTAGAGATGGTGGACTTAACGAGGACTCTGTACCAAAGTGGCCGAAAAATATTCGCTCAGAAATCGAGTGCAGACTGTAAGTGCATCGAGTTTACCGAACAAAAACAAAGATCAATTTTTCAATTATACCAACAAAAACAATCTGACAACTTTGTTTCTTTTTTGGAAAGTAAAGATAACGCCGCCGCCATCTTAAATGGTGTTGTTTTTGTTTTTTGTTTGTTTTTGTTTTTTTGTTTGAAATCATTCACTTTTTGCTAATATTTTGCAAGAGCAGCATAGTAAAAATAATTAGAGGTGATTATTATTTATTAAGATAAAATACCTACCATTTTCTTACTCGGTTGTTTTGTTGTTTTCGTCTCTTTCACACATCACTCTCTCTCTCCCAAATTAAAATGAAAAATGTTTTTATTATAAAGTTAGGTTAAGTTTTGCGCATTTGAGCTAAGTCGAGCGTTGAGTCCAGTTGAGTTGGGTTGAGTTGAGTTGAGTTGAGTTGAATGTACTTTAAACTCAAAAATAATTCACCTGTACTTTGTTGTTGTTGTTGTTCATGCTGTCGGTTTTGACGTGCCATTTTTCAATAACAAAACCAACAGCAACAACAACAACAACAACAACAAATTAAAGAGTTTCTTTGTTTTAAGCAAAAATTAAGACAAAAGCATTTTCGGTTGACTGCATATTTTAGGTACACATTGAATAAATTTATATTTACAAAAGCGTAGTGGAGTGGAGGTTGGAGTGGAGTGGAGTGGAGTGGAGTGGAGTGGAGTGGAGTGGAGTGGAGTGGAGTGGTGTGGTGTTTTATGAAAAGGTAGGGATAGCAAAGTTGAAGGATCGCTCGTCAAATTGTCAAAGGGTGGCGTTGTACATCGTTTTGCAGTTTAATATTCATTTGTTTAACGTACGGAATTTATACTCCGTGGTCCTGCGATTAATGCTTGCAGGCTTTCTTTCAATGATGTTGTCGCTGATGAGGCTACAACTTTTTTCTTTATTTGGTTTTTTTTTTTTTGTGCTAAATGATGAGGCTCATTTTTCATCTCTATTGCTTATTTCTGTGCTTAATATCTTTTAGCTGTGTGCAATTTTATTTTGAGTTTTATTATTAATAATAATAATATTTTCTTTTTCTTCTTCAACAGTGAATAATGATGAATGATTCTGAATGAATGACTGAATGAACAATACTATTGCGCTCTTGCTAACGAATTTATGACCATTTTCGTTTTTTGTATCGTATTGTGAATTGGTCAAATGATAATACGGTGACATTTTAAAATGTCATCATCAACATCATCTTCAAAAATGATTTGATGACACTTGCCGCATCCCTTTTCATTTCAGTTGTTCATATTTGTTTTTTTTTATTTTGTTTGCCATAATTTAAATAATGAGGTTTCTGTTATTACAAAATTTGAAGTGATAAAAGTATTGTTTAGTATTATTATCTTAGGCTATAAACAGCGTTATTGAGAAAAAGTCTTCATACTGTAAACGTATAAATGCAACCCTGTTGATGCGCGAGTAAACGTATAAGTGCAACGCTGCAAATGAGGAGTGATCAAAAAAGAAAAAGAGAGCAGAGCCACTTCACTTTGATATTGACTTCCGATATAGGCGAATTGCGGCTGTCAAAGAAATATAGTCAATCAACAATAAATTGTTAAATCATTGAACAAAAAAATTAAAATAGAGACTTCTCAATACAATAGAAACTTTTCCATCATACCCTTTTATATAAAATTAACCTATGCGATAATTTGACACTTTATAAAACCAAATGGTGACTGAATAACTTTTAAAAATTATGTATATGTACCCAGATTTTTCATCACGCAGGCATTGGCGATTCTCTATGCTCGTTAATTTTAGTACGTATAGTCCAAATATATATTATGGACCTACATGTTCAATTTCTTGAAAAAAAAAGTATTATCACAAAAAGTAAAGGGTGTTTTTGAAGTGGGGTTTTCAATCTGGCAATACTTTTTTCGGAGTTGGTCTTTTTGACAGCAGTCACTTGATTTATGCTCAGTTTGGTTTGCCATTTCATAAGAGACTTACTCCTGAACAACGTTTGCAAATCGTGTAAATTTATTACCAAAATAATGGTTCGGTTCACGCGATTTTCACAAGAAAATTTTGTTCAGCGATGAAACTCACTTTTAGTTGAATGGGTACGTTAATAAGCAAAACTGCGCATTTGGAGTGATCAGAATCCACAAGCCATTGTTGAGACGCCGTTACATCCTCAAAAAGTCACTGTTTGGTGTGCTCTATGGGTAGACGGAATCATTGGTCCATATTTCTTCAAAGATGAAGCCGGTCATCAAGTTACAGTCAATGGAGAACGCTATAGAGCCATGATTAATAACTTTTTCGTGCCTGAATTGGAGGACGTTGATATGGACGAACTTCGGTTCCCACAAGATGGCGCTTCATGCCATGCAGCCAACGAAACAATCAACTTATTGGAGGAAACTTTTGATGAGCGCATTATCTCGCGTCGTGGGTCTGTGGCGTGGTCTCTAAGATCGTGCGATTTAACACCGCTGGACTATTTTTTGTGGGGTTATGTGAAGTCGCTTGTCTACGCAGATAAGCCCGATGCGATTGACGCCTTGGAAGAGAATATTCGGTGCGTTATTACTGACATACGGTCCCAATTGCTGCAAAAAGTGGTCGAAAATTGGGCCTCTCTGCTGGAATTTATTCGAACCAGCCGCGGCGGCCACTTGCCCGAAATCGTTTTTAAAACATAATGGCAAATCCTTATCATTATAATAAAGTTAAATTCTTGGCCAAAGCGTTTTATTTCTTCTTGAAAACCGCACTTTTAAAAAACACACCCCCTTTTATTATCAGATATTCAGATTAATCTCAAATAGGAAAATTCTACAAAAAAGTTTTAAACAAAAGAATATAAAAGCTACATATTTATGCAGGTATATACATAATTATTTACATACATAACTGCAGTATACTCGTACACATGTACCCCTTCTCTATTTCACCATTTTTATTTGTTCTCAGCGAAAAGCATCCTTGCTTCAACATAACCTCAACATGTCTGTCAATTAACAAACAACATTGAACCCGCATCACAATGTCAGAAAGTTAAAATTTTCAGAAATTTCACTTCACTTACTTTATTATCTTCTTTACCACACATAAAATGAACAAAATAAAAAGGATACCAAAATCGAAAAATAAGAAAAAATATATAAAAAATTTACCTTACTCTACTCAGTGTACAGTAGTTTTCGCTTAAGTAAACTTCAAGGGAAAGGCAAAATTAGTTCGTACTAAGTGAAATATTGAAACTCGATAAATGTTATGCTACGAAATTTGGCCCCCAGCTGTTAAATTTCTTGGCCGATCGGGCCAAAATGGAAAACTTTCGCTTATTCATCTTCTTTAAAGTATTTTGGTTACTACAAGAACGAACTCAAAGTGGGAGAGGAGTAGAACTATAATTCCAACTGAAGCTGTACGATTAGCGGAAGACGGTTGTAGTGTTTCGTTATAAACGAAACCTACTGTGTTTGACTAGAACAAAAAAGGGTAAACTCATGACCAGTGAAAAATGTATGCACTTATTTACAATAGGTTTGCGCATTTTTGACGTTTTTAATAATGAAAATTGTATGCTATGAGCCACGGCGGGACGCTTATTGATAGCAATGCGCCACAAAAAATATTACAAAAAAAAGGGAAAAGAAGAGAGTTGTCAGCAGGTGTCTTCTTCACACAGAAACACAGTCTTTCCCTCACTTTGACTTTCTCCGATTTGACAGTGTTTAAATGTGTTTAATGGTATGAAAATGGAAAATTGATTGTTTTTACAAAGATTTTCACGCTGTTTCCGTTCTGTTTTTTTACAGTTCAATGAATTTTCAAAACTAGGCAAATTTTTTATATTTTGGTAGGGGATTGGGTTGAATAATGTGAGGAGCTTGGAAGCGAAATGAAAGAATTGTAAATAATAAATTATTTGATTTGCTATAGTGCATTGAGTTACTCAGTTGCCTTAATAATTAGGCATTCATACTCATGCTTGAGGATACTGCTACGGATACACCGCAATGACAATGATAACTGTCAAAGTGACAGTTCAGTTCAGTTCAGTTCGGTTTTGATATTTTTCACTTTAATTGAAATTGAAATCATTTATGCATTCGTAGCTAGTAGCACTTTCTTTCTAACCCAACTTTTACCTACTCTCCTGTAAATTACTTTGAGTGGTTGGGGTGCGGTGGAGTGGTGGAGTGGTGTGGTACTTGTGTATTCTTCCCATTATTTTGTGTGTTGTCGGCATAACTTTTTATGTTTATCTTTGATCTTAATAGTTACTTTGACAATTTTCATTTTGACATTTGCGCCATTAAAAAGATTATCTGCATTCGTTCGTTGGTTCCTTTTTGTCGCTTTGCATTTCTATTACGTTTGACTGTCGGCTGGTGGCTTTGGCAACACTGGCTGGTTCTGATCCTCTTCTCATTTTTCGCATTTATAATTTGATTAATTCATTTTTGTTCATGTTTCGTGTAACTTTATTATATTCTCTTTTCCACAATGTTCTTTTTTGTTAATTAAGGCTATTACTTGAAATTTGTTTTCTGTAATTTTTTTTTGCTTCCTTAAAAGCTTATGTTTTATATCTTTATAAAATGTATGGAAACACTTGACTTAAGGATATGGGAAGCTGTTATATTTGCTTGTTTCTTTGCTACATACGAGCTCTGACCATTTATGAAGTTTCTTCCTTGCTTTTGTATTGTGATTCCCAAATCATTTTGGCGCATGCTATCTATTTCCTTGCAAACTACTAAGGGTTCCAGTCTTCTGCTTGCTCAAGTGTTGTTGCTATCTGGAAGCCTATAGCATAGCTATGGTTAGAACTTCTTTCAACGAAATGAGGCTACTGGGTCTCCAGTCTAGCACTCATTCATTAAACTATCGATGTGGCCTGACTTCTTGTATAGTAAGGTGCTTCTTTTCCTTGCACTAAGAAACTAGTTTGAGTTTAATAAATATGGAAATAAAAGCTTTGATAGCCGCTTGAGAGAGAATGTTTATACTCTTACCTGATGAGTTAGCTGCTCGAACGTCTCCCTGAAAGTTATGAACATTATGAAATTGGGAGACCGATTGAATTACGACTGGATCTGCTAAACAAATATTACCTCATAACCTGGATCTAGAAATGTGAAATTAGCCATTTTAACTACGCTCAGTCATTGAAGCCAAGTAGCCACATCATTGAAATGTATTTTAGAATAGCTGTTGTTTTAAATGTCAGCATTGGTCAATAGCTACAAGGATAATATAATCAAAAATATTATAGCCGCTAAATCCAAAAATGATGTGTAGGTTACGTAAAATTTAGCCGTGCTTGGAGTTAGCTTTTCAAGTAGTTAGTAGTAGTTCTGTGTAAATCTGGCTCTCCTTGCTAAGCAATTGAAGGACAACAGTTTTGTGACTATAAGTAGGTTAAGAATTTATAATTAAGCGGATGGATGTTAAGAGGGTGGTTTAGGTATTTCGTTACTACATAACGACTTAATGAATTAACATTCATAACGAATATCCACAACAACCCCTTTTTTGGATTCAATACTGGCTGTGTCAGTGGATCTTTTAGTAATCTTGTAATATTTGTGGCCGGTTCGAGCTTGTTTGAAGCTAATCGTTGAAGACACTTTCCCTTCAACTTGTTTTGTTTGGAGCCCCTCAAGTTTTCTATTTATAAACTTTCATGTTTGAAATTCCTCTTAGAACTTTTCTTTGGATATTTTCTATCCTTTTAGAATTTCTTTTTTTTCATTCATTTACGATATCATATTTGGTATTGCTTAACCGGTCTTTATTGGAATTCTTCTCTTTTGTAAAGTGCCCTCATTAATCTCCTCCTAAATCCTCCCCTCCGAAACTATTTTCTTTAACTCCTCTAAGATATTTACTTTTGGGAAATCTTAATTAGAGCTTCCATTTCTTTCAAATATTCTTATTCATCGGAAACTCTCGTTTGAAAATAGAATCTTTGTAGAATCTCCTCTTAAGATGTTCTGTTCAAAACCTCTATTTGAAACTTCTCGTTTAAAATAGCTTGTATTTTAATGCCTTAATTAAAACAAACTACTATGTAAACTAGTAACTAGATTGTTCAAAGTTAGACTCTGCTTCAGTTTAATCGTAAATGGCCAATCCTTTTTTCTAGAAATAATGGCATTAAATTAAGTTCCTTTGCTTTGTAAAAGTAACTGAGTAATAATTTTAATTATTTACAATATTTTCTGCTTTCTACCTTCTGCCGTGCAAGTAAGTAGCACATAACCAAAATCTCATCATCATTCACTGCTCAGTCACAGACGCTCACTATTCACGCTATTCACGATTTTCCAGCCAGCCGCTGCTACTGTGCTTAACATCTGTCAAGCACGACTACAGCAACTACAAGCAAACAAATTAAATCGTTAGCCACTTTTTCATTAAAACTAATTACAAATTCAAAACGTTTTTCCACAACATTTAAATTGTTCTAAAAATCTAATAAAATTTCAAATGTACAAGCATACAAGCAACAACTCATTCACTTTCACTTCTTTCCCTAGCTCCTCCACAGCTCCACAGAGCATTGCGTTTCGTTTTTGCTTAAAACTTTCATAATTCATTTGAAACGTTTTCTCAAAATTTGATAAAATAAACACAGCCGTCGTTGACTTCCTTCATGTTGTTTTTTGTTCTTAAAGCTCTACAATCGACAACTTCACATCTCTCCTTCTCTCTCTCTCTCTCTGTCTCTTTCTCCCTTGCGCCTGCCTGTTCGCTTTTAGCAGTGGCAGCAGTAACAGCAGCAGCGTCCTTAACGTCGGCACCATTCTGATTTATGATTATTGTTATTGGTGGCGAATTTTAAATCACACAAAAACTGAGTGCGCACACAAAATTTTTGCAAACTTAACAAAAATTATGCTGCATAAAAAAGTCACCAAGAATTTGCTGGTATTAAGTTGGGACTTTTGTAGGCATTCACCGACAAACTTTGGTGCTTCACTCAAAAGAATGATCGTTATATTCATCATTCAGCATTCATCACTTGAAATAATAAAATGATTCCATATTTAAAAGCTGCACTCTATGAACTCTCCTGGTACAAGCGGGCCTGGCAGTTCTTTTTCTCCTTCCAGCTTAATACCCAAATTAATGTACCCTTACAGCTTGAGTGCAGCGCATATTATAATATAAAGGATATTTGCCTTCGATTTACTACATTAACTTTTCCACCCACACGCTTCCAGCTGCGACCGAGTTTTGATGCCCACCTTATGAGTGCCTTACGCACTCATTCTCTCTCATCGCCTCTTTACCATACAGCTACCTATTTCTCCTTTGTCTCTTTCTCTCTCCCGCTGTCTACATTTGTTTAACGCTGGTTTTGACTGTTGCTTTTGCTTGCTCGTTCTAGTACGTTGTAATTTTGTGCCATTTTTTTCTTCCTAATGTCAACCTGCTCCCACTCTGAACTTTGAATTTCTCGTTGTTGTTTTTGTTTTGTATCGAAGCTGTTACTGTTGTTGTTGTAGTTGTTTTTTTTTTTTTTTGTATATCTCCTCCACACAGAAAGTTAGCAGCAGCTGGTTTTGCCATTATTAATAACTGTTAATTATTCACTATGATTTTGTGCATCAAGAGTATAAGAAAAACAAAAAAAAAAAATGGCACAGCAACAACACAACAACAAAGTACTACTCTCACATTTCCTCTCTGAAACGGTATCCTGTAATTTTATTTTGATATTCTTTGTTTGTTCTTGCTTCGCCTGTTTTTGTTTTTGTTTTGCTGGCGCACGCAAAATATTTCCTCTGAAGTGTATTGAACATGGAAAAGTTTTCCTCTACTCGAGCGAAAGGGAGGGAGAGAGATAGAGAGAGTGAGAGAAAGAGAACAGGGGGAATTATTAAAAAGTTTATTTTACGTGAAGTTTATTGAAATGCATAAATTATTGACGTTCATTGAACCTTTTTTTTTTGAGTAAGCGCATAAAAGAATAAATGTCAGTTCTTTTTTACATAAGAACAAGGAAACGAAATAAAGTTTAAGAGTTCGTATTTATTATTAAAAACAAAAAGCAAGAATCTATAAATTTTTAAAGGCAATTTAATCATTAAATTTCAGTAAATTAAATTTCTGCATTTCATGCATTTTTTTAATTAAAATTTAATTTGCGCAGCGAGATCATTGGAAATCGTCCTTCGGCCTTAAGTTTAGCACTTTCCTCTGAGTCTCTTCCTTTTTAAATTCCTTAGCATTTTATTGATCAATTGTTGTTGATCATCATTTCACATCATTAAGCTCATAACTTACTGAATATAATCATTTGTTTGGAATAAGAGATTACAATTAACTTAAAACATTACTTCTTAATCCGATTACGTGGGATGTAACCTAGGGAACCCATCGTTATGTACAAGTAGCACTAGTTGATTTCTTAAATTCCCGAGGGACTTAGAAGCATTACACAACATACTCCTGTGTATGACTTATTCAAAATTTTTCAGTGGTTTAGGATATATGATTTAGGTTTCGGGAAAGGAGTGGAGGATGACTGACTATCATGAATTCAGAAATAATGATTTTTTTCTATACTCAACCGCCCTCAGCAACTAGTGGCAGAGTGTTAGACTCACATCTATGGGGTCCCTGGTTCAATTCCGCGCAAGGGCATGGCCTATGGCCAATATATCTCTTACGTATGTATCTTATTTTTCTGATAACAAAATGCTGTTATTGTGTCTTCTATTTATACTTATAGGATTATGTTGGATCCGTCATTATTCCCTTCCAAGTTCAACATTTGTGTGTACTCTATTACGTGAAAAAAAACACTTGCTTCAGCTAGCAAATTTTTGGCAATAATTCATTTCCACTTTTCACTTACACACACACACACACACACACACACACATGACATGTAGAATATGTATTTCAAATGCGAATATCCTCTTAATTTCATGCATATATCATGTGCACATCCTGTGTAAGCCTAACTGTACACATACAGATAGGATATAGTGCCAGTGCAATGCGTTTTTACCATATCCGATTTTCTGACATGTATTGCCAAAAATACTGGAGCGAAACAAGAAAAAAACAAATGTAGCAACATTTTCAATTTTAATTTTTAAATGGAACACAATGTGGAGACTAACGAATTGTGTGCTGTCCGCACCCGCTCTTTCTCTCTCTCTCGCTCTCTCTCTCTGAAACATAAACTGCTCACTCGCTCTCTCTTGCGCTCCTTGCGCCTACTTGCCAAAAACGTCAAAACAAACTAATTTAATTTACTGTTATTTAGTTTTAGTTGTTATTGTGATTATTATTGTCATTGTTGTTGTTGTTGTTAGAGCGTTTCTTGTTACCCCCGTATTGTTACTAATTTAATTAAATTGCACCACTTGAATGCAACACTGAGTGTGTGTGTGCGTGTGTGTGTCAACTGCATTTATGCATTTTCTTTAGCAGGAACTAGTTCTCACTTTTCCATTTCTATCTGTATGCGCAGCATGTCATTGGGATATATGGTACATATGTATGTATAGAGTTTCAAATTGCAATTATATATTCATACAGTGGCGGGCAAAGTTGTAACAACAAAATATTAACCTGTTAGATAAAATTTTTGGATAATTACGTAGAAAATCAAATTGTGGTGGGGTCACAATTAATGGTTCGAGACGAAAAGAAGAAAACTTTTTTGTAGTCAATTCCCAACTACCTAATATTTGTATCAACACTAAAAAATTCAATTAATATTTGAAAAGATCAAATCCGGGTGGAAATAATTTTTCGTCCGATTTTCACGAAATTTCAACTTTAACGATGTTGAATCGACTTACAGTTTTCAAATCAACATTGTTGCATTAACGGACTATTACGAAAGGCACAAAATGGGGGTTTTGTAACGCTTTACCAAAACCGCGCACTTGAGCGTCTCTGCCGGTTAGAGGGTTAAAATAATATGACTTGAAAAACAAGTTTTATTTATTTCGATAACCTCATGGTGCTGATTTCAACTGTGTTCACACAAGTTCTCTTGCGTGGATGCCAAAGCATGGTTTTTACAGTTAAGGAATATAAACGGATGAGTCTAAAGATCTTTGCGGTCTCATGGTTTTAGTCATAGGAATGCAATGACTCCCCTCCCACCTTTCACCTGAAACCTTTTTCTGAAAATAATTACAATCGAAGGAATAGCAAAAGCCAGTATGTTCTGCAGCATTATACCATAGGAATAAGGCCAACAGGTCCTGGAAATTTGTGAGAAGAGACAAGCTTTTTACAAGTATAGCCCAAATTAACTTTTTCCCTTGTTATTGGGTTATAAATGAAATTGGTAGGAATAATGTTTAAGTTATTCCTAGTGCTGGACGTAACCTCACATCCCGGATAGTTTGTGATAACTAGCAGATCTAAGGCCACCTGACAGTATTCCTTACCTTCAGATCTTTTGATATAAGAAGAGTGCAATAAAGTGGACAATGTATCTATTTTAGCTTATTTCTTCGTCCTCTAAATTGTGACCGTGACTGTAGAGACATATATGGTACATGCCCACAACTACTGTTTGTAAAAATATGTGAAAAAAATTATTCCTTAATGTAAAAGTGGTAGTGGTATTTTTTTTTTTTTTTTGTTTACAACAACATGAAACAAAATTTCCAATAAAATTTCAATTTTCAACTTTGAGTTTGTTTAACTCTACATGCCCATATTTGATTTGGCCAGGATACAACACGTACTTACACTCTGCTACTAACTACTATTTGTCACTGGGCATAAAAAGGGTTTCAGGGTTGCCTTCCATACACAGTAGATATGCCGGTAGTTTGTTGCTCCCTTGAGAGCATCTCACCTTTCGCTGTTTGAAAGTAATTTATTTCCGGTATCTAACAAACATACATAAATGAAATAGATATAGATACATATATACATATATGTGTATTTCTATGTACAGACATACCATATTTATGACTAATATTTAGAAATTTTATTTTTGAATAAGTACGTGAATAGTGTCTAACTTTATTACTGTACTCAACATTTGACAAGTATATTTTATGATAGGTGCACTTTTCTCTTTCTTTTTTTGACCTCAATCTTATGTAAATTGTCATTACATTTGTATAATAATCGTAGTTTTAGTACATGTCATGCGCCAAATGTCACAGTCAAAAATAAAATTTTTGGTTTTTGCAGAAAACTTTACTACTTTTAATCTCATGATGATTTTAAAATATTTGCATGCATATTTATGTGTGTTTGTCATATGGTAAATCTTTTCGAACATCCCAGTTGGAAGACACGTCGTCGTGTTTGTTAAATCAGCTAGAGCCTTTCCGTCACTGATCTTTTCTCATTAAGCATGATAAAAATATTAAGTAATGTGAACTTATTCTTTCAAATTGGCTAACTAAAAATGCAATATTATTTCGATAAGAATACCACTTTGCACAGCTTGCCACGATCACTTGAACAACCCTTTGCAGAATAATGAAAAAGAATCTATGGTCCCGGCTATGAAACAAAAATTCTTGAGGAAAACAAGACGACGTGAAGTGCCTACTCTAAGTATAAAATTGCATTCATAATCTGATATATCTACGTAGACCTCTCAAGCTTCAAACTTTAGTACCTAACTTAACCTGACTTGTCTGTAACGCCTTATGGAAGATATTTGCGACTGGGACTTTATTTGAAATGCATGCATGCATATGCAAAAAGTACGTATCATCCCAAAACATTAACGTGAAATTATTTGAGTATAAAATAAAAATATACATAATATGTATTGGCAAACATCGATATCATTTCTTTATATGTCATGTGGTTTGACATTTGCTACTAAATCTTTTTTTTATGCATACATACATATGTATATATATATTTTGTTTGTTACTTTATTACCAAGCACACCACCACACATGCGAGCATGAACACGAGGATAAAATTTCACAAATTTGCTCTACTCACTTGTGTTTGCTCAAATTTATTACACTCTGACAATATCAAAGACACACACCCACATGCACACACACTGGCACCCCTGCCGCAAAAAAGGCCGTGTATGTATGTATGTGTGTATGTATGCAATATGTATGCCCTTTCACGTGTTGCCTCTTTACGCTGATAAAATAATAATCGATTTGACTTTGGCAACACTTTAGCTTGTTGCCATTATTCAACTGCTGCTTCCACATCGTCGTCGACTTCGGCGTCTCTACTTTTTTCGTCACACATACACCGAAAAAAAAGAAACAAGTATAAAAGTAGCATAAAATTTAGTAACCAAACACAGAAAAGTAGTAGTAGCTAGTAGTCCTTATTACACAGAGTAAAAAGTAGTAGCAGAAGCACGACAAAGTCAATATACATACACACACACACACACACACACAAATGCTCAAAAAAATAAAATCGATTCTTGCACATTATTTATGCGAATTTGAATTTGATATGGTAATGTTGGCGCATGAGAATGGGCAAGCAGATAACGGTACATACACATGCTTGCATGAACAAGGCGCATTCTCTTCCTCTCCTACTCCTACTTTCACTTCCACTTCTGCTCCTTTTTTGAGTTGAAATTAATTTTCTATAATTCATCAATTTGGTTTGGTAAATGTTAGCAGGAATAACAAAAAAAGAAAAGGGTTCTACTTCACTTTTTGTTCTTTTTACATAAAAGGCACATCTTTATTGATCATTTTTGCAGAGTGGCAACAATGAACTGTGTATTTATGTGTGTTTGTGTGTGGGCGCCACTGTTAACGGTACTTAAGCGTGCAACTGTCAGTGTGTACGAGATATTGATATTTTCGCCTCATCGTTCGGCGTAAAGAGTTGAATGGCAGCATTTTATTTATGTTAGCACATTCATTTTATTAAGTTGCTTGCATTTTTTATTAGGTGTGAAGAATGAAAGCCAAGTATACTTGCAGATAGTTTGCTCTCGTTTGAGTGCGGAAATGATACGCAAAAAGATACGAGGTATATTTATAGGCGTAAGGAAATTTCTTGAGCAGTTACCATATATACAATACATAGAATTTGCTTCTTTTTTTTTGTGTTTAGCTACATTAGAAAAATGTTTTCTTGTCGAATAGATATCCAGAAATATTTACTATTGGTGGTGTCTCGATTTAAACAGGAAAAACTTCTACAGGAACGAAGAGAGTTGTTTTAAAAGTAACTACCTATAAATTGGATCTTCCTCTTCTTTCCTTTCTAAAAGGATGGCACTGGTCAATCAAGTATTCATACTGGAATTCCTAGTATTTCAATCTGTTTCCATCTGTTTCAAGATGGTATAATTAAGGAGGTATGGTTTGGTAGACAATTCAACATTTTCCTTCGTTCCAAATTCAGTTGGAACGCTCTAAATTCAGACTCTTCTTACTCTTTTATGGTATAAAGAATTTTTTCAAAATTGGACCCTAGCTCAGGTCTTGGCGTTAGCTCCATACACGCCAATAAATAAAGTTTAATAAAGCCTAGTAGCTCACGAAACAGAGCCAAGAAAACCGCTAACGGAAAAAGTTAAGTCTACATAGGCAAATTCTAGCAAACTTCTCTATAACAAATTTTTAATCTAACTGTAAATTTTTATAACGAAAGGAATATTAAGAAAGTGACCGCGAATAGTTTTATGCCCCTCAAAACATTTTTGCGCTAATTGTTAATTTCTTTTGGTCCATCTTCAACAAAGGCGATACCTAAAACAATTGTAAAATTACATATTTAATTTTAGTTCCTCAACATTTCGCCGGACTGAACCCTCTTTAGAAGAGAGTCAATGTTCGTTGAGATTCGGTACAAGCTAGATTCAATATCCAAGTTGAAATATTAATATATTATTTTGCATGCTCCTGCTTTCTTCGGAAAAACAAACCACAAGCTTCCCTTTGAGTGGCTTTTCCATGTTCGATTTTCATTGATTTTTATGTTAAATGAAATAATGAAACAAGGCACGACACCCTCACATTAATTCACGAAATTCATACATCATACCGTACACCTCTTGCACCCATCACCCTGCCCACTAAACTCCCCCCCACACACAGAAGTTGAGTTTGTAAAATTACAGCAACATCAATATCCAGTTACAATTTTCCTTGACATGCGAAAATTGAGCATATCCTGTAACTGAATATATCTAAGTATGTGTGTTGGGGTGCTGGGAAATGAAGATAAGTATAAAGAAAAGAAAGCACCAAGTCGAATATCAGAATTACAATTACCAATATTGATATACATATGAACGTGTGTACGTGTGTATGGGTGTAAGTGCTCAAACTGGCAACAAACATATGCATGCATTCCTCGACTAATCCAATTTGAGAGATGTGAATGAGCGAACGAGCGTATCGTGTGCTTAAAGCATAAATAAATTCGGAAAGGACTGAAACCACCATCAGAGCAATCTATGATATTGCCATCTAGCCACCTTGCCGCCTCGCCACCACCACTACCACTACCACCACCACCACCACCACTACCGAAATTCTCAAAGCTAACGAACTAACTGCGGACAATGTCAATGCTACACGCCGCTCACTGCTGACAATATAATTCAACTTGGGCTTTTTCGTTTTCGTCCTTCTTTCCTTTTGTCTGCTGTTGTGCTGCTTCACACGTGTCCATGACGAATTGTTCCACTGCTGCTTGGTGTTGCAATATTTGTTTATTTCTATGTATGATTGCCAAGGACATGCAATTGTAATGCGCATAAATTGCATTAATTCTTTTGTATTACAGACACAGGCTTTCCAGCCAGACAGCTGCTGGGACGGACTCTCACTCCCACTCCCACTCCCACTCCCGCTGCACCATTTCTTTCTGCTCACTCTGGGGAGTCATAATATGGCGCTGTATGCAATAACAAACATTGACGTTTACTTTTCATTTTCTCATTCACTTCTATTGTTGTGTTGTAAATGTGTGTGTGTGTCTGTGTGTGTGTGAGTAGCTTTTATTATTGTATCTACCATACTACTGTTTAGTAGCAGCAGAATTACTACTATTATTATTACTACTACTATGTACACATTAACTATGAATTTCTGTTATTGTTCTTTGACTGCATCATACATTTCATGCGATTTATGCAGTGAGTTAAGAAGAAAAAAGCAGTAAAGAAACCCATAGCGAATTCAGGAGAAAAAAGGAGATTGAAAAGTTTGTATGTATGTGTGTGTGTGTGTGTGTGTGTGTGTCTTCTCTGTCAGAGAAAATTGTAATTTAACTTAATCCGCTCAATTTGAAATGCACAGATGAACACAAACACATGCAAACAGGCATGCATTCAGTAAGGACTAATGAAAACGCACCCATACATGCATAAAAGCCTAAAAGCAACACCCACTGTCAGTGGTGGCTGGCACCCAAAAGAGCTGAGCTGGAGCTGTAGCCGGAGTCCGAATCACACTGCTGTTGCATACTTCACTCTTTTTTTTCGGGCATTTCCACATTTCAACTAGAGAAACGCACACACACACACACACACGGACACACACATACTCTCAAAAGGATTTCACAATTTTTAATTAAAAAATATGTTGATAACATTTTTTTCTCTTCGGCTATTCCATTTCACACATTTTCCGTCACTACTTTTTTTTTTTTTTCTGCTTTGCTTTGAGTTTAAAAAAGGATTTATGTGTGCTTTGTGTGTGTGCGGTTCCTGGGCCTGTTCTTCTCTTGGTCCTGGTGTTTGTTTGTGAACTTTTTGGAAATTGTAGCGGCTTTAGGGTTTGCCATTGTCGCTGCTGTTATTGTAGGTCGTTGTCGTCGTCTTTTCATGCGTTAAAAAATGTGCATAAATTATTGAATTAGTTCGTTGTCGTTGTCGTCGTCAGTGGGCTCCGCCTCCTTTTTTCCTTGTTACATTTTTGAAATAATTTCTTTTATCGTTGATTGTAATTAATTTTTACGAATTTTTCAAAGCATAAATTAAGGCGTTGTGACGCTTTCCATTTCTTTAGCTTCAGGTGGTTGTTGTTTTCGTTGTTGCTCTTGAAGTGTGAACTTATGCAAGGCAGAATAATTTTAGAAATATTTTTGTTTTATGGCAATTACTGAGTGTGTGCGATTTGTTTCATTTGTGAAAGGGCTGTGCTGCTGAAAAGGTTTAATATTAAAATGGGGAGATGTTAATCTGATCCTTTACTAATTTATTTAACGACTAAATTATTCCAATATGCATAACACTTATTAATATTTATCAATTGATTATTATGAAGAAGTATCTATGTTGCACAAAAATTAATTTATTGAATTTATAATGTTTAAAATTCGACTGCAGCAATCGAAAAGTGACAGAATAATCGATTGGCCCCCTCTGTAGTATCCAAAAATCATTGCTCCTCCATGGAGCTGTAGGAAGTTTTTTGACAAGAAATTTAACAAACATACAAATAGTAGCTATGATGAGCTTCTCATTACAACTTCGTATTTTCTGGCAATCTGTTTGTTATATTTCTGAGTATTTCAGGGTCCCAGAGGACCGCTTTATCGATGCCTATGAAAGGTTAGGGCCAACTTTGGAAATACAGAAAGGATGAGTTATTGTCATGCGTGCTCTGGCTCGTAGATCGAACGAGTCCTACCTGGTGATAAACGACAGAGCAATGGTGCACCCGCACTAAAATCAGCTTAATCCTGGCTCTAGTAGATCTATTTTTCGGCAATTTCCTGCTTGTGTAGTTATGAATTGAGTTCAAGGATCTCAATTTTATAGCTTTTTTCTGTCACATACTTGAACGAAGATGATTGTGGGATTGGAGAAATCAGCAATGTCAAATTCGGATTATAAAAAAACTTGAATATTATTCCACAGCTCCAAAAAGATTTTTCGTGACCTGTTCTGGAAACTTAAATATTTGTTTTATATATGTATAGGATTTTGAGATACGAGTAAACGTTTCAAAATGTTAAATCACTGGCGCATGGTACATATTTATAGTTTCCCAGCTATAACTTAGGCTTCTTTTAATGTTGAACCTGATATTGAAACGTAACCTTTCGTTAGTGTTTTTGATGGTTTTTGAGCCTTGGAATATAGAAGAGTGTTAATCCAAAAAAGTGTCTCCAAAGTTCCCCTCAAATTATGATTCCGAACTAAGATGGATGTATTTAGTTTCTTTTGTTTGGGTATGTGTTGGTAATGCTCCAGTTTAACATTTCCACACGCATAGCGTCCATTTCCCGATATTTAAATAATATTTTCATAAGATATTTTAACAGTGCCACATTGTAATATTAAACAATCTCGGCAAACAAATACTGAAACTGAGTTAAACTCAATTTTCATATAGTAAATATTTTATGTGTTGATATGAACAGAACAATATGTGTGCGTGTGTGTGTGTGTGCGAGTGCAAAAAAGATGAATGAATGAAGGGTGTAAAAACGCTTAATTACCACGCAGCAGGGGGTGGGCGAGGAGGGGGTTCAGATGGAAGGGTGCTAAGTTTATTTCGTAAACATATGCGCGCAAAATGCCTACCTACCTACCTACTTATCTAAAAGGGTGGTATTAGTTATTATTAATGTGTGCGTGCGTATGTTCGTGTGTGTGTGTGTGTGTGTGGGTGTAAGTGTATGCAATTGGAAAACAACTGCACATGGGCTCATGAGCTTATCGGGCTATACTCACCCTATACTAGGCTCATAGTGGCATCCCACTATGTTATACAGACTTGGCATAGATGTCAGACATCACCGTTGTGATGTCGTTGTCGTTGTTGTCGTCGTCGTCGCAGTCGTCGCAGTCGTCTTGATATGCCAACGACACCAAACAGCTGTCTATCAATCTTTGCTCGATTATTCTGTCACTATGTCTGTATGTGTGCATTTGTAAACATCCTTTTGTGCCTAAGTGTCTGTGTGTGTGTATGTGTGTGTATGCATTTCCTTCCGCTAGCGTGGCGAATTAAAAACGCCTAATGCTTTAGGCACATTGAGGGTAAATGCACTTTGACAGCTTGCTGCTGCTGTTCCTCTTGCAGTATTGATGTGGTTTTGTATGCAGTGAATGTGTGTGTGTGTGTGTGTGTGTGTGTGTGTGTCAGTATGTGTGATAATAGTGGTGCAATGTTTTGAATATTGTAACTATCCACATTCTTACATATGTATGTGTGCTTAATTATAGCGCGCTTTGTAGGGGTGAAGAGTATAAGAAAATCTGGCATTTTAATTGATACATAAATACACACAGCTCATATTCGTGCAACCGCCCCACCACTGCCACCACTAAGTTGTCGGTTGTTGTTGTTGTTGTTGTTGTTGACATCAGCATTAGGGGGGGAAAGAGAAGGAACGCATCAAGAGTTTTGTAGATTCATTAAGGTTTTTGCTTCGTTGAAAATGTAGGAATGTGTGCACCACATTTGTTGCATGTGTAATGATGAGCAGATTAAACACATACACATGCATAATTACGCACATACACACAAGTTTCTATATCTGAATATGAGGAAATATTATGCGCAAACGGAAATTATTATTTATATTCGCATTATGAAAATATTGCAAGTGCAATGAACTTTAGTGTTTGGATGGTTTGTGTCTGCCATCGCGAAACTCTTCACATAATCCGGAAAATTTCGATTTCTTTTTGGTGAATTACTATTGTAATTATGATGTAGTTATATGGAACGTTTTATGAATTTGATACTTATTCTTGGTGGATTTTCATAAATATTTGCGAAAATGTGAGCCTCTATACAGTTTATTATTGCTCAGCAGTATTCTAGATCTGTTCTTACGACAGAACTTTGTGCAAGGACCAACACAAAGCTCCTTTATGTTAATTTGTATGACCTCTATTCGAAACTTTGACTTCGAGGAAATCGCTTATTTGGCCTAAATTCTCTAAATACCTTGATTTTAAGTGCGACTACTGCTCTAAGAACTTTTAAGAGATTAGGATTCTTATTTTTGGTAGCGCACAGTGTTTATTTATTCATATTTTTTATTTTTATTTCCTTAGTGCTACAGGACTTAAATAATCCTATCTTGATACAATCAACACACAGGGTGTACCCCTATGAATGCAGAGACTTGTGTTGACTGGAAGGAATATTGATAAATGGGATGGAGAATGAGAGAGGGAATGTAATCACATAGGACCCCGATAAAGAGATAGACAGCCATTGTGGCAAGTGTTATGCCTTTACCACAATGAACTTCAGTTTATCAGTGTCGACTATGACCGCATGTAACGCCAAATGCCAAGCTTTTCGCAACCAAGAGATATTCTCTAATTATGTATTTATGAAACTGGAAAAGGATTGCAAGCTTTTTCGAACATCTATGCAAAAATTTCTACCAGTTGTATAGTAAGATTGTTGAAGCGACCTGGATGTAACAAACATTAATGGAGAAAGTATATCAAATTATTCTCTCATTTATTCAAAAAAACGCGAGGAGATTAAACTCTTGTGACTTTCTAAATCAACATCATTATAGGGCAATCCCTTGCTAGCGTAGATAACAGTTTGCGAGCATCCCATATGCAATATATTGAAAGAAAGAAGCTCTCTACTCTCCTTGTTTGGGCTTTTTCTTACCATTACACGTTCTATTCTCGTGGTTTTTGAACACGTATAGGTGCCTGCCCAGTTTATGAGCGATTTATCATTTTCTACTTTTGAATTTTCTATGTGACTCAGGCTTTCCCTGGGGCCCAATATCTAAAAAAGTATTATTGTGACATGAAACATAATAGATAAGCATTAATATATAAAGTAAATATATAACGCCAAGGCCTATTGTTTT
Source organism: Palloptera scutellata (assembly GCA_958295655.1). NCBI lineage: Eukaryota > Metazoa > Arthropoda > Insecta > Diptera > Pallopteridae > Palloptera > Palloptera scutellata. The sequence continues at coordinate 67,098,440 of OY282452.1, forward strand.
CAGAAACATATTTCAGAAGAATATCAAACCCTCTTTTTACCCCACAGAAGAAGGAGAAACAATTCTTTGTCAGCAGTGTTATGATTTAATTCTTCCCAGCTTAAAAAATCTATTAACTCAAAAGTATCGATCACCATGAATTGAAACCTGTCCCCTTACCCCTCATATTTAGATCTGCAAAATATTTATGTACAACAACTGCTTACTTTATTTATTATGTAAAAACATAAGGAAGAAAAACAGTAATTTTATTATTCATGCCGCTGCTACTGATTCACGACTACTCGCACAGCAACTACAACAACAAGAACAACTGACTGTCAAATGATAATGTCATCAAGAGCGCAAGAAAATTGAATTTATTGTAGACACGCGCGCGCCATCTTGTTTTTCCTTGCTGCCATGATGGCAACGGCGACAGCATCTCAGGAGAATGTCTGCGTTCAAGAGAGTGTTGCCAGTAAAATGTAAACTGTATGTACTATACATGTGTATGTATGTACATACAAACATATATGTATGTGTGTAGGTAGAATATTGTAGGTTATTATTATTATTATTACTGTGTACTTTGTCAAAAAGGACAATTCTCATTCATTTCTCACATTTCATTGTGCAATATGTTTTACATTTTTATTTCCCTCGCTTTGTTGTTTTTTGATAAATATTCATTCGTAACTACAACATCAATTGAAGTCAGGCCAAGAGCAGAGCAAATATGTATGAATTTGAAATGAATACGAAATGTGAAATGTGAAATTTGAAGAAATGTAAATTTTTTATAGTTGGGTGAATGTGCATAATCAATTCACTTACATATTATATTTATTATGTGGGAGAGTATTCTGAACATACTCACGAGTAGGGTGGCTGAGAGAACTGGCTGAACAGAATTCTGAATTAACATGTGCAATACCATATGTGGTGAGAATGAGTGAGAGGGAGAGGGGGAGAGAGAGAAGATTGTGCAAATACTTACTAGACTAGAGTCAGCTTTTCTAGTAGGTATTATTAAATTTATAACTTTTAATATTTTGTGTGAGGCAATTCTCTGCGAAGTTTAAAGATGATATAATAAGCATACTACCAAGGACTTAAGAGAAATAAACGCATGACAAAGGACGAACGAATTGAACAATTAGTAAAATACTTAGTTGCTCTCATTTGGCTCAATCTGCTCACACAGAAACATATTCTACCTTCTTTCAGGAATGATTTCATTTCTCTGCTGCCTCGGTACTTATAACAGGATTAATTAGTTGCACTGATCTAAAGCTTAGTCAATCATGAACTGGAATGTAAAAATGTCCCATGATTGTTAATACGCAGAAAATCAAAATATCAACGGAGTGCAAAAATTAATCCATTATAATGACCTCAGACATACAGTATTTTACACAAGCTTACACTCTTGTATCCAATCTTGTAACCACCCAATGCTTTTGACGAGCCTTATTAGATTTGTTAGCCAAATCTCCCTCAGTTCCTTTAATTCTCCGAACAGTCTATCTTTACAGAAATGGAATCAACAGATCTGAAAATTGTGGTAAATATAAAGAAAGCGGTTGATGTCTTCTTTATTCTCGTAATTCACACAGTGCCAAAGTACTGCAATTCCAATCCTCGAGGATACTTATTGTTCGAATTGCACTAAAACCTGTGAATATGCCAGTTGAAAGTAGAAAAAACTTTTTACCTCAAAGAATATTATTTTCGAATCAAAAAGGAGCAAAACAAACAAAACTTTGTATTGTCAATATTTGTTGATTATTTCTCTTGATATCTAGTTCAATTGCCGTTGATTCCGGACCGCAGCCAGTCACCTCACCAGCTATTGGAGAACTGGTGTACTTGCAACCTACACCCTCGAAAAAGATTTGGAAGGAAATTCTTTGTTATTTTCCATTGACTTAAATTAACATTACGGCTTTATTTTTCGAGAGCAATCAGTCACGTGCGATACTCACACCATTCGGATTTCTTATTCCACTTCATCTCACCAGATGAATTACTCATCTAACTTTCCACACAATTATAATATTTTATGTATTTGATTGTAGCTACTCGAAGCAACTGTCCCAACTTTTGTTTCTTTGCTTCCAAGTATCATGCATAATTCTAGGAATATTAAAACCTGAGTACGTTGGCTATTTACTTTAGAGCTTATATCGTATAGTAAATATTTAAAGCACTTTGTAATTACTCGGAAAGTCACATTTTCCAAATATTTATGAAAATTTAACAATAGTTTATACAATTACTATGTACATAGCAATAACCTGCCATTAGAAAGAAACTTAAAAAAAGAAAACTTATTCCTGCACAAATTATATTTTCCATAATTTATTTATTTAAATCAGCTTAGTCATTCCACTTGCACATTCTGCTGCTACTACGAAATGTTAGTAAATCACTTCTTCTTCCCCATTCATTTACCTTGGAATTATTTACAAAGTAATTACCGTTAATACCGCAAAATAGCCAAGTTTTTATCCGTTTACAAACATGCATGCATACATTTATTGAACAGTTTGGCTGTCTGTCTATCTCTAGCTGGTTGGTTGGCTGGCTGCTTGTGCACGACCTGCGAAGAGCAATTTTACATGTATACAAACACACACATACATATGCTTATACCTATGCATGTATGTATGTATGTATGTATGAATGTACTTATATACTAACGCGGATAATTACTTTAGAAAATGTGATCAATCACACAATTTGATGGCGTTGACGTGCCAGAAGGGAAAGTAACGTAGAGGAGAGACAGAAGAGAGGAAAGTAGCTTTCCGTTTGTGTGTGTGTCATTATACAGCAGCAGTGTTGCCAGAAATTTTTGGAGGTTGTTGCTAAAACTGCCAAAAAAAAAAAGAGATAAAAATAGCTAAATACAAAGTGTGATTAATTTTATCAAATTTTCAATCATAACAAATTTATTCAGTTTTTCCGTATTGAATTCAACATAAACGAATTTATTTCAATTCTTTGTTTCGTTGAAATCCAGCTTATCAAAATAATACCTTTCAGTTTTGCTGAAAGAGCAGTTTTTACGGTTGTCAATGGAAAAGTTAATATTTCTTATCGATTCAACATTTTGTGGAAAACGTTAATTATACTTTAGAAAATATTGTAGCTAAAAGGAGCCAGGAGCTAAAACACATACTTGATAGCTACAAAAAATTAGAAAAAAAAATGCAAAATTTAGCTACAAACCAGTTAAACTGGCAACACTGTACGGCAGTGAAAGGGAAACCCGTTTGAACAAAAACAAAAGGCAAACCAAAATGGCGCGCACGCATTATGATTTGAGTGACTGCAACAAAAGCATTCAAACACATACACTCTCGCACGCATACATAATCACATTTAAACAAAAGCCAACGGAGTTTCTGTGTTGTTGTGTGAGTGTATGCATAGTAATAATAACAACGAAAACACCTTTCATGTGGACAAAAAACAAAAGCAATGCATGCTTAATAGCGTTTTGCAGCGCTTAATCGCTTAATGTCGCGCACGCTTCACTTTGTATTAAATGATACATGCATGCATAGATGAAAGTGTTCTCCTATGACTGTGTGCGTGTGTGTGTATTTGTGTTGAAAATTAATGGAGCATATGCAGTAGACTTCAAATAAGCACATTCCCATTTAATGCATACTCATAGCAGTAGCCAAACACTAGTCGAGTACTCATGCACATACATACTTACATACACATGCATAACCACACTAACATGCATATGTATGTATGTACGGATTGTGATTAGCTGCCGATTATTTTAAGCTTTTAGTAATACTTACATATAATTGGAAATCAATGAGTAACATTGACCAAACCAAATGATGTACAATGGAAATGCTTTGATTCACTCTCTTTAAAATGTTCGCAAATGTTGCAAAATATCAAAAGCTGTTGTGTGTCTGAGAGTCTAGAGGATTAAAAATCCATTGCTGCCGCTTAAAATCTTCCTCTTGTGCACATAAATACGGTTAGCTAATGGTGCATGCATTTAGCTTATATATGAATACGTTTGGGGTGACTGATTCACTGATTCATGACTGACTCATGGACGTTCTGCCAAAAGGACTAAAGCTCTGCACTTGAAAGTGGGCAAACATGTTTATTTCAAGGAGTAGACACTTATAATCAAAGTTCTTTTGGAAATTATAGCTCAAAGTTCAAAAAATGGGTGTGGCAATAGTTTCAAATGCCATAACTCAGAGTCCTCTACAATCTTCTACAAATAATATGGATTTTGTAATAAATACAATATACAAGTATTAGCCGCTATGCAGAACATATAAACGGGTATGGGCAATTGGAATTAAAGCACTATGAGTTGTGAGGCGTGGCAGTTTCCTTAAAGAAATAGAATGCTTTTAATTGGATAGGTGAAGCGCAGTAACTAAAGTTAACATATATTTTTAATCAGCGAAAATATTAATTACGAGTTTAGATCAATAAGTACCCGTGTCTGAAGAAAGGTGGCGTTGCTGAGGGACGTATGTACGGTAGATCGTGTACTGCCTTCTCTCACACGGCACTACACTAAATTTCAAACTGATTCATAGGTTAGTTTTTATTTGGCAGCCATTAGTAGCACATGTGTTTCGCGTTTCGCGATAAAATGGAAAAAGAACAATATCTATCCGTAATTCGCTTTTTATTTTTGGATGGAAAAACATTCGAAGAAATAAAAGCGAAGTTGGATGCTGTCTATGGGGACCCTTCACCATCTATGACAACCGTAAGATATTGATTGGTTCAACGAATTTAAACGTAGTCGTACATCTGTTTTTGATGAGGAGCGCCCCGGCCGCCCGGCAGACGTGGTTACCGAGGAAATCGTTGAAAAGGTCCGCGACATGATTCTCGCTGATCGCCGAACGAAAGTACGCGAAGTAGCAGAGACTGTAGGAGTGTCGTACGGAACGGTAATTAATATTTTACATGATAGGTTAAGCATGAGAAAGGTGTCCGCCCGATGGGTGCCGCGATTGCATACGGTGGACAACAAGCGGATACGGAATTGTCGCTGCCAAATTGCATGAATTGTACTACGACTTGACTCCCTGCGACTTCTTTCTGTTCCCCAACATGAAAACGTGGCTCGGGGAAAAAAAGTTCAGCTCACACGAGGAGGTTATCGTCGAGACAGAAGCGTATTTTGAAGAGTTTGACAAATCGTATTTTTTGGAGGGGTTAAAGAAATGGCAGAAACGTTGGGAAAAGTGGATTGTAATAAAATGAGATTTGTGTAAAACTTGATCTACCCTCGTATATTCTAAAAATCAACGCTAGAGGACATCTTTCATAGGAACGACTTGGTAACGTCTCAATTTTTTGGTTACAATATTAAAAAAGACACCGAGCATTATCGCGAATTTTCCAGCCATGTAGTGCTCATGTCACATCACTTACCACTGTTCGCTATATCTGCCATCAATGTCCACAATTTTATCGCTTCTACTGTTGCTGTTCATCGTCCCCATCATCACCATAGTTCAGCTGGTCGGTTACTATATAGCGCGCGTTTGCTCAATAAGCTTTCATTTCATCATAATCATGATAATAATAATAAAAATAATGATTTTAACGTTGACAAACGTTTTAGAAAATTTTTAATTGATTCCATAGTAATAAATGACAAAGATTAATTTGCTCTGATGACGTTGTTGATGATGATCAACGGTTGCCTTATTAATTTACTATTAAATTAAATTGTGAACTGATAGCTCTTTGCTTTCTTCGTTTTTGTTGCTTTGAATTGTGATGAATGACGTCGATCATGTGCAATATTCATTAGCCGAAGAGGTGCATTAAATAATTGAAATTTCTAAGTTTTTGTTTTATAATAACTAATTGAAAAAATATATGTATGTACGTATAAGAAGAATCAAGGTTGGCTACAAGGGTAGGAATCTTAACCCCAGCAGAACTTGAAAATGAGTATGAATTCCATAGTGTATAGACGACGTTGTAGGATTGTGGTTGCATGGCGGACAAAATGCCGAAGCGGTCCGAAAATCTACTTAGCAGTCGATTTGCTATGCTTTGAAACTACTTAAGTGACGTTATGAAGTAGCTGTCATAGTTAAGAAGCCAAAGCTAGAGGCGATTTTAGGTACGACAATTTTCTAAAGCCGAATCCAACCAATTTTTTACTTCCTTTTTGATCTAAGTATTTCAGTGAGAGAGACTCATTAACTTTCCTATAAATAATTCACTCTCTTTGACAACAGAAAACATTTTACAAGAGATGTCAGCATGTATAAATTAACAGGGTTGCATATTTTTATCAAAACGCTTAACTTAATGAATATGTTTCGAGTAAATCACTGATATACTTATCTCAACAACAACAAAGCCATTTTCGCTTAATTAATTCAATGCATTCTTATGCATACATATAACTTTATTTCAAAGTAATTTTAAGCTATCATATGCTAAGATCCGCTTTAAAAGTAACAACAACATTTTCTAGTTTATTTTTAATTGCAAAAGCTTTGTGTAAAAGAGAGCAGAGAGAGAGAGAGAGAGGGAGAGAGAGAGAGAGAGGGAGAGAGAGAGAGAGAGAGAAAGTAAATTATATCGAGTCTGCCGTGAAAGTGGAGAGTGTGTGAGTATGTAGTGCGGCTAAAAAGTGAAAGTCATTAAATTCACAAAATTAAACGAAATCGCATTCGCCCAAAAGTGAATAAATTGCTAACTTATGTTGCCAACATTTTAAAAAATGCGCATAAATTAAAGGAGAAAACCCACCAACACCGAACGAACGAGCCAACCAAAACTAAAGGCAGCAGCAATAGAAGCAGCACCAGCTACGATCAAAAAACTGATTCAAAAAAAAGACGCATACACTAAAATGCAACGCTGAAAAGAAACACGACAGGATTACCAACACGCTGCAGCGCACACACACACACACACACACACAACCAACAAAAAGACAAAAAAATAAAAAAATAAACCCCTCGACCTGTTGGCAACTCTGTGCTGAGGGCGGTTTTCATGGTGTGGTTATTGTAATTGCTGAGATTGCCAAGATTGCCAGGATTGCATTTTAAAAATTCAGTTTACAAAAAAAAAATAAAAGCAGAGCTGCAATTTTTTTGCTCCCTTATTTGAACGTTAGTTTTCAGTTCCTCTTTTCGCGCCGCGTCTCGCGCTTCGAGAACATGACACTTTTCTATGCAAGTATTTTGTTAATACCTCCAAAGTTGTGGTGGTACAAGCTAATGGAGTCACAGAGGGCAAGGATGAGGGACGCAGAGAGTAATTGCGGAAGTGAATGTGGTTTCGAGAATTTGCATATGCAAATACTCATACTTACTTTTTTTTGTGCTATTCTTCTTATGCGCTGGATACATTTGAACTGTAATGAACGGAATAATTGAATGGAGGAGGGAAACGGGCTGACAGCGTTGCTGTCGACGCAGCGCGCAGAAAATTAAACTTAAATTAAATGCAAAATAGCATAAAATGCGGAAAATGAATAAGGCGGCGTAATTGTTTGAGGGAGGTGACGCTATTAATTGTAGGGGGATAAAAACGACAATGAATGAACAACAACAACAGCAGCATAAGCAGCAGCAGCAGCGAAAGACGATAATAATAATAGCAAATCAAAAGAATTACTAATTTCAAATTCATTGCTTATTCATAAAGAAATGGCGCTCAGCAATCAAACTTTCAAAATGAAAAAATAAAGTGCTTATAATTTCAATAAGTGCCCCTTTTGTCACACTTCTCACAATTTAACAATTTACAGCGTTGTTATGGAAAGTTAATGATAAATGAGATTTTGTGGAAAATGCTGAATTCTTAAATTTCAATTATATGAAGAGCCTGGTAAACATTAACAAGAGCAAATTCATTATAAATGTAAACGGAATTTTGAGGGCAATAAGTACTTCGAATTACGTTCAAGGATAAATTTACCTAAGTAGTTAGTGGGAAAACTCCAAACCATGCGTTTTATTTTCAATGTTCCAGAATAAAAAGAAATCATGGGTTGGCCAAATCAGGATGAATGCTCAAAAAATCACCTGTTTGAGCCGAAGTGTGAGAGCTTGCATTGTCTTGATTTAGAATGATCCGTCTTCGCCGGTTGGTTTTCCTCATTTCTCCGAACACTTCTGACAAACAAATGGTGGATTAATAACCTTGACAACTTAAGTTGTCAATGAAAATGCTAAAAATATTCCGTTTTTTAAAGACATGTGAAAGACTTGTGAAAACCTTTTCTTAGAATTGGCAAGTCGCTGTTTAGTTTCGGGCTCTCATGCATAGATTCTTGATTCTTCGCCTGTCCCGACGTCTTTTTCAACATTTATTTGTACCAGTCGGCACGAGCCTTTTTTGTAACGACACTATCTTGTAATATCGGTTCACGCACAGCATCGATGTTTTCTGCCGCAACAACCGATTTTGGACGACCTTCACGAAATTCGAAAAACCAGCGAAACAAAACTTTCTGAACCGGTATAGCATTTAAAACAGTCACCCTTTACGATGCTGATGTCAGGTTGGACGTGTCTACACTGGTGTTGCCATATCTCGATTGCTGTAGCATAGAAATTTCTCAGCTAAATGTTAAAATATCTATTGATCACTTTAATCAACCTGTTTCATCAAAGTAATAAATAAATATTATTGTGTACGTACTTAAGAAATAGCGAGAATGTTCATAATCCAAGAATCTAAGTCGATATTATTAAATTAAAGTTCTATTTAGTTAATTATGAGTTATGCAATTATTTTTAATATCCATTAACTTTTCTGAATGTATTGTCACTTTAAAGTCTTCAACATCCTGCATAATCAAATTGCCTGCCACCACCGGCAGTAAGTGTGCAACTATTGTCTTGCTGGCAAACTTTTATAACTCAATTTCTACATATAGATATAGTAATTTGAAAGCGAATACCCTCATAATAGACATCACATAAATTACTTTTACCATATCATTTGGTAAAAAAAAAATATACAAGAAGAGAACAAGAAACCCACAACAAGAACAAAACGGACAACAAGATTACGGTCAAATAGTAGCAGGAGAAACAGCAACCAGCATATTGTCAAAGGACAGCAACGTTATCACCATCATCAACATAATACAACATGATGTGATGGCCACCAAAAGGATGTCAAATTGGAAGGAGTGTAGCAAAATAGAAAAGCCAACGAAACAAAAGGAAGGAGAAGTAGTACTACATAGGAATGGATAAGTAGAGAGGTAGAGTGGCCAGGCGTGTGGCAGCTGCCAGCAGTAGAAAATGAAGCAACTTTCCACTCAATTGAAACGCATGAATGAAACAACTATTTTATATAGACTTTTTTCTGTTTGCGGTGCTTGCAGTTGCCGCTACCGTTTTTTATTTTTCTCTTATCTGCAATGAGAATCTGGAACATTTAAGGATACCAACACGCATGGGTGTGTTGTTGTCATTGTATGAATGCATGTGGTGGCTGAAGTGGCCCAAGGACATATCCTTGTAATGCTGAGGGTCATAAGCACTGTTTGACCCTTTTACATGCGAACAAAATAATAGTAATTCCATCATAAGCTGGTAATGTACAGAAGAGAGCAAACAAAAAGACGAATAAAAAAATTTAAGAGCAGATATGAAAGATGGAGTAAGCGTGTGAGCCACTGCGAAAAAGCTAACGGCAACAATAATAGGCTATTTGGAAAGGTCAAGCGTATCTTGCATAAAACGAAATAAAGAGGATGTTTTTATATACATATAAACAAAAAATAAAGAAAGTGAATTATTAATAATGCAATAGTAGTAAAAGATAGTAACAAAAAAGAAGTAAAAAACTTTTTTTAAAATTCATTTTCAAAAGTTATTATTAAAAAATGTCATTAACAGGCAACTCCTGAACGTGACAATAGTGATTGTGGCTCTGCACCTGTATCTCATTTTCCCCACTCCATCTCTCTTTCTCTCTTTGCATCTATCTCCGTCACAGACAAGGAGTGTCTGTGTGTTTATTCCATTGAAATAGGATCAGCATGCCATTGTTAAAGAATAACGAGCGCTTCCACTCCACTCACTCACATTGTAATCAAAGTGTGTATGGGTATATAAATGATGATTTTTATGTTCACAGCTTTTGACTGTAACCCTTTTAACACTTGCTATATCAGAACTAAAGGGAAACAGTGGAAAAAATGCATCTACATGCATACATATGCAGAGGTAGATGATGCCATGACAACGTTTATCATGTTCCTACGGGTACATGTGGCATACATAGTACATATAGTATATACATAGTATAGTAAATACCATATTGTATTCATCATCATCGTCAGCGGATAATATGAGCGAAAAATGTATAAAATGATATTGGCCTGTCTGTCTAGCTGTCTGTGTGTCGCCATTACGCATACATATGATGCTGGCTTTTGAAGTGGGAAAGGAAATTGCATGGGTGAGGATAGCGCTAACGTGATAAGAAGCAGCACACTGCACAAAAGAGTCAATAACGTTACGTGCCAGTCAACGGCAGCTGTAGCACGAAGATGAAGCAAAAGTAAGAGCTGAAGCACTGGCAGTTGACATTTGATTCAGATGTGACTCTGTCGTTGAGATGCGAATCATGTGTATTATCAGTTTAAAATAAAATAGCATATGCCTGCTATTTCGATTTTATTGACCTATTACATTTGAGGAAGCAGTTAAAGCTGCACAGAAAGAAAGGCAAATGGTTTTAATAGCCATTTTATCGGTTTCTGTGGAAAAGAAAGTATAATGAAAGGAGATCATTCATTACTAATTACATTTGATCATCTTCGCTTTCATATTTAGTCCCAAGCTAAAAAAAAATCGTTCTGAGGATGTCTGGCCAAGATAGCGGGGCAAGGGGATATATGCACCGAAAGTAGTTTGAGGTTCTTGAGAAAGAGCATCCTAAAATTGTTATACGGAGTTATAACATGCAACCACAGATTAGTTGGGCAGTTAGGGCAGGGTTGGAAAAAAGCTTTGTTTTTTTGGATTTGTCGATGCCAGGGGGCATAAAACGGTTAAATCGTCTAGTTAAACCGGACCCACGTAGCAGCATATTAATACAATTCAAATATGGAACCTCTTGTAAAATCGAACTAACTACGCAATAAATTAGGAAACGAAAAGGCTCCAAGGCTTAAATATTATATAAACTTAATTTTATGAAAATGCCAGTTCAAAACATTTTTGGCCCTCAGAGCTACCTACTTCAGCTGAGTATCTGCAAAGCATAAACTAAGGACCAATAGTAAAACTTAACAGTTCCTTCTCCTTATCACTTTACTCGGCCACATCCATCCAAACACTCTCTCTTGGTGGTGCTCACTCATACTCAGCTGAACGATCACAACAAAAAATAAAGAATAATTTTTTGTTGTCTTTTGAGTTTGAGCACTGCTTACTCTCACTGAATAAGTTCTACCATGCATAAGCGGTACTTTACTTTTACTCTTTTTGTATGTACGAGTATGTACGCGTATGTGCATACATACATGTGTATGTAACATATGTTATTGTTATTAAGTAGTTGTATAATACACAGTAGTTGTTTTTGTATTGTTTTCTTATGTGGTGCTTGCGTTAAGCTAAAGCCAGGGATGGCTACGTCGTCGATGTTCTAAACGATGATTCTTTTATTTATTATCGCTTTGCTTTTACTAACAACAACTATAACAACTACAACTATGTACTTATGTACCTAATACAGCAACAATAATAATTTCATTCTCTCTGACACATTTGAAAAAAAAAGTCTATTAAATTTATCGTTATTGCTGCTGCAGTAGTAGCACCAACAAAAGCAGAACCATGAAAAATATATAGTCATAAAAAAAAATGAAAATGCGAGGGGAGGAGTAAAGGAGAGTAACAAATCGAAGGACTTTTTGCTATCATTTTGTGTAATCCTAATATACTTGTAATTGCTTCAATGGAACTGAACGAACGAACCAGCGAATGAATGAGTGAAAGTTATGGCCAGAATTTTCTGCTCGGAAAAAAAGAGAAATGTTTCAATTTGTCCCAACGATTTAGAATTAGTTAAAGGTTTTAACTGTACAGCTGCTTAAATTTTAAGCTAAAATCTAGTTTGTATGTATGTATGTACTTAGGTCTAAATAATTCTAGTAGATATTTTTAGGTTTTGTTAACAACATCAACATAACCTCAACTTTACCACATTATACCTAAACTCACACTCATGCCTGCCTAATTAAAATAATTACTGCTAATCTCTCTCTCACACACAAACATACACAGATATCCGCTCTCGACGTTAAATGACATTTAAATTTATTATTCTACACTCCAACTACATATGAACTCTGACTTTGACATGCCGCCATGCCATGCCACAACTCAACAACACATTAAATACACTAATAATATTAACAACAAGGAGATGAAACAACAACAACAACAACTCAATAAACACGAAAAACAATAAGAAATTGTGTTAATCTCCTCAAGCACCACCACCACCAGCAGCAGCAGAAGTTTCGTGCAGCTTTTTAATACACATAATGTGTGCTGAAGCTTAATTCAAGTACAACAACAGTAACTGCAATAACAATCATATAAAGCGTAAAAACGCAATTCAAACCTCGTCTTTTTTTCTATTTCCATATGGGAAAATAAAATTGTTGAAAAGTAGAAGCAGTACTCCCCGCCCACAGTAAACGAACGTAAAGAATATGAAATAATAATATTAAAAATAGAAATGACACGTGTCAGTGTCATTGTCAATACTTGTCAAAAATTTCACTCTCACTTACGCATGAATGAAAAGGATATACTACTTACTTACATGCCCACAAACAAACATGCATTCAAACTCCTCAAAGCACTCACTCTCTACTCCGTCTGTTTACTGCCATATACTATATACATACATACATTTTGTTCGCATGTATGCATTTTGAAGCAGTATCGAAGTACCGGAGTACGAGCACTCATCCATATGTATGTGTATGTATTCGTATGTAAGTATATATGGCATGTCAGTTGAAAATTAAACCTTTCACTCAAGATATCAGGATTATGTCAGTGTTCTATATCAGTTTACCTACTATCTACACATTTTTTGACTGTTTTCCATAATGTAAGTAGTACGAATAGTAATGAAATTTTATGTCTTTGCGTACAGGGTTTCATACTTTATTTCATTTCCACTTTCAACTTCCACTTGAAAATTCACTCTCTTATGTCTGCTTCCCACAATCATATGATGATGCAGACAATTGTACTCTTTGTCACCATCAGTAACATTCATTATCATCATCACCGCCACATCACTACGTCACCAGCACCACTACGTATGCAGTAGTAACGTCATTGATTGATGCTTTTGCTACTACAAAATACTTACATATATAGATGTATATTAGGGAGTAAAGAGTTTGTGTCCTTCAAAAAGCCCTTAAATTCATAGGCATCGATTGGTATTGAGTCAATATTTTTTCATCAAAAAAACTCGAATTCAGAAGTAAAAGTCATAATCGCTGAGATCACTACGTTCCTTGCCTTCCACTGCTTTAGATCTCACCATCGCATACTAACAACCTCTTACACCCTCTACATATATTATATGGTGGTGGTGTATATAAATGTATATATTTTCATATGTAGTCGCTGTGGTGTAGTTGGTAGTGGGTTGGCCTGCTACGCAGAGTGAGATTGGCCTGGACCATGTGAGGCTCCAAGACTGTAAACTGTGAGGGAAGAAGTTAAAAGATCTAGTTTTTGCACGAAGCTACTTCCTTTCTTAGACTTAACGATGCTTCCCTTTACCTCAATACCTTTCCCTTTTTACTCCTTACGCCTATTGCAAATTTTATTCCTACCCCTGCGAGCTTACTGCTTTATCATCTCCAATATTATTTCTGCTCTTCCGCTTCCGTTTGTTTCTATTTATTTATTTATTTTACTTCTGGTTTGATTGCAACTCTTAGTGATTAATAAATATGTATGCATGTACATGCAATGAGATTTTATGGTGTTTGTCCTTGTTGTCAGGATAGTTGCTGATAGATAGAAGGGGACGAAACGACGAACATCATCTACTGGTTGACCAATTTACAGTTTATTGTGTTCATGCTCAAGTAAATTTATTCCAATAGCTGCAAGGTATTTGTTGCTTATCTTTTGCATCAAAAAGCAAGAGCCAAAAACAATTTCGGCTTTTTTGATGTGACAGGCAGGACAGCACAGAATTTGGGGGTTAAGTCAGATTGCAGCATACAATCATATGAATATAAATACTCGAATCGAGTCGGGTGGGTGTGCAACCCCTTTTGAAGAAATGTTTGTTTATTTAATTTTTGTACTTTTAATTGAATTTTCAATTGATTGAAGCGATAAGCACCTTTTGAAAAGCTTCTTAAAATAAAAATATTTCACAAAAATATTTATTTACTGATTTTTTATTTCCGTCTTTACAGAAGTTGCATTATTGGTCCTGAGTTGACGGTAAAAGTTTGCTCTATTGGCACTGTGATAAATCGTAACGCTTATGCGACTGATTATTGCCAATTGGAAGGTACAATGGGTCGTCAAACACAACCAATGCCCATACGTTGGATGGCATGGGAAAGCGTTTTATTGGTAAGTTACAAATAACAAGTAATATGAAACAAGTAATTAAATAAAAGGTTCATTTGATCAAATAATTGGCTGTAAAAAATCCGAACAAGTTAAGCAGCTCATATTTGAGCAAGTTTTGTGTGCGCTCTCGGTGCAATACTTTCAGAAAGTGTGTCATGATACTCCATTTTAAGCAACTATGCGAAAATGAGAGAATTGCTCTATTCCTAGAGAACATTATTACACTAATGCTTGTTTCTGAACAACCACCAATCAAATGCTTGTAACGTGCATTCTCGCTCAGAGTGTGTCGTACTCATAAGTTCTGAGAGAGGGTATTATAATTACACTTCTTTCTGAATAACCAATCAAATGCTAGCAAAGCTCTTGTTCAGAGCGACGCGGTGGGTCGTATCAGCATATAAATATGAATTCTTCTATATATACAATAATCACTGATTATTAATCACTTTAATTTCCACCTACATACTTACATATTCGAAAATGTCAGGCAATCAGTCAGGCTGTCACTCAAATTAACTACTAAGTATTAATATTGTCAATTTTTAATATTTTAATTATGCTCATTTCCTTTACAGCGACAAACAAAAACGAAAAGAAGTTAGTTTCAAAACTTCACTATTTTCTTCCGCTTAACTTTGAGTTTAACATTTTGCCGCTAACTTTCCCTCTACCTCACTGTCGTTCTTTCTCCATCGACCCTCAGCTTTTTGAACATTAAGAAGTAAAAACTTTCATAGTTTCATTTTCATTTCATAATTAAAAATTTATGAAAAAATTTACTATTTTACGAAAACTAGCACAAACTAACGAATACGCTGAAGTATCTAGCTGCTAGTAGAAGCTAAATATAAAGTTTTTGTTTGCTTTTTTACTATTTATAAGCCCAAGAAAGTAATCATTTTAAATTATTTATTATTAGCGAAATTTTAAGTTCATAATTCAAAACGAAAAATGAAAATTTATACGTATTTGTTAATATTTTGTTTATAAATTTTATAAAATTGTAATTTTCTGTAGAAGAAATAAGAAAGAATCGAAAGTTAGCAGCCGATAAGCCAAGAGTTCTTCGAAAACCTACAAGATATTGGGCTTAACTCAATTCTTTTTAAACTATGCTTAGAGCTAGTAAACCTCACCTTTAACCTATATAAAATTGGAGACTTCGCATCGATAACCATTCAGCTGTGGTCTCATTATTTCCATTGAACCATTGAAGCCCCTTTCTCACATTCATTTCAATGCATACAAACCTTCGTCACAGAAATTCGGTAAAGTAAAGTGAATTGCTGTATATTTACCCTTTTATATTGGTGAGAACATGTAAAAGTCCCATTGAAAGTATGGTATTACCTCATGAACATGGTCGTTACGAATTTATGTATGAATGTTTATATTTAATCACATTAAAGCTTTAAAAATGATAACAGATGCTCTTTTTTGCTTCGGTGCGCCACTTTTATTCTACTTAAAGTACAATCGGCAAATGCAGCACTTGCACTCAAGAGCATCCACTTAGATCAGTGGATTCATTTTGTTTATAAAACTAATCTAATGGGTTCTTCTTCGAATAATTTCGGTATAGTTCAAGTTGAGAAAAATGATTTTATGCCTTGGCCTTGACTTTTGTGAATGATTGACGATTTGAATATTTCATAATTTGCATGATTTTCGTTGGTTTATACCAGTGGATCTATATGGAGTAGGATTTGGTATATCAGCTAGCATAATCGTAACTCTAGTCTAATAAATTTCAATTGATTCGACAAAACGACTCGAATCGAAAATATCCTGAAATAAAAGAAGCTTTAAAGAATAAAAAAGGCGTTACTGCAAAGATATCAAGTTATTTGATGATATGAATGAGACCCAAAAAAGTAAGATGCCTGACTAATTTTTTGAAGGCCGACTTAGAGTGAAGGTTTTATTTTTGTTGTGCTTTGCAAAACACCAGTGACTGGCACCATTAGCGGTGGAAATAGAAACTGACTTCTCTGATACCAAACGAGTTGCAAACAAGGTGATCTCTTATCGTGCGACAAACGGTTGAAGTTGTCACGAAGAATATCTCTTGCCAACAGGTGTTGCCACGGGCTCAGTAGGCAATTGAGGAGCAAGGGCTTCTTCGAAGGAAAAACCCGTGTACAAAGGAGCAAATTTTTGGCCTACATCTTGATCTTACTATTACTGAGGCGGTTGTGGAGCAAACGTGAGTTAAGTCTGGGAAAAGTTGTATTTTTCTTAATACAGGAACGACAATTATGGCGCGACCCAATTTGGTCGAATATTGTGTAGCAGGGTTTTTAAGCTAAATGTCACATTTGCGGTCTGTATAGGGATTATAAAACCATTTCTAAGGAAACTCCCTATAGTCTTCAATTAAGAATAAATTTATTCCAGATAGGGCTCCAGAGCAAAAGTTAGTAAAAATTATATAAATCACAATGGTCGAAATGATCAAAGTGTTTCTTGTACTTTGTACTGGCTACACTTCCTTTGCTTAATATTTTATTGTATAAAACAAAATTCGCAATGTATTGAGTATTTCTACCCTAATGAATTTTTGCACGACATTTTTGTACAATATTTGCACTTTGCACTGCACATTTGCGCTATTTGGTTTTGGGATTTAATGTAGCTGGCTGCTCCTGATGCTACTCACTTTCGCTGCTACTACAGCTGCGTAAAACATATAGCCCAGCTATTGTTGCAACATTTTGTTATTGTTGCTTATTGTGGTTGTTGTTGTTCCTGCTGTTGTTACTTTAATAAATACACATCGTTTCAAATGTTATCACATTGTTCTACTGCATATGTATGAATATCCTTGTTTTCCTTTTTACTTAATGCTTTTGTCTGCTTGTTTCTTTTTATAACATTGCACTCTTTAAAGCGTATTTATGCGAGTATGTGTGTTCGCATGTGCATACCACATGTGTGTGTGTGTGTGTGTGTGTTATACATGGCGTATTTGTCTATTTCCGGTTGAAGTAGTGCCCAGGAGCAAAATACACAGTGGAAGAAGAAAAGGTTGTTAGTTTATTTTTGCTGATACTTTCTCCATATCCTTTTCCTCTTTGTGCGTACGTGTGTGTGTTTGTGAGTGTGAGTATGGGTACAAGTGCGTGCATGTGTGTGGTTATTTTCGTGTAGTTAATTAATTTATTTTGTGTGCGGTTTTACGCTTTGGGAGTTATAAAATACTTGTTTTTTTGCGGTTGATTTTTAAGGAAAATTCCAATTTAGATTTAAATTCATTGAAGTTTTCGTATTGTATATTTTACAACATATGTTCTCATTTGCTGCAAGACTCATTTGTAACTCAAAAAACATAAAGTTGGACAAAAACGCATTTTATCTTTTCAATTTACTTATCACTCCATGCAATTGATAATAATAAGTTCTCTTTTCACGTGAAGAATTCATAAGATACAGTTGTGATTTTTTTAAAGAAGACAAAGCACGAAATAACAGTTATTTCTGTATACTTAACTTGAAAATTTTGTGTTTTGATTTATGACAGTCTTTCAGCAAACGGGCTGCATGTATACCTTCCATAGTCGATGAAGGAAAGTTCCCATTTAAGATTACTTTCAATTTAAAATACGCATTTATTTAAGCGCCAATTGCTTGAACTTTCGAAAATTTTCAATACTCAAAGGAATTGGTGTATGACTATATTCCCATTTCTCTCTCGCTCTCTGTTTATTTCCATAGTTGTTTAACAGTTCTAGTTCAAAATTTGTGCTCAAAGCAATTACTCCTACTAACTCACTTTATTCTCTCACTCTATCTACTGCTCTCTCTCTCTCTTTCTCTTCAAACGCTTTTGCCCACTCTTTGTTATTTATTCTTTGCGGGTATTCATATCGCAATACAGACGCTACAAACATTAACGATATCCCTTTTTACAAGCAATTTACGCTGTGTTCACAAAAAAATCTTTTCCCACAAAAAAAAAAAACTGAGGAAAAACACTGTACAACAAATACAAATACAAATACAAATACAAATACGAATACAAACAAAAAAGGCTTTCGCCAATTTTCTAAATCCTATCGTAGTATTTCGCGCGGAAAATTCGCTTTGAATGAAAATTTATAACCTTTTTTCTATGCTATGGCGGAGTGCAGTAGGATTACGAAAACGCGTTAGTGTTGAAAATAAGCTTGAATACGACAACAACAACAACAAAAATGTCTGCAGCTTTTGGTTTTTTAAAGTTTTTCTTTCAACAAATTAGTGGTGCCCAGTTGAGTTGAGTTGGGTATGGATTAGAAATTTATAAAAAAAATTCATGAAACCCAAAAAATATTTAGATATTTAAAACCTAGAAGTTTTAGAAGAGCATAAAATTCCAATTAGTTAGAAATAAAGATAAAAGAAAACAGATATGAATAATTACTCCTACTAACTCACTACTATCTTCATTGGTGCTCTCAAAAAACCAAAAATCCAAAAAATAGTATAAGAGCTGTAACAACAACAAGGCAACGAGAGGCCATGGAAAAGAGACTGAGCTTTAGGGGCAGCTTAAAACAATCAATCACAATCTTATCTTAATCCAGATTCCGTCGTAACAATTACAAATCCATGACTCCGTTTATATATTCCAAAAAATCATATTATAGAATCGAAAATGGCTTCAAATGAAAGACCGATACGTTTTTAATGAGTCAACATTTGCCATAAAATAATTCCGATTGGATTCCAGTGTAGATCGGTGAATACTTGCTCCAGCGCCATGACTCATTTGACATCGTTCCTTGATAATCATGCTATTGTTTCATTCCTTCCATTTAAAGTTACGATTGGAATGATGTGGATTGTTTTGTTGGGAATTCGTAGCGCATGAAACATAAGCTGAATACCATAGCCGAAGGTTCCCTCTTTCTTGTTTGCTCCATAAAAAGATCTATCCCGATTTTGAAACGAGTGATAAATATTATTAAAAAATTATTTATTTTTTCACAATTTTCAGGGTAAATTCACATCAAAGTCAGATGTTTGGTCGTTTGCTGTAACGCTTTGGGAAATACTGACATTTGCTCGTGAGCAACCCTATGAGCATATGACAGACGAGAAAGTAATAGAGAATATTGGACATATCTATCAGGATGACAAAATGCTTGTAAGTATAAAAACAAAACAACGAACGACAATAACAAGGCTTGAAAGAATTCACAACTTGTGGATACAAAACCAAATGGATACAAAACCCGATAAAAATAGGAAAAAGTATAAAACACCCTTTATCTCTCTTCCTTTTTATTAATCTCTGAACTGACTGCACCTAAATGCTCCGTGGATGTTTATGGAACAACTACTAAACAATTTCAAAGTAACTCTATCTCTCTCTCTCTCTCCTTTAAGGAACTGCTACACATGCCGCTCAATTGTCCGCGTGAAATTTATGACCTCATGTGCGAATGTTGGCAGCGCAACGAATCGAGTCGTCCCAATTTTCGGGAAATTCATCTATTTTTACAACGTAAAAATTTAGGTTTTAAACCAACGGCAGCGGCTTTGCTCTATTGAAGAAAAAATTGCG
The DNA here is from genome assembly GCA_958295655.1 of Palloptera scutellata. NCBI lineage: Eukaryota > Metazoa > Arthropoda > Insecta > Diptera > Pallopteridae > Palloptera > Palloptera scutellata. Next base: position 67,118,615 of record OY282452.1, read on the forward strand.
AAACAACAAAAATACAGAAGAAATTAAATGAAAAACCAACGATTTTACTAATGAATTAATATTGCAATTCTATTAACACATGGAATTAAATAAATACATGTAGAAAAAACAGAAACAGAAATATCGAAGATAAAAACGCGAATTTATTGATGATGATGATGAATTAAAGAAATCATGCATTTAAAAAAGGAATTATTAGAAAGCAAACAAAAAATTGCAGTATACGTATGAAAAACGTAAATTGTTAAAATTTATATTTTTAAATGAGTAAATGAATTTAATATTTAAGAAAGGAAATCAGAAATCAAGTAAATTTTGTAAATTTCTTAAATATGTGAAACCACAAAAAAAGTAGCCGAACACTGAAGTTAAGTAATACACAATATTTAGAGCCGGTGCGTAGTAAATGAAGCGAAATACACATCATCATTACAACAATTTTTTAGCAAAGTAAATGTAATCGGAATTATAAATTTGACTAGGCATTCTAGGGTTAAGCAACAAGTTTTTAAAATAATATACATACATACATATTACAAAGTGCACTCTAACCTGAGTGTAACCAAAATTTCACAAAAATTTCACGATATTTTACTACTAATTAACTGGATTTTAGAGTGACACCCGAAACATTTACCTTTTAAAAAAAAAAAGAGTATACCTTCAAAATCTTCGAATAGGATACGCTCACATTTAGAAATATGGACTGCAATTCGTTTGTCCGTTAGCATTCCTTGCTTTGTAAGCCTGTTTCACATTTGATGTGGGTCTGCTTCCGCTAGACACAATTCTCTCCGAAGTTGTTACAATTATGTAGATTGAATATTAGACTCGACCTTAAACCAATTCCCTGGATTTTAAAAACTTCGGCAATGGTTCCGAATCTGGCAACAGAGTTTTATCACGTCAAAATTGTGAACATTTTTTAACTAAAAGCGCAATAAGTGTCAATTGCTCCCATCACCAACTACCGATTCGATTACTCGAAATTATGAACCTAATGGAAAAATTGATCTGAAAATCGAAAGACCTGATGTATAAGAAGAGTTCTCTTGACAATTTCAAATCCAAATCATAATAAAAAGTGTATAAAATTACTACTTTGGTTTCTGGGTCTGGCAAAAAATAATCAAATTTCGAAGGCCTACCAAATTTTTCAATTGAGGATGATTCATCTTTTCATACTGGTATCGTCCTATCCAAGATGTTACCAAAACATATTTCAACTAAGATTTTTAATTATTTTGATTAAAGTGTGTAGTACCATTACATAACTTATCATGCGGTTTTCGATCGAGAGCAATACAATATTTCCTTCCTTGAATTTTTTGTGTGAAAATTTAGTGAGAAAACTTCACCATCAATTAACGCAATCAACGCAACTCCCTGTACTAAATCTCCTAAAGTTTTCCTTTTGTTTCTTTTGATTTTGATATATTTTTTAAACTTTTCAAACATTGCCCAATCACTTGTGAACGCCTCATAAGTTGGAGTCAATATGTTGATTCAACTACTATTGCGAGAAAAAATAAATATGAGGTTACGATAAGATATTTCTCCTGCTTAAGCTCAGAGAAACCAAAGATTATTTTTGATACCACTCTCTCTGTCGCAATATTGAAATGAGATCTTCATTCTTCTGCATATATTTATTTTTAGCAATACTTCGACTTCCATTATCGATAAAGGTAAAACAGTTCTGTTTTAGAGACATTATATGAGGCACACATCGTCCTTGAATTAATGTCGGAATTGAGCTTAAGCTTCTTCAGAGTGAGATATGTCAAAGGAGGAAAAGGTAGGAGTCATATCCAGCCAGAGCATCAGCACTCATGTTTTTATGGCCAGGAATGCCGACAGGTGTTAAGTAAAAATCTTGTCGTAGTCTGGCAAACTAGTTTCAAACTTTTGATTTTTGGCTACACGCTACACTGCCTACACTGCCTACACCAGCACGCTAGTTGAGTCTGGTAAACAGAAACATAATAAAACTTAATAAATACAATGAATTTGAGTAGAAGCTAGCGTCTACTCCACAATTGATTTTTATCCGTCAATGTACAGAGTATAATCATAAATTTTCACCAAATTCGCTCTCTCTCTCACTCCTATTATGGTATTTCTGTGAGCATGTTGTTGTTTTAATAAACTATAACTAGCGCTTATTATCTAATTTCCATTTCTGAGTGTACTTAAGTAGTATAGACTTTTGTAAATACTTTTATATATACAATTCATTTGATATTCGATAAATACTCGAACATACATACATACATACATACATAGAAAACTACACTAACAAAATTCATAGATGTATGTGCATTTGTAATGTCGATATTAGGCACAAAAATTCCTAATTACTAAATATAATATGAAGAGAAAAATAATGAAATAAAATAATGAATTAATCATATTTAAAACTAATTAAACATTTAGATGTGTGTACCTACTTCCGCCTGACCTGTCTGTTAAAAAATGAAAAAGGATACAATTCTTTTTATAGTAAATACTTATACATATTTCATTTGTAAATAATAATTGAAGAAGTCAAAACGAAAGTCGTCACTCATACACTAACATGCATACCTAATACCTACACATCTACACGTCTACCCTTACTCACATACACATGTACTACTTAGTACATATACTATATGTGTGTGTGTATACCAAGTAAATACTTACATATGTATATTTTTTGAGTTTGGAAGAAAAGCGCTCCAATTATTGCTACACTATGAACTAATCTATCTCCACATACATATGAGAAATTTAAAGAAAAAGCAAGATCATCAAGTAAATCATTATAAAAGAAAAATACAAACCTTGCGTATGAATGTTTTTGACAATAAAAAAATTATAACATAATTATTGGTAAAATATGCAATTAGTCAATTTTAATAAATTTCTTTGCACTCGTAAATTTAATTTATGCTATTAAGTTTGAAACTAAATCTTATGTCAATTAGGTGCATATCAAAATTGTTAATTTTTAGTTTTTGTTTTACATACATAATATGGTACAGTGATCCCCCAGCGATTGTGTGTTCCCCCTTGGATTCGCTAATGCATGAAACTAAGTGAAATTGCTTAATTAGCTGATCCTGATGTGACTTCTACTGCTCTTTCTGTCTGATATTCAATCGATGCTGCATTTAAAGCTGTTGACGTTTGACCTAATTGAGCTAGGATTTGCAGCTATTCCTTCTAATACTCTGCGATTCTTAACTGAATTCTTATTAATATTTAAGTTGTGGTCGCTGTGGCGTAGTGGTAGTCCCTTCCATTCATGTAGAAATAAAACACACACAACATGAGTGGATGCGAGAAGCTCGGCCTTGGTCCTCCGTGCGCTGTTGTGCTATTAAAAGAAAAAAAGAAGTATAAAGTCCATTAACTAATTAGTTCTTTCTTATTACATACTATTGAAACTCCCTCGCCGCGCAAAATTTAAGTAATTTCAGTTGAATCTCTAACTGAAATCTTTGACGTTTGCCCCATAGCTAAAGTCTTCAGCTTCTTCTTCTGTTACTCTTTTAGAACGCAGTTGGTCGACCGATTACTGTGATACATTTTCGAATGTCTTAATCATGAAGCTCACATATTTTGAATGGACTGTTCACTAAAATTGCCTAACGGTTCGATTCGCTAGTAATTCAAGTCATACGATGAGACACGATCCAGTTATGCGAAAAAATTAAAACGCATTACTTTAAACGCTTTTTATTCGAAATCATGATATTTGTGGCCTTTATTGTACAATAAATCTATGAGCATAATTCAATTTTTACATCTTTGGAAAACAATTCTACCATTTTGAAAATTTTTAAAGCCCCTACGTGAGGACCTCGGCAAGTGGATTAGCAATATCGCAATATTTCGCATTCTTGTTTCAGATGATTAGATCAAGCTGTCTGTCAGGATCCTTATGATTCGGTTCTAATCTAAGTAGTAGAAATAATGATAAGCCTAGTAGTAATAGAGGCACTTGAATCTTGTCAATCAGATTATACAAGTACTTTTTGATCATTACGCCAATATGTCAACCATATCTTCACCATTATTTCATATCATTAAGGCAGCGAAAATATTAAGATGTGAGTGATTACTGTACCTATATGCCTTTTTTTAATTTTTTGTTTTGCGATCATTTAATTTTTTCTTCCAAAACAAAAATGAAAACCAAAAAAACACATTTCCCTCGTGCCTTTTTCTGCTCTGCTCGCTCTTAGTATTTCCCTTTTCAACTAATCGTCAAATACTTTCGTTTCCTTTTTAAATATTTCTACACTGTTTTCCTTTTTTTTTATAATAAGCTTTAATAAAAAAGGTTTCGCTAATAAAAAAATAATACAAAACAGAAGCAAAAATAAGAAATAATCAGTGAAAAGTAAAAATACTAATTTGTGCATTTTTTGTAAAATTTAAATGTAGCTAAAACAAAATGAAAAGAAAAAAGCATCAATGTATTTAAACACGCTTTAAATATTAAATTAAAAAACAAAAGCATGTGAAAATATTTTTGAAAATGCTAAATATCTAAGTATTTTATTTGCTGAAATAGATTTAAAATTAAGTATCAAAATATAACGAATGCTTATTAAATTACTAACAAAAAAGAAAAAAAGGATAATGTTAATAATAAAGGGGTTAAAGAGGAACACAGGAAGAAACTGAAATTAAATATCAAGTAACGAAACTAAAAATAACAATAAAAAAGACGTGTAATTAATTTAACGAATAATGAGAAAGAAATTTCATTAAATTTATTTGCTAATTATACACGTCTATATTTATTTAATAATTTCAAATATTAAAATGAACAATGTGTAACTAATTTAAAAAATATAATTGGAAAAAATTCAATAGTCAAAAACCGAAACTGTGTAATTAACTTAAAGAAAAGTAAGTAATTCTTAATTGTAATGATTTAAAAAAATATTCGCGTGAATATCAAGAAAATAAATCTTTGTTATTGTTTCGCTAACAACGAAAATGAATGTGGAAAATGAGAATCAATTATTTAAAGTAAAATCAAAAAGAGAAATGTTATTTATTTATCATCGATTTGTTTTTAAGGAATTGTATAAAAAAAATTATTAGAATCTTTTTGTGGAAATATATCTGTAATTTAATTGTGTTTTTGCTTTTTTAAATTGAAACTTTTTGTTCTAAATAATTTAATTTAATTTAATTAATAACTTAGCTTAGAGCTTAGTAATGAAAATTAAATTAAATGCAATGAAAGGAAATCGAAAGTTATTTGAAAATAATTTTATCATGAAACACAAAGTAAAAAGACAAAGAAACAAAACAATGTGAGCACAATCATGTTTCAATCTTCAAGATACTAAAAAAAGAAATTCAAAATAGAAAGAAAATATGAAATATAAAAAAATCAATTACAAATAAATGAAAACCTAATATAATGAATTAAAATGCAATTTATGATAAACAAGATGCAAGCTGATGATGATTATAAAAAGAAAATATGTTAAGAGAACACATAATAAAGACACACTGATGAAATACTCAAATTAATCATAGAAATATTGTATTTATTTTTAACAAAAAAAAAAATCATTTGGGATGCCAAACATAAAAGAGAAGTATTAAAGAGAGAACAAGAAGGGAATTAGCGCTTTTCCTACTAGTTCTTATATATTTTTAAAAATATTTTCGTATAAATTTTAATTTCCCAACAATCTTTGAAAAATCTGAGAGAATTATCATTTTGGTATTAATTTTTAATATCTACTATTTAAATATTTAAACAAGAGTCGGGAATCTACATAATAATTAATTTCTTTAAAAGTTCATTTTTCTCTATGCGTTTTTCCACCTAAACTGCTTCAGACTATGTATTGCTACATAGTTTGTAGTTTGGCACTTCTTTTCAATGTTGAATTTAATGATTTATTCTAGTGTTTTATTCGCCAACTTGTTTAACGAGTGCGAATGAAAAGACCAGGTCATTTACAATGAAACTGCTCAAAAGCACTGGCAGCTCTACATTTTGGCTTCTAATTCAATTTGTTTGTTTTCGTTACTGGAACTGGTTGCTTTTAAATACAGGAAGCATAATACTTAGATGCTGTTCTAGCATTCGGAACACTTTACCATAAAAACAATGAAAGCAAACTATACCTAAATTTCTTGTTTGTTTCAATTTCAACGTGCAACAGTTAATTAGGTTTAAAAATTCCTTCCAAAGACAATCTCCATCACCCTTCCGCCCATTTTAAAGGTAAAGCTGCACTGCCGCGTCTACTAATAGCAGCACAGAATAGCAATGAAGGCAGAATAAGAGCGGAAGCACTGTGTGTAGCTAAAGCTACAGCTCTGAAGCTTTGAAACCAAACAAAATGAGTATTTGATCCTTTTTATATCCTCAATGTTTGTCAAAACAGATGGGCTCACTTAACTATGTATGTTTATGTGTGCGTGTGTGTGTGTGTGTGTGTGTGTGTGTGTGTGTGTGTGTGTGTGTGTTGCATGCGCCTTCAGATTCCTTTCAGATTGTGTACGCTCGTTCGCTCGCTTCTTTACAAAAACATTCAACTATGTGAGTGTGATGGTGTGTGTATGTGTGTGTGTGTCTAACTGTGTGTTTGTCTGCAACGGAAATGACGGTATTGCAAGACTTTTCTTTAATTTCTTTTATTTTCCATGTCTTCTGTGCTGTTACTGCTTCTTTGTGTGGGTGTGTAGCGCGTGAGTATGTGCTTGAGTGTGTTTGTGTGTGTGTGTGTGTGTGTTCGAGTCTCATTATTATTTCTAAATTATGTACTTACATTTCACTTCTCGTTCATTCCTTATGTTTTCGCTGTTGTTTCTGTTGTTGCTATTTCATTTGCCTCATTCTATTGCAATCACAACACATCCCCACCACTCATAACACCCCAGCCTTCCTGCTCCTCTCCTATATTTACATAACCTATCTTTCACATACCTTTCGTTTTTCGTATTGCATAGCACGCTGCTTCACGCTGCTGCTGCTACGGCTGCTGTTACTTCTATTCTATAGCTGGTTGGTTACCCATGGTTGTTTTGCTGTCGGTGTTCCTGGGTGCGAGGGATTTGAAAATTAATCAAACGATGCCCAGCTGTGTCGTTGTCTTCTGTGTGTATAAGAGCATTGTCGGTGTCTGTAATTGTGTTGCGTGCTTGCGCTACTGCTGCTTCGTTGCTGCAGCATTTTCCATACAAAGATCCTCCTCTGCACGAACGGATTTTCCAGCCAACTAACGTAGCTGTAGCTTCTTCCATCATCACATCAGGTATATTGAAATTTCAATTCACAATTTTATGCGTGGAGATTTTCATAATGAATTATTTTGGGTAATGAATTGTACATAAATGCAGATATCCATGAGATTTCATTTTATGAACTTCAAATGTAAATATAGTATTTTGTTTGTGGTTGTTACCTGGGTAGTTGCTTTGTTGTTTAAAGTGTAGATGGGGATTGAGAAGAAATACTTAATACAATGTGAAGAGTTTCACATTTCGATGTAAAGAGAAAATAAATTCTGAACAAGAGTTCAACTATACTAGGGGCTCAGAAAAGTCTTATTGCTTCTGAGTACCAGAAGATTTAGCTTCATGTATCTTGACTGGGTATCTTTCTTAACAAAGACTGCCGAATCAAAAACGCAAAAAAAGTCCAAGGTTTCATTTCATCCTTACATGCTCCCTTACAATATTTTATTGGCTCGCCTTTATTCTCTACATGTACTTAAAAATGGCTAAATCCACGCTATGAAAATATTTTGATTCCGTTTTTCTCAAAAACTACAGTCACTTCACTATTTCTGGTTTCGCAATCAGTTGTCGCCGTTCAAGTGCAAAATTCGTGTCGGACAGTGTAGTAACGAAATACATGTAAAAAAAGAGCTATTTTATTTTTGTAAGAAACCAAATAATATCAATTTCGCACTTGAAAAGAAAAAATTTTCATGCACTCCGGTTGCCCAGTGCAGTATAGGCTACCTGGACATGGACCACCAAAACACCATTCATGTTTGCTTTTTGCGTTCCATTACTAAATTTTGGCTAACGAGTAAACTGAGAGATAAAATCATTGTCTAAAATCAAGACCGCTCGTACTTCTCTCTTACTTAGTGGAAGAAATACTTAAACCAATTACGACTGTCTTCAATCCCATCTGCAGTTCTTAAACTCATCAAAATCTTATTTTAAAACTTTTCGGACCCAAATCATAATTTCAATTTTGAAATTGGACCAGAAATGTTAAAACCTGAAAGAATTCTTAAGATAATCACAAAACAATTTTAAAATATATATGCTTGATATAAAAACAAGACGTCTTGATTCTTCATAGAGCACGTATTCGTACAGACTTAAATAAGTTCGAACAAGTTTTTACAACTCCCCAAGCTCATTCAAATTTTTAAGGCACTAAAGCATAATGTTCTTCTCATTATATTGCATAATAACATAGCAGAATATGTAAGAACGTGGGAACAGAATAAAAATCATATTAAATTACACAAACATTTTTGTCGTGTATCCCCAACCCCGCCCCCTTCCGTAACTAGACTTTTCGGACATTACACAAATCTACATTCTTATCCTCTGCTTGATACTTGTACTTTTATTTCAATTTGGTTTTTGTTATTAGCATCAATTCGCATTTCTAATTCTAAATTAGAATTCAGAGTGACACCAACCGCACCATAATTACGCTGAATCCCATCAACAAACTTTAAACTATCCATATACCAAACCACCCACATCTATTCAACATTCACTCACAACTGTGCATGTACGCGTACTTCCTCTGGCTACTGCAGCCACTACATTGGCATTGTCGCTGTAGGGTGCCATTGTTTGGAAATCCTTCGACTCTAGCTAAACAGTAACAACAACAAATATGGCATTTCCGCCGCCAGGATTAAGCTCTAGAGACGGTAGCTATGTTTGTAATTTGGCGCAACAGCGCAAACGATTTTGGAACGTGTGAATGGAGGAACTTTTGGGCAGTGCGCTGAAGTTGGAAGTTAGAGTACACAGATGTCTAAGGATTTAACGATGAGCCAAAACGAGCGCCTCCTTTGGGACTTACTTACTTGCATATGTCGACTATCGACTCTCGACCGTGCTTTGGATGATGAGGAGCAGTAGCAGAAGGCGAAATCGCTTCAATTAATAAGTTTATTTTTTATTTCTTTTCTTCAGAGTCTCATTGTTGTCGTGCTTGATGTTGATGTTGTTACTGTTATTGTTTGCTGCTCAGTTGTTGTACAAACGCTAAATCGTGGATTTTCCTTTTCTTTATTTGATTACTATGTGTTTTCTTCTTCCGTATTTTATGCACTTCTGCCTGTTTTATTTTGATACTGATTGTTCGATTTATATTTTATTCCTTTTTGATAATTTTGAAGTCTCTCTTGCACCAATCAACGTCAGAGTCTATAACGGATCCAAGAAGGAGTTTGGTGAGGGTACCAGACTCTTCTTCGACAAGTTCTTTATTTAATGAGACAGGAGATGATTAAAAATCGATGACAGCTGCAGGATGCGGTATATTTCTATACCGGACCACACTTCCATTTCAAATTGAAAAGAAGGGTGTGGAAGCATATTCTCTGCTTATCCTTACGTGTGCCTGATCTCTGTTGGGTCTATTAAACGAAGGTGCTGGCTGTATAAGATGTAGCAAAGTATCTGAAAAGCCCATTAGTCCATGATGTATTCATTTTCAATGACAACCAATCAGCAATCCAAAAGCCAAGACAGCTTTTGATAGTCGGCATTTATTTAATAAGGATAGCCGATAAACTGAATTTACAGCTTGTGTAGATTTCGGAGCCTAGTGAAGCTTCCACTGGGAACGTTAAGTTCAAAGGTTAACTTCGAACAGGCTAAGCTAAGATGCCTGAATGATTTCACTTGCTCAATTACTAAGCGAGTATCTCGACTAACCTAACATCACTATCAAATAAGCAAATTTGTGGCTATAAACTTGACAAAGAGGAGGAAGCGAACAACATTTGCTCGCATCCTGTTCTGCTTCTGCAACAAACTGCATGGCATGAGGTCGATTGGCATACGGGATCTATTAAAATACATAACAAAGTCCGTATAGTTTGAGTAACTTAGCTTATACCATATAAGGGAGTTAAGTGATCACTCAAGTAAGTATGTAGTATCACAAGGAGCACTCGCTTTTTATTTTTTAATTTTTGTACATTCTTATAGCTTGCAATTATCTGCGGCATTGTATGCTTTACCTTTGGTGGTGGTACTTAGAAGTGCACATAATATTACGCTCACATCCTTTCCTTTTTCCAAATATAAATAACTCCTTTTTATAACTTATAAACAAATTTTATAGCCAATACATAATCTCTTTACTTTTTCGTTACCCAAATCATTCGAAAACTTAAAAAAACAAAACCGTTGAGCATTTGCAGAAAAGATAAAGACCAGCGCAAGCAACAAAACCGGAAACTTAATTGACATTTTGGTAAAGTACTTCTTTTAAATTCTTTAATCCGATTTTGCGGTTCTTTGCTGCTGTTGCCCTCTCCCTTCTTCGACAACACTTTAAGAAAATTGAATTTTCTTTTGCTGTGTGTTGACTTCACCACGACGACTGCTTTAGTTTTTTTTTATATTTTTACCCTCTTCATTATTCACTTATTTTTTGTTGTTTTCGTTTTTCTTTTTTTTCTTATTTGATTTGATTTGATATTGTTTTATTAACTTACCGCTGGATGCCGGTTATCAATTTCCACCATTAACCCCATTTTTTTCTGCGAAGCGAAGCAAGCATTGCCAACTTAAAAGCAATCAAAATCATTGATATTAGCTTTTGATAAGACGAAAAAGATTCATGCCGGCCGAAACCGAAGACGAAACTGCAATAACAACAATAGGATGAGATGAAATCCCAGCACAATCTTTGATTTAGCAATGCAGACAGGAGATGTAGGAAAGGCACACACGCTGCTGAATAAGAATATAGAAGGGCTACAGAAACGAAAAAAAAACTAGAAAAACGAAACAAAAATCCCCTAGGATAAGTCAAAGGCAATCTCAATAAATAGAATCAAATAGGAAAATGTGAAAACAAAAACAAAGCATGCTAAAGAAAACAAAATCAAAAGAAATCCCCAATCGGCCTAAAAAGACCGGCGGCGGATGTTGCGGCGTTGCTGACGGTAACGTATCCGTAGTGTTGGTGACTAAACAGGCATCAACAGTAAGTAGCTCGAAAGTGCACAAGAGAAGATGTGCACAAGACGAGAAGAATACTGAAAAAGGATAATCCGGAAGAAGCACAGAGACGAATGTTGTCACATATGAGCTAAAGCATATTTCCATAGTATGTATACTGGGTGTTACGAAGAGATACAAAATATATCGAATTAATCGATATTTGACGAAAATACAATAGAACACTGTTGAACCCAAAACCAAGGTCGATTGAAGCTAAAACATCTGCGTTTGGTGTAAATCACCTTAAGGAAATTTCGTTTCCTTTACTACTAATATGTAGGCTACTGCCCTTCGTCTGGAGTCGTAGAATTTTGAACAATGTCTGGCTAAGCTGAAGCTAAGACATTTGTGTTTGGTTTGAGCTTCCCTGAAGCAAAGTCATTGTTTTTGGCGCCAGTAGTAACCTAAACTAACTGGTAATGCCACCAAAACCATGCTTTGCCCTTGTCTCGCACCAGGATTCACTCAACTTTATAATGGATAATTTTCAAACACAAGCCTAACGTGGCTAAACTGGAACTGAACTGGAAGAAATTGCCAACAGCAATTAGAAAGGTAAGTCGGGTCTCCCAAAACGTGGCCCGCCAACCTTCATCTCTCATCTGGTATAGCAGAATTTCGAAACTTTTATTTGTAACTTTATCTTATATAGGCTTGCTTTGACCTAACCAACGGAACACTACCGCTTGCCGTTGATTTGAACCTGCTTGAGACAAATTTTCAGCACAGACAGACACATGTATCTTTCAGATTTCGACGAACATACGACTAACGGTTAAACCGCGTCCACTGCCAATTAACTACTAACAATCTCCCTGTATGTATTTCTTCCCATATTAGCCAAACTTACGCACTGCCCACGGGTAAATGGTAACCCCACATAGCAACTTGGTATATAGCAACTTGCCGCATTACGGTCATGTGACTTTTGATCACATTTTGTATACTTTATATCCTTGCTTTGCACACATTTACCAAATGCATTTCAATTTCATTCAATTTTTATGCCTTGTAAAAACATTAGTAAGCCGACAACGAAACATCAGAGAACAAACAACAACTGTGTACATAAAAAGCATAGCACAAGCTCATGCCAGAAATACATATGTATGCACATACCCCCATAAACAAATGCAACAGTCGTAATACTATTTTAACACCTATGGGAATTTTTTGCACCCTTCGGTCTTTCATTCATACTCTCATGCAACAGCAACAAAAAAGACAAAAACATAAATAAAAAGCTGGGTGGAAAATACTCGCATACTAAGACGCCGGCTGCTACTGCTACTATTTTGTTTTAAGCTTCATATATACTTTTACAAAATAAAAAAAAGTAATACTTAAATTTCAACCCCACCAACGAGCCGAGAGGATTTTGTGGTCGATGTACATTACACACAAACAACAACAACAACAACAGAACAGCAGAAACTCCTTCTCACAAAAAAGTGTTCACTAAACTTGTTCTTATAAATCCACACCCACACCAGCTATACAAAGCCTGGAAGAAGAAATACCTAAAAAGAACATACGTTTACTTTGGCATTGCTTTGCCTTTGTCATCAATAACACAAATACACGAGAACATGCATGCATATGAACATTGTTAGTAGATATGCGCACTTAAGCTGACAACGGCTATGACGTCGACGACCATCGATGACACCCTTTTGCGACGCCTTTTCCTTATGCATTTGGGGAGCGATTTCATTGAAATTGAGATATATTTTTATCCTTTCAGCTGCTCTCTCTGGGGACTCACTACTTTCAATGAAAATTTGTATTACTTTCTGTTTTTATAGGCTGAAAACAAGCTTAAGAGCATTGAAGGAAAAAGTAGAGCAGCCTTTCCGGCTGCATTGAAATGAAAATGTTTTGATTTAGAATTAATGATTTGACAAATGTATAAGTAAAAAATATTGACTAGTAAGCAGATATATTCAATGCTATTATGTAGAGTCTTAAGTATCATTGCAAAAATAGCCGTTACGAGTTAAGTGGTTCCTCAGTTATGAGTATACAGGCTCAATACTTATTTATTTTTTTTTACATTGTGTTTTTTCGCTAAATTCGACTTAGATTTACCTCTATTTGCTTGCCATAAATGGTTGTTGCATAAAAGGATATAGGACAAGAAAATACATGTTAAATATTGCTTAGTCCAATTTTCCACACGTCAAGTTGTAGGCGAGAGAGGAAAGACGGGAAGGACGAGTACAGACTCGGCAAGTTTTCTTTTGTGCTGTTCGTTCTTTGACATGTCAAACAAAGTTAAAGTAGAATTGATCAGGAAATCTTTTTGTGTGGAAAAGGAAGTGGCCAGATCAGAAGGGAATCAGAAACTTCACTCTTTTTGCATAATTAAAAAAAGAAAATGTCAAAAAGTTGCGGTACAGAAAAAGTTATTTAAATGAAGACATATAGATCATTTATGGAGGAGGCATTACCTTTTGGAATTGTTCAATATTTTAATCTTTCTTCTTTCAATCTTTATTACAGCGTACCGTTATGTTTCATAAGATATTTTTGTTGGCGTCTTAGGAGTCAAAAAATCCAGCTGTGTAAATAGGATATTATGGATGAATAAAGTTAGTTACATTATATTCTCAATTAAATTCAATATTTACTTTATTGTGCATTAATGTTCATGATATTAAATTTAATAAATAAATTAAATGCATATGTTATCATTTTTTTCCATAAATTTTCCAGCAACCAAGATCACCCTGTGTACGCTCATTACAGAATCAAAGCTGGCAACACCACAGCTGTATTAACACAAAGGTTGGCAACGCGCACGCTCGAGCACAAAAAAGAGAAAGAAGAAAACGACAACGCGTCCGAAAACGGAAAAATTTTACCTGTTTTTCAATTCATTTTAAATGCATTTTAATTTAATAGAAATGAATAAGAATATCAACAAATGACAAAATAAAGTGCAATAAATAAATGAAATGTAATTGTTTGTGCAAAATTAAAACATACACATCGCTATTTTAGTTTATTCTTTCGTTTGCGCTTTTCCATTTTTTCTTTGGTTTCACAGCAATAGCAAACAATTATACTAGTGAACGAACCAACGCAGTCAAACAAAAAGTGAAGAAAATGTAGAGAAATTGTTGCTACAACTCTCGGAATAATTAAATATTTTTTCAAACGAATCTCACTGGGAAAATTTAGTGAATTTTTTACTACAAATATGTGCAAAAATTGTGAGTAGTTCATGGAATGTGTGTAGAAAAGTGCTGCGCTGTTGAAGGTAGCTGTGATTGCTATCGTGGTTGGTGGTGCTACTGCAGCAAGCAAGCAATTAAAAAACGTTAAAGTTTGGTAACTATAATATAACAATAATAGTGTGTAAGAGAAATTTAATACATACAATTTGTATAAGCTTTAACATTTCGGCTTACGCCCATGCATACGAATATTTGTAAAGTGTATACATTTGAATATGATTTTTGAATCATAATTCATTCTAGTGTGTAATTGAAATGAAAAATGTTGTGTACTAAAATGCAAATCGCCCACTTGTTTTCCCACATAATATATACAGAGCTAACATATACACATATGTATGTATGTACATACAAACATATATATAAACACACCTCCCTTCAATATTGCACACCCACCATCAACAGCACCTAACTTTATTGCGGGTTGTGAGAAAATTGTGCACATTAATTGTAACTTTTTCAATTTTGTGTTTTGTTAGTTTAGAAAAAACCAAAATTAATTATAGCAGTTCAATAGCGATGTGCACTTCATAGTACAGGCCTAGCGATGTTAAATGCCGGAGACAATATATCGATAACAAACTAGCGGGCGAACAAGAATCAAACAAGTGTGACCAACAAATACGCAAAAGAAAAGCCCCAATGCATTTAAACTAATTCTATTGGAAATTATAATAAAACAGACCGATTATACCATACAGTAGCTGCTTTTTGAAGATCTCCCAACCAGATTGGTTTTTTATCTATTATAAGTGCATTTATTTATTTTTTCCAGACTACACACTTAAGATAATTCACAATAGCACAATCAAAGTGAATTGATAATGTATGTACATATGTATGTATTTGTTATTTCCATATACACTAAATTGATGATATAAAAGCAAAAATTTTCCCAAAAAGGAAATACATTCTCTTTCATACATAATTTGTATTAAGTGCTTTTAATATTATTGTTTGTTCTCAGCTAATATACGAATATATAAGAGCCTTTAATTGTGTTTATCTGTAAATTATTGCAGCTGCAGAAAAAGTTAGGTTGGATTCTATTATATGAATTATCTCTGACTGCGCATTGATGTGAAAACGGCTAAAAATAATGTTTTCTTGTTGCGACATACAAAGAAATAGTAAAAATTTTCTATAAAATCGCCTATAAAACCGACTTACATTTGAGAGGTAGTAAGAAATCTACGTAAGTTATATTAACTTTTTGTTGACCAATTAAAGAGAAGGCTCTGGGCCATAAAATCCGTAATATACGACTGTCACTTTACTTTACTTTTGATGGCACAACAGCCCATGGAGGGCCTAGGCCGAGCTTTTCGCATCCACTCATGTTGTGCGTGTTATATTTGTACATGAATGGAAGGGACCTACAGTTTAAAGCCGAATCCGAACGGCGAAGGAAAAGCTTTTCATAGCAATTTTTACTCTTGTAGGTTTGCCATTGCCTGACAAGAGGTGGTGCCGTGTAGAAAAATTATTTTTTCTACTTTTTTTTTTGATTTTGCCTGTGCCGAGATTCGAACCCCGGACACTCTGCGTAGCAGTCCAACGCACTACCACTACGCCACAGTCGACCACTGACGACTGTCAACCAAGATTAAATACTTGCAAATGTTATAAGTGGGACCCACAAACAGCGTCAGAACTTGGGCGACCCTAAACTTTTGCCATTGAAAACGTATGGATTGGCTCGCCTGTCTCTTTCATGTATTTACTTTGTATACAAAGTATTCTATGTGACGGAGCCAGAGCACATACACGTGCAATTATCTAACATTATTAATATCCCGCAATTAATATTTAGCTAAATTTAAAGTATTTACCTTCCATAAAAATATAAATCAATTATACTGAAACGATTACGTTTTTCCATTTGATCATATTTGACTATACTGCAAAAGGAATTGAAACAGTCTTAAAATTAAATTTGGTACATTGAGTTGGCGTTAAATTTTTTATTTCTTTCATTGGTCACTGCTCTTTAGTTAGATTCAAATGATAAACAAAACAAAAAAACTCAAAAATATTAAAAATTAACTGCGCGGGAAAATGAATTCTCCAAAACCTAGTGGCATAAACCATTGATAGATAGAATAGTATACATTTATGCAATACGAATACAAGAAGAAAAAAATTGAAACTATAGAAAATAAATTGTCATTAGGGAACTGGTGAACTGATCTTTCATTGAATCATTAGATGTGTGGAAATGTTTTCAACTGTTTTAACATGATTTAAACTACTGGATTCCAGATTTTACTTCGGGTCCCATTTAAACTTAGAATTAAAAATGATTTATGTAGGTATATATAAATATTTAAAATATTTCATATTTCACAATTAGAGAGTGTCTGTACTTCGCTTTTTGAAGTCAGTCTTAGCTTTCTATTGAAAATGTTGAATGCGATACTTAAATGTCGACAGAAAAGAAAATTTGTTGTGTTGGTAATTGGAGTAAAGAGTCTAAATTTCGTTATACGTACGAGTTTCATGCAAATAACCGCAATTGCAAGACCAAACAACAATGAAGCTTTAATTTAATACACACATATATCACACACCCACAGGAGAAACGGAATAAAAGAAGCAACATTCTTGCACACTAAAATTATTTCATTGTATGATTTCAGTCTTATATTATACATACTAAATTTCTTTCTTTTACAGAATTTGCCTTTGTTAAAGCGCGCCCAAACACCAAATCAAGTACCATTTATATATGTAATATAAGATTAAAATTTTTAAACAATAGTTAATACAAAAAAGGAAAAAGAAAATCTCTACAAAATCTCATACATAACCATTTACATTTACATATCAAAAGTTGATGTATTCCAAATACTTGCTACATAAAACTTAATCAAAATCTTCCATACCTAAAACGCTTTGAAATCTAATGGATCCATATCATCATATAAGGCATCATGTAAGTTTAAAAACAGCATACGTTGTTTTATTGTGATATTTAATTCTATATGTTGCTTTATTTTTTCTAGTATCCTCCGACACGGCCAGAATTGCATCAGAAATGCAATCGAGGCTCGCACTCAAGTGATACTAGCTCAGCATATAGTGGAAGCGATACAATGGCATCAGATATGCTGGATTTCTCTGGCCTAGTCGAATCCGTAGTGGATTCCGATGAAGAGGATTTGGCTGAGAGCATGGATGTGAGTAATTAAGAGAGGTGGTGTTGTAAAAATTTGTATCAATTATTTATTGTTTGCTAGTGGTGGATTAGTCGCTTTCTACAATATGTTAATGATATTTAGATTTAAAAATTTTATTTAATTGGACTTTGATTGATTGATTATTGTCGATTTAGATCCAATTGATTTTTTGATAGATTTTAATGAATTTCGTTTAAATCTACATACAAAGGAAATTGCAATTTTAATTATTAGAAATTGATTTATCTTGATTTCAAATTGATTGTGATTTCAATTTAATTTATATTTTATTTATTCGGAATGAAATTCCGTTTAATTCAGTTTATTTATAATTTACTCTTTACTTTTATTAAAATCTAAATTACCGTTCTCTCTTTCTTCCAACTTCCCCCTCATAGAGTCTCAATGTACGCGATGCAGTACGCGATTGTCTCGAAAAAGATCCATCCGAACGGACTGAGGAAGATGTTGAAATTCTACTCGAGTTCACGCAAGGGCTCAAAGCATTCACCAATATAACGCTAGCAGTGCGACGAGCACTTTGCTCTGTGATGGTATTTGCTGTGGTTGACAAAGCGGGCACCGTGGTAATGTCCGATGGCGAAGAGTTGGATTCATGGTCGGTGCTGATAAATGGCGCAGTAGAAATTGAGCATGCAAATGGAGCACGTGAAGAGTTGCAAATGGGTGATTCCTTTGGCATTCTACCAACAATGGATAAATTATATCATCGAGGTGTAATGCGTACCAAATGTGACGATTGCCAGTTTGTGTGCATAACACAAACCGATTACTATCGCATACAGCATCAGGGCGAAGAGAACACACGTCGACATGAAGATGAAGACGGACGCATAGTTATGGTTACCGAACTACGTCAAATCGGTAGTAATGATCATCATCACCATCATCATGCAAGCACGAATGCTACTGGCACTGTGGCGACAAAACGAGGGCATGTAGTGATAAGAGGCTCACCGGAACGATTGCTGCTGCAGCTGGTAGAAGAAAATAGCATGACTGATCCAACATATGTTGAAGATTTTCTGCTGACGCATAGAATTTTTATTAAAAATCCACAAGAGGTTACTCAGAAGTTATTGTCATGGTTTGAAAATGATGCCGAGCCACCGAAGGGCAGCCTGGCGACAGCACAAGAGATACGAGACCGAGTAACGCGTGTTGTGCTGCTGTGGGTGAATAATCATTTCACCGATTTTGAGGCTGACTTTGAAATGATGGAATTTTTAGAGGTTTTCGAAGCGGGTCTTGAGCAAAAAAAGTTGTTAAGTCAATTGCGCCTGCTGCATATTGCATGCGCTGCCAAGGCGCGTCTGCGTACATGCACACTGACACGTTCATCGCGTGACGAAGTATTGAACTTCAATATAATAGGCGGTTATGAAATGCGCGGTGTTACTGCCTCAACCACGGGCTGTGGCATTTACATATCACATGTCGAGCAAGCTTCCAAAGCGCAAGATATCGGACTGAAACGCGGCGATCAAATACATGAGGTTAATGGGCAATCATTTGAGCATGTCACAAGTAAACGTGCAATGGAAATTCTTATGGGTAGCACACATTTAAGTATAACTGTGAAGAGTAATCTACTTGGTTTCAAAGAGATGATGCAAGCAGTGGAGCAAGGCAGCGCCATAGGCTGTGCAAGTAACGGCAGTGGCGGTGGTTCAATTGGTGCGAATGGTGCCAAATCGATACGCAGTCCACGACGGATATGCGCTAATGATATAGCAAAACTACACGGTCGTTCAGATTCCTCCACCGATGACATGAGCACAAACCGCGCACATATTGTGCGCTTGAGTTCGGTTGATATGTTGTTGCATGCTTCAACAGACCAGCCAGATTGTTGCCCGCCACCATCAACGCCGCCTATTAGCGCTCACTCTAGTGGTGGCGGTGGCAATATGGCCACTAATTTTATGAATAACATTCTTAATAGTGTCAACTCATCAGCTAAGAAAGATGCCAATCTACAATCAAACTGTGATCCCAATGGGAAGGGCGGCGGTTTCATGACTCTAGCACCCAAGCGACGTTTACAAAAAGCCTTGGCCAAAATGAATTTGCTCCATAAGAATGTTAGTGGCTTGCAGCAGTCATCGCTCAATGATTCAAGTGATACTTTGCTGAATGCAGGCAATGCGCCCACAGAGACAGCTTCGCAAAAAACTAAATTGGCTTCGACTTCTTCGTCAAGTTCCTCTTCCACCACTGGCGGTGGCGGACGTCTGTATCAATCGCAGTCAAATCCCGACTTGACATCGTCGCTCTGTTTCGAGGATACCAACTCTATAACAGCCAATTATCTTACTGCTTCCACACATCGTCCTTCTGCCGCCTCAACTGCAACATCCATGCTGCCTGACTACCCGGAACATGTTCTAAAGGTTTTCAAGGCAGATCAGACATGCAAGTATCTACTGATCAATAAAGAAACAACTGCACACGAGGTGGTGATGTTGGCCCTTCAAGAGTTTGGCATACATGATCCATCCTCAAATTTCTCTTTATGTGAGGTGAGTGTGGGCGAAGGTGGCATGGTCAAACAGCGACGTCTACCCGATCAATTGCAGAATCTAGCAGAACGCATTAGTTTCGCCGCACGTTATTATCTCAAGACAAATGGCATTACAGAAACACTAGTACCCGATGATCTTGCGCTGGAACTAGTGCGTGAATCGAGCGTACACTTTTTGCAGTTGAATGCATATGAACTGGCAATACAATTGACGCTGCAGGACTTCTCCATATTCCGTCAAATCGAATCCACCGAGTATGTTGATGATCTCTTTGAGCTAAAATCGAAGTATGGTGTACCAATGTTGAGTAAATTCGCAGAGCTCGTCAATCGAGAAATGTTCTGGGTGGTCACTGAAATCTGCGCCGAGCACAACATCGTGCGACGCATGAAAATTGTCAAGCAATTCATAAAGATTGCACGCCACTGCAAAGAGTGTCGCAACTTTAATTCTATGTTTGCTATTGTATCCGGGCTAGGCCACGCTGCCGTTTCACGTTTACGTCAGACCTGGGAAAAACTCCCAACAAAATATCAGCGTCTTTTCTCCGATCTGCAGGATCTTATGGATCCGTCACGCAACATGTCTAAATATCGCCAACTGGTTTCATCCGAGCTACTCGCACAGCACCCGATCATACCATTTTATCCGATTGTAAAAAAAGACCTCACCTTCATACATCTCGGCAATGATACGCGTATCGATGGCCTCATAAATTTTGAAAAGTTGCGTATGATCGCCAAAGAAGTGCGTCTGCTTACTCACATGTGCTCCTCGCCGTACGATCTGCTCGCCATTCTTGAACTGAAAGGGCAATCACCTTCGAATGCCATGTTTTCACTCAATCAAATGTCTACGTCGCAAAGTAACAGCGGCACCGCCACCGTTATCGCCGCTAATGCTGGCAACTCGACAATCAAACGTCGCAAAAAGTCGACAGCTGCACCAAATCCAAAGAAAATGTTCGAAGAGGCTCAAATGGTGCGTCGCGTTAAAGCCTACCTAAACAATCTCAAAATAATCTCAGACGAGGAGTTACTACATAAATTCTCACTCGAATGTGAGCCGGCTAACAACTCGCAATTCTCTAGCTCACAAACACATGGCGGCGGCAATTCCTCTTCACGTAGCGGCGATCAGCTCAGCATCTATTCGCACACGTCATCATCTTCTGCGCCGAACTCTTCACTTTCGCTACGGAAACGTCATCCCTCATCTCCGACACTTTCCACCACCAGCTCAACTAGTTCTACTTCGGATCACAATCGCCGCAACAATATGAATAGTAATTGCCCGAAATTTGGTACCGCTTCTCCACAGGCTGTTAAAAAAATACTTTCACTCTCAGAATCTACAAAGATACGACCACATCAACCGTATACGGCACGTCATGCGGCCATGCCTGGTGGTGGTCTGCCACCGCTGCTCAACAATCCTCATCATATCACACATGCACATGCGTTTACCACGCCCGCCGGTGTGGCGCTGACCGCTGCTTCTGTCGTCTCCACTACTACACCCAGCCCTTGTTCGCATCGTCGTTTGGCTTCCGGTAGTAATTCGATGCCAGGTAACAAAATTTCTTGTTTAATTGCATTAATATTTCACTTACTTTACTTTATTTCTTTCAGGCAATATGGTGCCCGTGCGAGCCATACACGAACGGTCTCATTCCGATACACCCACACCTCCTTTGCCTTCTGTGGATTTGTCACTTGAAAGTAGTAGCGTGACAACATTTCGTGATTTACCGCTACGCAAATCTGTTACTTCTGGTAAGTACTGTTTTTTTTATTTTACAACTTTTACTGTATTGTAAGAAAATGCTTAGTTTAAGACTTACTGCTTTAATTAACTTACAACCTAAATACTTGCTTACTAACTTTTAAAACCCTTAGTGTTGTTATAATAATATTTCCAGTTAATATTAAAAGTCTCTGCACTTTAAAAATATTTTTTTCAAATTCATTGTAGTAAATTAGGTACACAATATTCTATCCAGCTGAGCATATGCACAACTGTTGATTACTAAATGATCTATAGGCAAAGAGAGTATTTGTTTTATTTTATTGATATTTCGTTCTAAGTAACCAAGGGTTAAATAACGTGTTCCGTGAAAATACGACACGTAATTTACTCCGTAATTATATGAAATTGTGTCAAATGGTATGATTACGGAGTCAATCACGAGACAAATTGTACGTTCACGGATCAGACGATTCGACCTCAGCAGGATCATCATTTAGGTTTACTAGCCGATGCTATTAATTACATTCCATTAAACATGAAATCAACCTTAGACGGTAAATTACACAATTCTTCTAATGAATTACATTTACAATATTCTTTAGAAAACTGTTCAGATTTTCTTCGATTCTTTAAAATATTTAAGCGTTGATGAAGAATTCGGGAGCGCATTTTAAAATGTTCTATTTTGAGAATGAATGAATTAACAATTACTTATTTAATTGGCAGCATTGGAACATTGATCAGATCATGTGTGAAGAGGAAGGATTCGATTTGCCACTTAAACAAATATTATAATTTAGGCGCTTATTGCGTGTATTTGTATTGTTAATATTCCGTAGTTAAATGAGTAATAATTTGAATGCACAAACAAATGTTATTTAGTTATTATGTTATTGTGATTTGTGTTACGGGCTTTATGTTATTATTTACTATGTAACATTTTTAGTGTTATTCTTTGAACATTGGCGATAACGCGACGGTAATTGCATGATGTTGGTAGGTGTGTGTGTTTTTGGTGGTATTGGTATGTAATGCTACGTGCTTATGACAAATTATAAAAAGAACTTCCTCACTTCCTCTATTTGGCATGCGTAAAAAGGAGAAAAATCCTTCCAGCGCTTTAACTCTTTCCGCTTTCCCTGTTTCTCTGACTCTCTTCAAAATAACAATGATAAACTTCTGGCTTTACTTTCTAATTCATATTCATGTTACTATGCGTTATGGTGTTTTGGTGCTTGTGACTTCTTCTTAACATAAAAATAAAACAAATAAAACCATAATAAAAAATCTTAGTTGCTGTAGCTGCAGCAAGTGACTATTCGCACTGACCTAAACTAAACTGGTAGTAGTTGAATGAACTTTTGAAAGTTTTATCAATTAACTAGAGGAAAAGAAAAGAAAACAAAAGAAAATCATATAAATACCTACTCAACACATTCACACATACCTAAATAATCATTACACCAAACACAATCACTCAAACACAGGTTCAGTTTCATCGAGTGATAGTGGACATTGTGGCGGCGGCGGTGGCGGTGGCAGTTCCTCCTCATCCTCTTTTGTTATGCCTATGCCACAACAACAACAACAGCAACACGATTCAAACTCTTCTGTTTATACTGCAGCCGATTGTCGCTTGTTACAACAAATTTCCAATACAGCTACACGTAATTTAAATATTAATAATAGTCAGTGCAATAGTAATAGTATATGCAATGCAACAACAACAACAGCAGCAGCAGCAGCAGTAAGAACAGCAACACCACCACCGCCACCATATTATATGAGAAATGCAAATACGCAACAAATTTATCAAACAGCAAATATCCCGTATGTAGTAGTCCAACAACAGCAACGTAATACTACATCACCACTACCACCACCAGCATCATCATCATTATCATTACAGCAACTACCACTACAACCAATGATTCATCAAAATCATAGACATTCCAATATGCATGGTAAGTTTACGAGGCAGAAAGTGATAGTTCGTTGGGAGAACCACAACATCTACCCAGCTAAAGTAGCATTATTTTTCTGCTTCTTTAGCTGAGCATGACTTTTGAATGAATTTGATAGTTCACAACACAACCGCTGACCGGTAAAGACAATTCCTATTTCTTCTGTTTGTTTTAGTAATTTTACCTTTTACAATCGCAGTTGTCAAAAATGTTACTGCTCAATTGCAATAAGCCGATTCGCAGGCGCAAAAGTAGCCCAAGACCACAAATGTAGCAGAAATCTAGCTGTGTCGAATCAAATTGCGTCTGCAAAACACGGCCATTGTGAAATGGTTCCACTGAATTTTGGAAACACACTGCAAATGCATATCTGTAGTAAAAAAGTATAGCTGTTAAGGTGCATTATTTTGTTGGGCAAGTTCGACAGCGGTGAATGGAAATATCATAGAATACATATGGGGTCCGGCTGCCAGCCTCATGGGGTTGAATATGAATGTGGTTAGCGGAATACGATATGCTGGGTTCATAGTTTAATAATAGTAATAAATTGCATGAGTTGCCATGACCTCTTTTTCACATTCGATTATGGTGGCCATGGTTTTGACAATCAACTTTATGGGTAATATTGGTTTTCACACGACTTTGTTATTAGGCTTTGGGGTTTACCACATCGAACACGAGAGAAATTGTATATGTTCGCCGAGTGCAATTAACTAGTGAACAGTGTTAATAAAAAAATACGAGAGCCCACGGAAACCAAGAAAAAATCTATAACTCCTGCCAATATTTTATATTTGGATATTTTAAAATGTTCAGAAAATCTCAGAGTCCACGATTACCAAAATAGTACGACTGGGTATGCGGCCTTGGGTCTGTAGTGAAAGCCAGTTCCTCTTGTTTCTATCTCCAAAAAAGCGGATTCCGCGGATCTAAAGACTGAGGAATTCGCACTGGAGATGCAAAGGGATTGTACCATCCTTAATATTAAAACCATTTTATAAACATATATTATATGTCTTGTATTCTCTATTACAGGTGGCCCACCCTCGAATTTTATAGATAGCGCAAAATGCCCAATGTGTCCAATGCCACCAATGAATCAATGAAGCAACAAACACCGAAACTTGTGGGTTAGAATGTAAGTTAAACTCTTTGGAACGTATATAGATTTCTTTTAAACGCTAAATAATTCTACTTTTTCTTTTCTCTGTTACAGATTATATATGCCAAAATAAACAAGGTTGTGGATTAGCAAGAGTGACTGTTTTTTTACTACTACTATCTACTCAACTTATATCATTTTTTTTTCTTTTGCAATTAATACTTTGGGCATTGTAAACACAATTTTATAAAAGTCTGCAGACATTCTCGCATAGTTTTTAGCGTTCATATGAAATAAATGCGAGTATGGAAGGAAGCGTGTTATGTGAGCAATGTGTGTGTATTCATTGATGTCTTCTAAAACAAAGTTGCCAAAAAGAGAAACAGAAAAAGAAAACTAAATTTAGTTTTACCTATTGAAATTACTGAATGAAATCAAAAAATCTTCAAAAAGAAACAAGAAACAAGAAAATCTAACTATCTTACATACTTTTCGAATTCCAAAATTAAAAATGCATTTTTGTGACTGTTTTATTTTTTATTATTAGTTTTATTGCAAAAATTCCAAAAATATTTTTTTTTAGTTCTTAAGTAATAACAAAATTCGATTTTGAATTACCTTAACTATCATCATGATTTGTTTTTAAGATAAAAATGTTTTATTAAATCTTAGTTTATTATATTTAGTTTTTTTTTTTTGTAATTATTATAATTACTACTAATAATATTATTATTGTCTAATGTACTTTGTATATGTATAAATTATGAACATATAAAAATAAGAGTAAATTTATATTATAATAATTTGATGGAGCGATAAACACATGCAAAAATTCTACTACTTTTTCATATACACATGAATAAATATATATTTGAGAGTTTTATACTTAATAATAAAAAAAACAAAGGATGTAAAGTGTTTAAAAAAATACTAATTGGGAAGTATTTAAAGTTTCAATATTTAAGAAAAAGTACAAGTGTAAAGTTTATAATATTTAAGTGTATTAAAACAAATGAAATGAACAGAAAAAACAATTCAACGAGCTTCGCTTTCTCAAGAAATATATCTACTTTCGGGCGATTGAAAGAAGCCACGGAGCGAAAAAAGACTTTATAACTGAACCAAGGCGATATCTAAAATGAACGTAATCGGCTTTCAACAAAGATTTCCTTCTGATTTTACTTGTATACGTTTAGTGTTTATTTCGTAGAATTTGATATATTCACGATGCAACAACCAACATTTTATATTTGTTTAAAGCCTTTTGTGTTTGGGCAATATTTCTCAAGAAATATCGCTAGTGTTTTGCTATTACTGTCTATATTTGGATGCACAAACCCTAAACTTTTTCTGTTATATCTCCTGAGTAGAAATTTAATGGGTAACAAATCTGATTGATCGTATACATATATACATAAAAAACAGCAGAGTTTGGTCTGGCCAATTTCAAATTGTTTTATGACCTCTCGATCTTTTTCATATTCAGATAATTTTTTTATCGGCTGTATCTCAAAAGTGGTTAGGAATTTCTTCATGCTCTCTTCGGCAAAGTTATTCAGATTAACTTACTATGAGCACGCTACTATGCCAAGCAATTGCAATTGCAACAGACATAAATATCTGCTTGCGAATGCGAGCCAGCACACTTCAGGGCATATTCATTTCTTATATATGTACATAAATAAAGTTTCCAGTTTCGAAAGTGATCAAATGCACCAATCGAAATAAAAATATTTAAATAGCAGTGAATAGTGTCGGTCTAGTAAACGGGCAGATATTGCCACAGAATCTTTCGCCCGTGAAGTGATTCGAACACGAAGGTTTCATTCCGCAAAGAGTTATTTGGCAACTGTGTTTCTGTTGCGCTTCTTTCCGTAATCGCTGTGCTTTACAATTCTTTTGTTTATTTGCTGAGCAAAGAATCACCGCTATCCCAGAATACGCAACACTTTGTCGTAATGAATTCGATATATTCTTCTTGAAATGCAAGTGAAAGTAGCGATACTAAATGTTACGTCGTATCCCGAATTAGCGATTACTTTTTTTCTCGCATATATTGTAAATATTTCATATAGAAAGATAGAGTTTTCAATGAAAGAACAAAATACAAAAACAGCAAACAAATGCGCTGAAAATACTGACTCAAATATAATAAAATTTTTAGTACCTATTCACACACACACACACACACACAATTAATAAAGTTTATGTTTTATCATTGAAATTTTAGCCAATTAATCTTTCGTTTTTATGATTATTTTGCTCGAATACTTTTCTGCTAGTACATTATTTTTCTTATTAATATAATTTAGTTAAAAGTTTATAAGGTTATTATTATTTATAGTAAGGCACATCTTTGTAGTCACTTTTGAATATGTTTTTATTCTCTTTTACTCTTTTACTGAAACGTTTGTTTCTTTACTGTTGTTTCATAGACAAACAATCTCCTTTTATTTTTTGTAAGAAACAATATCTTTTATAATAATAGCAATTATGTATGCAGATGGCATATTTAGCGTTTCTTTAAAAGTGTTTTGCTGAATTAAATAATAATAATGAATATATTTACATATACTATATTTATATTTAAGTATGTATGTAGCGAAATGTTATGACTTTGTTTCATACCTATGCACACCCCTTATTTCTATATTTATTAAGTATAATATCTCTTATGAGCTTTTCAAATATCAATAAAAAATGCCACATACATCAATAAAAAAAAATATTTAACAAACAATTATTCATTAATATATAAATTTATAATATCTAATAATTTAAATCTTACCCTTTTATAAAAATATTTTTGAATGTATTAAAGAAAAAAAAACACATAAATGAAATATAAAAAATTAGGTATTTATAAAAAAGAACAATTTGTGTGTTGCATGCATGTCAATGTGTAAATAATAATGACTGTTTTTCTTTTGTTCGCAAATGTTCTTTTAACTAAATGAACATCTTTTCGTATGTAATTCTTACTCTGGGAGGTTTCCCATTGTCTATCAGAAGATGGTGCCGTGTAGATTTTTTTTATTTTCAACTGTTTGATTTTGCACTGTGCCGAGACTTAAATCCGGCCACGGTGACCACTAGTCTTAAAAATGTCTTGCATGAAAAGAAACGGTCAGTTTTTTGTTGTATTATATTCGAGACTGTAGATTTGATTCCCATAGTTGTCGATACGACCTTTTCGCTGCCTCATCATGAATGAAATTAATTGATAAATCTGGCTAAAAAAAAAGCGTTGCCAAGCACAGCACAGAGCTCGGTGGTTCAGGAGCTTGCTAGCGAAAAACGTCACTTGCAGAATGTGCGAAGGTGAAATAACAGGAGTGTTTAATACGAGTATGTCACTGTGACAGATGGTCTATTTTTTGAAAACATCTTGAAAATGTCATGTTAAAACAAAACTGTACTTTCAATTCTTAAGACTTGTGTGTGCACCTATCAAAAAAGCACAAACTTTTCTTTTTTTACTGCATGTACTGTGCGCCACAAGATTTGAAATGAGAAACTGTCAACTTTGAAGAGGGAAAATAAATCTGCTGCTCTGTGGAAAATTTTTGTACGACTTTTTGATCATTTAACTATGAAGCAGTGAAAGCATATTCTATTGGTTATCAGATTCGAGAAATCTTGTCTGAAATCAACGGTGACGAACAGCAAAAAGACATTATGAAAAATAAAGCTTTCTGAAATAACACATGAAGAGTTGAATATTGAATCGCGGTCGCCGTGGCGTAGTTGGTAGTGCGCTGCCCTGCTACGCAGAGTGTCCGGGGTTCAAATCTCGCCTAAGAAATGATTTTCACTTCGTCCTCAACGGGCTGTTGTGCCATTGAAAGAAGAAAAAGAGTTGCATGCAAAAGCGAGAAAAAGATTTGGAATCGACTCTTGCTAACGAATTTCTGCAACTTGCCGAATTATCGAAAGTCTATGTATAAACAGCTTGACAGAGAATCGATGGCAAAATTTCTCTATCTCATCATCATGAAAAATGATTTGTGACCAACTTTTGTCAATGCAGAAATAGTCTTCGCATGTTCATGACGATAACCAATTGCAGTGGATTAAGGTTATAAAAAAACAGATTACGAGGTTAGGTCGTCTCAAGGCTGTGATGATTCCAGGTATTGCAAGCGAAATTCATCATTCCACCCCCATCTTTCGGCTTCTGACCCTGGCTACATATGGTATGTGCATATCAGTGAACTCAGAGTAGTCAGCTAGTGTTGATTTGTTGAAGGAAAAAGAGAGCATAATCGAAATTGTTAATTACAAGTGAAATTTTGTTTTCTCTGTGTGATTTCTGATTGAAAATTACTTATTCTCCACCCATACACATTTGCTTCCTCGCCCACTACATTTCTGTCCGGAAGCACACATCTCCAGTAAATATTTATTTCTTATAACTTTTCCGCAATATTTTTGATATACTTACTTTACTTACTTTTAATGGCACAACAGCCCATGGAGGGCCTAGGCCGAACTTTTCGCATCCACTCATGTTGTGCGTGTTATATTTGTACATGAATGGAAGGGACCTACAGTTTAATGCCGAATCCGAACGGCGAAGTGAAAAGCTTTTCATAGCAATTTTTACTCTTGTAGGTTTGCCATTGCCTGCCAAGAGGTGGTGCCGTATAGAAAAATTATTTTTTCTACTTTTTGATTTTGCCTGTGCCGAGATTCGAACCCCGGACACTCGGCGTAGCAGTCCAACGCACTACCACTACACCACAGCGACCGCATATATATATTTGATATACCATACATACAAAAATGCTCGTACATTCACTTACCGGTAGAGATAACTGTTCCCGCAGCAACTCCTTTACGAACCGAATTCCGGCTCCAAATAAAATGATGGCTAATTGTTGGCATATGCATGCTTCTATATGTAGTTGGGTATGCGAAATCCAAAGATGGTGAAACAAAAATTTGATAGTGTCCTTCTGCTGTTATACTTTGAAATTACAGACACGATTTCGTACCACAATTACTTTAGAAAAGATGCTTGACTTGGAGCCGTTGAATTTATTCATACTGAAAACGCCCGCTAAGCAGTTGTGCATACCGAGATAGAGACAGCTCAAGTGTAAATGGACAGTGAGTAGTCAACGTAATCCAAGATTGACCCTTACACTTAATGCTGACGGCTTTAAACATAATGAATGAAAAAAAGCAAGTTGGCTGGGCTGATTCATCATATTCGACCTTGTTGACTGAAATTTATTTAAAATTTTCTTTTCGATCTGAGATTTTATCTCTTATCTTTTTTCTCTGCTTTGCTGCCAGCTAATGTTTCAGAGTGTTGATTGGAAAACCCCCAGCAGATTTGATGAGCTGGTAACTGCAATTGGAGACTTCAGTTATCATTTGAATAATATGAAACCAGTGGAAGAAGATATCGGCAATTTGTATCTTAAGAAGGCAGAGGCAACTGAAATGTGCGAAGACACTTTCAATTGAGGAGGAAGGAGGTGTGAAATTCTTTACAAATCAAAGTAATTAAATTACACGTAAGCAGTAATGAATAGCGTATCGAATATTTATAAAAACCATTAAAATGGCTATCCATGGCCACGGGGGCCAGAACGGCCCATTATGATACTACGTGATTGGACCTTCAGTTTAACGCCGGTTCCGAGCATCTGGGTTGCAATTTTTCACCACTCTGCGGTTTTGGCATTGCCTATACGAAGAGATGTAGTAGGTAAAATCCCATAACTGCGCTTGCTGTATTGCCTTATTTTCATATATTTTTTATAAATTTGTAAATATTTAAACGTATCCACTTAATACATACAATACATAAATAAAAAAATTTGTGAAAAACCGAAAAAATTAATTTACAATTCATATTGTTTTGATTTTTTATATTGCTGCCAAAGTTTTCAATAATCACGTTTTTTTTAAGTGTTTCGTTTGATTTTGTTTTGTACATGGTTCCACTGATTTTAGCTTATCATTTAAATGGTTGGCCGAAAGACAAGAAAAAGCAACATCAATTAAATTTACTATTCAAAAATGCTAAATATATTTTCGTTACATAAAATTAAAAACGACTTCTTAAAGAGTCCTGAATAGTTATGTATGTATGTACTCGTATAGTATGTATATATTTTGTATAATTATTAGCTAAAGAAACAACGGAAGCACCCTGTATATAAATTATACTCGTACATACGTACATTATTATGATTACTTATTTAAAAAAAAAAAAACACGCTGAAAATAATACATATAGAAATAGGTATACAAAATTTAATATGCATGTGTAAAAAAATATTGTTCGTTTTTTCCTACTTCTTTCATACTTTTATCGTAATTTGTTTTCACTTTCTTTCCTATTTAACTTAAATACTATGTTCTTAATGTAAGTGGGCGAAGCAGTAGAAAAGTTAATCAAAAAAGAAGATAAAGAAGAAGTTACCATAAGTATGAAGAAATGTTAAGGAAACGCATAAATGATTTTAAATCAAACGCGTTCCTTTCAAATATGTAATGAGCAGACTATAAATGAATTTATACTGTGCCAATGATGGAATAATGCTATCACGTTGATGACGAAGCTGTCCTATTACTCGCGGTATATCCAAGTCCTAGAAAGTAAGAAGAGAGAAATTGAAAAATGTGAAACCTCCACTCTCTCCGACTCACCTCGTTATGATCCAACGTATACAAAAGTAAATCTGCTGTTAGAGTAACACCCGAACGCCCTCCGCCCTCCAAACAATGTATGAGCACTGGCGGATTGGTATTATGTCCTGGCGGCACTTCATTCACCGATGCCATACGCACTGAGTTCAGCTCTTCTAGGAAATCCAAAAAGTGATTGACATCACGCGGACAATTCTGTTCAGCCCAATCAGTATAATTCAAATGCCATACCGAACGATAGCGTCGCGTTTGTATATGAAATAGACGCAGTTTGCTGGTAATGCAACGATCGGTGGATTTTGAGAATTCCTGATATACTTGGAACTGCACAGACCAACACACCAACACACACGCACACAAATCGTTAAATATATAAGGAAGAAACAAAGAAAAACCAGAAATTATTTACAATTATTTGTAATGTAATGTAATGCCTATACATAAATAACGAAATAATGTCGATATCATCGTTGACGACGACTTTGCTTGTTATTTATCCCTTTCAAAAACGTATTGAAAACTCGATACTATCAATAATGGTGACAAGATTTCATACAAAAAATTTACATATACATATTATATCTATTTTAAAAATTGAAAACTTATGCTCTACCTTTTTATAAATCCAAAATCAAAGTTTATATTTGAAAATTGTTAAAATATAAATTCAATAAGTTTTTCAATGTAATTTAAATTTTAACCTAATTCAATTTAAATTAATATCAATATACAAAATATAAATAAAGCAAAATATTCGAAGTGAAAATATAGAGTCTGTTTCAGCCTGGTTTCAGGGTCTATTTTGATACCTCCCAATTGAAAAAGTAGAGTTGATAGGTCCTTTATGATTCCATTCCTTGTAAGAAATTTTGTCTTGCCTTTAGAAGAGCTTCCTGCTATTTCTTGCTCTTCTCTAAATATTCAATACATGTCTGCCTGTACTTTGCCCAGATTAGATAAATGTTTTCAACTCGTCAATGCATTTATGAGAAACTGTAAGTCAGATGTGGCTCCTGCTTAAGTTAAACCAAAAGAACTACAAATGGGTGATCGCAGTAACGCGCTTTCGTCTCGGCGTTGTTACACGCTGTGCCGCTTGGGTGACGATTGATGTGTCGCCGGCATGTCCCCTGGAACATGCAATGAATAGTTAATACAGCAAGTACTCATAACTAATATACAGGGTGTTCCACAACTAACACCAATCCCGGAAATGTAATACAACTATCATAATCGATTACGATTCTTATGGATATGTTGAACAAAAGAAATTTTCCATCTAAAATGTAAGAATCAGTTAAACAACAACTGCTTTACAATATCAGATATACAGGATAAGCAGCATTTAAAAAATGGGACAACATATCGTCTGGTCCCAGATTACCATTCGCATCGAGCTCAGAAATGGCAACAATTAACGTGTCATCGTTAATTCCAAAAGCAAAGCGATTCAGATAACAATTTTCGATGTTTATTTATCAATGGCTGACAGATCGAAAGCAGACCGACACTTGCAACAGATCTCTAAGGACCTTTTAAAGAGTGAGCAAATATAAGAATTTGTTAAGTTTAAATATTCAAATGGAAAAAATCACATTAATTTAATGAGTTATCTGCACCCAAAAATAATGAACCTCACCTCTTCTGCATGGAAACGTACGATAGTCTTATTGTATATAGTAATATTATATCCAATAAAAATTATCGAAAAGTTTGTGCAAAATATGAAATTCTCTATTTATTCTCAATATTTATATGTACATACTTTATGCTTACATAAATTGTTTTTGTTTTTGTCAAACTTACTTGTCCAAACTCAAGACGATGATTCGAATTTGTTGGTATATAATTTGAATCCTCTGATAATTGTACAATTAAATAAACGTCAGCCTCCCAAACGCATTGCCAGAAAATGCACGTGTTAAGTTCTTCGTGCGGCGATTGTGCAACAATATAGAAGCGTTGTTTATTGCCGACTGTGGCCTGTAAGCAGCAGTAACGAAGAAATGTTAACAAATACACAAATTAAGTAAACAGTTGTTTGTATGGTACCGATATATGCGAGGCATTAACATAACCGTGACGATTTTGCATTGTCGGTGTAATGCGTACACGATTATCATCGTATGGCAGAAAATTCGGATCGGAATTCTTCGAGGCATTCTCATCCATCAGCGCACAATCGTATCGTGCCATATCGCGACGCTTAGGTATGCCTTCAAATTCCATAAAAAGTTGTGTATCGTTAAGTTTATCATTGAGTATTTGGCACTGTGGAGTTGAAAAAGAACGAAAACAATTCAAAAGAAAAATATAAATCACAACAACTTAAGACTAACCAATTTATCTTTTGAATACTGTCCCGATATCGGTTGCAGCTTGGGCACACCCGTTGACCAACGATGTGGTAAATTCAGATCATCTTGAGCTAATTTCATTTTTGTTAATTTCGAGCTAGTTGATGCCTTTTCACGTCCTAATGTGGCAGACTTCTGTTTGTCGGGCGTCTTGCTGCGTCCTAGTATGTTCCAGCGTTTTTTACGTTTCTCTTTCGTTGAGGATACAGTCGTGCTAGAGTTGTGCGTTGTATTAACAGTTGAATCTAAGGTTGAATTGTACATGGAAGAGGAACCGGTTGAGAGGTTCATGGCACCGAATTGTTGATGAAGTAATGAGGAGTCATCATGAGTGGTAGAAGGATGATGGCGCATGTTAACGCTGGCGACCGAAGCGGCTGAAGTTGAGCTAGTGGCAGGTGAGACAACATCAATGGTGGACGGAGGAGGCGCAGACGGTGAGGCAGTAGTGTTTTTCGTTAGGTTAGCTTTATGGTGGCGTGGTGGTGGTGTTTGTGTTACGGCTGGTGGCTGCTGTGGATTCATGCCGACGGCTGGCGCAGCAGACGCAGCACGTATTGCACGTTGAGGCGGTGTAGGTTCTAGAAATTGCAATTCGCTGCTAGCGGCCCGTTCAGCGTATGCCTGGGCATTGAACTTTTTAATATTCATAGAAATCTCATCAGGTTCAGTAGCAGCATGATGATGTTGTGGATGTAAATTATGTTGTTGCTGTTGTTGTTGTTGACGCAAGTGCTGTTGTTGTTGTTGGTGATGATGCTGACGTACTGTTGGTATGGGTATTGTCGTTGTCGGTAGTGGTAGTGGCTGCATGCCAGCAGGCGCCGATTGTATTGATGAGGTACGATTGCGAATCGCATCACTAGCGTGTGTTGAAGAGCCAGAAGCACGATGATCCATGTTCCGTTGTGGAGTTGCAGCGCTAGCTGCATATTGTGGAAGTGGCACATTTTCGTAGATTGGTTCTATTGAACCATTAATGGCATTACGTTGTAGTGGTGCAGGTGGTGGTGGAGCCAATGCACTGGCTGATTGCGCTGTCTGCTGCTGCGGAGCAGATGAAGGACGATAAGCATTAGGAGGTAAGGTGGGTGAGTTTTGTTCATAACTGTAGGGAGGGGAGAAAGGATAAATATAAGAAAATCGGGAAATTATTCGTTAGCACAGAATCTTATCCTTGAACACTCACCTTTGACTGGTCGCTTGGGCTGCAGCCGATTGACGCAATTGTGACATTATCGACGGTTGTTCCTCAATCATATTCAAATTTTCGAATGTGCCATGCGGCAAATATTGCTGAGAGTGCCCCATATGATTCAGATACGGATACTGGTGCATCATTGCGGCTGCCGTAGACACAGTAACGCCTCCTACAGCGCCGCCACCACTCGTACCTACCCCCACACCACCACTACCTGCACCGCCGCCACCAACTCCTCCCGCACACTGATACTGTGAATTGAGTAGATTCCGATTTGAAACCAAATCAGGTGACGAACCTGAAACATAAGAACG
Organism: Palloptera scutellata; assembly: GCA_958295655.1. Classification (NCBI taxonomy): domain Eukaryota; kingdom Metazoa; phylum Arthropoda; class Insecta; order Diptera; family Pallopteridae; genus Palloptera; species Palloptera scutellata. The sequence goes on from OY282452.1 coordinate 67,154,179, forward strand.
ATAACCCAACAAAGGACGATGCGATGCAACAGCCAAGTCCGGAGTAGAGGAAGAACTCAAACGATTCACCGGATACGGCGGAGGAGGCTTGGAGCGCACTATTTGCATTCGCTGCGCCAAATCGATATATGCCGCCTGACTATTGGCGGCAGCATTTGGTGATATTGCAACCGCTGCGGCTGCCTGCGCTGCATTCAAATGATGATGTGCATGCATTGCAGCTGCCGGCTGCGCTACATCAGGATAGCGATGTGTTGCCAAATGACTGAGCAGCATTCCATCGCCATAAACTGTGGCTGCATTGTGTACATCAGGCTGTGACCCGGCATAGTACGCGGGTATATTTGCTGTGGGTGCAATCTGATGATAGGAGAGATTATGTAAGTCATTGACGGGCGTGCGATATTTCAATTGTACTGCTGTTTCATAATCCGGCGCCGGACGGTAAGTGGGCAACATCGCTTTGAGACGTTCGCGTTCTTGCGCGTCAGCGGTGAGCATTAGATTTTGATTAACGCCAGCGACAGCACCTACATGTCCCAGAATGTTGCTGCTGCTGTGTAAATTGCTCTGGCTTAAATCTAGCAAAGAAGTGCTTTGCAGGCGTGTATCCAAAATGTTATTGGAGAGATGATGATGCTGCGCAGGAGCATAATCATGAGAGTAATCCTGAGGAAGATAGGAGAAAATAAACATATTAATATCATTTAAAAAAGAGAAAATTAAAACAATTTCTCACCTTATTCATCCAACTCTGCTGCGCTAGAGCTCCAGCGCTGTGTGTGTGCATAATACTATTATTACCACCGCCACCAACACCACCACCACTACCAACACCATTGCCAGATTGATGGCTGGCCGCTAAAGAAATATTGGATGAAGACATTAAGCCGCTCGAGGTGGATGCAGCCAACAAACCGTGTGGCAACGATTGTTGATGGTGTTGCTGTTGATGGTGTTGTTGTTGTTGTTGCTGCTGCTGCTGCTGTTGTTGTTGTTGATGTTGCTGCACATGTACTGCAGAAATATATTCTGGATTTACAGCACCACCACCAGGATTGTAAATGGCACGTTGTTGTTGCTCCAACAAAAGATCCTCCCGCGAATCATTAAAATCGTAAGCATATGCAGAAGCATTAAACCCTTCTGCACCGCCGCCCATCGATACTCCCGCAGCGCTTTCACTTTCACCCAAACTGGGTGATTCCTCATCAATGTATCGTTTAAAGAATTTATGTTGTGTTATGCATAATTTCCAAAAATATCGTGCAGTCTCGCCATCGGAAAATATAAAAGAACCAACTATTGAGCCATCAGCTTTGTTTTGTTCAATTTTAATTGTACGCTTCTCAATTGTCACTGTATGAAAATCTTTCCATGGAAAATATTGACGCCCATTATCAGCATTCACCAGCATGCCATTTATAGCTATTCCAAGGGTTAGATCATTGCCTAGCGTGTCCTTAGCTTGAAAGCGCTCTTCCCCATAACCTTCGAGCTGCTGGCAGCATTGTATATACATTTCTTCAGCCTGCAGCTGTGAAAGATGTTGGATGCGATTATTCTGTTGCAGCACTTCATGTATGAGACTATCCAGTAGATTGTCATCGTTGGTGAGACCTTAAAAGAAGAGCATCTTTAATAAAAACAAATTCGTTACAATTTATTCCTGCGCTCTACATACCCTGTAGGTTCTTCGGCAATGCCAATGATTTCTTTGAATAATCTCTGGTTGTTTGCTTTTCACCCTGATAGATATCATATTCCGCTTGGCGACAATACAATGCCAGCAATATTGCCGTACGTATATCACATGTAATTTTGCCCTCGGAGATGTCACTTTTCAATTGAAGAAAATAATAGTAACGTGTCTCATCGCTTAAATTGCGCACACCTGTAGTCACATAATGCCTTACACGTAGAAAGAGTTTTGTGGTGGCAGCGTATTTCTCCAGTTGGCGACTTAGCGAACGATCTAAATCAATCCATTTAAGTTCTTCTTCTTGTTTGCCTTTGACAACATAACGCAGACCAAAATATTCGGGTTGTGGTATTGCCAAACGTTGGCACACGTTGTCTAGACATTCTTGACCTTTACTATCCGAACTGATGGTGCAATCGACCGTTGTGGAGGTGTCTATAGTTGTTAAAGATACGAGTAAAACAGAAAGCAGTTGAATAGCAATGCAAATGAATAGATTCATATCGATTTTACATATAAGAATGGAAATACTTTTAGGAAGCGCTCAAGCTCAAAGGTTTAAAATTACTCAAACAACTCAAACAAAATTGAATGTTTATATTAAAAGTTGGGAATTTATTTTAAATGCTAAATAGTCGAATTATACGTTATGCATAATATTCAAGCCTCAGATGGTAGGTACTTGAAGTGAAACAATTATTCAAAGATTTACATATCAAAATGTATATTACAACAATTAAGTAGCAATTATTCATATGAATAGTGAACGCATCACAGTGGTGATCATCTACTTGGAAAACTTTATCTGTGCCACATTTACATAACAGGTTGTTAAGCTGCTAATTTCGACTAATTCCTGTACTATAATGCGGTGAGCGCCTGCGAACTTTGTTATTAATTTGGTTTAAAACTCCATTTCTTTCCATTTAATTTCTTCTTTTTTTAAACAAAATTGTTGCTTTCCACTTACATTAAAAAACTCCACTTATCACTATAAAACCGCGCGAGCTGTGGCTTCAGTACGACAAAAAAGAGTATGTTTGGTAAAACGAAGTTCGCCAACTACCAGGAAACTTAATTATTTCCTCGGGGTCCTACCAGTTTTTCCAAGTGCTTCTTGGGAATTATGTGCTATTTTTAAAAGAGTGATTTACATTATTTCAAATGTAACATGAAACTATTATACATACTTTTATGTTTGCACTTAATTTTCCAATTCATGTAATTACATGCTCTCAAGATGCTACTGCTAAAGAGTAAAGTTCTAAAGACAAGCCTCTTATCAGCGATTTTGCTTTTAAGGGCCGAAAAAGCTTTAAGAGCACTGGATTAAGAAACCATACTCACACAGTGAAGTTTAAAGAAGTTTAGGTCTGATGTTATGAGTAGAGAGATGGAAAATATTCAAACCCCAAAACATTACATAATTAATCGCGTAAAAGCAATACCTTGAATTGAAAAAGCGTGAAAGAACAGCAGCAGGCTTTTGAGTTGGCATTTGGCACATACATACTAAAATATGTCAAAAATTACGTTTCCAACCAATGTATATTTGTTTTATGTGTCTTTGGGGTTGTGTTGTAACCTCCCAATTGTGTTTTATCAATTATGTTGTATCCACATCATCTATTAATCTGCATTTTAATGGATAGATTTGCGATTTAAGCAAACATATGTTAAAAAGTACTAAGTACAGTGAAGATAAATACAACTCTAAATTTAAAAGTTAATGAGAAATACCTAAAATACCGCCGAAAGTGCTCTTATTATTAGTCTTTGAATTTGATTACAAAAATAATAAATTATAACAATAATAATTCCTTTCACTTACGCATCACACCGAACTTAACAACAAAAATGTATACCTTTCTGAACTCATATTCATAATTGATGTGACTATACGTTTTCTCTGAATGTAAAATTGAAAAGTTGTGAAAAACGCATATAAAAATATTTTGTATGTAGCAAAAGTTGTTAGAAAAATATAAAGAAATTGATTCTATGTTAAATCTCAAGTTTTAACAAAGCTTAAAAAAACCTATGACGTAACAAAGTTAATTTCGATCATTCATTTTTCAAATGTTTTACATATTTAATGTTTATTGATTATATTTCAATTCTTATTGCCATAAAACTAATAACACACGCCGTAGCTATGTACGTATGTATGTATGTATATTAAAAATCTATATACAAACCAAAAATAGCAACAACAACAAGAAAAACAAACAATCTTTTTGTTTAAACAAAACTTTATTCCATTAACGCTTTTGCTCACCGTTGCATACAAATGAGAGAAAAGATGGCGTACATACACAAATACACTTCAAAACAAAAACAATTAAAATACCACCAAATAAATAAAAAATCATTGAATTCAAAAAACTAGGTACACGTCTCGTGGTAAATACAAAATAATAGAAAACACACGAAACGCACGACCACACCAAAAAAGTTATCAGTAAACCCATATAAAAAATTTGGAGTTCATAGCAGAAATTCCATCAAAGTCAACAACGACAACAGCAACGACGATGGCAAGAAGTAGAATGGAGTACATATCATAAAAAGGCATACCATAACATGACATACACACAATATTACGCATATAATGGGTAGTACACTCCTACTAGTTCATTATGTAGGTATTACTTACTTCAGTGTTTTCAATTCTTATCACACACAAAATTGCAACAACACCGAACCACAACCAAAAAGATAAAGTCGTGAATAATCATAACAACGGTAATCTTTTAGCTTTAGTAATTTTTTCTTAAACTGATTAGGAAAACACAGAAAAGACAACGATGGCAAACTTATTTGGTAGAAATGAAAAAAAGAGCATAAAAGCATAAAAAACTATTCATATTACTTTTTTTTTACTAATAAGCTGAAAATGTTCACACAGCACAAGATATGATTGCTCTTTCCACAGAACCAACCATATGATATTCACTGTCAATATACGCTGCACCTGTGTGCGCTGTCAGCGGCAACAGCGCTGCAGCAAACGTCAACGAAAAAACGCGAGGGGCGTTTGCGCATTCATTGAATTGGAATTTTTTTTATATATTTATTGCAGTACAATGCAGTTTTTCTTTAGCATTACCACAGGTATAAGTATGTGTGTGCGTGTGTGTGTGTGTGTAAATGCTTGAAAATTGCATTAAGTATGCATATGCATAGGAATTTTTGCGCATATTGCTGCCACTGCTGCACATTTACCATTTTTGCATTTACATTTTTGATTCAACTATATTCTAGCCACCGATCCCCCACTCAGTAGGCACTGTGGTACATTTACTCACCCAGTAAATGATGCACCGAAATCACAAAAAGACTTTTGGATGTAACATTGTACTGGCGGCATTTCTTTAAAAATTTCAGTGGCATTTCCTTTAACTTCTATCCGCGACACCAAAGTCGCAATTTTGATTCCTTTCTTATTACACTGCCGCCTGCTTTTTCTTTAGCCGTACTGCTGTTCTGCTGCAAATCCAATTGAACACACACAAATAATAAATTAAATGTATTAGAACTCCATTTGTGCACACAATTAAACAATTTTATTGGAGGCACTTGTACTACACTTTTATAATTATTCGCATTTAATACCACTCGTTAAATTTGCATATAAATTAAATTTATATGCAATTTCTTAGTAAATTCGATAGAAAAAAAAAATTATAAATGAAACGAGCAAATAAATTTTTTTAGTTGCGTGTGGAAATGCGTCGACAAGATGACAGTTCTGACACAGCATTGACAGCTCTAAATCGCAAGGTTGATTTTATTGTTACTATTGTGAGTGTTGCTTTTCACATGCCAATACTTTATTTATACAATGGCTTTTTAATGGCTCTTTACAAATACTGAAGTATAACCGATTGTGCGATTGTAAGTTGGGAAAATATTTACGGAGAACTTCTATAATCCCATTATCGAGAGCTTGCACACTCTATAACTCCAAGGATCATTCGTTTCTTTCCGCTCACGCTCATAAACCACTGTATTTTGAATTTAACATCCTTATCAACAATGGAAATAAAGACCATTTTAAAATAATATTACACTTTCCGAATTTTGTTGCAAAAAAAAATTCTTAGTCAAACGCTTAATTCTCAGGTACTACGCTCACTGGATTGATGTTGCCGTTTTAGGAATTTAACCACTTCCTGACAATAATAAATGTCTTTACCAAGTTTGGGTGAGATTGCTTAAGTTTTACTCAAGATATCGTGTACACGGACAGACAGGCAGATGGACAAACAAATCAAAATCGTGTATGTAAATATTATTCTATGTACTACTACATCCTATTTGAAGGACAGGTTCATAATTACATTAAGATAAATCAGGTATAACACATAGATGGTAAGTGTTAGTTCACTACAGAACTTAAAACTAACTTAAGTAAAAACTTACGGACTAGCTATTTATATAGATTAACAATATTGCTGTCTGTATTGACTCTAGCCTCTATGAATATCAGAGTAACTTCTTTTTTGTCATCTTTTCTGTCGCTTTTTCATAGATACATTTTTAGAGAAACATTTGCTGGCAGATTTCCCTTTCTAGTACCTCTAATTCAAGTGCCGGCATTGAAGAATTATTATTATCCAAAATCCCAAAGTTCAAAATCACCGTTCCAAGTAAATAAACAATGCCAAAAAGAAGGATTTTCGCAAAAATATAGAAATTATAAGGATTACAGTATTTCTTTTCTTTGCTGATTGCGCCTATAAAATTAAAGTTCTATATTTTCTAAGAAAAAAAATACATTTTGTGTGAAATAAAAAAAATAAAATAATTAAAAGTTTATCGTTTGTTCCTTCTAAAAGTGCCTTAGATTATTACAATGAATTAAATGACAATCCTGAAGATAATGATTTCAAAACAATAAGCTCTTGGTCTAAGCTAAATTACATAACTGAAAAAACCAAGCTTAGTGGACCGCTGTGGCATAGTGGTCGCTGTGGCGTAGTGGTAATGCGTTGGACTGCTACGCAGAGTGTCCGGGGTTCGAATCTCGGCACAGGCAAAATCAAAAATAATTTTTCTACACGGCACCATCTCTTGTCAGGCAATGGCAAACCTACAAGAGTAAAAATTGCTTTGAAAAGCTTTTCACTTTGCCGTTCGGATTCAACATTAAACTGTAGGTCCCTTCCATTCATGTACAAATATAACACGCACAACATGAGTGGATGCGAAAAGCTCGACCTAGGCCCTCCATGGGCTGTTGTGCCATTAAAAGTAAAGTAAAGTAAATGGACCTAAATATAATCCAAACATTTGGTGCATTGGAGATTCTTTCAGCTATAATTTTCGGCGCACTCAAAACTCAATTGACGCTTGGCGCCGAAGACTTACAGTTGTTGTTGGGGAAAAATTTGTGTTTTTCACGAAATTATTAAAGAAGTAGGGAATGAAATGATTTTGATAAAGAACAATTTGGAAAAGATACAATCGCGTATAGGTATACACAATAGCAAAATTAAAAAATTATTAAAAACCGTATGGATACAACGAAAAGTTCGGCCAAAGCCCTCCATGGGCTGTTGTTCCCATGGATACAATTTGGATACAAATAAAAAAGATTGCTTGCGATCTATATCGCATAATATTTCATTTTCTTATTAAAATTGCGAAATATTATGCGATGTTGATATAAAGTATTTTTTTTTTTTATCTAAGAAGTTTCAAATTTGATTTATTTGTGGGTATTAGGGTGGTATTGCATATTTTCCAAAATTGGTTTTCATCAAAATCATTGATTTCCCCAGCTCTTAAATAATTTCGTGCATACACTTGTTCCTTTAATATAATAACTTAAAGTCTGCGGGTCCTAGCCTCAATCGAGTTCTGATTAAGGGAAAATATGTAATAATTAAAATAAGCACTTGACTTGTTTTTTCTTGTTATCTAGTTTCGCTTAAAGTAAAAGCTTATTTTTCGAATCATGTATATGAAATGTTTAGTTAGTTTGAGGATTCTGGTTTGTGAATTTTTTTTGGGGGATTTCGTACGAAACCGTTCCAACTTTGAAATTTCATCTCTACTAAAAAGCTGTATTTTTCTGCATTTAAAGAGTTGTTAATGGAAAAAGTCAATATTTCTTAAAGTTTCAATAGTTTGTGGCAAACGTGAAATACTTAAGTATATTACAGAAAATATTGTGTGATATTTGTATAGTAAAATTTTTGTAGCTGAAAAAGTAGTAAGAAAACACAAACCTTCTTGCTAAATGAGAAAGAAAAAAGAGTGGCAACACTAGTGGCAACACTAACCGAAACATTGTTTTATGTTTCCTTTTCTACCTCAGTTTCATATCTCTTCGGCCCACTCGGTTTTATATTTCACAATCGGTCACATATTTTTCTTCTTTGTTTCGATGAAGTTGCAAGTTCTTTGATCGACAGCAGATACAGTAATACATATAAAAATCAGGAAAAACTTGAAAACAAATGCAGTGAGTTGCAAAAATTGAATCAATCGCCTGTAGAATAATCAAGAAAATACGAGAAAGAAAGACCAAAATAAAAAAGAATACCATTAACTGCGCAGTATAAAGAGACCATTTTCATCCGGAAATTTTCATACATTCAAGGAAAAGTGACAAGTGAAGAAGTACGAATAGAAAAATTTTAAAAGGAAAACAATTATAGAAATTATTTAAAAGTGAACATGCCGAAAGAGGAATATTTGAAGTTGACCTACAATGGACCGCAAAAAGTGAATGCGTATTTGAGAATGCCATCGCCTACATTTGCGGTGCTCTACCGTGAAATTGCGTTGTGTCTATTTGAAGAACGAAAATTGCCTGAATGTGAACTAAAGGCGTACTGGATTGGTGAGTATTAAATGGATTGGGATATTAATGTAAACATTACTAATAGGGTTTCGAAAAGGGAGTAGGATTGCATTTGAAAATTGGATTGGACTGATACGCAAATTGTCTTAAGCTCAAATCTGCACAGGCAAAATCAAAAAGTGAAAAAAAAAAAAATTTTTTACTTTACTAATACTTTTATTGCGTTTCCTCCTTCCTCCCACCTATCAATCTTTCGTCCTATCAATACAAAATTGTCTGCATAAAAAAACAAAAAATAATAATAAGATGGCGACAGCTATAGACAAAAAGGAAGAAAAATTCCGATGTTTGCATTGAAAGTTAATAAGTAATCAATATTACAGCGCGGTCTACGATTTAAAAAGAAAAATCAATTGCCCAATTGCGTGAATCTAATTTTTCATAATATTGTGAATCAAATGTTTCTTAAATTTGTGAAAAGTTAGACTTTACCCCATATGGGGTCTAAACTGTTTTTATTTCATATTTATCAAGGTATTAAACGAAACTTCTCCTTTTCTAAACATATACGTGTAGAATTTTCATTCTAATCAAATTGCAATTTTATTCTTTCTTTTTTGATTTTATCAGATTTCATAACAATGATTAATGTTCGGCAAAGCAATGACTCATTTTTGTGTATAATTTTTTTTCAACAAAACAAGATCTGCTGTTTTTGCTGACAGCGGAAATCGATAACCCAGTAGAATAAAAGTTTTTTACTCAGTTTTCCATTTTATTATTTTCCTTTATCTATTACCTTTTGTTTATGAACAACACCAATACAGCCTGCAGAGTTGTATTATTTATGTATAATTTTTCTAGATATCTTCTAATAATACAAAATGCAACACTGCGTGCATGTTAATAAAACTTACTTAAAACAAAGAGAGCAGAAGAATTGAATGCAAAAACTAACCTAATATAAAAAATCAAGAATTTTAGATGACTAGCGTATTTGCTAGGAAGGAAAAATAAAACAACACAAAATAAATTTAGTGATAAGTGGACAATCATCCATAAAATATTTTAATAACTGTATTCCAGTACAATTTTAGACTTAAGTCATTTTGAACCTAACGAATTGCGTATCATATTACCCTATAATCCTAATTCACCAGCTTACAAGTATAACCAGCGATCACTACTGTCAAAGCGTATTTAAGTTTGAAATTCGCATTAATAGTAGTTTTGGTGATGTACAGTGGCCACCACGCAGTTGCGATTTGACTCTGTTGAACAATTATTTTTTTGGGGGATAAGTTAAGGATAAGTTTTACGCTAGCTATCTTGCAACGATTGATTATATGGGCTACTGCATGGCCAACCGAGGAAGTCAAGTGAATGAAATAGTGTTCCACTTTCGAATAATGAAAACCACATTGAAAAAAATTATTGGTTTCTTATTTACAACAAAATCAAATTCCAAATTATAAATGCTCCACCCTGTATACTCGTAAACATTTTAATTTTAATTTTCTTAATTTTTTGATTTTTTTCAACATTATTGCAGATGACGATGGCGATGACATCGAGATTTTCAATCAAAACGATTATGAAATTTTCATGTCGAAACGTTCGGAGCACCACTTGCATGTTGCTCCACGTAATGTAGAGAAAATGAATAATAATGGCTCCGATGATCAATTTTCAGCCGCTGGAGACGTATCTAATCTCGTTGTGCACGACCGTATTGAATGCGATGCATGTGACGTAGGACCCATTATCGGTTTCCGTTATAAATGCATTGAATGCAATAATTTTGATTTATGCCAACGTTGTGAGGCTCTGCACAAGCATCCAGAGCACATGATGGTACGTATGCCATTTCCAAATTCGCCAAGTGTTATTGAAGCTTGGATAAGCGATGGTGGGCGTTGGGGTCGACGTGCAAGCAAGCGTGCTGGGAAATCATCAAACTCTGTTATTCCCATTCCACCATATATTTCTTATGATTATGACGGTTGTGATCAGAGACTCGCACAAGCTAAAAAGGAAAATCGTCAACGTCATGAACGTAAACATCATCGTCGTCAAATGCGTAATGGTATTTTTTCGCATCTCTATGATATGATGCAAGGTTTTGCTGAGGGTGGTGCTACCAATAGAAGTGAGGGGAACAATGCAGAAGGTGCAGGAGCTAAATCGAGTGCCTCTGCTACAGCAAATGCTAATGTTGAAGCTCAAGTTCAAAATGCTGTAAATGAGGCTGTTAATGCCAGTGAAATAGCTGCTAAGGCTGCGGCAGTCGCTGCAAATAGAGCTATGGAAGCAGCAGGTCATACACCAGTGAATGCAGAGTTCACGTTTCCATCAACACCATCTGCTCCTCTTCCAGCTGAATTTCATAGCAATTGTGAACCAATGGAAGAGGCACAATCATTTGTAAAAGTAAACCCAGTCGCAGCTTCAAGACACAGTACTGATGCTCCCATGACTACTACTCCCAATGCTAAAACCCCACCACCAACTCCTGATACCACAGCTCCTTCTGCAGCTGCAAAGGCTACTAAAGAAACAAATACCAATACAGAGGGCGAATCGATTCCCGTAACTCCGACTCTTGAAAACTTGGCTCAGTTCGTTGATCCCATGTACATGAAGGCGGGCATACAAATTCTTAATAACTTCAGTGAAATGTTTGCCAAAATGCTTGATCACGCTGATGGCGGCGATGGCGGCGATGGCGGTTCATGCCCATTCCTAATGGATTTCAATCAAAAAAACTCGACAAATTCTAATACATCGAAGACAAGCAGCAACTCGTCGTCGGCCAACTTTAAAACTACTAAGGTTGGAAATAATGATAATGCAAAGAAAGATGAAGAAGTTGCATCAACATCTGCTACAGCTACTACTACACCAGTTCCAGCTGCTGTTTCTACCGCTACTGCTGTTATAACTGCTTCTATACTTGAGCCGATAGTGGTTACTCCAGTTGAAGCTTCCCAGAGTCGCCGTCGCTCACAAAACGATGATAGCGAATGGCAATTGATTGAAAAGCAATTTGAAAACAGCTCTGACGACTCTGCAGATGTATCAACAGCATTAACATTAGAATCCCTTGATGGTATTACTTCTATGGATATAAACTTCGAACAATTGAGCAAGGATTTACGCGAACATGTTGAAAATGAGAAGAAACGCGAAGAACGTGCACAAGCAAATGAAAAAGTTGTTACTGCAGCTACTGTTGAAACTGTTACAATTGATGCTGCTAGTACTGCTGTTGAAGTTGCTAGTGCTGCTGTTGAAGCTGCTACTGCTGTTGCTCCGGCTGGTGCTATTGCAGCAGCAGAAACAACAAAACCTTATGATAAGGAGAAGCGTTATCATCCAGGTATGTTACATAATGCGAATTCACATTGATTTCCATACAAAATCCTTTAATTTCACATTTCTTTTGCAGATGACTTCATCAATGGAGCTGTACACGCTATGATGGCAATGGGTTTCAGCAATGAAGGCGCTTGGTTGACACAATTGCTCGAATCTGTTAATGGTAATATATCTGAAGCATTGGATATAATGAGCGCTGCACAGCGTCATAATAATAATAATAAGTAAACAGCGATATAGTTGCTTATTGAAGGGTTTATCCAGCAATTAAAAAAAATGGAATTTTTATAATACTAGTGTTCTTAATTTCAATAATATTAAATGCACACACTTTTTAGTTTCAAAGAAAAGAAAGAATTCTGCACCAAACTAACTCTCTGCCTGACTACCACTGTACTTTTTTTTCTATAATATTCAAGTGAATTAGCTTTTGTCTCTCTTCTTCTCTTTGTGAATGGAGCATTATTCCAACATATTTTCTTTTTATGTGGCGTAGAAAGGCATTGTATTGCTATATATAAAAGCAAATCTTATGTAATTCAATATTATATTACACTATATATTTCATATTATATACTCGTACATTTAAAAAGATTTTGTGCATATACTTATATGTATATCTCAAATTAAATTACATTATTTATCGAAACACCTACCTACAGGTAATATGTTCTATTTAATGTTGTGGTATAAATAAAAACTGGAAAAAAAAGTTTTATGCTCTTTAGGTTTGTTGTTCAAATAATTTATAGAAAACGGTCTTATTAATTTGTATGAATTTAACTTTGTAGAATTTTTAACTGTTTGGGCTCATTATAATCTGCGATTGCCTCCAGGCACGTTGAATAATTTTTTCAGTTACAGCATTGATATTTTCCGGAACGATTGCAAGAGAGTGTGTGCGCTGAGTTTTCTGTATTTGAAATGAAACAAGTTGAATGAAGTTTATGATGATCGGAAGATGTTCATTTTGAAAGATTTCATTATAAATTGCGATTAAATCAGGAAAATTTGGAGGGCCCAATATTCGGCTTCTCATTGTTGTCTGCAGCTCCTCATAATTAAACCAATTTGAACCAGGAATATTAAATGGTGCATCGTGAACCTTCTCGGTTGAACACGAAGTTGAACCGTGAAGGCCGTCTGTGAAGCCCGTAGAACCGCATGTAGACTGTAGACTGTTGAGCTTTTGAACGTAGGTACTGTTAAATACAAATACAATATGGAATAACTACGTTCGTAGAGTAAAGTATAATTTTGTTACTGCAGTTTAGCAGCGACAACTAAAAGGCTGTAAATAAAGCCTTTAATAAAATTATAAGTAAGCCACTTGATTTTTTAGGCAAGTTTATTAAAACACCTTTACTATCTAACCTAAAAGTAACTTAAAAATAATAATACAATATTTTTTCCTCATACTCAGGTAGTCTGATTTTCTTACTTATGTATAAACTTTAACCATTTTACTAATAAACATTTTAAATGGCCCCAATATAGTTATTAAAATTATGGCACATGTCAGCAACTTGTAGTAAGTTTCTTTATTCTTAAAGTTACGCCTAAAGAATCCGGTATTGTAACCAAAATATTGACAAAGCATGACCAATAGGAAAGTAGCTAGACCCAGAGCGTTGTGTAGAAAGTCAATAGTGCTCGTTACATGCGGATGGCGTACAGCCAAGTAATTTACCACACCGAAGATGATATTCAGTAGGAAAAACACACAGGCAGCTATACCTTAATAAATTTTAAGAAAAGTGAAAAGTAAAAAGTGCTTAGAAAATTGCCACATTTGCTTGCAACTTACCATAGCGGCCATGTGTTGTATGAAAGTGTCGTTCCTTTTGTATAGACTTATGCACTGTACCTACCAGCCCTAGCAGGCCTCCAATCAAATGTAATGATAAGTGTATATTGGTTTTCGTGGTCGGGCTGAGAGATCGTGTCAAAATATTAAAGTTGTAACGTGCCATCATAGCCTCGCAGCAAAGAAATACAAACTGCAATGCATAGAATAATTAGAAGGTGAGAAAGCAAATTTTTTTATTATAAGCCTAAAAGTATGCATTATTTATATTAACTACGTAGACTTTGATTGCTCACCCCAAATGTGCATAGGAATGCATGCATCGCAGTCTTTTCCAATTTCATCTTAAAACATTGTATGGTCATGCCCACTGTCACCAGGCATATGAATGTATGATTTAATAAATTTAATACATATCCAAATGAATGCGTTACTGCTCCGTTGCTAAAGAGTACATCGGTTGAGAGATTAGCTGACCATAATTGTGGCGTCAGGAAAACATCAGTCGATGGTGGCGCGTCACAGGTTGCAAACATTTTGTTGTTATGTATGTAGATAACAAATTAAATATATCACTGCAAACGAATAAGAAAACACATTTAAACTATATGATATGAGTTTTGTTTTGATACTCTAAGTTTGGATACTCTGGGAAACTGAAATACTCAAAAATATGTAGTTACGCTGCTTGAATATTAAACCAAAATAATAAACATATGCTAAACTGTAGGGTACGTAAAATGTCTCTTTCTTTTCGTTATTTATCATTTAAACAATTTAATTATTTATTAAGCTTCTACTTGCTAAACACTTTCGATATTTGACTGATAAAAATCCATGTTAGTTTACTCGACCAACATGTAGCCACAAAATACTTATATGCAAAGGGCTTAGAAGTGAATCCCAATGATTTTAAACGTACTTTCGATTAATGTTGAACGAACAAAATGTAATTATTTCGTTGTAGAATTTCTTTTTAAGAAATAGCAAATGCATTTCAAAGGTGCTAGAAAAGTTTTGAGCTCAGTAGCGTCCTACTACTCCAACTGTGAAGTAATACGTGAATCGGTAGTATACCAACCAGCATATCCTAAAAATTATACCTATTAAAATATTCTAATTCCAAAGCAAAAAATAAAATGGCATCCCCAAGCATTGCAAAGCCACCCGTTTCAGACTCAGCGTCGAATGACAGTCAAACTACGCATATTTTCGCTCGTATATTGGAACGATTAGAGATGATTTTGAATATATTAAATCAAATGTGCATCGGTTTCGTTACTATTTATATGTTATGGCTTTGTTGTAGTTGGGGCTTGCGTACTATGCAGCTGCACGCCTTTCTGGTGACCATCGGCGTAAGTATGTATATTCGACACAGTCGAAACCCTAAAACATTGGAGCTATTTTGGAACTGAATCGGAGCGCAATATATTTGTTTTTTAAATTAGGTGTTTCGGTTTTTTTCGAATTTATGATCATTCTTTCCGACGGATTCTGTAATATGATGGATTAAATATACCCATATATTTTTTTAATGTGGCTCAGTGTTTTATGGCATTTGAATGAAATGCCTTTGAAAATCCGCTGAAAAATTTAAATAGATTAATTGATGCACAAATACTACAAGTTGAAGTGTACGTGTACGGAATTTGTATTTTAAAATCTTTATAAAAGCAATGAAATGAGAACAACTCAGTTTCGCTTGCTAGATTCCAAAGTATTCACCAAAATTCAAAGGGATTGTGTAAATCGTTTCATGGAAAAACACTCTCCATTCCGCCAAAGGTATAATTAAACCTTTTATGAAAGTCGGGAACGTTTGAGAAATCATTATCTGCTTTATCTTTCGGTAATTTTGGCAAAAATTCAAAAAGGGGGTAAAATTTTTTCGTATATAATACATTTGTTTCGAAAATCCATGTACGGGTTAAAACTTTTTCTCTGGTCTTGAGTTATGAAATCTCCAACATTGTGGATGGAACTAAATCCTGATAGGAACAAAGTGTTAATGTGAACATGAAAATGCTGAGGAGTTTTTCCCAATATCGCCAAGTCCACCTCGTTTCCGATTCCGATACATGTGAAGTTTAGAAATTATTTAAATTATTTTTCTTAACTTCTGTGCTATCTATCAATTTATACAAAATATAATATGTATGTGCATAACAGCTCAGACTCGTTAGAAAATAGGCATGAATAATTGTTCAATTAAGTACTTTTAAAAAAACATGGATATTAATATCTGAATAATTCTCTAGTATTCTCTACTCATGGCTGAGGCAATTATGAGCCACTACAGTAACAACATGCTGACAATTAACTTTAAACGTAAGACACGGACGACCATACATTGGGTGATGATGGTGTTGGGCGGAGGATGTGGTGTTGCCGGCTCACTTATCATGTTAATAGCACTACGATTTCAATTCAATTCGACACATGGAAAATTGGGTAAATATAAAAATTTGGTGCTAAGCATTCAGTGGAGCAAAGCAAGTAAATGACTGACACATTTAAGTGATTCCACACTTAAGTTTTACTAATGTATTCCCCCTGAATTTCACTCAACAGGCTTCGCAGCATTCGTACTCTGTTTGGTGAGTCTGCTCTCAGGATGCTTGGCACTTTTCTCAACTGCACTCAGGAGAATACTAAGGCCTTTGCTGAGTAAAACATTTCATAATATTGTTGGCCTAGCAACATTTGTGGTGGCATTAGTCACACAATATAACGGTTATTACTTCTTGAGAAGTAGAGTCGATTTGGGATTTAGAACGTTGTTGGAATGCGTTACTCTGGTATCATTAGTTTTGACTTGTATAGGGCCATTGAAATCGTTATTTCGAAAAATATGCAATCTTCTGGGTATTTAAAATATAAATATGGAACTTGGATTAACTTTTAACTTTTGAAGTACCCTATTTGTCATCAAAATTAACGTTCGAATGGACAAAATAATTTTCATGGTAAGCAAATTATTTTAACATTACAATATTATATAAGCTCCAGTGTATATGAAATTGAAATTGTTGGATTATCAAGAAATATACTCGTATACTGAGCAGCATTAATTTGTTGTATAACTTACTCGTTTGCTTTAGATAAAACTCAAATTTACACGCAAAACATTCTCGCAAATTTAACTTTAAATGCTCTAAATTGATATTTGAATTCGCTGCGTTATGTTGTGAAGCAAAGGCTTTTGAAAATACCATATCTAGCTCGGAAAGCCTAAGATTGGACATTCTCTGAGAAGATAATCACCTGGGAATAAGCAAAGTGAGCCACAGCCACTATGTTAAAATGAAAAAGAATCTTACGCATCTCCCAGGCTCTTTTTAGATAATGAATAAAATAAGAGTGTAGGTTAAAGCCATTCGTGCACAAAGAAAAGGAATGGGTTTAAATTTTACCAGGCTTACTTTACTTTTAGTGGCACAACAGCCCATGGAAGGCCTAGGCCAAGCTTTTCGCAGCCCCTCATGTTGTGCGTGTTATATTTGTACATGAATGGAAGGGAACTACAGTTTAATGCCGAATCCGAACGGCGAAGTGAAATGCTTTTCATAGCAACTTTTGCTCTTGTAGGTTTGCCATTTTTTCATTTTGCCTGTGCTGAGATCGAACCCCGGACACTTTGCGTAGCAGTCCAACGCATTACCACTACGCCACAGCGACCAATTTTATCAGGCGTCATACTTAAAATTAACTGCAAAAATATGCGCCCTAGCTAAAACTTAAACTTGAAAGTCTGTTCAAAACCATTTTCCTAATTCACTCCAACATTTTTGAAATGTGTTTACTTCAATTGGAAATATTTATGCCTATGTTAAATAAGATAAGTATATACTATGATATATGGTAATTAATAAACTAGATATGTACATATGGATGCAGAGTTATAAATGACAACACAAACTAATGAAAAGGGAACAGAGTAACTGGGTAACCCTATTTATAGATAATGCTGTGCGCAATTATGTAATAAACTTTAACAAATTTACGTAAGTTTTTGTGTGTTAAATTATAGTCAATGCTTTACATGTGAAATGTAGAAAGTTCTTCCTTTTAAGTATGGTATGTAATTATTAAGTTCATAAGCAAGGAAGGAAATGGCTATTTTTGTTTGGGATTCCTGGAACACTACTACTTCTGCCTTTCAATGTGATTTTGTTGATATTGATGGATTATATATTTTTATAAAACTGCGAAGGCCACAATAGGTATACTACCGGATGTTAAGTTCTTACGTCCCCAAGAGCACCACTAAGTTCATATGTAATCCCTCATAATCGCAATTAGTCCACTACAACCTTTATCTTACTTACCTTAAATTAAAGATAACAATCACAGTTTCAATCTGTATAGTATAATCACAAAAAACTAATCAGTCAGAAATAAAGCAAGAAATAACCAAACAAAACGCGCGCGTGCACTACCGCCACCAACGAAATGCTGTATCGAATTGTGTAAAAATCGCAAAAATGCCAAGCTTAAAGAATTTACAATATACAACTTTAACATAAAAGCTTTAATATTACGCGTCAGAATGCATAAAAACCACCGATTACCCATACCATACAAAACAGTTCGTGGAAATAAGAATTATAAGTATTGGCGCGCTAAAAATGCATGTGATTTCTCTTTTAGCTACCTACTGTCTGACTGCCAAAGTTCTGGAAACACACGTGTCGTCACAAAGTTAGGTTTACCGTCGTAGTATCGCCAACAATGTAGCGCTGCTTGGAAATCCCCTCTACAAACATTTGTATTTACACACTTACGTAAACTGTTACCATGGTCTGGTTTTCATATTTGCTGTGGTTGGTTGGCGGCTGCTTGCTTGATTTATGGTAATTAAAAATTATTGAAGAAAATTTTTACCAAAGCCACGCTGAAGTTATAATATGTTAGAAACGCAAAAGTGACTGTCTGCTAAAGCTTTGGAAATAATCGTAAATGTAGCAAGCCTAAGCTTTTTGTTGTTGCTTGTTTGTTGCATTTAGTGCCGTGATTCATCAGCGTAAGTTATCATGATGAAGTTGTATTTCATTCTATACGCTACAATTCAAGTTTTAAGCATAAGAGTATGAATAGGTAGAGATTCGGTATAAATATCCACAGATAAGAATATTTGTTTACTATACTTACTTATCACTAAGTGGGTACCTATAGGGTAGAAGGGGGCGCATTCGCCACTTCCATTTTCAAGTGTTGTCCAAACTAAACTTTTAACTATTCTAGAAAACTTATTTCTTATGTACTGATCTACGTTCATCCGCCTTTAATTTTTAGGTTCTCTGGACTGAATATCTTAATGATTTCTATTATTTTTCCTCCTCTTTTCAAAACGTCTAAACTGTCCCACCCATGATGCACAATCGCCAAGAAATAAAATTCAGGATTTATGATAAATAACAAAAAATATGTGCTCTTTAATTATAACATATTTAATATAATTAAAGAACCTTTAGTAAATCTTTAAGAATACTTTGAGATCTTTATTTTCTTATACATAAGTAAATGAAAATCACATAGAAAAACAAACACCAACATGCCACACCGGAAGAAATTTTTCGCGTAAATAATTGAAAAGGATATTAGAAGATATGCTTACTTTGAAATATTTTCCCTGTGCCCCAAAAAACAGAAAACTACTACTCTCCGCAATAACTTGCATAGTTAAACTAAGTTTCAAAGCTGGAGAGATAAAGGATGATCGATGGAAGTCCAAATTGTCGTTTGTTTGAATTAGAAAGCTCTCTTAAACTTGAAGATAAGTGGAGGTGGCATCTGTGTCCCAGTGGTGAATCCTCCCCCTTCTACCCTACATCAGTAATTCTTTTATATTTACCGTGAAGTGATTCGCTTGATGTTATATTGATGTTTTACTTTAACCCATTCTCTACCAGTTACTATAACCGGCTCGATATAAAATATTTGAGTAAATCTAGATATTGCATATTGACATAAGTATAAATTTTCGATTTATAATAGTGCAATGAGCTCATACATAATGCTTGAACTTATCTATTAAATAAGTATATTAAAATGTCTACTATCAATCTTAATTGAAACAAAATAAAATATTACTTAGAAATAACATTTCTAAGAAACTAAGAAATCAAACTAGTGAAAATGCAAATCGATCGTCACCCAAAATTGTCATAAAATTTTGTATGGAAAATTAGAGAATTCATGACAAATGAGAGGATACGACACCGAATTTAATAAATTGGTCCAATGATATTTTCTGATTTTGAAATAATCTTCATCCTATGTCGTTTCGTCCTCTGGGGAACATAGGGTCTCTACAAAACGATACTATCCGTTGCAATTGTTTTGACTTCGTTGAAAGGTTTTCCCGGTTTGTTGTGTCTCTTTTTGTCTGTGGCAAATACTTTTCCCCACTTGCACTGAGGCACGTGTACCGATTTGCCAGTTCCCTTCAACCGTTCATTGTTTGGTTTGCTCAACCTTACCTCTGATAAAATATGGGAGTAGTTTATATTTGGATGAGATGTTATTATCTGCCTATATCTTCCCGTTGCCGGGAAAACACTACTAAAAGTTGTAAAGTTGTCGACGTGTTCAATAGTAATGTCTGCTACGTTGTATTTGTTTGTCGAAACAGTTTATTTCAAAAGCCTTGGTTTTAAAATCTGCTTGGATTCGCTCAGATTGTAGATTTTTTTTTCGCATATTCGATCAGTTAAAGGACCCTATCGGCATACTCACATGATTGCTAAAATTTCAACGTATCCCTTTACGACATCATGGATTTTGTGTGGATGTTGTTGAAGACTATCCGTATACCGAAAGCCAGAGTATTCAGAGAACGAATTTCATGGATAATTCTGAGTGTTTTTTTTTAATTATGTATTTTTTCTAGATAAAAATCAGTTTAAATTACGCTTTCTGTTTTCCAACTAGCAAAGGGGTCATTGCATGTGTGTGGTATAATATTCTAAATCATCTATGTACGAGTATAGCCAAAACTAAGATATAAGCACAATATTAATCACACTCCACACTTAATTTCCGTTGAAAATTGCAGTTTATTCAACTGTAACAAATTAAATAAAGTTTAACCTTTTTCAACGGTAAATTGATTTATTAAATACCTGGGTACCGGTTTTAAAAATAGAATTGCTAATTATTTGAAACTTTAGTAAACGCAAAGTCATTACACACCACACACACTTTAAGTGAAAGTATGTTTTATTTTTGCGTTATTTTTTATTGCGATCAATGTCAAATTAAAAGCATTATTTTCATTGTTAATTTGTTATTTTTTTTTTTGACTTTATGTTCAAGAATTTTGTGTACATTTTTTTGTTTCATTTTGTGCTTTGAGCCAATTTAACAGCGTGATTAAGTCTAATGAAAATTTGTTAAATAATTATATATGTACAGTAGAAATAATTATTTATCTCGTTGTTAGTAGGAGTTATCAATTTTTTACTGTTTACGAGTTTTTTATTTTAAACAAAAAAAAGGTAATTGGTAATCTGAAATAATTTTAATATAAGTATTTGCAATTATAAGAAACTTTAGTTTATATTGAGGTAATTTTGGTAGAGGTCAAGGGTTAAAATTTCAATATACAAACATATCACTATGTCTGTTCTTCAGTCACGTATCTCCATACAATGTATAAAATTACCTAAGAATCCAGATGGAAATAAGTTGTCGGCAAGTTAGAGTGAAAATTTTTGAGCCATTTCTTCAACCTCTTAAATCCACTTGAACACTGAAACTTTTTTGCAAATCTTAGGGTTTTTTCGTTTTCTTCAAAATGGTACTTTGGAGATATTTTGTTTATAATTCTGGTGAGGGTCTATCATACTCTAAATCATATTCACTCCTATAGTTACTTAACGATCCAAGAGAAATATTTTCATTGGATTATACTGTAAATACAATAAAGATACAAGATATGGAATTTTGCAATGGCTCGCAAGAATGATAGAAAGCATATTGCGCATTGCGTTTGGTCAAAAATTAAATCTACGGCACATGTGCGTCATGCCAGACCCAATGCTGTGATCTAATTGGTTATAGTGTGTTTTCGCTCGACGAAGAGAAATAAGAACAACAGATTCTGCTAAACAAAATGTAAATAAAGGTCTGGTATGACGTGGCTAAAAAATGGCGAACCAAAAAAAAAATGCGCAATACCTAATTTCGTAATCTATAATTCTTGAATGGGAGTTGTTAAAATGCTTCAATACCAATAACTTCTCTCAGTAAGAAAACTAACCTTAGCAGGGAAAATTAGACTTGTTTGACTAAATATAACGAGAATCCATTGAAGTCAAAGAACCGATTCTAAAAGTATAAACAAAAATAATTAATCTTAAAAAGTTAAAACTCAATTCCACGCAAAAGTCTTCATTTTCTACCCCTACCTTCTGCGAGTCTACTGAGAAATTTATTGAACTTTGGATATCAATAATAAAGTAGAGTTAAGCTGAGATAAGTTAAGATTCATATGTACTACATACTTATACTTACTATAACCATTGAATGAATTCCAATCCACTTAAACTTAACGTTTACCTTATCAATGCTACGTGCGCGACGCGATTCTGTCTAACTTTGATTGTCTATTACTATCCGAATTGCGATAACAATCGATAAATGTTAACCGCCGCTAACTAATAAGCTAACTTAAGCCATTTAAATAGTAAACATTTTATAAAAATAGGAAGAACGTGAGAATTTCCACTCAGTTTGAATTAAATACAAATAAAAATAAAAATCAATAAAAATAAAAATAATTTGATATCTACTAATCTTGCATTAAAATTCATGCATTTTTTATTTTAATATTAAAAGGTCTCCTATTGTTATTAAGTAAGCACCTACTGTCGGACGATGTCACTTAATTTTTGGGGAAATTTGATAGTGTCAAGATTTTGTCAATAACTGAACCGTTTTACACCGTTTATTTTACCTATCGATTAATTAATAATAATTAACTGTAGTAACTAAGTATGTGCTTATGTAGTTAAGGCCAACGGTATTGATATTTAACAATGAAACCACAAATGTGGTGAGAAAAAACTTCAGACTTCAAAGTTCTTCTTGAAATTGAAGGCTTCGCAAAAACATACTGACCTTATGCGGTTGTGGAAATTCTACTATTAACGAATAAGGAAAATAAAAGTGAAGTAAATAGTTGTAAGTACATAAGTATATTACGTAACTAGTACATCATGCATTAATTGCTTTTTCATTATTTTTCGTTGCCACTTTCATAATGCTATTCGTATTCTGCGAAGTATGCAAATAATAGGCTGTGCTGCCGTGGGTGCCATAAAGTTCGCAATTGCCCACTTTCTCATCATACCTTAGAGTGATTTCAACACTTCCTACTCCTCCTCCTCTAAATTCCGATACACAAAGACAGTTTTTTCTTCTGACCGATTTGATTTTCTTTTTCGTCAAATCCAATTTATTTTTATAAATCCTTGCCGAGAGTGTGTTTCTAAAATCGGAGAGCAGTCTGATCCTTCTTCATTTACGCAATATGATCTCGCATGTGATTAGAATCGGTTAACGCCTTTAGTAAATAACGTAAACTTGCTTAATATTTACTACATACATACTACATACGATATGCATTTAGGATCCGTTTTCGGTCGAATGTCAGATCACAATTTTACAGGGTTTTCACGAAGAAACCGTTTGAGCGATTTAAAGTACGAGAACCGAATACAACCACACGATTTGTGTTCAATCACAGACTTAACGTTGTGTCGTTCGCCTGGAAGCACCCGAAAAGTTTTGCTTTTATTTGTTTTTCATTTTCAACATCCTCATATAACAAGTAAAGGGTGATTTTTTTGATACTTAGTTTTTGACGTTAATATTTCGGACAGTTCACGCATGATTTTTGACATGTGTCAAAGTAAAAAATGCTCAGTTTGGTTTGCCATTTCATCATGAATAGACTTACGCCTGAACAACGTTTGCAAATTATTGAAATTTACTATCAAAATTCGATCCCGATTCTTATGGCAAAATTATCTTCAGCGACGAGGCTCCTTTTTGGCTCAATGGATACATGAATAAGCAGAATTGGCGTTTTGGAGTGAAGACCAGCCAGAGGCAATTCAGCAACTACCAATGCATCCCGAAAAATACTCTATTTGATGCGGTTTATGTTCAGGCGGCATCATTGGGCTGTACTTCTTCAATGATAACACGCTTTTTTTGCCGAAACTGCAAGAATTAGACTTGGCCGACATGTGGTTCCAACAGGACGGTGCCACATACCACATTGCACGCGAAACCATGCATCAATTGAGAGGCAAATTTGGTGAGGAGTTAATCTCACGTTTTGGTGCAGTCATGGTGCAGGGGTATATTAAGTCTCTTGTCTATAGGAACAAGCGAAATACGATTTCTGTTTTGGAAGCCTTGGAACATTGAATGCGTCATTGGTGAGATTCCGGCCGAAATTTGTAAAAAAGTGTGCCAAAATTGGACCATCAGAATGTACCACTTAAAGCGTAGTCGCGGGCAACAATTAAGTGAAATTATCTTTAAAAAGTAAATGGCAGGAATTGATTTATCGATTCGAATAAAAATTTCAGTCAGTTTTGTAAAATTTCTGAGTTTTTTTGATTTTCAAAATCCAAGCTCTTAAAAAATCACCCTTTACATAGTATCATTCACTGTATGTTAGAATTAATAAAATTATGTTATTGATAGAAAAAAATTAAAACATTATTTTTAAAAACACATAAAAATAATATAATAATAAACAAATGCCGTTTACAAATTATGGACTATTTATAGTAGAAAAGAAAAAGTTTTTGAAAAGTTTCGATTATTAGTTCAAATATGTATGAATGTTGCCTAAATTTATAAATGGTTAGGAATGGACTTTGCAAGGCTTCGGAAAAAAACACAATATTCACATTCAGATGTAAAATACGAAGAGTTTCGTTGTTTAACGATGAAAGTTCGTAAAACAAAGTCTGTTATAAAAATAGAGGGGCTTTATGGTGAAAAAATGTAAATCTTGTATTTTAGAAAGTGGTTGAGAGTGTTGTAATAAAGAAAATCTTCTTCTTCTTCCTCCGTTCATTTGAACCCATAAAGAACATTCATTAAATTTTCGTAACATAACATACATACATATACGATTATATATTTGCATAGATATGTAGGTTTTAACAATAAGAGTTAGTAACAGAAATTGTGTCATTGCAATTAAAAGCCAACTGATCAATTGTAGGGTGCAAATACTACATCATTAGAACGTTAGTTTAGTAGATATGAATGTTTCTCGGAATAATATTGTGCATTGCAGCAGTATTTAAATACATAATACACACATGTGCACTTACAAAGGCATACACATACTCGTACATACTTATTTACTATGTGAATACCTCAATACATGTACATGTGCGAATGTGAATCCCAAACAGGTCGTTTAAATCGGCATTGCAAAATCGAAAATCGCAAAAATACATGAGAATATGGCAAATGTAGCAGTGCTAACATTTCTAAATTATTGTACTTTATCAGTTTCGTATTTGAGCTCTGGATAAGTGGGTGGATAAATTGATAAAACACAAAAGTAAATAAAAATACAAATAAAAATAAAAATAAAAACATTCACAGAATGCAGAAAGTTGCAAAAGATTACTACTTTTGTAATCATCACAATCATTTCAATTAATTTAAATTTCTAATAAATTATACTTTTCAAAACAAAGGAAAATCCAAAACAAATAAAGACAATTTTTAAGGGGAATTCGCTTGTGTTGTGTAAATAAATATAATATTTATAAAAATATACATTATAAAAACAATACGTAGTTAAAGATAAGAACGCGCATTAATTGCTCTCTAACTGCACATCGACTCACATTTTCACTAATCTTTTATTGTAAATAGTTCGCAAAAGTTTTGTAATAATCAATTAAATTGATCAGCGATGAAGTCCAAACGATATCATGTGCCTGCATTCGTAGGCAAAATCATACCAGTTATGAGTGTGAAATAAATCATTTTGCAGCTTCTACGAATTTATGCTGAGTGCTTTTTTCGCCTTTTATATACTATAGCATCCAATTCAGCGAGCGATTTGCCAGGTGTTCCGCAAATGAGTCCTTGAAATTTGCACCTGCCAAAACGTGTGACTAAATTAGTTTTGGAAAAATTATGGTAGGGCAACCACATCGAAATGAATACTTATGTACAGCGACGAGTGGGGTTGCCAACTGCGCTAGATTTTGCGGAATTAGCCGGAATTGAAGTAATTTGTGTGAGTCCCGGGGAGAGCTTCTGCGTTACACAGGGCAATAAAGTTTCAAAGTTTTCCTTTAGACGTCTAATTTTCATAATTTTCCAACGGTTTTACGGAATTTTTAATCAATGAAGTAGATACTCAAACTACTAAATAAAATAAATACCAATCTTAAGCTGTTATGATTTTAAGTATTTAGGTGATTGACAAGGTGTCGAATCATATCGTATTGTCATGATGCTGTCATTATTTTTTATGAAAAATTAGAGAATTTATGACAATTAAGAGGATACGACACTGAATACGACACCTTGTGAATACCCAGAATGAACAGGAACACCTAAACTGCAGGCGCTATGGTGACATGAATAACCGACGTTTGCCGATATTCATCGGTAGTACCGATTTTTCTCAGACCTACCATATTTCTTATTATTATTGCAATGATCATATTTTTTAAATATTCAATATATGACTTGCTTCTTGCTTCAGACGAAGTGAAAGTCCACTATCCGATTACCGATGAAATGGAATACTAAACGAAAACGTAAAATTGTGAGGAGAGGGCGAATAGATTTCATCAACGCAAGGATGGTCCCTACATTTGATAAAGCCAAAGTTTCTGATGACAATGCGATCCATATTACAATCGCTGTTGCAGAAGTGTTGGGTCACGACATAACGTAACTCACAATCAATCATTATCAATCATGATCGATGTTCTGACAACCGAGTAACAGAAGCTAGAAAAATTCGATACGAATTCCTTTCAAACGTAATTTAATTCAAGATATATTATTCTATGGTTAATATCGTCACCTAAAATCCAAAATGTCGTAAACATTTTTTTTTAGTTTTATGCAACACAGTAGTAGTTATGCAACGGATTCAGGTATTTCTGAGCGGAATTAGGTTTATGAAATTCCAGCACCTGTTGTTACGTTTTTTGAATTTGGTTATTAAGATCGCTATTTTATGGCGCATGAGTTAAATAACAAAATTTGTCGTAGAGAGTAAATAGCCTCAGCATACTTTTAGGCGTAGATTGCAACTTTGTTTGATAAGCGAAACAGCGCAAATGGTCTTTAATAAAAAATGTAAGATATATTATATTTATATGTATATGTAGGTACAATTATTTGCAGCAAGCACCAATTTTTATATGTATATACGGAATAGAATTTTTCACGCACCCACTCATACCACATACTCGTACAAAAGATTAACAATGACAACATTGCACTAAAAAGTGATAAAAAGACTAAAAAGTTTTAAAAAAAGTTCGCATTTCATTAAAAAAAAAAATTTTATACTTATGGAGTATCACAATCTTCTTCTTCGACGCCTGCGTTTGCTCTCCTATCAGTTGAAGTGTCAGAGCAGAGCTTAAAAATTTACACGTTTTCCGTTGCTGTCTCTTTTTAAATTGATAAGAATAAACAAAATAAATCTAATAAATTAATAATTTGAAAAATTCCTATGGAGGATCCCAATCTGAACATAGCTGCCAGTACAACGCGAACCTTCAACTATGGCAGCACAACGCTAAATACAAATTCGAATCAGCACTCCAGCAATATTGATAGCGACGAAAGTTTAGCAAATCGTTTCGCCTATCAGTCGCTGCCGAGCTCATCCTCAGCGAATTTATTTCGTAAGGCGCCTTTTCGTCGTCCACGCGATTCTGCTTCCTTCGTCATATTATCCTCACGCGCAATGAAAATGTCCGGAGAAAAGTCAAAGTCGAGCGAAGGGACGCGGCTATTCTTTGAAGGTTTGCAGATTACCTTGAATGTTGTAAATCAAATTTGTATTGGCTTTGTAACAATCTACATGAGCTGGCTTTGTTTACGTACCGGCTTAGCAGGTACCGCTATACACGCTTGGCTGGTCACAATTGGCGTAAGTATGCTTGCATTTTCAATATCGATTAGTGTTACGCATCTGGTATAGAGATGAAATAATTTTCGGACTTTAGCACTTAGTTCGTGGGAGCATTTCACTACTCAGGAAGGGGAAATCAGATAAAAAGTAAGAAAACTTTTTTAAACATGTACAAGACAAGACAAAACGTAAGAGAGAGATCCTTATTTTGAGGATCTTATATTAATTGAAAAAAATTGGATACGTTTAATTTTTTGATATGTATTTAAAGCTAGCCATCGTTAGCTTTAACTAAGTTTATTTGATTTCTTTCCACATCAAAACAACCTTACTCTTCAATTTACACCTCCATCAAAAATGGTTTTACGAGGTCATAATCGCTTCATAATTCTGTAACTATGTTCTTATAAGTATACCTAGCTCGGAATAGTTAGAAAATAATATTATTGTAGCAAAAATAATAAATCTTAAAAATTGCTGTGCCACAGCAATTCTGATTTACTGGGCAGTCCAGCGTTCAAACTCCACGCAATTAGACTCCAACATTCCAATAAAGGAGTGGCACCAGAAATGATTATTTTAGTGTTTAGTATATTTCTTTCATTCTATTAGAATTCCTGACGTACAAACCTAAAAGTAATTAATTTCAAAGCAACTAATTGATTTCTCTTTTCTCCTGCATAATCATTTCCTTCCTATTCAATATTACGTAAAGTTCTCCTTTCTGATGGCCGAGGCAATGATGTGCCACTACGGCAACAATGTGCTAACATCAAATTATAAACGTACAACAAAAACCACAATACATTGGATGCTGCAAGTGTTGGGCGGCGGATGCGGTGTCGCAGGCGCACTCATCAAAGCAATACAAAAAAATTTCGCATTACATTCAATACATGGCAAATTGGGTAAGTAATTGGTCGGTATACTGGTCTGAGATACATTTACGCATATGTACATATGTATGTAGGTACATCTTTATCAAATTAATACGTGTACGAGTATGTCCACCATTATGTAAATGGGTTAATTTTGTTTCTTTTAGGTTTTTCAGCATTCATTCTTTGCCTGGTGAGCATGTTGGCCGGGCTGAGTGCATTATTCTCACAGCGCCTAAAAAAGGCTTTTAATCCGCTGTTGAATAAAACCTTTCACAATTTTTTGGGTATTGGTACGTTTGCTGTAGCTTTATCAGCACAATATTACGGTTATGAAACTGGGTTTTTCAGCCGTAAAGTTTCTAGTGATTTTCAAGTATTGATGAAATGCGTAACTTTAATATCGTTGTTCCTCACTTGCATCGGACCATTGAAGGCGCTGTTTCACAAAATTGGCAGTATCAGCAGGCATTTTTAAGCTGAACTGAAATCATTTGTTGTAATTTATTATATTAATCATATTCAAATTTAAGGACATTAAATTTTTTCTAAAATAAGTAATACTAATTAATTTTTTGTGTAATTTCTTTTATCAATAAAAAGCCAAAGCTCAACAACTACCAATGCTACGTATATGGAAGATTAGAGGTGAAGAGTTATGGGAAAAATAAATAAAAAACTTTTTGTAAATTCTTGCTTAGACAAGAAATGTGTGCATTTATTTAAATTTATTATTATAATACTTTTGCAATAAAATTGTCAATACATGAATGCATAAATTAAATAAATATTTCTTATAAATATAAAAATAAATAAAAAAGAATTTAGGATATTTTATTAATTATAAAAATGAGATTTTTCTTTTGTTGTGTTTTGTTTGTTTTTGCAATAAAGTACCTACTCATACAATAATAAAGCACTTAAAGGCATTTAAGGAGAAATGGAAGATGGTATTTTTTTTTGCTCTTTTTTAAAATAATATTCATTAACTTTGCTAATGTAAATAAGAGTTTGTGTGGCTCTAATTATCACTATTTCAGTTGAAATACGAATAGAAATAGTTAGTTTTACTTTTCCTTTTTTATATGTTGTATAAAGTAATCGGTTGCATCTTTCGGTTGAATAAGTATGCATCACTAATTATAGTGAAAAATGGTTCGTTTAATTGCTAAATTAGTGGACACTGTGGAACTTATTAGTATTACCGATCGAAATCTCATGTATTCACTTGAAATCGAAATTAAAGTTGAAATACCACGATTTTCGTCATTTCGATTACAATTATTAACCGTGAGAATAAAAAGCATTTAATTTTCCACTAAACAAAGATATTTAATTCAGTAGCAATAACACATCATTACCTAAAATCACAACACAAACATATGACATTGACAAAAAGATAATCAAATTAGTAAGTTTGATGTACTTACTAATGGAACAATTTGAATTTACTTCTGTATTTGCTAATAGATAAAGCTGATTTCCACTAGTGGACATGTTGGATCGTATGACAAAATAAGCTGTCACGTTCAAAATTCATTATTCGAGTAAATAAAAATGCATCTACACATTCCACTGTTAACTGGAATCACATACAATACAAGCCGAAGCCAAATAGTAGATTTTAAAATCCATCGGTACAAAAATTTGACAATATTGCTAAGCATGCGAAACTGAATATAAGGAAAAATTTGCGATAAGCTTTCTGGAGATCAATTCAAAATGCTTCCACAAAGCGAAATCACTAATCGACAACAAAAACCAGCGATTACCGCTGCTGTTGGTTACGCAGTAGAAATCAACAATGTCAAAAATTGTATCGCCTGCGGTGCGGAATCTACAATAAGTACGATCCATTAATATTAGATTTCTCAACCGATTTTCCTGTTTCTTTCTGATAATATCTTCACTGCTTCTGTTGTGATGCGCGATGTTTGGCATACTTATGCGTTAAATAAACAATAATTGTTGTAAAATACAAATTTGGCATTCAAGTAAGCTGACACTTGTCCACGGCTCAAGATTGAAGGCAAGGATTTGCAAAATTGTGAGTTTAGTGCACAAGCGAGGAATTTTTAATTTTTCTTAATTAATTAAAAAATATTTCAGCACAGCTACTCAACTGGTGATCTTGGCTTGCATTAACAAAACAGCGCCTAACGCCAATTGAAGTACGACAATGGAGGGAAAAGTCATGATACCTAATAACTACACTAGAAACTGAAAATCAGTAAGCGATCACTAGTGATTATCTACCTTCGCATCAAACTATGCCATCATCTTCGATATCTATGTGAAATTGAGAATATAAGAGGCTATTTCGTTAAGCAGCAAAATATTATCCTTTCGTAAATAGCATCCAGAGGTAGGTGGAACGAAATAAATCTAGGCAGACATATGTTTGTATGGTGATCAGTTCAAGTTTCAGTTCAGCATTGAGTATTACATGTAGGGAATACAGAAACCAGTAGATATATTTATGTACATATGTACATATATATCATTCAAACAAAAAAGGTTTTACTTTATACTACAGAAGAATCCATGCAAATTCTACCTACCATTTAGTGTAACGTTTGATAGGAAAAGTTTCAATGTGGTGACGCAATACCATCAGGCGACCTGCACTTACAGCGCCAATACTACCACGGCCATACTGTTGCAACTGCTCGAACGTAAGAGTAGCAGTGGAAGATGTATCACCACAGCAAAGTCGATCATTACAATAACGACACTTGTTGTAGTTGCTAGCAAAGCATACATCTTCCTCATCACAACATACACTACCAGCGGCATCCATGGTTTTGCTACGCTGATCATAACGCAAATACAGAGTCAAGCAAATGAACAACATGAAAAGTAAAGCACATGTGGCACCACTAGCAATGCTAGCACTTTCCAATATTGGACGTGGCAATTGAGGTTGTAAGGAACCATCCAGCTCTTTGAATTCACAACGTGCACCCTGAAAACCATTAGCACATATGCAGTTATTCATAATGGAATCGCCTATTTTCACAATAAAACAAGTGCCATAGTTTATACAATAAAATTTATCGAAATCGCCAGAGCATGGGTATGTGGGGAAATGGATGTTGGGGCGCTGTGTTGTTGTTGTTG
The DNA here is from genome assembly GCA_958295655.1 of Palloptera scutellata. Taxonomy (NCBI): domain Eukaryota; kingdom Metazoa; phylum Arthropoda; class Insecta; order Diptera; family Pallopteridae; genus Palloptera; species Palloptera scutellata. The sequence goes on from OY282452.1 coordinate 67,186,036, forward strand.
TAGAAGTTGTTGTGGTCGTTGTGGTAGTGGTTGGTGGTGTCGCTGCAGACATTGACGAAGATGGACGTGGCTTTGAGATAGTGCGACTAGAGCATGCTACAGCAAAATTTTGCTGCTGTTCCAGCATTAGCAAAACGAAGGCACACAAAATTAGTGCAAGGGATGTAAAAGATATTTTATGCTTAAAAGAAGACATTTTTGTTTTAATAGGAATTGAAAACGTTTTTTCAGATATTGGCAAGAAAAATTAGACAAATTGGAATGAAAGTTTACAAAGAATACTGTTAACTGTAGTGTTTTAGAACGAAGCAGTTAATATTTTAAGTTTAAGTTAATAATTGTGTATGTAATGCGAGGCGAGCTTATTTTTTCTAGCTGCTATTTAAATAAACAAAGTATAATAATCTTTGATTTTTGTTACTTTTTAGTGTTGATTATTTTGCATTTGGTTTAGATTTTTGCTTTTATACTAACAATATTTGGTATATGTTTTGTTTTGTGTGTGATTACAATAATATGTTAATATGTTATAGTAATTAAAATAAGGAGAGAAGACAAATTGTTTTACAAAAAGTATTGTAGACAAAAATAAAAGCAGCTAGACTTTTAAAACTATATTGAGTATATCACAAAAGTTTGGATTTTTAAAAATTATTATGTTAAGTTGTAAAAAAAATAAAATTAAATAAAAACATAAACAAATTATTAACAAGGAAAAATAACGATAATTTCCTAATAATTCTCCTTGTCGAAATTTGCTGATTGTAGAAGTAAAATAAGTGGCTTGACTTGACTGTTCCTCTTCGGCCTCACCAGATGTGGTATCTGCAAAGTGTTATGTGTTTTCAAAGTGTAACTATGCATGCATAAGTTGAAAATTTGTTTCGTTCTGCCGCTTTACACACCTGTGAAATAGATAAAAATAAATTAAGTGTATTATGTCTTTAAAAATAACCACAAACGTGCAGGAGTTTTGCATTTTCAATACTTTGATGATTTTCTAAAAACAAGAATTAAACCAATAGCGCACTCGCACTCTCACTCTTCTCTACTGAAAATCTTTATTTTCGTAACTAAAATTACTCAATAAACAATTTTTAATGAATTTATGCATATTAAGTGTTCTATTCAAAAAAGTATGTACACAGTGCAGAAATATGGCGAACTCAAATCAACGCATTATGAAAAGATATACATATTCACAATCTTAAAATTTGTTTTCATATACAGTGTCGGACAATCAAATAAGAACGAACACCTTGTTCTGAAACCAAAAACCTTAAGAAAATATTTCTCTAGGCTTATAATAAATTTAAAAGGAATTTACTTTTATTCATTTATTCCATTTTGCTGTGACATTACGGAATAGTTGAATTACCCGCAATGCTACCATTTAAATGCTTACCAGTACAAATTATAAACAAATTTAAGTTTTCTTTTTAAAATATAAATTTGTTCGTGTGCTGTTCTTATTAAATTGTCCGCCTTCGAATGCTTCGCTTCAACTTTTTTGTTTGGGAATCCCCAAAAAATATTTAAATGTAGTGTTGCCACCTAGAAATTTATAAAGTATACACCATACCATTTTCTTCTCTTCTCTATACAAATTGTTTGCCATAAGCAGTCCGATAAAAAAAACAAAGGAAGTTTTATAGTGCAAAGTGTTCTTATTTTATTGTTGTATTGTATTTTATTGTATGCACAAAATATTTAAACAATTATTTTTGTATGTTGAAGTTACATGCTAGAAAACATGCTATATACATATGTATGTATGTATATAAAGATGACACGTATGTGGCCTAGTGAATGAGAGGTAGACTGGAGTCCCAATCCCACCAGTAGCCTTAGCACGTGGTAATTTGAAAATATGCACGAAGTTAGAAGCACGAGGTAAAATGCATAAAGTTAGGTACTAAATATGCATAAATATAAAGTAATAACCTTAAAAAATAAACGAAGTGCAAAGAAAATGTATTTATATGAAAGTGTCATTACGAAATCTATACGGAGTGAAATAGAAAATGAAGTAAAACGAAAAAGTAAGGATGAAAAAAGTAAAGGACAGCCAAGTATGCACCACATTATAAGACTGGTATATGTAAATAATGAAAAAGCCGAATATCCACGAATTGAGCAGCCAAAGCAAATCAAAATGACAAAATATGCTCGAAGGAAAATAGCCTGGGAAATACTTTTCACTTCGCCGTTCGTGTTCGACATAAAACTGGAGGTTTCTTCCATTCGTGTTCAAATATATCTCACACAACATGAATGGAGATGGGAAAAATTCGGCGTGGGCCCTCAATGGGTTGTTATGCCATTTAAGAAGATTGCAAGCTTTAAACGAAAAGAAAACGACATGCCAGTAGTGGCATGTGACGCTAATAGGCTGTGTTAAAAATTGCAATGCCTGTGACTGTGTAGAACTGTGTATCCTCGATACAACAAGCGAATTTTACAATATACTACAATATTGTACACGGATTATGTCAAGTCTGTTAACAAAATAAAGATAAACGTTGGGTTAAAAAAAATAAATAAAAGCTTTTTATTTGCATCTAACACTAATTGACTAAAAAAGCCTAAAATTACTAAAATAATTATTTAAATATTAACTAAAAATTAGTTGAAATACAGCACATAAAAATAATTCGTTTAAATAAGGATTTCAATAACGAACAACGTGTGTTAGAATGCAAACATAAAGACTATATTCAGTAGAGTACATATAGAACCAGCGTATAGAGAACAAAGCATCAACGATTATGACTTCGATTCTTTAGTCAGTCAAATTAATCAATCAAAATAACCTGTGACTCATGCGTTTAGCTAAAGGAAACAATTTAGAAATGCAAAAAATTTAAATATCTTTGATTGCTCGTTTCAACAAACGTATCAATCAACATTTCCACGTCAAATATGCGTCATATATTACTAATAGACATTCAAACTTTCTTGATGCCGTAAAACGACATGCCAGTTGTGGCATGTGACGCTACTAGGCTGTGTTAAAAATTTCAATGCCTGTGACTGAGTAGAAGCGTATTTCTGTGAATAATACAACTTGGCAGTATATAATTATATAAAAATTAAGATGCACTTTAACTGACTGACTATATGTGACTAACAACTTGTGATAAACTTTGTATATTCATTCTTTTGGTTTAAAGTTGTCTCCCGTTGATTATCCTAGCTCATCAAAGCTGGCTGTGATATGCGTTGATAATCCATATCACAACCACTTGATGAGGCTTAGATAAGCAACATTTAATGTATTTTTCGATGTATGAAATATACAAAGTTAAATGCAAATATACAATGTTAATGTGTCCGAAATATTTCTCCACAATTGATAAATATTTTTTTTTATAATAATTTAATGGTACAATGATGAAAATTAATACTCAGCTAAGCTCATCAAAGCTGGCTGTGATATGCGTTATGAAATATAGGCAGCATTTCACAACCACTTTGAGAGTTAAGACAAGTGTATAAGGGAAGGGCTCCCCCAGGACAATTAACAATTTATAAACTTAAAAATATTTTATTCATAAATATTTAAAAATCGCTCCCCCAGGACAATTAACAATTTATAAACTTAAAAATATTTTATTCATAAATATTTAAAAATCAAACACTTTCAAAAGAAATTTCTTTTTTCAAATATTCTTGTTTCACCGTACTTGCAAAAAAAAAAAAAAAATTATAGAAAACACACACACACATACAACTTTTTCCATTTTATAATTCAAATCACTGATTGTATTTTATGTATTGGAAGAATGAACGAAACGTAATGTAAGCGCGACGACGAACGTCTTAATTTTAGAATCGCGTCGCTCCTCAAAGCTGGCTGTGATATGAATTTCTAATTAGAAAAAAACCAACATTTCGCAGCCACTTTGAAGAATGACACAATTCTTTAAAAACGAAATACCAGCACAAAACAGCGCAAACACAGCACAAACACGTACAATTTCGAAAGTATGTATGTGTATAAGAAATTAACAAATTCATTATTAGCACAAAAAAAAAAAAAAATTAAAAAAAATCTATACCGTACTTATTAAATATATAAAACGCAATTTTTTTCACTTTTTACATTTTGATTTTGATTTCAACATTTATGTATGCAAAAAACACCGTATCAAATATGATAGTAAAATTATAATTTTTTCAAGAGTGATAAGGCTAAGAGATATACATACAAGCACATACACACACTGAATAATTCACATTAAAATATGTGTAGGTATCTCAGGCATCTTTCTTTGTAGATTATGCGGGAAGAGAAGAATTCGTCATTGGACCAAAGTAAGTTAATTAAACCAATAATTAAAGTTGGAAAATTATGGCAAAAAGTATGCACGAAAAAAAAAAACAGCCATAAAGTAATGTATCAAAATACAAAATATTCCCGACTATAGAACGGTGAATTTTAGCAGTTTCAACTACTGATGATTGAAAATATGCAAACTAGTTTGATTGTATCTAATCCATTCCACAAGCACTTCGGTTTGTGCGGAAATATCGATTGATATTTAACTAAATTAATATTATTAGGCAATAATTGAAATTGTCTAATGTCAATGATAAAAAACCATTTCTATCATATAGAAACTGATCAAACAGTCTTGTTAAACTTATCCTAACGTAGGTTACCTATGAGCTATGAATGAACTAAAAATAATTATTTATAGTATACTAGTAATAAGATAAATTTGATAAATCAGAAAATAAAATGGGATTTGGAAAAATCACAGTCACAAAAATAAGCATTCCAGTGCCAAACTTAAATTTTCTTATTTAAAACTGATAGCAATTTCATCAGCAGTACAGAACATCAACGTAATGTTTCATCTTTAAAAATCAACAGCAAACAATTTCATTTCATCACACACCCGCCGCCAATGCATACTGGTATATGTTCATATGTATATGTATATAGTAAAAGAACAAAAATAAAAAATCTACTTGAAATTGTTAAAATTAAGAAAAGCTCAATGTCCGCATGTCTCCAAGATTCTTCAATATTTATTTTCATTTGGTGATAATTTGTAAAATATGAAATTTCTTCTTTCCAGTTGATTAGCAATGAATTGAATTGAAACGACAAGAAATCAATGAAAATATATTAAAATAATAATATTCCATCATACCACCAAAATGTTGCCTCGTCTGCTTGCTTCGATGTCATTAGCGCCGGCGACAAGATTCTTTTTCTTTGTAAAAATCCCCTACATAAGTATATAAAAACATATATTTACTGTTTAATTTAACACAATTTGAAATTTCGTTTATTTGTGTTGATTATAGTTTTTTTTTTATTTCTTTGTTTGTACAGTATGTTTAAGTTTTTTGAATGAACCGCAAGATTTCAAAATTCAAAATTTCTCTGGGCATAGTACCATAAACAAACACAAACACAGAAAAGCGGAGAGGAAATAACAAATAAAAATAACAAAAATAACCAAAGGACTTGAATGAACTTACTTGCGCGTAGGTCAAGATCTAACGTTCAGTTATCGATTTTGCGTTTTCGTGCTTTTATACTCATATTTCCGATAGTGTACTTATAATTTCAGTGTTTCATTTTATTATTGAGTGTGATAGGTTATAATCAAAGATTATAAAAATAATGTTTTTGCCAATAGGAAAACGAGGTGTTTTGAATATATAGTGAACTCGCCATGATTTTCATAAGTTACTTTCAGGAATATTTACGCCTAAAAGTATGCAATTATTAATGACTAAAGACTATATTTTAAACACAGAAGGAAGGCGATTTACAATCTATTTGCGTAGTCACATTTCTTTTCATTATTACAGAATCAAGAAAACGCAGTAAGGAAGGACAATACAACCTTGTTTCGAAGTCTCAAATAAAATAAAAGGCCCAAAACAGAGTTGTAAAAAGGCAAAGCGTTACAATAAGTAGAATGTATCAAGTTACAGAAATAAAAATACGACGCGATTTCAAGGAGGCGTGGTAATGACCGACGACGGCACACGCGCGCTTTGTGTATTAATGAATGAATAATGTGTAGTAGGTGAATGAATTAATGAATGAAAAACACAAACTACGCAAAAAACTGCATTTGCCCTTAAAAAACTGAACAGATAAACACAAATTAAATTGGTGTTAATTCAAAAACATAAATCGGAACGAAACGGAGGGATGAGACAGCAGTAAAAATTTTAGATTAAGTTACAAATTTTGAATAGTGAGGCAGACAAAAACAGCACCAAACATAGCTCTCTTTTTATTTCAATATTTGCCACAAGCATACCCAGATAAAAAACAAAAATGAAATGGAACCGAAAATCGTGTGACTTATAATATTAAAAAAAAATTCAAAAATTTAGATCAGAATAAAGCAGTGAGATATTTATATACATACATATGTATGTATGTATGTATGAAAGACAACAGAAACAGAGAATGAAAGACGCAAAGTGTAAGATAAGATATGCATGTGGACAAAGGAAAAAACAAAAAAAATAAATACAAATTAAGTTGTTTTGAAAAATCATAAAAATCACGCTTAAACAAACACATACACAAACATGCAATACACATACATATGAACACAATATAAACACAAAACTACAAACAAAAAAAAAAGAGAACAAATGAGAAAAAATTGTGAGAAAGAAATCAAACTATTGCTTGGATTTTTTTTTTTTTTTGGAGCGCACACACAACCTCTACAAAATATTACCAATGCCAACACATACCCAGAAAGCTCTTTTTTTTTTGAGAAACACAACTTCAAGAAGTGTTGTTGTAGTTATTTGTCGTACGTACTATTTTTTGTATTCATATAAATTGTAGTCGCATATGAGAAATACTTGTCGGCGTATACGTTAGTGACGGCGATGATGGCATGCAACACTGTACAATGTTTATGTGTTGTGTCTTATTTATGATTTAATTTCGTTTGGTTTCATTCTTGATTCTCAACAACAGCAACAACACATTAGATACTCGTGTATGCGTGTGTATTGGTGTTATTACAAGCCGCTTTCTACTATTGCTATGGTTGTTGTTGCTTGGTCGCGGTCATCGATCCAATGTTTGGAAAAACTGCAAAGACGAAAGAAAATGCAATTAAAAATAGGTGGAAATAAAAAGGAAAACTTTAAGAATACCGAATACCTTTTCAAACATAGAAAGTAGAAATGTAGTGACGTTGTGGAAAAATAAGGGGAAGACGAGATGGAAGAAAAGAAAACCGTTGGTAAAGAATAGTATTGAGAAAAACAGACAATCAATATGCTACAATGGATTACTTTTATTTTTACAAAATACTACAAACACTGATGCAACATACATACGTACAACCTACATTTTTTATAGAGGTAGAAAACGTGAGCCAAAAGCTCACACTGTCCGTTTGACAGGTGGTTAGAATTTTAGTTTTTTTTTTTTAATTTTATACAAAGAAATAAAATTTGCGTAGTAATTTATCATTCAGAAATTTAAAAATTAATATAAAGCAAACTGGTCATGGAAAGAGGGGAGCTGCAGCCGCCTCGAAAAACTCATTAGGAATATACAAGAAAATTGGTGGCAACAAGAAGAAACACAATAGCAACAACAATAATAAACAACATGCTATCGCTGCTACTGAGCTGCCATCAATTTTGCATATTTTCCCTCCAAAAAGCAAAACAGAGAGTATCAGAAAAATTTAAAGGGATTGCGCAAAAAATATCAACACAAATAATGGCAGCAAAAAGCTAGATTGGTTACGTGGTGGAAGATGAAAAATAATGCAATGAAAATACAAACAATTCAACTCAACCACAATACAAAAGCAACAAAATTTTGTTGTGTTTTTACCATGAGGAGCACAGCAATGCGAGTGCAGAGAGTACTGACTCTGACTGACAGCAGAGAGTAGGAAGAAAGCATGCAGCAGTGGGCGGTACTTGGCGGGAACAGCAAGGAGTAAAAAAGAACCGAGGTAAGTAAACAATAAGACATAAAGCCACAATATCAGAAACGCAACAACAAACACAAAGAAAAAAGCATAAGTATAAATTATACATATGTACATACATTTGTATGTATGTATATGAAGGTACAAAAAGAAAAAACAGCATGCAAAGGTGAGTTACAATGTACTTTACAGTAGGCCTAGATAAGTTATGAAAGCAAAACTAAGAATTAATTCAAGAAAGTGAAAGAAACAAACAATAATTTTGGTTAAATTAAAAAATATTTATTGAGTAAAAAATAACATAACAAACAGTTTAAGGATATTTTAAATATCATAAATTTATGGGAAAGAGGCACACAAGTAGGAAGGAACTTATTAGTACTTCTATTCCCCAATAACTTAAAAATGCACAAATCAAAAACTCAATACCAATTTATATACATAAATACAAACAATTACATATGTAGAAATAACGTGGAACCGCATTCTTTCAGGCCATGCAGCCAATTTATACCCATGCAACACACAAAATATGCCAGACATAAACAAGAACAAAAACAAGTTCTGCAAAGGACAGACATATAACTCAAGCTATGTATTATGTAAAAAATAGGTAGTGTTACACAGATTGAGAAAATATCAGAAGAACGACAGACATTAGAAAAACGATGGTGTTACTCTAAAAATTTACAAATCAAACCAAAAGTGAACGTACATACATACATACATACATATACACATAGTAGGCATGTATATCGAGAGAGAATATATGAAACAACTAAATTCTTCTATTCTTCTACCTTTTTCCTGCAGAAAAAACTTTAAATGGAAAAACAACAAGCGAATTTATTTAAAATTTACCGGTTTTTTGTGTAGGTATCAACACAGCACAACACAAAGAAGCAAAAGAAAACCAGAAACACGATTTCATGTTGTTTTCTATATATTGAATTTGGTTGTTTAGTTGTAGGAATTTTGTGAGTGGTGGTGATGGTGTTGGTAGAGCAGAGTGCACACGTATGAGTTCGCGTATATGAAGCGCGCTTTCTGGAATGTTGTCAAGAATTCTTAGAATTCTTTAACAGCGCGCAAGAGCCAAAGTAACGCGTCTTTTAATTTCAGTATCGAGTTCAAGCACACCATCTCTATTGGTTTCTAATAAAAATAAATAAAATAAGCTAAAAGAAAAAGAGGAAGAAAGCAATAAAACAACAACCACAAAAATTGTAGGCACTTCTACTTGATCAGTAGAAGCTTATTTTGAAGCTTATATGGTATGTATGTACGTATAGTATGCTAAAAATCGTGCGATGGTTTATTAACAACACAGCGCAACAACAACAAATATTGTTTGTTAAACGAATAAAATTTGACGATGAGAATGATCATAACAAACATTACGAATTGGTTGGTTTATATCTTTATAAGATATGGATACAACACGGTTGATGATGTGGTAGCACAACAAAGGCAGGCTGGCACAAGTGTAAAGAAACGAAACGCTCTAAGACTTAAATTTAAGATTTAACGGTAATTTTTTGTATATATGTATATATACTTCTTTTACGTTTTCATATTTCCCAAGTTGGTTTCGCTTAGAACTTTTTAAACGGGTTTATTGGAATTCATGAATTCCTCTTTCTTTTCTTTTTTCACAATGTGTGGGAAAGAATTTTTAAGATATGCATATTAATGGACATACATATAACATTGAAAGAAAACAATTATCAAGTAAAAAAAATGTTTGCTTTCTTTTTCAATACAGTTAACTTGAATTTCTCGACATGTGTCGAAAATTTCTAAAATTAACAAAATACATACTTTTTTTTGGTTCTGAATCTGAATGAAACAAATATGTTCTAATTAGTAGCTGTAAATGCGATATTCTTTTAATATAAAACGCTTGTTTATTAAACAGATGTTATCAAAACCAACATTTATGAACAACGTAGGCTGCCTGCCTAGAAGCACGATTCAATAGGCAGGGCTAAAAAGTAAACTTAATCAAATCGCTTAAATGGGTCGTGAAAAAATGTTAATTGCCACAAGATTGAAATTATGGGATCTTTTGATTTGTGACTTTAATATAATTTTGATAGCGATGACGATGCTGTTGATCAACATTTCAATCTCAACAAAGAACATCTTGAACTATTGCAGTTTGACCGATGGAGTGTCTGCAGCTGGAGTCTGCGGAACAAGGTAAGGTGGAAAGGAAATAATTATTCGTCACTTTTTTGCTTTTGTATGGTAGGTGGGCATATAGAAAAATGTAGTATTTTCTCATATGTTTGTGGTCTGTCTCGGTTTAGTATAATAAATACTACTTATAGACCCATTGGTTACAAGTAAGGTAACGATATGTGTGTGTGAATGTATGTACAGTGTAAAATAAAATAAAATAGATTTCAGTAAATATCTAATCCTCACAATCACAAAGACAACATCAACCAACTCGTTAATACTCGGAAACACCCGGTTCACTTTATTACTTGCGCTCTGTGTAATTATCGTACATTGAAAAATTTAAAAATCAAGCAATAACCAACAAGTCAAAATTACTCTTTTAGTCTTTATGTATATGTCTACGTTCCCTAATTGCCTTCAAGAAATTTAAAATTACTTCAATTCAGTAAGTAGTAAATTTCAGCTCAACAAAGAATTACAAAGTTAACAAATTCTCAAAAACATTTCTGTGCGGTGTTTTAGTTCATCGAATAACTACAAACATACTGAAAACAAAATAACACGAAATCTCCCTCTAGTTATTTAGTACAAAGAGCATTAACATGATAACTTATAACTTTTCTTTTTAAATTATAATTACAAATTTTTAAATATATGTTTCTTTTTTTTAATATAAAAATGAAGAATATAAGAAAAAGTGAATTATGCACAGAAAAACATCAACAACACAAAACAGACACACGCGATATTATTGTAAGTATGTAATATAAAAACAAAATTCTTAAAAGTACGAACTGCATCACACGGCGCTGCGGAAAGTAAGAAAATAATACACACAAATTAAGGGGGAGTAGAAATAAGTATAAAAAATCGCACATCGCACCACAAATACCGGAACGACAAAACTGGCAACACTATTTCACTACTTCAAAGCGTTGTTGTTGCACGAATCAGCAGCAACAGCAGTAACGAAAAAATAAAAACACAACTAAATTTGTGGCACTGTGAAATGCAACTGCAACATAAACATCGGCGGCGTAAAATAACGTGAACGAAAAAAATTGCACAGCAATAACAAGTTGAGAAAGTAAAATAAAACAAACAAAAAACTAAACAGAAATAAAAAGTAGAAACAGAAAAATGTACAAACAACAACAAGGCTCAACTCTGACGCCGACTGTTTTTGTTTTGAAAAAACCCATTTTACTTTGAGCAAAAAACAAAAAACGAGGCGTGCAAAGCAGGCACGCAGACAGGCACAACAGACAGACGGACACAAATAGAGGCGCAGCAAACAATGCAATTCAGCAAGCGAACATTAAAATCTTATTGACTTTATTCTCATAGAGAGCTATCATAGGAGTGTTTGTGTGTGTGGGTTCGTGCTTGGGAGCAGCATGAGCATGGAAAAGGAGTTGTGAAAGGAGAACCGGGAAGAGCTGAAAACAGCAACACATTCACAACAATGTTGTTTACGTTGAGTACCATACGCACTCACAAGCGCTTATACAAAGAAATATATCTTCAATTTTATAAATGAATCTACAGCATAGGCAGCAGGCCAAAGAAGAAGGAATTTATTCCACGAACGTAAACAACATCTCATGAAAAAGGTTTCTTTGACAAATGAGAACAACAACAAAATCAAAGCGTCTATCTCACAGCTAACAAACCAAACGCAAAATAAAGCTAAATTTTTCGCGCCAAAATACAAAACGTAAACAACATGAGGGACACAGAGTTGTGTTTTAGGTAAGGGTACAGATCGTTGCCTCAGCGTTGTGTGCTAAAATTCTTGATCTTATTTACAAGTTATAATATTCCCATACACATCCAGCCATACCATAAATTAATGGCGTAGGTTCAAGAAACGAGCTCCGTGCTTCTATATGCATAAAGCACGGTAAGTAGATATCGCTTCTTCGTCTCCACAAAAGACCAAGTGAGACATTAAAAAAAAAACAAAAATTACTAATAAAAATGATAAAGACTGAACGGAAGTAGCATTTTTTTTTAAAGGAATTTAAAATTTTGGCGCCAGTTTCGTATACATGCATACATATATGTTTGTATGTATATAAATAAGAAAATGGCGAAAACGCAATTCTGAAGCGCCGACTCTACGAAAACGAACATGGAAATTATCAACTTGATATTAAACTGCGAGTGTATAGCAGCGATCTAAGAACATTAAAATTGGTTAATGTAAGTAAAAGGGAAATATCCCTACGTTTATAATGAAAACGATTGTATGTACTATGTATAAATGGTGAAAATTTTTCCGAAAAGGAAGAGGACGATTGTAATGAAATAGATCAAAGTGCAAAATTTGGAAAGAGGATAGTGGTAGTGAGTTGGACTGTTACACAGAGTGTCCGGAGTTCGAATCTCGACACAGGCAAAATCAAAAAGTGGAAAAAAAAATTATTTTCCTAGATGCGGTCATAGTCGACATTGATAAACTGAAATTCATTGTGGTAAAGGCATAGCACTTGCCATAATGACTGTCTCTCACTTTATCGGTGTCCTGTAGTTGCATTCCCTCTCCCAACTATCAATTAATTCCAATCAACACAATGCTCTGTATTCATAGAGGTATGTATGTTGAATGTATATCAGAATCCTTCACTTAATTGATTTATTTTGATGATCATTGAGGAATTCCGCAGACGTTCAGGCTTTGAACTATTATACATAGATATCGAAATGAATGTAGGAATTATCATAAAATAAAAGAACCAATCAATACAACCATGAGAAAATAATTATCCAAGCCGCAAACCGAAATTACTTCTCGAATATGCTACGCTATGACAATCAAAACAACAATGCAATATCTACCTTCATACCACTACTGCCGCCATAACAAAATTTTAAATAGGCTTAACTAAAAACAAACAGCAACAAATAACAATATAAACGTGCTGCAAGCGAGGAAAAGACTAGAGAAGAGACTCGAGACAACAGAAGCAATAATATCAACGACCGCGTCGACAACAGACAACGACGACACTAGGGCGTTGAACCAAACATAGAAAAGAAGTAAATGGTAGAAAAAAAAAAATATATGTTCATATTGTATTTTTATGCTTTTCCTCCCTTTCTTAACTCAAATACAATAATAACAAATGCACATATGTACGTCTGCGTAAATGCTGGGCGAAGTCAAAATACAACAAACAAACGACTAGAACACGACATTGGCAAACAGCAATAATAGTAGTGAAAAAAGAGGGGAATATATATGTATGACAAAAATCAAGGGGAAAAAGGCAAAAACAAAAGCTGACAATGCGAAAAGGCGACGGTGTGAATGAAAATGCATTGCAACACTGTAGTGCGACATCAATGCTGAGAACAAGCAATGAGAGCAAGAGTTATGTACGGCATTGCCAGTTGCAAGTGATAACATAGAATAAGTTTTGGCTTGTAAATTACATATACATACTTACTGTATCTAATTTCGAGCACAAAAAAGGATATTTAGAATATAAGTAAAAAATATTGTAAATTACCAAATAATCTAATTACTTGCGTGATTTTTACCAAAATATTGTGCCAAACAACGCGGGATGAATAACGCTATTCCCTTGCATAAAAATAAATATTTCATAAAACGCACGTACACACAATTGCATAATTTTGTTCTTTATATAATCTAAAAAAATCAGTTCGAAAAAATTTATATTACTCAAACGAGGAGTACACAATACAAAAGCCAAAGAAAAAGAAATAACTCATGCAGCAGTAAGTATGTATGTATGTATGTATGTATGATTCATAACTAACTCGTGAGAGGACAACAATGTTGCGAAAGTTCAACAAAATTTTGCTCAATGCTACAAAACGACTAACAGCCGCAACACCACCAACAACATTTACAATGATGAAGAAGATGACGACAACGACCGACCAGCCACTAATTCGACCGTCGTGTTGTTTTTAAGGTCATTCTCATTGTCGTTTGCGCAAAAATTTTCTCTATTTTACTGCTTTTCTTTATCAATCTACAACTATTTACTACTACTTCTACTACGACGAAGCTAACGATTTGAATCGGATTAGTCTAGTCTGGTCGTGCATGGACGACGACTACACCACCTTCAACAACAATGTACAATAGCATTACACGAAGACGATGACGACGACGATGACATTAGAGAAGCGTAGATGTCTATGAAAGTTGTCTCGTGTCGTAGGCCGAGGCAGCAAGTGTAATTTTCTAATTAAACAAAAAGGTTTTGCAAGAGATTTAATTATCATTTTTCTATGTTTACATTTATTTGTTAGTAGCAGTTAATTAAAAATAGGAAAATTAACACTAATGTCACAAGGGGATAAAAAAGAAAATGTTTTCCCAGCAATTTAAATGCTTATTAGGTTAAGGAAATTAACCTGGAAGGATTCACTTACGAGAGAGTAAGCATTTTAATGATAAGCAACTGTCTGTTACAAAAGAAACATATAGAAGTAAAAAATTCAACAATATATTGGCATTTCGTCATTCCATTTTACATGTAGTCCGCAGAGAAAATCTGAATCGTTAACTATGCTTCATTCCCCAATTCGTTTAACATGTGCCAAATAAAACTACCAAATTGGTAAATCTCTTCATTGTATTGTCATTTAATGGCACTGACAGCTAGAGGTAGTCGTAGTCAGCACATGAGCATAGGCATTTCTCTTCTTTCTTATGGGTGAACTCATACTTGGCTGCCATATTAAAACCAATTCATACCCGATGCCAAATTATCTAGCAGCTCTGCGGCAAAATTTATGTAACTATTTTAATTTTTTTTGCTAATCCTACTTTATATCGAGATCGTCCGTTAGATTGCTTTTTTAAATACTACAGCACACAGTATTTGACAATTCTTCACTGAATTCAAGCCCGCGTATTACTGAATATCTTCATAATTTCCCTCTTTTCCTAAATAATATTGTCTTTATTTCTCAGAACTCAATTCTTAATTTTAATTTTCTTAGTTTGTTTTCCGGTTTTCCGACCCTTTTCATTTGTTGGCGGAACAAAAATATTGTGAAAAATAAATTGTGTTCTATGAGAGTAAATTTAAAATTTTGTGGAATATCCTTTAACAGATTTTTATAGTTTACTTTTTTCGTTGATTTTCTGACATCCACTCAAATGTTTCGATTTTTCTTGCTTTTCTCCAAGACCAATTATTGTCTGTATGCGTGGCAAGTGTGTACGTATGTATGGATATGTTTGTCTGTATTATGTGTGTACACGCCTAGGAATTTTTGAGCAAACATACAGAAACACTCGCACACATTTGCTGCTGCTGCAATATCAACACGCATTCAGTGTGTGATTATTAAATTCAGTCAAGTTGGGAGTTGAAAAAAAAAAATTCCAGGAATTTTATTTTTCCACATCATTTTTTTCCTTCCTTTTCGCTGAAGGCATTCATACATATTTATGTGTACCTGTATGTATGTGTGCATGTTTCTTCTCGTTTCTTCATTTGTTCCTTTTTGATATTGCTGCATTCCATGCCATATACAACAATACCAACAAAAGTATACTACCATTTAATTGAGAAGTAGGGATTTGTATTCTTAGTTACTTCTTTTTCTGTTCTCATTACTGCAGAAACTTATTAACGCTTTGAGTTTATTAATGTCTGTAATGAATATGAACCCTTGAAATGTGCTCCCAGAGATCAAAACTATCAACTTCTTTGTTCCGCCAACGGGGGCTTTGGGAGCAGACCCAAATATCTATCAATATATGTGTATGAGGATTATAAGTATGTAATCGAATTGCGTTGCTAATAGCTAACCGAGAACATCAAGTAGCAAACTTCCTTGCCGCGGTATAATAACCTTTCTAACTCCTATCCACATCATCCTATCTTTACGTCAAATAACAGCAGCATATAAGATCTATTCCTTATTTGACACCTTCAACATTCTTTTGCTTGTGTCACCGAACATTTTATTTCAACCATCCATTCATCCATCAATGGTGTTGGTGAGGTGAAGTTAATCCATCGATGTTGTACCGTTGTTTATCTGCTTCTTCATTTTATGACATTCCGTTTGACTTTGTTGCTTTTTTATTAGTTTTTTATTTTCCATTTAAATTTTTTTTTATCTTTAAAGTGTGCAACTACACTTTTGCGACAGTTTTATTTAAAATGTTGCGGTAAGCGCGCTCCCTTCTTTAACATCGAAGCCGTCGTCTGTCTTTTCTGCTGTGACGTCTGCTTCTCTTCCTTCTACTTTGCCTCTTCATATTATGGTGGTAAAACCACACAACTTAGATCGATTTTAAAATGGGTTGTTGAACCTGAGCCACCAACCTCATGTCTATTTGTATAGCTGAGCAGCAGCATACTTATAGATGAGAGCTAACTTTTTTGTATATTTTGTTACTGCTGCTGAATACCATCAATGCATTTACACCACCAATATATCTCCTACTCTCCACTATACCATATATGTACATATAACCAACCATCCATCCATCTAGGGTAGGATGTTCTACATCATTGTAACCCTACTCTTTTTCATCAGTCAATGTGTTTTACTGTTGTGTTGTAATTGTTGGTCGAAATCGTCTTTTAACACTTGTCATTTGATGCCGGTGGTGTTTTTATTGCCACAGCCGTCGTTGCCTCCGCCGACATCCATCGCCGTTGCTGACATTTGTTGTATACTTGATAATTATGAGCGGGTCTTTGTTTTGTTGGTTGATTGCTGTTCGTGCTCGAGAGCAAAATCTATTTGCCATACTAAATGCTTTGCGCTTCACGCCCATCGACGCTCCTTTGACATACTAGTTTCATTTGCTCCTTTGCTTTCTTCGTTACCGTTAGTCGTTATTTCATGTTGACTGCATCTGCAAGCTGGTAGCTGTCTTCCACTTCTTATCTTCTGCAATGCTTTCGCTCCTATAATTGGTTTGGTTATAACTTTAGTTGCAGTTCTCCCCCTCAATAACTTCCTTCCTCCATATGTATGTACATGTATATATTTTTTATTTATTTTCTCACCTTCTCCTTCCTTTTTCCGTAAGGTAGAAAAAGAGGATGAGTGTTCCACATTGAATTTGAAAATTGATTTGTGAGTGTGATCATCATCATCATTAGTTAACCAGCATCAAGTGTGAAATGAGTTTCGTATGATATACATATGTACATATGTATGTACAGGAGTGAGTTTTCGCGTCGCTAGTATTCATATCCACCACAGCCACCAACCAACACCAAGGTGTACTTAAATTAGGTTTACAAAGTTGTCTTATTTTATTGAAGAGAATTTGAACTCTGTTAAAGCTTTTAAGTTTTTTATTGCCTTCATAATTCGATTTTCATATTTTAATGAGTTTTTAATTTGATTTTGCGCAACTGTAGTTGAAAATAGTAATAAATAGTCAATTTTTATAGAGATAAAAGGTTTTGCAAGATTGTTGATGGCATGTGTACTCTCTGAAGGACCGGTACCATAGAAAAATAAGCAATGAGCTAGAAGACCTTTCAATAGTCTGTGCATCGAGGGGGAAAAACATATAAACATTTATTTAGGTAGAGTGAGCCGAGACATTTAGTGGTCGCTGTGGTATAGTGGAAGTACGTTCGACTGCTACGCAGAGTGTCCGGGCTTTGAATCTCCACACAAGCAAAATCAAAAAGTAGAAAAAAGAATTTTTCTACACGGCACCACCTCTTAGCAGGCAATGGCAAACCTACAAGAGTAAAAGTTGCTATAAAAAGCTTTTCACTTCGCCGTTCGGATTCGGCATTAAACTGTAGGTCCCTTCCATTCATGTACAAATATAACACGCACAACATGAGTGGATGCGAAAAGCTCGGCCTATGCCCTCCATGGGCTATTGTGCCATTAAAAGTAAAATAAAGTAAGAGCCGAGACATTACATAGATATGACCAAAAATCTTGTCCGTTGGAGAACGGTGGTGGAAGAACACCTATGTTAAATATATACATATCTATATATCTGTACATATATATAGCTACCTTAACTTGCTAAAGCCCTAAAATGCATTTTTCAAATCTGGGTTCTTAAAAAAATATTTGCTGGGGTTTCGTTTGCCAATTAAAAACAACATCGTTTTGAAAATTAAAAGATTCAAAATGCATCAAATTCTGTGTCCAGCAATGATATGTAACCGGCGTTCGAAAGTCTTATATCCCTGGTCTCTCAGAGCGAAGTGAAAACTTGCACTCTTTGATCACGGATCTTACCAGAACTAAACACCCATCTGTAAAGGTCAAACTCCATAGCTAGCGTTTCGGACGTAACGCTTGTGATTTCACTGCTGCCTCTACATTCTTCCTTTGTTTGAATGCACTTGTGTAACTTTTTTTGTGTTTTTTTATACTATGTATTTCTGTTTCCCGTTCGCGTTAATCCAGTCGGGCTTTTAAGCTTAATATAAGGTAAAAATCCAAAAGGAGTGATGTCATCTGACAGCGCGGCTAACATTATTTCTCCAGAAATAACTTCAAGAGTTCGATAGCAGAGAGAGAAAGTATCTCATTGCATTTTCTCCAATCACAAAGAGAGCAAAAACCTCTAGACTAGTTTAAATAAAAGCGCCAATAAGACTAACCATACATATGTACATATAGTACAATGTATGTATGTTAAGAAAGAAATAGAAAAGGTGTCCAACAATAATGCAGCAGCAACCAGAACATAACAAAGCTAGAGAAAAATTAGTACAAAGAAATGCAGGGGAATAAATGAGGACTAACTACAACAATAACAAAACCTCCTTTTTCATTGCATGCATTTTTCAATGTTTGCAACTGTACACACAAAAACAACAACAATGAGTTGTTATTATTTTACACAAGGGGACTAACGACAGTCATATGAAACGACCACTAAAACACAACATCCATAGGCAGACATTGGCGGCGGATGTCGCCGCCAACGTCGCTGTAACAGCAGCAACAGAAGGCAGCAGTGATCACTGCTTCGGCAAGACGGTTACTGCCGCTTGCCACTTACTAACATGAATGGATGGGAACGCAGCATATTTTTCGAACTGAAAAAATTAAATCCACGTACAGTACACAACAAACTACTACACCACCACTAACTATACTTTATTCAGCTAAAAGAAAAAAATATATATGGTATAGTATGTTGCGGCGATGCTGCTACTCCTCTACCAAGTGCAGCATGTAACAAAAAAACAAAAAATTAAAAAAAAATAAACCGAGAGCGAGAGAGCGATTGAAATGAATGAGTGAAGTGAGTGTGAGAGCAAGAGAGCGTGAGGATTAAATGAACTCAAGTCACAATGACAACGACCGCAATAACAAACAACAACAGGCAGCCACAGCAGGAACACAACATAAATGGACGAAAATGAAATTAAAAGAAAAACGGAGTAATAAACAACAAACATAATGTGAAAGATGACGAAAAGAATACAAAAAAAAAAAGAAAAAAGTTATAGCTAAAAAACAGAAGAAATATTTATAAACAGGAAATGAAATTTACAAATAAACCGAGAAAAAGGAAAAAAAAATAGCAATGCAAGCCGGCAACAACCGTCGAGACGACATGAATAACTCTACGAAATCAACACACATACAAACGAAGCAAAGGAACCCCAGTAGGCTAAATGGAGTGCTTTAGATATATCTATGTCCATGTACTAGTTACAGTACTGAATCCTTGCAAAAACTCTCATGCATTATCTCCTTGATTATGGGTGGGGTAGATACTGCGGAATAAGTGACTCTTGATGTGCATTCACGTCATTTCAATTACATTTTTAGCGTGCCAAAAATAAGAAACCAAGTACCTCGACTTGCTAAAGCAATGTAAACAAAAATTCACTCTGATTATTCTTTGCATAATCTAAACCACATATGTATGTACATACATACATGTGTATACCAGTCCCAGGATAGTAGCAGGTCCTGAAAAAGATTCAATAAAGAAATAAAAGTTGAAAAACCATGACAGTTTGTTCTGAAGGTATGCAATGTAATAGAAGTACTCTGGTATTATGCCCCAAGTATGAAACATAAACCGTCAACTCTGCTGGGGGTTATCAGCACATTCTGGTATACCATAATCGGAAATGAGGTGGCAAACGAATTTGCAAATCAGCGCGTATGCTTTGCGATAGAGTCCTCTAAAATCTCGGTTACCACTTTTTTGCTATGGATGTATATAGAAACTGAAATGACTCTGACACAAGTGAAACTTTAGAAAATATTCTTCTTTTTTGTTGAAAATTAGCTAGGACTAAAAGTTTGCACTAGCTACGGATTCTTTCTTTCAAGCTGGAAACAGTGCTTGAGGTAGTTCTCTTTTACTCTAGGGAATTGTGGCGCTATTACTATGGATCTGGAAGGTCTATGTGCAGCATTCACCACCTCTAACCTAACATCCGCGTAGTGATGATAAAAATATTTTTTATCGAGTAGAATTTTGTTTGCTTCGACCGAGTAAAATCCTAATCCTAATCACTTCCCATCATTATTATCTCCACGAAACAGAAAATCAGCAATTCTAAAGTGTTTTTGAAGGTAGTGTTTTGCTTTAAATGTTCCCGTTGGGTTTCCATAATAACAACAATAATTCACATCTACATGCAGACACACACAAATCAACTGCTGCAAGTTGTTTTCTTCTTCTTTTCATTATTGGGAATCAATGGTCAAGCAAGAATGTTGGAAAAATGCGGCCAATGACGGTTGTTTGTTGTTGGAATGAACTAGAGAGTCAACAAGCAACAACAACCAACAAAACTGGCGAATGTCCGAGGCTTTCAAAACGATTTTCGTTCGATGCGCTTCGATTAGAGTTTTATGTGTTCGTATTTATTATGCATGTAGGAATGTATGTATACGAGTAGATACTACTTGAAGTTTCTTCCAGCAACAACAAGAAATGTAGCACAAGAGATGATCAACACAAATAAACATAGAGAAAACTTATAGAAGAGAGTCGACTGGGGAAGAGAAGGGAGATTTAGAGTAGTCTTGGAATGCCAATAGTATTTACTGACAAAGTTGACTGTATTTTATTTTTTATGATGCCATTGATGAAGTGTGGACGAAAAAATCAACAAAAACCTAAAATTGTAACCATATATGTATGTATGTATGTGTGGTTGTTTGTTGCCAGCATAACTGAGCTTCTC
Organism: Palloptera scutellata; assembly: GCA_958295655.1. NCBI lineage: Eukaryota > Metazoa > Arthropoda > Insecta > Diptera > Pallopteridae > Palloptera > Palloptera scutellata. The sequence continues at coordinate 67,207,328 of OY282452.1, forward strand.
GTATATATTTAAGATACCAATAATTTTTCATACTTATGGAGTTGGAAATGACAATAACTTAAAGATACATACTGTGTTAAGTAAATTATGTTAAAGGGCGCACTGGTTTTTGATTTTGCGCAATTAGCTTCAAAACACAAATGCGAACTGCCTTGCAATTATTGATTTAGAGACAGCCATTAAATTCAGTTCAGAAGAAGTCTCGTTTTTTGATTTACTAATATAAATAAAGCGATATAACCACACAAAAGTCAAGCTTACGTCATCTATTTGGCCATCGCGTGCGTGTTTAAATAAAAATCCCACAGCAGCGATGTGTAGTAAATTTTTAAGGGTAAGAATATAAATTAGTAATTTTTAATAACTATTGCAATGAAAAGGGAATTGCACCTGACATTAAAAACATCTGCTATTTTCTCTTTTTCTCTGCATCTGCTGCATACTCAGTTATTAAATTACCAAGGTACCTATGTAAATATAAAACAACTAAATAAATATACAGTTTCTTTTTGAATACACACAAAATAAAGTCCTTATGGGAAAAATAAACTACATACATATGTACATACTTCAAAATTTTTATATACCCAATACCAATTTGAGGTTTTCTAACTTCAATAGCAGACAGATATACATACACACACACACACAAACGCACACGTAGAGATACAATCTTTTCATCACAATCACAATGTCTACTTTTTGCTCGAAGAAGACGAAGTCTTCTTTGAAACAGATAAAACCAAAAACAAAATAAGGCATACAGAAAAATGTACAAACACAAGAGGTAGCGTCGTCGTGCAAACGACAACGAATGTGCGCAGCAGACATGCGCCTCATTCGATTCTCATAATCATCGTTGTTTTTGTTGCTGTTGTTCCTGTTTTATAGAAGAAGCAAAATTCCATTTCAACGACCTTTTTCCCATCTTCAGAGCAGAGTACGACGATTTTCTTTAGTTCTTTTTATTTTTTTGCTTTTTTGTGTGATTCTTCTTCGGTTGCTCTTCACCAATTTTTGTATTATTACTGCATACCAGTGTTGCCGTTATAGGTTTTTTTTACCAAATTTGGTAGTTTTATTTTGTTAGTATTTTAGGTTCAATCTGGTCATGGTAGTTCTTGGCAAAAATTGACAATGGGTGCAGTGCTTTCCAATTAAGGCTTAGTAATATTGCCTCGTATTTTAAGTTTCCCAACCTCGTAATCTGTGACCATGATCTCATTTCGACACAGAAAATTATTACGGCTAAGCGATAGAAATCTCTTAACAGGCTTAAAGTAATCTCAATTAAAAATGGATTGAATAGGAATAGATAGTTTTGCCGACCTCGACAACTTTATTTTTAATCCTTTTTCGCTACCACACAGCTCTGCAGCAAATATCACTTCATTAGCAAAGTAAATATTTGAATTTTTTATTTTGTTGTTACAAGCGATTTTGGTAGGTTTTTGGAAAAAATTGGTAGGAAAACAATTTCAGCGGCAACCCTGCTCCATACAACTCGTACGAATCCGTCGATATTGTTCGTTTTGTTTTTGTCGGTAGAACGGTCGCCGACGCCTCGCTTATAGTTTTTCTCGGAAATGAGCAAATGAATGAAAATTGTTGTTTTCATTAAAATACACACACAGATACGTATTAGTATACACAGACACTACTCCAGAAAACAATTGTCGTTGGTGTGAAAGAGAAAGTTAAATACACACAATTCAAAGGAGCATGAAGTAAAGCACTAAAGAGTAGATGAGCGGGCAGCTTATACCATATGATATACCGACTATACGCGTTGCCAACTGTTTTCAAAACGTACATATATGTACATATATGCCTACGTTGAGCCGAGCATAGTGTCGAAATATTTGCGAAAATTTTGTTCTTTAATGACGTACTACACACACAGTCAGATGGTTGGTCAGTGTCATTCAATCGTCAGTGCACATATTGCGTTTTGACCTAATTTTCTTAGAAATTTATATGACTATATATTTTAATAAACAATCATCTATTTTCATAAAATGTTGTTCAATATTCTAAAGGAAATGATGCAATTGAAATTAAATTGTTTATTGCTTACTACCAGAAATAAACATATCGCTAACTTAATTTACTAAAGCTCTAAACTAAATTTCCAACAAGCGAGTTTTTAATAGATTTTGATGAAGCCAAAATTTATACCAAAAATTTTGGAGTCATATGCCGTAAACATACGACTAAAAGTACAGGTTACAAAACTACTTAGAACATCATTATTTTCAGCATAAATATGAGTAAATAACGAAGAACTAACCTACGTTAAGATACGAGCATCGAGTCAAGCAATTACTTTACTATTGGCTGGCGAACTAACAAATTGACTGTACGAGTGAACGAGTGTTTGTGGTGATTATAAGCTATACAAATTTAGGTAAGTGCCAAAAAGTTGGCAACGCGGTACATTTTCGAATACGCTCTTTCATAAAATTGCAGCACTTCTACGAATTTTCTACTCTTTTGATAGCGCTCTCTTTAAGATGAATATGTACTAAGAATTAGTGTTGCCAGAGGCTTAATTTTAAGAATCCTATTGTCTTCTACAAGGAACGCTCTTTTTATCCCATTTAAAATAAAAAACCCCGAATAAAATTCCTCTCATAAATATTGCGTAGAATGTGTTTTTCAATAACACAGCGTTTTGCAACTTTTTTTATGGTATCAAGAAAAATATTTATGATTTCCTTTATTTCCTCGTTTTCATTAAGTTCAAGAGGAAAAATCTGATTCAGTGAAAATAATTAATTGCTAAATTTTCACTAAGCAAATATATTTCATGGCAGGTGTACCTTCCAAATGAATGTTTTAATTTTCTCTCTATCCATCTGTGTTTTCCAAGATATTTGCGAATATAATACAATATTTGCCAGAAAAAATACGTCTTAACAGAAATCTAATATCTCAAAAACTACAAATACACATCTATTGTAGTTAGATTTAACTTTTTGAAGAGCTCATCGCAAAATCTTTAATATAAAATACTAAGTTCTTTTTCCCTTTTGAATAATTGTACATATGTAGATTTACAGAGATTTTCGAGTTTCTTCGTGAATCTGTTTTAGACCCGGAATTGTCACAAACCGATTTTTCTCCAAAGAATATTAGCTAATTTATGACAACGCTGCATACGATCCCTACAAATATTTTTTCCGATTATTATGACCCTTGCAAATTTAAAGCAAATGCTCATAACTGCTTCTCCCTCCTTCTTCCTCCCACCTACCAATCTTCTTTCCAATCAACACAAAGCTCTGCATTAATAGGGGAACCCCTATGAGAAGACTGCATAAAAAACAAAAACCCATAATGGATTTTAAACTTGAAAGAAAAGTGCAAATACATTTCATGCAGATGACTTGGAATTAAAACAGAAACAATATTGGCTCAAATAAATAGACTCTAAATCCCTCACGTACTTTTAAGGAATGAGAATCACATAATATTCGCGAAATCCAGGGTTCTGGCAACACTGCTATGTATGTGAGATTAGTAGTAGTGTTTCTAATGTGAATGTGTATGCGTGTGTGTGTGTAGTGTCAGTATAAGAAGTTTGATTTTAAAACACAATTGTGAAAGAAGGCAACAACCGCCGCGGCTGCGACGACACACATACATACATATACTATACAAGCGACATATAATGAGCACAATAAACAACAATCAAACGAACAAAAATACAGAAAACAACAATAAATACTTAACAACAACAAAAATAATAAAAAGGGGAACATTACCAGACGCACAAAATTAAACGAATTTTTTCTTTTTAAACTGTTAAACCAATAGAAAAAAGCAATACAAAGTAAGCAGAATAGCAAGGCAAAGCTGGTGTGGCGCATTTTTTGAGTGTTTTTTCTTCGTTTTCGTTTCAATTTTTGGATTCTTTTTTCATTTTTAAACATGCAGACGAAAAGGAAAAGATGGACGGACAGACGACGGGTGGAAGAATTTACGAAATTATTTTAGGGGAGAAATGTGTATTTTTGTTATTGTTGTTGTCTTTGGAACGAGACAAAATTGAATATTAGAGCGCTTTGCATCGCCCGTGCATTTGCTGTTGGTAAATAGGATTATTGTGGCATATGTATAGAAAGAAAATGGACGGAAGGAAGTATGTTTAGGATGTGTGTGTGTATGTGAGACAAGAACAAAAAAGCAAGGAAGTTAAAAAGAAAGCGTCATATAGCCGATGGGATCGTTATTTAGGTTCGTTTTGTGTGGATCAATTGGCCAAGGTTTTCTTTTAGTATATATGTACATAAGTACATTTACATTTAAAATATTCCAAAAAAATTAGAAAATTGGCCACAGAAAATATGTGAAAGTTATATTATAATACTTTGTGGGTACATGCCATATGCCCTTGGAAGTTTAAGCGTGTACTTGTTATACCCCGCTATTGCATTGCAATCGAGCTATAAAAATGTTCAATTAAAAAATCAATCCAAAATTGTATGTCTTGAGGCCACCAGGCCAAAATCATCGTTTTGAAGATTGATGAAAATAAGTTTGAGAAAATCCAATGTAATAAAAAAATTACTCACATTATTTCAGCTGCGTCTTTGATTTTGGTTTTGAAAAAGTAATAGTTTTCAATTTTCATTAACGCGCTTTCACTACTATTGCGAAAATTGCCTCTCACAGTTTTGTGTTTTTACAGTCTTTTTCGGATTTTATTGTATTTATAGCATGTAAATTAGATTTTTTGCTTGAATCACTCACAGAACAACTGTAAATATTAATTTAAATACAGCAAAATTACAGCGCAGCGTGTTGGTTTTTTACTTATTCCCCCGCGCGCTGTCAATTCCATCAGTCAGTCAAGTAGCGCTGCACACAAATTGCGTAGCGGTTTTTACTTCGTGTTAACAAAAACTAAAAAAAAAAACTTAAATTTTTCACACTGCAATCATCGAGAGTTACACACACATATGTAAGTTATAACTACAACTGAATCTGCTAGTAGCAGACTGAGACTACAAGTGGAGTAGAAAATTTGCGTATGAGCAGCGCACAGGATTTATTATATTTGTTCGTTCGTTTTTTTTTCTGATATTTATTTTCTTTGTTATTTTGTTGAATTAATTTAAAAAAAAAAAATGTTTTTGTATTACTTTTTTAGTTACGTGCGCCGGATGGATAAATACTTCTTTGCAGGCAGCAGCAGCAGCAGAGAATTAATTTTTGGTGGTCGGTATTCGTTCGTTGTAGACGTGCAGATGTATCAAGAGTTTGAACCAAACGAACTAATAACGAAGTAGTTCGCTACTTTTAGCTTAGTTCGAGTTGGTTTTGTTGGGTTGTTGGTTCCTCATCATTATTATTATTGGTGAATCTCTCATTTTCGAATTTGGCCAGCGGCAGAGAAAGAGAACGCGTAAACGAACAAACGAGTGAGCGAGAGCGAAACAGAAGAGCAATATTAAAAACGAAGAATGAGCACAAAAGTGAGAGCGAGGTGAAGAAAGAAAGAATGTGTATCATTTGTTTGTTGAGTTAATTTCATATACCTATGAATTGTCACCACACTTAATACATAGTGGGATGGTGGGGATGTTGAATATGAAATCTTACGTGTTGTATTGAATAAATCCACATGGTTCTTGTAATAAATTAAAAACTCACATCGAAAAGAAAATAAAAATATGCATATGTAATTATTTATATATGCGCAAACAATACTTAAAATTTGTTGCAAATTTAAAAAAAAAGTATAGAAGGCAATCTGACAAACCTTCTTCAGTTAATCCTTTCCGTTTTTCGTGCTGGTACTGAATCTTTTCCACGAAATATACACATATTCCTTATGATATGTATGCACATATGTCCAAAGATATTGTGGGAAATAGTACCTACTTACTATAACAGCATCTACATCAATACGTACAGTCTCGATCAATAAAATAGGTCGTGCTCTTCAGTGTTACAAAAACCTAACTTGATAATATGGTTTGACAGCAAAACAATTAATAACTTTCAGAGATTTATAAAACATTCCAGTTTATGACAGTTTATTTTTAGCATTTTTTACCTTCTACTCCTCTCGCTAGCTTAACGTAAACGGTCCTGAGCTAATGGGTCTCTCGGCTCTGCATTCAGTTTGTTTCGAAGCTAATATTTGGATGGATTTATAGTTTACTGCCTAGGACAATGTAGGGGATTTTTTGTGTACGTGATCACCATACTACTTTTATGTTTTTCAGTGAGTCGAATACCAATACTCAAAAATAATTATTTAAAGATAGAAAGCTGATTGTGCCTATTGGAGATAGTTAAAAATTTTAATATATATTATAATTTCTTAATAAAAGCACCCGGCTATGGCGTTACACACGTTCCCAGATTCTCTGAGATAATAGTCTAGCCTCCTAGACTATGGCCTTAATGCTTAACAAAACGAAAATGTAAGAACATTTGAATACTGATTTTAAATTTCTATTCTATTTTTACTGTTCCCATTCTATTTTTATAGTGTTCTTTTGTTTCTTTTCTTCAAAGACATCATTGGAAAGGATCTTTTTACAAAATTTGTGACCATATTTTATTGTTCGTAATTCTGTTGAATTTTAGAAAAGTTCTTCGGAAAACATTATTACTACTATGTGTTGTCATCAATGTATTGGTTAAACAATTGTAAAAAAATGGCATACCGAAACAAAATAAATTCTCACTCAATCGTGTGCACAATTCAGGGACTTACTAATAGCCACGTATTAAATTTTGTTTGTTTTTTGCTGAGTTACACAAAGCTAGATACGCATAGCTAAATCTCCAGTAAAAGAAAAGATATCATTTGAATAAAAACTACAACACTTCATAAGAAAAAATACAACTTAATTATCTGTTGAATTAAAATATAAAGAAAGAGTTCAACTCAATTATTTTTTTGTGAATTGAACTTAATTGCATTTAGAATTAAAATTTGCCACAGAGTACACTGCACACCCGAAAAGAAGAGAATTAATTTACATACCATAAGAGATAAGTATGAATGCAGGAAAGATTTATTGAAATTGAACTCCACATTAAAAATGATTTGACTTAAGACATGCAAGAATACAAAGAACTAAATAACAAGATCCAAAGCAGTATTAAATTGGTTTAATACACTTAAGGAATTAAGCAACATCCATCAATTTACTCTTTTGGAGTGGCAATTCAACAGCTAAAATGAGAACAACTTACATCTTAGATCTTGAAACTGAACTGGTATAAAGGAATATTCAAAATAAATGTGGGCTAGAAAACAAAGGATATTGACAAACAATTCGAACGACAACAGGATAGGCTCGGAAGGTCAAAGGCCTTTCTTGCAAGAAGAAAAGAACTCAAGAGTTTCCTTTTTAAGAAGTAGAAACAAGCTAGAATTTTACCGGAGAACCCACAAGTTTTTGTGCTACCTCGAGGATTGGAGTTGGTACTCGTTTTCTACATTGCCTCATTCGCATTCCGAAATTCAGATTTTCTGCTGGAAATATCGGTGTTAAAATATTACACCAGTTTTCAATGTTAAAAGGGGAAGGCCCTACTTTGAAGGCGATACAATAAATAAGATTTTCTCAAGCCCTGCTTTTCAGTCAACTTAACTCAAAAATATAAAGATATTTTTTTCATTTTTGAATACAATCGAGCTACTTGTAAGTGCATTGCTGTATCCACACCATCCAGCAACGATTTCCAACGAATAATTGCACACAAAATTGAACTCGCACACAAGAACGAGCAGCGAAGAGAGGAGCGCGGAAAAAGTAATCAGGGCGTCGTCATCATTGGCGGCCGTCTGAAAGTTTTTTTCCCTTATTCCCTTAAAGTATTTTTTTTTGTTAGTATTTTCTATTTGCAATTTTTCAAGTTATTTCCAATTTCATGAAATTTTTTGTTGTTCGCCGCGACGGCAGACAGACAGACAAGCGGAAGAAGCGTAAACGCATTTAAAAAAGCAAAAGCGAACCGCAACAATATCGCTATATGCAAATGCAGCAAGTGTTTCTTCTGCTGCTCAGCATAAATATCAGTTGCTGGCTGCAGTTTGTTTCTTATTGGTGCAGTCATTGCACTGCAGCCGAAGCCCAATTTTTATTTCATCAATTAAAAATATTATCATCGTTCAGCATCGTACACATACCATACGTACACATATATGTATAGTATGTGTGTATGCAGGAAATAGTAGGTGGATTTGGGTCGTATATGGAAGCAGCGGCAGCGGCAGTGGCAGTGACAGCGGCAACAGACACCGCAGAGGGAGAAGTATGAGAAAAAAGCACTTACAAGTAAGTATATGAAAAAATGAATGAATCTCTTTTGTGTGAGTCGCACTCGCACACATTCGTAGTATTTATGATTGCGCTGTGGTGTGCGTAAAAAAATTCTCGTATAGTTTTTTTGCCGCAGTCTCATACACGCGAGTATGAACGCGTGTGCTTGATTGTCTGCCTGAAAATTACTGATAAACGGAAATACTACTTATGGCTATTGTTGCTGTTGCTGTTGCTGCTGCCGCTATCGTTGTTGTTTTATTACAATAAACACAAATATTGTAGTTCTCAAATTATGCACGAGTGTGTATGTGTGAGTATTAATTGCATTACCCAATGTCAAATTGATGCATGACATTTTTTTGCAAAGCTTAAAAGCAGTGGGGAGCGTATAAATGGGAAAGGTTAAGAGAAAGGGAGCAATGCTTCTTTGGAAGGGAATAGTCTGAGTTTGCATAATTTGGTGGTACAATAGACGCTGCGATTAATAAGGCCCTGTTTGAATTTCATATACTTAGTTTAGCTATAAATAAATTAATATTGTATTGTCAGAGTCTACAATTGAGCGGATACGACGCCGTATGACTCACCTAAATATAAAAATATCTCACATAATCGGTACCAGTTTCGCCAAATTCGCCACAGCATCGCTAGGACAAGAGACAACCAAGTCTTCTGGCCACCGTTCAAGAGCACAGTCATTTGGGTCATTTCTTCTATACCCAGGCAAATGTTTCTTGAAACCAAAGGAACTAAACTAATCACGGCAATTGAAAAAACCGGGTGTTACTAAGGCCGTAGTTGAATATGTTGAGAATTTTGCTCGGCGAACACATTGTGCTCGGTGTGCGTTACACCCGGCATAATTTTCAATATATCCTCGGACTAAATAAAATATTACTTTATTTGCTTTTACTTCTACTACTTTCTTTTATCTTTGCCCATAGAAAAACTCTCACTTTTATAAAAGTATTAACGAACAAAATGAAATTTAAAATATTCATAGAAATTATGAAGTTCGTACATTGATTGTCATGTTCTAGGTTCAGAACGTTTTATTCTTGTAAAAATTAGTTGCTAACTTCTGACCGCTTAAGCAGACGCCCTATTATAGTTGATCATATCATATACAAGAATAACTTTAACAATAAAGCATTAAAACTTACCATGCCAATATGCATAGGTATCTCTCTTCTCATATGTCACTACCACACCCGGTTCGTTCACATGTTCACATCATAAATAAAGCATTTAAATACTGTTCGAGCACAGCTTGAGTCAATACAGCACCATTCTCTATGGCCAACGAATATGCGGTGTCACCGTTCTCATTCGATAGCGTCATATCTGGATCCACTACCAGCAGCTCGTTACACGTGTGTGGATGATTACCCGCGGCAGCATACATGAGTGCCGTATTACCAACAATATCCATGTGCGAAGACTGTGCGCCACGCTCCAACAGTAAACGTACAACCTCAACATGACCACCACAGGCAGCCAGCAGCAGTGGTGTCACCAATTCGGGTGCTAACGCATCGACTTTGGCACCTGCATCCAATAGTAATTGCGTCGATACCAATTGGCCATAGTAGGCAGACCAATGTAACGGTGTAAAACCCAAAGAATCTTTAAAATCAATTGTGGAACCATGGTCTCGTTGACGTTGTGCTTCAGCATGTACTAGTTCTTCAGTGATTTCACCTTGGCCAGCGCGCTCGTGGAAAGATAGTGCTACCTCAACGGGGCAAAATGTCGCTTCAGTGTTGCCACGTTGTAAATTTGTTAGAACAGTGGCATGTGGGCGGTAGGGGAGAAAGGCGCTTTTTCGTTTTGTAGTCGATAGATTAGCGCCATCACCGTGCAGTATGCTTGATGAATAGGAATGCAGCGAAGTGGGTGTGGATAAAGGTGTTGATGTGGACGAAGGTGACGGGGTGTCATGACGTTGAGATGACCATTTCGAACTGTATAAATTTTCAACTTAATTTTAATAAACGGTTGTTTTTAAGGTTAATATTCAAATCAGATGAAGAATTGTTGTTATAAACTTAAGGCTGCTATATGGCAATCAACGGTAAATTTTCAATTTGCAATTTGCTTTCGATTCAAGTAATTTATGCAGATAAGAATTTTTTAATACGCGTTTTAATTGTTAAGGACTGAAATTTTCAAAAATTTCAAATGATTAATTCGTGTTAAGTACGACCACCACAACTCCTTAATAATTTAAATTTGGCCTAAAATTAACGTACAACCAGTAGTTGGCAACGCTATCCTGCGCAATCACCGTAGTTTGCACATTTTTTAAATTCCAGTTGGCAACGACACTAACTTGGCGTCGTCGCACTCTAATTCGAATTAATCACAAATTCTAGAATTCACATTCGCTCGCCCTCGTCCAATTCGCATTTATTCGAAAATGGCGGTAAACCCAAGTAGATCTACCGAACAAATTCTCTGTACGTTCGTTCGTATGCTTTGCTTCGTAAAATCACACACAAAACCAAAGCGATTAAATTTCCCCTTTTTCTTCCTCACACTACTCAATTATAAAAATCACACCAAAATATTTCCCCACTTACCGGCTTTGTTCATCGTCAGAAATTGAATTTGTTGTTGGCGAATTTGCCGGCGAAGACATTTCACTTCTCTCTTCCCCTGTTTACACACGCTGCTCTTTGCTATTTGCTCTTTAACAACACCCTCTGCACTACTCCTCATTTACAAACGAGCTAGCAAAATGTGAATGAACTGCAAAATACGAGAATACGAAAAAACAAAATACTTAATGGCAAAGTAGCAATAACTTAAGAACAAAGTATGAAGATTTCTTTTATTTTTTGTCCGCCTCTTTGTACCTTCCTCCTTCCACGTTCCTCCTTCTTTCAACCATTCAAAAAAAGTTCGTATTCTTACAAATTCGTTTTGTGTAAACAAGAATAAAAAATGGCTGCCACCGCTAGCTAGTGCTGCCGTAGCCACACCAAATATACACAGAATGATGGCAAACGGACAGACGGACGACGATGCAAAAAGGAAAGCGTGAAAAAGGGCGGTGAATTTTTTCACATTCAAATTAATTGCACAAATGCTTTGAATTTCTCAAAAACTTCACAAATTTCATTTTACACACTCACCAATCTGCAATTTCTGCAATATTTTTTATTTAAATGAGCGAATTTCACAGCTTAAAATCCAAAATTTATTTTTGCGCGGAATTATTGGAATTTTCGTGCACACGGAAGAGAAAATATGTGTAGAGGAAAAAATGTGTGTGGAGAAAAATGTGATTGTGGATTGGATTAGATGTGTGGATTTAAACCCCATTGGAAAGAATCCAACCATCCATCAATTGGAAAGTATTTACCCCAGACGCAATCCTTTGAATCTACTCATTCTTCTTACAATCCAAACATTTTCAATGTTGCTTAGCTGAATTGATACAGTTCAGAGGGGGAAGTATTCGGTATGCAATATTTTGGGTTTAACATTTTATTTCGGTTTTGGATTGTCTTGGAAATATAGTTCCACGCCTTGAATCCACTATTGCATGCTTCAAAGCAAAAATAAATTCATGAATTATGGAGTACGAAATGTGAAAATTGTATCTCCAACTCCGAAGAATTGAATAGTGTATAAGTTTTTCACAACTCTGAATATTTCATTGTTTTCATTATCATATTATATAAAGAAACACAGGATTTTAAAATCAAATCTGATAATCGAACTGCAAATTATTCCTGTTAGATATCGAACGCATGCGTTCATACATTTTATTCTGTCTGAGTTGTCTTTGGTTGAAGTTCGACCCACCAGTCGGTTAAGTTAAGCACTCACGAGCAGTGTTGCCAGAACCCAGGATTTCAAAACCAAATTTCCAAAAGGGCCAAAGCTATTCCTTTTTAAAATTTGGTTTAAGTTGGCAGTTCTTCAAACATTTATTTTATTTTTACTTTGTAATTTCAATAATTTTTACTTTATTCAAGTCAAAGTCCTCGCATCTTACTTAATTAAAACAACCGCATTTAACATGTGCACTTTGTTGTCAAAAACAAGTCGTATACGTAATTTGTACAATAATTGTTAGATAGAAGTAAAAACGAACAGTACTAAATTTACGTTGCAGACAATGCTCTGAAGACAATTGAGAATATGTATTAGCTGTCAAAAAAGAGAAAATTTTGTCTTTGTGACGTAGGAGTCTAGACAATTACTGAAATTTATTTCTAGCAAGCCGCCGCATGTGTCGTCTCAATTAATTTGTTCACTTTTTTCTAAATTTGATAATTTATTTAGAATTATAAATATATTTTATTAACTATATATTACCAACAATTTTACTGATTTTAATAAAACTTACCAAAAAAGATGAAAATCAGCTAAAGTAAATACAAAGAATTGACAGCCAATGTTCTTTGAGAAAAAATTAAGAAAAAGAGAGTTTTGCGGTCAACAGCACCTGTTCTAATTTCGCCGTGGCCCTATGGATTACCATGGATTGTCTCGGCAAAATGGTGTAAACGCTTGTTAGTGATATATCTTTAACCACAATGCCCCATTTTCATCTCCTTCAAAGAGGCAGAAAAGAGAATTTGTGGAACATAAAGATTCATTGAAAAGAGTACATTCGAACAGCTGATTCTGAGCACTAGCGCTGTCAAAGTGACGTCTAACGTACTGAATGTACGATTTGGCTGAACACAACCAACAAAAAGAAAATATAGAGGAAATAGATTGGCAAATTTCAGTTATTCCCGAAAATGTCGGTTCCAAATGGAATAGTTTCACATACACGTCAAGTGTGCAGTCTATACAAACGCGCAGTGCGCGACTTGGAGGCATGGTATGATAGAAGGTGAGTGTTTGTGAGAAGTGCAGCAACAAGCAAAATAAACCAAATGCAGTTATGTAATTTACGGAAGTTCCTTTTCAGACACATCTTCCGCTATCGCGCTGTATTGCTGCGTCAACGTTTCGACAAGAATCGATGTGTGACCGATATGGCAGAAGCATCACGCTTGCTGTCCGCCGGACAGCAGGAACTTTTCAATCGTCAGCATTTTCAACCAAAAAAATGTATGTAGTAGTGGGCGATATATTTAAAAAGAAACCAATTGTACATGTATTACATTTTATTCGTACTTATAGTTGCCAATAGCGCTGGAGGCTGTGCATTTGAACGTGAAGTTATACCCCCCGATTGGATTCTCGACTATTGGCATCCTTTGGAAAAGGCACAATATCCCGAATTTTTCGCAAAACGTGAACAACGCAAAACGGAATTTGTTGCCTGGTGGGAAAAGCAATACGGCAAACCGGATCCAAAAGATTTGGGGCATTAAATAAAAATTAAATGATGTTCGTTGGTTCAAAATTTACGATTATATTTTAATTAGTAAATAGAAACTGCGTCAGGTCATGAAATAAATGCTGTGTGCAAGAAAAATCTGTAATTTACTGTCTGTACATGGTATATTGGTTTTGATTGTGTAGATGTTGTATCTAACACCCATAAATGGGAGTCGTAGTTTGACTTAGGAACATAGTCTAAAATGCTTGTATTCAAGACAACTTTTGTAGAACAGAAAACCAGACTTGAAATACATTTATATTTCTTAATATTATACAAACAAAATTTGCAAAAGTTATGTACATACGAGTATATTGTAGCATTTAATTGAAAATTATCATTGGACAATAACCATGCCTATCTCCCATACAAGTGAAATCTTCACCGAACAATGCAAGTGGATATATATTTTTTTAATACGATAAATAAATTATTTCATGCAAAACCAATCAAAACAAGAATACAATCACAATATTTTTTAGGTTACCTCATGGAAAACAGACCGTTCTTTTTTATTCTCAGCTGTTTACGATTCCATAATATGATTTTTTTTTTTGATAGAAGAGAACTTTTGAAACGATAATAATACAAGTGTATATTGAATCATGAGAGAGTCAGTATTTTCAAGGTCTTCTGACCCCCTCCCCCAAATTTCAAGACGGCATTTGTGAGTGGAATTGAAAATATTGGTGGCACAAACTGAAATCCAGTGGAAATAATATACAAATTTTATATATTTTATGCCTCGTCGTAACAAATCTGTCCTGATAAATATTGGTATTCTCGATATTTGCACTATTTCTTTACCAGTAAAAACAAAACCGTCATGCTTCAGAACATATTTATTAGTAGTATAAACTAAATAGCAAAGTTCGGCCGGTTGTGCCATTAACAGAACGAATTAACTAAATAGAAAAACTTTCAAAATGTTAAATTTTATTATTTCATTTAATTATGCTTTCGATTCTTACAAAATTGCTTAAATATTTCGAAGAATTACTTAAAACTAGGTTAGAGCCTAATCAGTGGTAATTACTGAACTTGTATTGAATTTCAAGAGCTGCTGAACCAAAATGAAAAATAAATTAAATTACATCCGATTTGTAAAAAAATATTAAAAAAACAAACTGCAAACGAATAAATTAAATTATTAAGTTTTGAATCTGACAAAAATTACAGATGCAGAGGAAACTATACTACAGCATTTTGGTATTACTGCTGTTCGTATATATTCCTTCCTTCCTGTATGTAGAGAGGATTAAGCATAAATGATATTCAGTACAAAATAATATAATATAATAAGACGGCTACTGTATAGTTGAAAAAAAGGAAAAGCAACTTCACTCTTGTCTGCTGTTGCTTAATTTCCTTTCCCATCTTCTCCATTTATTATTTTCACTTTCTACAATTTATACTGCGTTCAATTCGACCGGTTCCAGGCGTGGACGCTTTTTACTATTACAGTTACCGTTTCCTGTTGACCCAATAGCTACGCCAACGGCGCTACCACCATCACCGCCAGTATGCTCTCTTTTTCGTGGTAGTGATTTCTTATCCCATTGCTGCGTTAAATATCGCAACAGTACACATCGTTTATCCATCACTATGTGCTGCTCAGAAGGCATCTCTTCTGTGGGAAGATACACCGAAGGTCGCTTTTGTGATGTACGCAAACCTTGCTCCATATCAATTTGAGAAAAATTCTTTGTGTTTTGTGAAGGTAGCTCATTAAGGAAATCCGATATATTTGTGGCAGAATTATATTTGCGTTGGGTATTATCCATAATGATGCTGTCGTTTTTAGGTAGGAAAGTATTGAAAGGTTGACCAGCAAATTGTTGAGTCGGAAAAGCCGCGTGAAAGAAATGAATTGGCCTCGTATCTACACCTCCGAACTGGGTTGAATTTCTTGCGCTTGCCTAACTTTACTATTTGTGATTATTTGATTCTGTCACTTATGTTTTTTGTTGTAATTATACAATGAAAATATTAATTTTTATTTTGCGTATTTATGTGAAATTTACTCAGTACCTCTTTACTCAGTGAACACTTGCACTTTTGTTGTTGTTTAATTTTGACATTTCATCGTCGTGGAGTTGTTGCTATTTCAACTACAGAGCTGTTTTCTATTACTCATGTACAATGTTGCTGTTTTGGTAGAATTCTGTTGTTGTTTGTGCAATTTCTTTAACACATTTATTTGAGAAACTTTCAGCCAAGAGAAAAAATTTGCCATGACTAAATGAATACTGATATAACTCTTAGAATGAAACAGAGAGTTGAGTCACCTTTTGAGCATAATTTCAGTTTAAAGTTAAATTATTTGAGACGAACGTCTTTGGCAACGAAATATTTTTGCTGAACATTCAAAATGTATGGGGTTAATAACTAAAAACTCTGCAGTGTTGAGCCACCACTGCGAAACAGCGAATTATTTTCTGAAATTATTGAAAATTACATCGAAAAAGTCTATTTTGTATTTTTATTGAATTTATTGAAGCGTTCAAAAAACTCTTCATGACCTATACAATAACGACAACCGCTATTGCAACGTATAAGAACATTAAAATACGTCTATATTCCTACCTCGCTCATTTACACAGTCGATAATGCTTGGACTCAGCTTGTAAACAGCAATGATAAAAAAATTCGAAAAATAATCTGATATGTAATCATGTTAAGCTAAGTAAGTCAAATGTGATATGTAATACTACATTTAAAATGCATATGAAGTGGAAAACATTTTTGATACTTAGAAAACTTTAAAAAAGAGTCTGTACATATAAAGTTATACCTTAAAGGTTGCATGCAACGTAACCTTATTATGCAAAAAAGGATTGTTAGTATGTATATCATACAAAATTATATAGTAACATTTAAATTCTATTGGGATACTTTAATTCTATATAAAAAAAAAAATTTTAATACAGAAAAATTTATCTCAGACCTTATATTCCTTCCATTAATGATAAAAAAAAATATACATATGCATGCAATTTTTCAAAATGTTCTTATTCTGCTTACAGTTCATTAAAAATAAATGCCAATAACATAGATATAGTAAGTATAAAAATAGTTTTAAGCAACTGCTTACAGCAAACTCATTTATGTAGTGGCAAATAAATACAATAAGTTTTTAGCAAACTGCACAATTTCAGTGCCACCCAATTTCGATGTGCCATATACACGATCCACAAAAGTAATAGGCACTTCACCAATGCTAAAGCCATGTTGACGTGCACGTACCAACATTTCCATTTGGAAGACATATCCCTTCGACACACAACTTGCAATACATTTCTCTAATACTTGCTTCTTATAAAGACGAAATGAACCCGTTAAATCAGAGGCATTCGGTCGAAGTAAGAGCTGCGAGAGAAAATTAGCACCACGCGATATAAGTTTACGTTTGAAATCCCAACCAAAAACACCGCCATCACCGAGATATCGTGTGCCCGACACGATATCGTAATCTTGAGATGCTTGAAGTTTAATGAATTGGGCAATGAATTTTGGCTGTAATAGAGACGAAACTTCAGTACGTAATTGGATTGGTTTTGTATTTTTAACTTACATGATGACTCAAATCTGCATCCATTATTAGTATAAAGTCACCAGTTGAGTGTTTTATTCCATGTATGTATGCGGTGCCCAAGCCCAGCTTCGAAGCTCGCGGGCGTAGTACAATTATGTCCTCACCATAGAGTTTTTGCAAATCCTTCGCAACAGCTAAAGTGCCATCGGGACTGCCATCGTCAATTACAATTATCTCGTATTTATAGCCACTATTCAGAAACCAAATTCCGAAAATTGGTGAATCTTAAGTGAAGATATTGTGGGAAGAAGAAACTCACCTTTCGTTCATAAATTTTACAATTAACCATATTATTATTGGCAAGTTATCTTTTTCATTATATGTTGGCAATAATATGCTGTATTTATGGCCGTTTGGATGCATTTTTAATATTTTATTTATGTTAAACTCTCATAATTTAATTAATCAAAACTTTCACCGTAGGCTGACGTGTTTTGACATTTTACAGTTTTAGAATCATTATTCATTTTATCAATCATACGCAGGGTTTCATGTAAACAATATTCTAATTCTTGGCAAGGCCGGGGTTAAATATCCAGCATTCTCTGTTAACATTGATGCAGAACTTAACCTCTTCTTGATAATAGAAAATTTCTGAACCAAGTTTGGTTGAGATTGCTTAAGTTTAACTCGAGTTATCGTCTGTACGGACAGACGGACATGGCCTAATCGACTCCGCTATGTACGCTGACCATTTATATTCATACATACGATGCTTAATTGTGGGCGTTATAAATAACCGTTACTCGCTTTACCAATTTCAAGCATTTACTCTCTGTGGCAAGATTTGTGGCAAGAAAAATGATTTGTACAGTATACCATAAGTTTCCAAAATTGTTCCGCATTGTTCCGAAAGTATTTCACGTCCACGCGTATAACGTTGAACTCCAGTTACGCGCCCATCTCTTTTAAGCACACACAATCGCTTGAGAGCAAACAAAGAACAATAACAAAAGCAAACAATGCTGTTAAAAACAAAACAATTTACATATGCTTTTGACGTGAGAATTGAGCGCATGTCCGTTTCCATACATACTTCCGCATAGATGTCGCTGCAGTTAAAAGTAAAATACAACTGTCATTCCCATACATTATCACAGGGGATGATGAGTGACAGGAAAAAGAAAAGAGTTCAACTAAATTTTCTTCATCGTATCCTGTTTTAGTTGAGAAAACTTTTCAAACGAGTTTAAAAGTGATTACGGAAAATGCAGAAAAACGTGCATACATAGAAAACGAAGTATTAAAGTCTGCGTGGATAAGAAATTGCAGAAGAAAAATAAATTTCAATGAGAAAAAATGTGAACTAAGTGTTCAAAAAGTTGTTTATTCCTTTTAAAGTCTACGCACGCAACAACTATAAATAATGGCCAAAAAGATTTCATTTAACGTGGTATTTTCATCAGGTAGTCTGATTCATTAAATTGTTACTTTAGTTACTCTTTTATTATTAGATATGTCTGTTGTCAAAATTCGTCTACATGTATTATTTTTTTATTAGTTAGAGAAATCGATAAATCATCATGCAATCCCTTTATATCCATACAAATTCACTCAACTTACATGGAGGACAACATTTAAAGAATAACAAAAATCTCATTAATATTTAATGAGTTGTTTTCAATAAAAATAGTACTGAGCTCTCTCTCTTTATGATTTTCCCACTTTTACACATTTCCATGTAGCCTTTAAATAATTTAGTAGCTAAATGAATGAGAAATGAATGAGGTCATGCACATTAAAGTTTTATTTCCTTTTCTGCATATACATTCAGATACTTATATATATTTAAATTCAGAAAACTTTTAACATTTATTTACCTTATCAAATGAATCTCGAACTTCAAAAAAAAATTCGCTCTGCATTATATACATACATATATAACTAATGTAATTCGTTCTTCTCATCGATGACGATGAAAAAATAATTAACATTTAAATTAAACTAGTACATTTATTTTCTCAGCCAATAAGAAAATGCACCTAAAATGAGCTATATGAGTGCCTCTGAATTTCATTTCTTCGTTCTCGGAAAGTATTCAAAATTTAGGATATTACTTTAAAGTACTTTTCAGTTTTGGTGTATCCGGGATAACAGGTCCGTGGTAGCATCCCTAAGGTGAGAGGAACAAAATTAGTTCACTATTTCAAAGAGTGACATTCTTGCATCCTTGATCTTGGTATCGA
Organism: Palloptera scutellata; assembly: GCA_958295655.1. Taxonomy (NCBI): domain Eukaryota; kingdom Metazoa; phylum Arthropoda; class Insecta; order Diptera; family Pallopteridae; genus Palloptera; species Palloptera scutellata. Next base: position 67,226,753 of record OY282452.1, read on the forward strand.
GGCTGCTGCAATATTCTGGAAAAATTTATAAGGGAGTACTTCTTTTTGAAGGCTATCACTGTTCCACATTAGAGCCTCGAAACTTTATTAAAACAAATTTTTAGTTCCAGCGTAAAATACAAAATTACTAATTCATGTAGCGCTTACATTTAAAAAATCATATACTACATACAATATATATTCGTATTGTTATATTAGACGTATTCATATAAACTCATAAATGCCTTATTATTTTTTGGAATAAAGAAAGAATTAGCCAAATATAAAGTAAATACAAAAAATTAATTAGTTTTAGTTTTACTTTTTAAAAACATTATAATGTCTTTTAATTTGATTAACTATGCATTCTCCGATATACTGAATATAAGCACAGCATTGATATTTCGATTCCAACAAAGATAGGCAATTTGTGTGGCAACTTCGACTTAATGTTTTCCTCGTGACATTTTCAGCACAAACTAAATAAAAATATGTTGTTAACTTATATAGAAAAAGAGTAAGTAAAATTGAGTTACAGCGGTAATGAATGTAATATTAAATATTACATTCATTGTGACTAGAACACGATAAAAGAAATATTGAAAGTGTACTCGTATATACCATACTATATGTATAAGTGTGGTATGTATATATGTAGTATGTACATTTCCTATTGACATTTTGCTAAACTATTATGCTGCAGTTTTTAGTGCATATTTTTAGGCGTGCTTATAACTTTAGCTGCTTGTTTTTCTTTGATTTTTCCATGGTCTTTTTCTGGGGATGCACAAATATAAAATTTTGTTTGTGTGTTTTTTTTGCAGCTTTTTGAGACGGAATTGTGTTTTCAATAGAGCTCATAGAGCTTCACTCTCTTTCTCTCTCTCATGTCTATGAGTAGACGTTTCCTTCCTTTTTGTAAAATTGTTCTGATTTTGTGTTGTTCTTTTTGTAGAGAGAAGAAGAAGATACATTAAGCATTGAAAAACTATGTATATACACATAAGGACAAAATTATAAGTGCTTATATGATTTTACTAATTTTTTCTCGACTCCAACATTTTTAGTTATTCTTTTATTTTTACTATCAATTGTCAAATGTTAAAACTAACCGTTTTCGCTTTGAATCAACAATCAATATGCACAAGTACAAGTATACAAATAAGACTATAAATGAATTCTTGCTTTTTTAAAACTGTTTAAAGTTGACAGATTTTTTGGTGTTCAGCAAAAAACTATATTTTTAATTTATGGCAAAAGCCAACATTGAAACGGTATAACGAAGAAAATAAATTAAATTAGTTACTCCCTTATGACGGATGGCATTGCAGTTTCATTTAGCAATAATGTCACAAGTGAATAAAAGAAGAAACTAACACAAAACTGACGATTGCGAGGGGAATCTGGAAAAAAATCGTTCTACTAATTATAATGTAAAATTGGTTTAGATCATGGTATGCAGCTAGATCTAGTTTGTCAACGCTCGTTATCAAAACATGGCAGAGGTGAAGAAAGGAAACACTTTCACATCTGTCCCAAAACATTGTTGATCTCAAAGCTTATACTTCCGAACAATTGGTAACAATTTCCGAAAGAAACCATTTTATTCCCAGAGAAAAGACACCAGGTTAAAATTACAGTCATACATCGGAAAAGAGAAGATATACGATAAACAAAATCCAAATGGATCATATGTACCATATATGTATGTAAGTATATTGGTTCGACAAGGCACTTAGTTGGCAATTTGCCGTTTGTACTCACTATGCAAAACTAGTAAGTATCTGTTCTCAAGCATCAATGAGTCTCGTACAACGAAATTGTACGGAAAATATCAGGAGAAAAACATTAAGTCGAAGTTGCCACACAGATACCAATTTTGCCCAAATTGCCTAACTTTGTTGGAATCAAATAGTAAATGCTGGTGCTTATATTCAGTATATTGGAGAATGCTTCGTTCATCAAATTAAAAGGCATTCAAATTTTTGTAAAAATACAAACATTGAAACACATTATTCGATCTCAGGAGTACTAATTTCGTCTACTTAGACAACTTAGAACCTTGAAATAGGATGGGGATCCAGTACTTTTAAGCGAAAAGCACCATTGCTCAAGCATAACGTTCGGAAACATATAAATCGGCGTCACCGCCTTACAAATGAAATGCATCATAAACTTTTATTCTTTCATTTTATTTTATTACACACACTCCCAACCCCCAATTTACTTTCTTCTATTATTTCTATGTTTGATTTTATCCAACAACGCTTTCAACGGTCCAATCATTGTAAATACGTACACTAAAATTGTCGCCAAACTAATTGCTGCTATAAATTCAGAATCGACGTATTTGTAAAAGAATTGTGTGCGATAACCCAAGAATATGGTGGCCATTGCCAAAGTAAATGTAACCATGCCAAAAAGATTGTGGCGATATTTCAGTTCAGCGGGAGGGTAAATTTTTTGTATAATGAATTTCGGCTGGAAATAGTTAGCAAAACCACCCAAAATGCTGGCAAAGCAACCAAGAGTGGCAGCAAGACCTGTGAGGAAAGTGTAAATAGTAAGAGAAAAAGTAAATATGCGCACAGAAAATTGAATTGATGTCAGGAGTTAATTAAAGTTACCAATTTTTCCATGCAGTGTTGTAAAATGTTCTTCTTCAGTGTTGTATATTTTACCAAATGCGCCCAATAGCGTCATGGATCCACCCACCAGCTGCAGTATGCCGTGAAAGCGCGACTTGTTGCGATGCGAAAAGCGGCTTGTTAATGGATTTATGGGATAGTGCGACATAAGCGCCTCTGCCATTAGTACATGAATCTGTGCAACGTCAAAGGGAAGACAGGAAATAGAATTGTTAGTATGTTATAAATTGTAGAACAGTAATTAGATAAAATTTATTTAGCCGACTTTAGTACATTTAAATAAACTTATGTGTAGATGGTCACTTATTATACTCTTTTCTTGGTGTTATGTTATTTTCCGACAAGAAAAATGTACAAAAAAATTGAATAAATATTTTATGCAGCCAAGGGACCTCCCAAAAATGTATTTGGGGTAATGCTATGCCAAAGGCATATATATGTTACTTACCCATAAACAGTTTTCTGGTAATTAAATGCTAACAACGCAAATAGTCAAGCACTGTGATGTAAACAATTGTGCCAAATCCCAACTACTAGACAAAAACGTTCTTATAATCTAATTACGGTTAGATTATTCTTTGTGGAAGTACTTCTGAGTTCATTTTGCGATAGGAATAACTATTTGAATGCCCCTCTTTTAATCCGAGCCTGAGCCACATATATGTAATAAGTATGCGAGCTATTGTCCCTTAATCTTATAACAGACGACATTAAGTTTCATTGGACTGGTCACCTTCCACATTAGCAGCTGTTAGCGGTGATAGCCCGGACAGCATGATACTTATATGTTCTTGAATTAATTGTATTTAATTAATTTATATTTTTTTGTGTGAATTATGGTGATATCAAAGTATTACCGGTGAAAATATTGGTGTGTGTAAATTCTATCCATGCATGTATTTTCTTATCATTTATAATGCACATTAATAGATACCTTGAAGATTTAATAACACATTATTGCTATCACAAATTGTCAAGTTGGCTTCAGTGTAACTCTCTGGCGAGACAGCCACTTCAACTACATATCAACTAGACAGATATTTTATTACACTATTTTTTCACGAACACATATCCCAACAAACAAAACCACGGATTACCTGTAAAAATGACTACGTTTGCAGCATATTATATGTAAGGTGAATCTGCTGCTGTAGAAGTCGTGTCTTTCAACAATGGAAAATACAGTGTGTAAATGTCACGTTCGTTTGTTTTGAATAAAAAATACATATAGTCCATAAACGGTAAGCTTTACGGGAAAGATTGGAATTTATGTTCCCTTTTATCTGTTCTCTGAATTGTTTAAAGATCCGTGAACGGATGCACTTATGGGAACAATTGTAGTTCTTCTCACGTTTGCTCATTCAGAAACAAATGCCTTCCTGGCTATGATAGTGGTTTTTTTGGCTTTAGTTTTTGAGTAACTTCAGCATTTATACTAATGTGTACTAAACTAATAATAAGATAATATTCTTTCTTTCTTTTAATGGCACGACAGCCCATGAAGGGCCTAGGCCGAGCTTTTCGCTAATAAGATAATAACTAGTATTGATTTAGTAAAGTGATATAAAAACATACCCCAATAGTTGTCATGAATACATGAATTGCCGTTTCTTCAAAATTTAAGCTCTTTCCCAACACGGTTATATAGATTCCTATAAGCCCAATTAGGATATGATTAATTGTATTTAATAGGCTTTGTATTTGCAGCCATACTAAAGATTTTGATGGTACTTGTCTGGTTGAATTTTCTGTCGTTGCATTTTTTTCAGGCATTTAGAAATATTTTTGCAATTTTTTTTAACACCAAAAAAATAAAACATTTGTGTGAACTAAGCTCCACTGAACCAATTAGTTAAACGTGTAGAATTTTAATGGGGAACATTTACAAGACGAAATATAAATAAGTGGTTGAAGCACCAGCTGTTCAGTGATAAGCTGTGAATGAGAGAGCGATAAACATTAGATAGGAGAGTTTATTTGAAACATTTACAACGTGACCAACTCCTGGCGGGCAAAAAGCAGCTCACATGTATATTTCGCTGATAATCAGTACATGATTTACAAAAGAAACAAACACTTGTATAACTTTATATTCGATTTTAGTATGTATTATTTATTCATATTTAAAATTTGTACGTAAAATATGCGTAAATTAAATGAATAAACCCTGAAAACAATATTCAGATACGGCCAAACTTTCAAATAAAATACTTTTTTGCATAGAATTCATAGAGTTTTTTATTAATCGGATTTATATAAATTTATAAATGCTTAGCAAGCTGTATAAACTTATAAAATCGCAGGAAAACTTGAAAATTTTATATCAATTTTGACAAGATTGTACACTTATGAGGCATTTATGAGATCATATGAATCTCTCTAACAGCCATAATCAGATAACACCCATATTCGTTTTTGTATATTCTTACTTTTTTTCATTTTTAAATATTTACCTACATTCCTCCCATTCAAAATAAAATCACACACACATTCACCACACATACATACATATATAAGTACATACATACATATCCATACTTATGTACAATCACCGACTGACGGTACTGATAGTACGGCACTGATAAAATGAGTTGATACCAATTTTTTTCTTCCTGAAATCATATTGTTTGGAATTTTTGAAATGATTTTGAGAATTTGTATATATATATGACTTACTTTTAACAACATTGTATTATTTAGTTCTTTCACTTCAGATTTCGACTAGAAATATAAAGTTCCTTAAGCATATAATAGACTTTGGAACCTAATCTATCTGCACTACAGCAACACTAAGTATATCGCATTGAATCAAAAGTAAGATGTCAGTAATGACGTCATCAAGGTTATACACATTTTTTCTTGTTCTTAATATCTAGATAAACAATGTTTTGTAGAGTTTACCCCAATTGTTGTCATGAATGCATGCCATGCAGTATTTTGAAAATGTAAGCTCTTTCCCAACACGGTTATATAGACTCCAATAAGCCCAATTAACATATGATTAATTGTATTTAATAGACTTTGTATTTGCAGCCATATTAAAGATTTTGAAGTTACTTGTCTGGTTGAATTTTCTGTAATTACATTTTTTCCAGACATTTTGCAAAGAAATATTTTATGCAATTTACTTTTAACACAAACGAAAAAAAAACAAACACGTGTCTCCACTCAACTCCACTGAACCAATTATTTAAACATGAGAGAGAGCGATAAACATAAGATGAATAAATAATTTCCAAACATTTTTCTTTAAATATTTGATGAAATATTCTTTTAACTAAACACAGCTTTGACAACCCAACTGGTTTAACGTTTAGAATGTTACTGGGGAGCAATGATTGCTACACGTCATATGTATGGATATGGGAGAGCCAGCCAAACAGAACAAACGCATAAATAAGATTTGCCATTATGTATGTACATACCCAACGGGCAAAGAAGCGCTGCAAAAGCGTTTCTTTACCTACACTGGAGCGCTTACTGCTGGCAGTAGAGCGCATATACTTTTTACATTGCATGCCACAGGAAGTAAGCGGTAATATGACATTAAGCTCCTTTACAGCGCTAGGAAAATATGGCTATTAGATTGTTAAAAACCGGTTATTATTTGTTCTCTGAGTAATATTTTAAAACAAATGTTTCTCAATTGCTTGAGAGCTTCATATAAGCATCCGTATGTATATGTATGTTGTTACATATTTTAAGATAGTTTTCTAATTAATAATTGGTTCTCTCTGTGGTTTAATTTGAAGAAATAAACTTTTATTTAAGACCCAAAAATTTTTAGATAATATTTGTTTTTTATACCTCAATTTTTTTCTTAGTGCATACGATTCATACGATAATATATAAAATTATTTTTGAATTATTATTAATGTTTTGTTGCTTTTCACACATGAATTCATTGAATGACAAGAGTTCAAAACAAGAGTTCAAGTAGTACTTATTAAGTTTATATATGTATTTACTTAAAATTTTTGCTTATGTCAATAAAGAGAGAAATCCTTTACCTCTACACTGTTTTGTTATCATTCTGAAACCGATTTATTGAAGCTGATTCTTTTAATGGAGGAGCTGGTTGAGTTTCTCTATCCATGTTGTACGAATTACATTTTTACGTGAATGGAAGGGACCTACAGTTCTTTGCCGAATTCGAACGGCAAAGTGAAAAGCTTTTCTTATGCAATTTTTACTCTTGTAGGTTTACTATTACCTAGCCTTTAGAAAAATCATTTTTTCTACTTTTTCTAATTTTGCCTGTGCCGAGAATTGAACACCGTGTTCTCTGCGTAGCATGCCAGCGCACTACGAACTATATCACGGCGACCACTATTTATTGAAGCAAAAAATATTCTATTATTTGTTTTTTTTTTACTCTTACAGACGAAGATCCGTCATTCCCCGCTAGTGAACTCAATACACATGGTCCGACGGTGCATGGCTGGCGTAGTGCGCCCGACAGTACAATAACACCACATGATATTGTCTTACGATTCCATAAGCCAGCCAAAATATGCCGCATACAAATATTAGCGCATCAGTTTTTGATTCGTAAGTACAGCCAAATGTTCAACACTCACGAATTTGAAATTTATGTATCTCAACTTGATCTACAGCTGAAAAAGTCGAATTGTGGTTGCATTATTCCCCAAAGAGCATACCCAGCACACCGTCCTCGCAATGTTTTGATTTCCTTGGTTTTGTGGCACTCTCCGACAATGCGGCTACCAACTATAAATCCCGTGAGCTACAAAGTGTCACCGTAAATCCACGTAAGGGCACACACTTGAAGTTGCGTATAAGTGCAGCACATCCGAATGACTACAATCCGAATGGACAAATCGCCTTAATAGCGGTGAATGTATTGGGTGAAGAGTTAGATAAGAATGTGTCAGCCGATGCTGCTTCAAACTTGGAAGAAGAACAACTGCGGCAATCAAATGGTACCAACAGCGAACAAAGCATTAGTGTTGATACTGCAACTGGCGAGCCAGCGTTAGCATCCATTTGTGATGATTTGTTGTTCTCTATGTATGTTGAAGAATCAATTGCTGAAATTATACGCGAAATGGAAGAGAAAAAAGGGAAAGCGGTTAGCGATGAACGTTTCGAATATGCACGAAAACTGAAGCTATGTATGACTGCGCTGAGAGCTGCTGGTGAACGTTTGGGACGTTATGCTTTAGCCAAACGGCAAGCGGTACAGCAGGAAGATTTTACTACGGCAAAGCTGCGAAAGGAACAAATTGAAATGTATAGAACGGCAGTGCTGGAGCATTTACTTGTACAAGATTTGCTCGAACCTAATGGTGTGCTGGTATCAACTAATGATTTGACCTCCGAGGTATATGCATCGAAGCCAATATTACCGCCAGCACCAAGTCTTCAAGATGTTGCACAAGCACTAGCTGAAGCGCATTTCGCTGCTACGATGAGCCCAAAAAGTGTACAAGATGATAAGTCTTCAACGGATGGTGGTAGTTCTGTTGGATTGACGGCGGGTGCAGGACCAGGTAGTGCAATACACAACAGCTCAAATGGCAGCGAAAATTTATCGTCTTATAATTTACGCAAATCACATGATGAAATACCAATCTCACCTAAGCTTAATAAAGGTCGCAGTCCCAGTCGCCATAGTTCCCCAATGTCAAGTCGGCAGGGTTCACTGCGCAGGCGCAACAAAAGTGCACCGCGTAATTCCTATGAAGATTACGAGGAACGTGCTATACCAACATTGAGACAGTAAGTTTTAATTAGTATGATCGTGATTATTAGCGGATGTACATACATACTATATGGTACTCATATGTAGTAAGTTGGCTAACTAGATGGACAGCTCAAACTCGCATACAACAACTAGTTCTACAAGAGAGTTTGACTTTGATGTGTTGCATGAATGATTATAGTTTTTTATGACTTTTTGAAATCATGCTCAATCATATAGCGTATTCTCATCTCCAACATCTAGATGTGCTTTTGAGTTGATTTTCGTTTTTTTTCTTTCTTTCTATTTTCTTTTATCGTTGTTTGTTGCCTACAATATATACTCGTATTGCCCAATACAATATTGCAGTTCAAATACTAATGAATTTTTAAGGGAATGCCAAGGTACAGCTTTGCTGGAAGCTGATCCGAATCGAGGACGTTCGCGCTTGAATGATCGTGAACGTCGTCAGGCTGCTTTGCCGATATTGGTATTTGGAAATGATATGGTAAGTTGGGAAAATAGTTAAGTTGATGAAGAAAATTAAAAAAGAAACTTTGATTAATGCAAGCCATTGGACACATTTGACGGGCTCAGAGATTTTAAGAGACAATTTTTCAGATCTGACTTCTTATAATTTGTCCTATTTTTCTCTAGGTCGAACAATTCTATTCACGCCAATTCCAAGATCGCGAAGATGGACTCGGTTGTTTGCGCAACTTTCTTAAGGGGCAAGACCTCGAAATGACGTCTAATTCGAATAGCGATAATATCGCTAGTGCCAACAAGGTAGCACGTAGCGCTGCTTTATTACTTCATCGTGCAGTTCGCGATGCAGTCTATTCCGTATTTAGTCACGCAACCGAAACGTTGCGTGTGCTCTTTCTGGAATATGTGCCGGGACGAGTATCTGCGAGTGAGGTGGCTCGCTGTGTGGATCGCTTGCTCCCTGAATTGCTAGCTAAATCAGGTGATCCGTCAGCGCGTATACACACGTTAGCACAGCACACAATACTCAGCATAGCAGCATGTCCTGATGTTGCTGAACAGCATTTGGTGGCGCCAGCACTCTCACGTAGTGTCAGTTCAGGGACTCCACGTTTGGCTTTGAGTCGCATGCAAATGCTTGAACAGTTAGTGTTGAGTCAAGGCATTAGCACTGATAAATGTAGCGGTTTAACTTGTCGTACTTTATCTGAATGCGGTTGCTCGGGTATACATCACCCGGCGGAGCCGGTACGTAAAGTAGCCGAGCGTATATTGTTATTGGTGTATAAAATGAATCCACGTTTGGTGCGCAAACAACTACCGCCAGATGATGACATAACTCGACGTAATCTTCTGTATCGCCAGCTTTTTACAGAATTCGATAAATTGGATTTGGAGCGTAAGAATGAAATGTTGGAGCACAGTTCAAGTGATCCAACATCTCCACCTTCAAATCGTAGTAATGATGCGCGGCATATTCAAATGCGTGTCGACGTGGAACATCAGCATGGCTCTAGTGGTGGTGGAGGCAGTGGCGACAGTCGTGGTAGTCCTTATGGATTCGGAACGAAATCGCCAGATTCACAATCAAGCCCAATGCGTAGATCAGACACGCGTATTTTGAAAAGTAAAAGCGGACATTCTTTGGGTGGTGGTGGAGCGTCTGGCCAGTCTGCCAGCACAAGTAATGGTTATGCTGGTGGTAGCAATGGCTTATCGATATGTAATGGAAAGCAACAGTATAATGAGCAGTTAAAACGTTCAATGTTATCTGCTTGTAGCTCGAGGAAAGGCTCCAATTCAAATTCTAATTCAGAATCAATAGAGGAGCCATCAGATTTAATGTAAGTGAATGTTACACCATATGAGCATTAGTAAATCTCTTATATAATGTACTGTTTCTAGACGCTGCCCATTTTGTGACTGGTCTAGCAGCGGCTCCGATAATGGGGCCGATCAGTCTCTGCTGGATCGCCACTATTGGAAATCATGTCCTTTTCTGACCAAGTGTCCGCAATGCAGTCAAGTGTTGGAAGTGGCCGCTTTGAATTATCATCTTACAAGTGAGTGCTACAAAATAATATAAAATTAAAATCGTAGAAGACTAATTGAAAAATATTAAATTTTACAGAGGAATGTGAAGCCAAAGATAGCTATGTCATGTGTGAGCGTTGTTCGGAATCGGTTCATAAACAGCTCTACGATTTACATCAAATGGAAGATTATTGCAGAGGTATAATGAGCAACTAATTCAATTTTGAAAGTGCTTTTATTAGAAAGAAGTGCACTGAAGCTTGCTGAACCATACATTTTACCTATAAGTTCTTCTTCTAAATATTTACTAATTTTATTTACAACAGAACTTAAAACTGGTGCCGCTCGTTGTCCTCTCTGTCACGATGACGTACACTTGCCTTTAGATGGTGGCTGGAAGTTACATTTGCTAAGTTCGTCAGGTTGTCCCGGCAATACCAGAAGACGTGCGAAAAAATCAAATTAATTAATGTAATCACGATTTATGGGAAAAGTACTACCTATTTATTGTACTTACATCCTACTTAATGCCTTTTCATCACAAAATACAATAGAAAAACAAGTAAAATTAAACGAAAATAACAAAACTTAAATTTCTTTAAAGGAATAATTACAATTACGTTATTCATATGTACTTACAATAAAATTATAAGCTCTATGCTATCAAAATTATGCAATTTAACAAAAATGATGTACTAGTTATACTGATATAATTTTTGCAAAAAAAGGGGGAAAAGCTAGTCTTTAAATGATACTTAGCATTAACATTTTGTAATTCTTTAGCATAAAAGGTAGTTAATCAGACTATTATGTGAACAACTTATGTCATTTTGTTAATTTCTATTTAGTTTAATAGTTAAATGAGTTCCTAATTTGAATTTTCTTTGTTAAAAATGCTTCTTTTACTTACACTGTAGTAATTTTTTATACTTTTGATGTGATAGAACCTGTTAAATATTATTAAACGTCCGTTAAAACAATTAAAAACCCATCCAAATTCAATTAAATGCAATGTAATTGATATAATATAGTATATTAAAAATTTAGTGGATAAATTGTTTGTTTTAATAATTAGGACGAAGTATATAAGTCTTCAGAACGTTTGCGTTTAAATTTCTAACGAGTTTTGTTTGAAATGTCAAATTTGACGTGAAACCCATAGGGCATAGGGCGCCCTTTATCAATCGAGTATGAAAATAATTAGGTTGCATACGTGTATACACATTACTTTTAATCACTACTTTTGACAGAGGGCGCTACCTATCAAATATGTGCATACACATATGCATCTTTTATGCATTTTTTTCATACTTGATTGATAGAGGACGCTGCCCAACATTTCCGTGAAACTTTTGAAATTTTGAAATTTTTCGCACTCTTGTTCCTATGGCCGATAGGTCGATATCACACTAGCGACAGTTGCTGCGGGGCAAATGTGTTCTGCACTCTTGGACGCATGCAACACACTTGTACTGACGATACAGTAACTAAAATTACTTATTCATCTTCCTCTTTCGTTTTTTCGTTATACATGGGAAACAAAAATAATTTTGTCTCTCTGGCGGCAACTACAATTTAGATGTTCAATGAAAGACGTTAATGAGTACAAATGAGGTAAATTTGATATGACATATAATGTAGGCATTTTTTATTATACGCCATAGTAAATTTACATCATATACGTCTCTTACGGTGCATTAACGTCTTTGATTGAATAATCTTAATGTTTTGTTGAGTTAGTGAATTTTGTCATTCGCAAGTATTTATATATGTTATTTTATATTTTGAATGAAAAGTTCGATACTAATTTATAATTCCCTACTAAAAAGTTGGCTAAGAAATGCATCACTGTCACGCAGGCGATTGCGCATATAATTTGGTTTTTGCAAAGAGAGAGCGGGAGAACAGTCGCCTGAAATGTCACATCAAATTCTGAAATTGAGTGTATAAAACAATTCGTAACATAAAATTGGAAATTTGTAAATTGAAAGTGTGACAAAAAATTATTCACAAAAAAGCGTGCAGTCAAAGCAAGCGGTTATTGAAAGATTAAAAGGGGAATAATTAAGAAAGCAACTATTACTGAAGAAATTCGTAAAAATAATAATTGTGTTTGTGTGTCGCAAAAAACAAAAGAAGAAAGTATTTTTTTACTTTCATGCTACCTCGCAACCGCCCGGCGCTTCCATCGTTCGCCCAGCACAAATTTGAAATTAGCATTTTAATAATATCAATTTATTAATTAGAATTATACACAAGTTATTTGTTAGCTTGATTCCTCAGCAACACAAAGCGATAGATTAAAAAAATAAAAACTCTTTATATACAAAGCAGAAAAAGTAAAAATAACAAGAGTTGCAAAAATGTGGGAAAGCTGAAATTTATTGGTAATTTATCAAAGAAAATTTCTCAGTTTTCTACCCGCTGCTGCGTTTCTTCTTCTTCCACAACTCATCAGTCATAAAAATACACGTCGTTGCCGTTGTCTGCAGTTTGCAACAATTCAATAATTCAGACTGAACAAATTAGCGCAGCAAGGTGTGAATTAAAGTAGAATTAGTGGGGCTCTCCCCTCCACCACATTAGTGATTTATACACAACGCACACACTTATTACAACACTACCTATTACCTAAATTGATAAGAATTTTCAAACGAAACCAAAGTAAAAAGTTCTTGCTGCACTTATCGCCCTCTGGCATTACTCCGTGTCTTCAAGGTGCTTCTTCCTCTTGTGGGGCTCTATTAATCGTAATCAACAGCTCTTCTTCGTTCTTTCTCTCTGCCGCCATATTTCCAATCAAGAGACAAACATGGCATTGAATCAGTTGCTTACTTACAAATACTTGTCCCAGGACCATCTAAATGGCTTTGACAATTATAAGGTAGATCTAACTATTATCTTATTGAATTCTTTTTTATATTAAAATAAAAATATGTAAATTAATTTTCGAATTTTCTACCTATTTTTACTTATTTTATCCTTTCTTTTTCTCCTTTTTCACCTACAGTACAGCTCACGTGATACATCGCCATTAAGCGTTTACATTATGCATCCGTTTTGGAATTGGATTGTCAAGGTAAATTGCTATGTAAAATCATACTTCGCAATTGCTAAACGACCACTTGCTTTATCTATTGAATATAAAGCAAATTGTACAAATAGGGAACATAGAAGGTTGAATAATTGTGAGGTGACATGTTTGTGGCATCGTTGTTTTCTCTCATATGATATTGTTAAATTTGTATATAATCATGAATGGGGCAAATATTTATTTTAAATTGTACAAAATAAGGATAAACTTATACTTAATTACTAAACAAACGACTGCTATTTGCTTTAGACAAACACTTAAAAAAAAAAAATTATTGCCATCTTTTGAACCTTAAATATTCTGTAGGTATTCTGTACAGACAAAATAAGAAAACAATTGCAGATTTTCTAATGGTTTGGCAGTGTACTGTATTCTTTTACTATCACTCTTATACTTTATGGGAGTCTTAAATGTTCTAAAGAAAAACTGAAATCAAGGTCCATCCATAGAGAGTTGTTCTATCACCCTTACTGAGGAGCGTGGATCAGTAAAAGTCAAAACCACATGTTGCAGAAGGTCAAAAGGGAAAGCAAGTCATATAATTAGAAAAACATATGGATTAATAACTATAGTTAAATGAGGCTTAGAATAGATAAATTAATTTTAAAATATGGATAGTTAACTTGAATTCATAAAGATACGACTGAAAAACTATGTTTATTTCACTCTGCACACGTTAACAAATTTTAACTCTTTTTAAAATATACTAGTGGTGAAACATTAATAGCTCTTATTTTTAACTCATTCCATTTTTTTCTCTCTCTTTCATTTCCAGTACTTTCCTCGTTGGCTTGCCCCAAATGTCATGACATTTCTTGGTTTTCTTTGCACCACCCTGAATTTCTTCCTACTCTCCTATTATGATTGGAATTTCTATGCTAGCACTGGATATCCGAATACAACACCCATACCATCATGGGTTTGGCTATGCACTGCTATAAATATATTCCTTGCATATACGCTGGACGGCATTGATGGGAAACAAGCACGTCGTATTGGTTTATCCGGTCCACTGGGTGAGCTCTTCGATCACGGCTTGGACTCGTATACAGCTGTGTTGATACCCACGTGCTTGTATAGTATATTCGGACGTAATATGGAGTATTCTGTGATGCCAATGCGAATGTATTATGTTTGTTGGATGGTTTTCTTTAATTTCTATGTTTCCCATTGGGAAAAATATAACACAGGAGTATTGTATTTACCTTGGGGTTACGATTTAAGCATGTGGGGATCAACAGCAATGTACTTGTTAACATGGTGGTTTGGTTATGAGTTCTGGCAGCGGATATTACCATTCGGCATTACATTGGGTAATACAATGGAGTTTGTGTTGCATGTCAGTGCAATGGCCAATATCCCAATGGTTATTATCAATGTTTACAAGTGAGTGCAAGTGAGATAAATTGAAATTTTATTAAATGATATTAACGCTAAATTGTTGCTTTATTTTTCAGCTCATATGTACAACGTACTGGCAAAATGCGCACATTCAGCGAGGCCATGCGCCCGTTGTGGCCGTTTTTGGCATTTATGTTGATGTTGTTGTGGTGGCCTTTCGTCTCACCAAATACTATTATGGAAACTGATCCACGTGTTATGTTTATGCTTAGCGGCACAATCTTTTCCAATATCAGTGTAAGTAGCACATATTGTAGTGTGACGACCTAATCTATGCTTACATACACCTCCTTAACCCCTTTCGACGTTTCGCAGTGTAGACAATATATTCCATTCAACTTATCAATAATTTCCTAGTTTGTTTTCAGTAATTTTTTTTTAATTACTTTTTGACTCATTGGGCCTTATTGAGCGAGCGTATACATTTGAAATATTTAGTAACATCATAATGATACATTTTATATGCGCTAAATTCTATTTTATTTTTGTTTCTTATCTTTAAAGTTGTCGATTGTAAGACGTTACCTTTTATAGTACACATAGCTACATATGTATGAGTAAAGTATCTATATTTATTGTTTGTGTATTTACTGATAACCAACATTTCTTAACAAAACGTATGATTTTTTGTTTGTTTATTTACGTTTCAGTACATATAAAGACAACTGACTGCAAGAAAAGCGCTCGCTTTCTATCCTATTGATTTATTAATTTTATAGCTACTTGAAATTTCTTGCGATTTTGATTGTTTTTTTTATTTTTTATTTATATTGTAAAGGTTTCAGTATTAATTGTAAATTTCCTTGTAATCTTTGCATAATTCTTTTGAAATTTTATAATATAGAACAAAAATGTCACAGCTCCAATTAAATTTTCTAATCTATTTTTTTTGCTGATTTTAAAAATTTATTGCAATTTTTATAAAATTACTTCACCAATGTATTATGTATTACATATATAAATGTGTTAAGAAAAGTCGTCATTACCGTTTCCACTTCAAAACCTATCAGAAGGGAGCGGTAGAAGGGCAAGTAGTTTCAAGTTCCATGATTTCAGGAGCCAAATTTTTAATTATAGTAATACATAGTAGCTGCTTTTTTCAATGATATCGCGAAGGAAATAAGGCTGGGAGCTAGATCCATTTTCGAGTGGCTACGACCTCTACAAATTCAATTCTCATTTTTTTTTCTTCGTGTTCCTTTTTCAATTGCTCATAAAAACAAGATCTGGGATTCAGAGCTGGCCGTTCTGGAAAAGATATCAGGACTTTTATGATGAATATAGCTTGTAAGTCAGTACAGATATCATGAAACGGGTCGAATCGTGTGATCCGTAAACTTATAACTCATCATGTAATTCACTCCGAAATTGTATGAATTTTCGATCCCTGTTCTTGTTGTGGGCGTAGACATTTTTATTTTTCCTTAAATTGTTGTTTTTCAGACTCAAAAAAACTTGTAAAAAAAATTGGTAAATGTTTGTCAATTCAATTGTATTATATTAATACTTATAATAAGTACTTAATTTAGCAAATGAACTTTGAACTTGACTAACTGTCAGTTATTATAAATTGCAATTCGTAGTACTAATTTATTAATTGCTAAATGCTCACGAAGTCTTTCGGTATTTTTCATATAAGCGCTTAGCTTAGGCTTAGCGCCGGCTTACTGCACTACATTTCAAATCAACTCACACTTTCGGTTTACAAATCAAATTAACAAATCACAAATTAACACAAGTTTTGCTTACACACATTGCAATATATAATTTTTATTCCTTTTTTTCTTTTTGAAAAATAACTATATAGTGTCGACTAATTGTGGCACAAATGTCTAATACTCGCTGTGAATGCTTCCACTGGATGACGCCGTTATTTGCTTTTGGCATTGTCTTAAGTCTATGGTTACCGTTATTGGAACGTCCGATTGTTTATTTGCTATTCATTATTGCAACATTAACACATTGGCATTATGGCACAAATGTGGTGAACGAAATGTGTGAACACTTTAATCGTATATGTTTTAGTGTTAAAATGCGCGATCCCATCAAGGTGAAAACAGCGGCAACAACAAGTACATCCGCTTTTATGGAAACGGAAGCAAAAGAAGCATTGGTTGAGAATGCCGAGAAAAAGGATTAGAAAAATGAAATCAAAAATAAGAAAAGAAAACACAAATTAGAAAAAGGTATTCGAAATGGACAAAAAAAAAAGGATCAAATGCAAATTATACAAATAATTTAAAAATGAATTGAAATTGAAGACAACTAAAAAACAAAGAGGCTGCTGAAAAATATTAGTAATTAATATTTGTTTTATAAATAAATTAGAAATTAACTTTTGCTTTCGCCATCAAAAAGAAAAAATATTAATAATTGAAAGACTTTGTTCGATTAATTTAATTAATTTGTATGCAACTTAATATTTAAATTTAACTTATATATAATTTTACAAGATTCTCTATAAAAAGGCTCATTATTCTACAATTACATGGACTACATTTTGTTATTTTTTTTTGTTTTTTGAATTAATTTTTACAATTAATGATTTGACAAATTCATTCGAATATTTTGTCTTTTTTGCTTTTATTGTATTTTTTTATTGCATAAAATTAATATTTGATTATTTATTTAAGTATATAGTATTTATTGTA
Source organism: Palloptera scutellata (assembly GCA_958295655.1). Taxonomy (NCBI): domain Eukaryota; kingdom Metazoa; phylum Arthropoda; class Insecta; order Diptera; family Pallopteridae; genus Palloptera; species Palloptera scutellata. The sequence goes on from OY282452.1 coordinate 67,244,252, forward strand.
ATGTATTATTTTTAATATTAATTACTAACTTATAATTTTTAAAAAATTAAGATTTATATTTAATTTTTTTCTGAACCGCTTGAACCTCTTATTTTAGTAAACAAGAAAAATACTTTGTTTTGCTCTCATAGTTATTATCATAAAAATACACAAAAAAATTGTTTTTTTTTTTCCTTTATGCAAGATTTTTTGCTTCCATTAAAAGGATTAACTAATGCGTAATATGTGGTATGTCTTCATTATATAATATATATAATAATATCAACAAAAATTATACATAATTCATTGTACTTGTCTTTAGCTTCTTAAGGAATTTTGTATTAAAATAATTGTCTTGTGGGCATACGAAAAAAAGAAGCTAAACAAAATGATTTACCTAAATGTTGTTACTTGCTGCTAATGACTGTTTATTTACCTTTGTTATTAACAGAAAAATCCGAAAACAAAAATATATATACTTTATTTAACAAAAAGCAATAGTTCATAGTTTTCAGTTGTTTGTTTTAACGCTTGTGTAATGTAAACTATATTAATGAATAAGCAAGACAAAAAACATAACTGTAATAAAAAATATTTTAAAACTCAGAAACAAAAAAGACGAACCAAACCATATTCAAAAAAAGACACGATCAATCACACAACATACACAAATAACAACAAATATTTATGAAACGAAATAAAAATAGCAATTATTTTGAAAGTAATATGTTTGTTTTTCTATTTATTTAGAGGAAATCCTGTGTAATTGTAACCATGGTATATCTACTTACTATAGATTTTGCAGGTATAAGAATAGATCACCATATTCGTTATGATTCGTTGGCTTTCTATTACCAACTTTCTGGTGTTGAATTCGTTGCGGAAAAGTGCAAGGATTTTGATAGAGATCATCAACAGAATCAACAGAAAAAAGACGAAATTTGAAAATGCAGTCGTTATAAACATTGACATAAAATAGGAGTTCTGCGGTATCGATGCAGTACGTACTCACACACCGTTTATATAATCTATCTTTTTTATTAGAGAATTTCTGCAAAAACCGAAATTGACTCGGCCCGGGTCATGTTAACTACATTGTACAGCTGTAATAAGCATAAATTACAGCCCAACCTAAACCAGAGCTTAATGCGTAAGAGCAATATTATGGTAAGAAAACAATGGGCACGGTAACGTCATTGCACCATCTATGAACATTTCAGTAACATGCATTCTTATGAAGACGAACATAATGGCTGCGACATTGCATCATGCGCCAATGTGCTAATTGCCGCTGTCATCCACTTCAATCTAATTCTATTTTGGCATGCAGCAGAATAAAAAAAGAATAAATTATCAACTCTGAAATTGTGCAATTAGCTTGTTTATACTATTTTTTCTTAAAATAAATAAATTAATGAAGTGTTCTTTTAAATTCTTTTGTTTTGTCAGTATAAAATAAATAATCTGTGGAAATGTTAAAGGTTAGAATTAATGTCATTTTGTTGAAATGTTGACGAATAGTAAAATCAATAACTTACAAGCGATAGCTTTGTTTGTCTTCTTTGTAAATAGAAACAAGCTGACCTAGTATAGCGTCTCGAATAGCTACAATGTGTAGCTGATGGCTGCCAAAACACAAGGTGGACAAATTTTTCCAAGGCATTTCATTTATAAAATTGCAAACGAAAAATGGAAATTTGTATCCTATTTCCATCCACACTTTTTTTTTAAATAGGTTCTTTTATATATTTCACATTCATAATTCCCCGAACACTCATATTTGCCCGAAATAATTATTAAATTTATTATTTCGTTTCTATTCAATTTTAGTTGCACCATTTTTAAATAAAATTCTTGTCAGAGTTGATAGGTAAAACTCTGCCTTGCCAAAAAGACAAATTTTTTGGTATGCCATTCTTTGAATTATGGATAGTGAGACACCTTGTAAGTGCACTATGTATATGTATTTACTATATATAAAGTATTTACACTGGCGGTCACGAATACCGCACCACTGGCAACACTTTTTATTATATAAAAATCTGGGTAATTTACTTATTTTTTCTTGCTATGATAAAGGGGATTTCCCGGTTTAAATTATTCCAATGGTGTTGACAACAGAAATTAGTAATTCTAGTGCATTTGTTTAACGCAGAAGGGATTTTTGTGAAATAAGTGCAGTAATGAGTGCAAAATGTAAGCAGCTGACGCATGATAAAAATGTGGACCAAGGACTTTCCTACCGGAAAATTTCTGAAAAATTGGGTTGCTCACATTCCACAATTGTCCGTTAAAAAAAAAAAGAATATCATGGAGTTCCTGGAGAGAAAAAAAGGATCTGGTCCTAAACGTGCAACCAGTAACAGAATTGATAGCTTTATAAAAAATATTAGCATAAAGGATCGATTTAAAAGTGCAGTAATTATTCGGACCGAGTTAGAAACCTATCATTGCGTAGATATTAGTGTTGAAACTGTACGAAGGAGACTGCGAGAAGCTGGTTTATATGGAAGGCGCCCTGCAAAAAAGTCATTGTTGGCTGAAAAAATGGGAAAAGCGCGTCTAGCTTGGGCTAAAAACTATAAAAACTGGACACTGGAGTAGTGGCGAAATGTCATCTGGTCTGATGAAAGCAAAGTTAACCTGCTAAAAGAGGAGGATCATCCTACTGATATTTTTTTTTGTAGCTTGATGTTAGTTCATCAAAACTACTTCAAAGACTAATAGATATTGTTTAGTTTTGATTATTATAAAATTATATTATATTTTCTTAAAACTTTCGTACTTAAGTTCTTGTATTTAAGTTTTTGTCAAACATAATACGTTTTTGAGCTCCAGTAATATTTTTCCGTTCTTACATAATTTAAATAAAATATAAATATTCCCCAATATAAAAATCAATATTTTCGTATTTTCATGTTATTTTGAGGTGGTGCGGTTTTCGTAACCGCCAGTGTATTTTGTATATGATTTTTATTCATTTACTTAGATTAATATTGAAATAAAGAGAAACAAAACATAAAGATAAAAATTAAGCTTATCGGGCAATACCGATACCATAATTTTAGGTCGATATTGACCGCTACCAATCAATAGGTTGGATTCTGTATGTACACATATGTGCATATGTATATGTATGTATAATAATTCTATAATTTCAAAGAGATGTACATCTTTTGAAGAGAGAGATATTGATTCAATATCGATTTTTTCTGGTTTTACAGTCAGGTTGTGGTCTGAATGTTGGTTGGACTAGGTTTGGATCAGATTTTTGGTTTGATATTTCGGCAGATTTGTTTTGAATTAATCACCTGTTAATTTTATTCTGGATTTCCTTATCTTATGTATACATAGTTCAAGTTTTGCTCTCTTTCTAGTCTGAGTTTTGGTCTGACCTAGTCTGTTTTTCTATTTGTTTTTTGTCTGAATTGGGTTAGAACCTAGATTTGGTTTGACTTCTTATTAACTTGGCGGCTGTGGCAATTATATTTCCAAATCCATGCGGTAAATCCATCACTGATCTTAACGAACCTTCTTTCAAAATCATTTCAATCAACGAGAACGCATCGTAATAAAAAAATTATCTCATCAAATTAGTATTACTAGATACTAGGCATGTTTTATTTGTGTAGGAGCTAATTTAGTCTAATAACGTAGTTATTTGGTGACGTAGTTATTTTTAAATAAATTTACATATAAATTTATTCTCTTTACTATAGAAATTTACATTAAAATTGGCATTACTTTAATTTGTTTCAGCGATAATATTTATTTATTTTCTTCTGGATTATATTTATTACGTATATAGGAAAAAATTATTACGTATTCTTGTGTTCAAAAGAAGCACGAATTTAGTTTTAATACTAATTTTTATTATAAAACTTACTTCTTTACTAAGTGCAAGTACAATCTAATCATTTCCAATGCGATATTACATTACAAAGACGAGGAAACAGCTATTGATAAAATAAGGGTATTCACACTTGTGTGTAATACAAGTAAGGCTTTTTTATTGGAATTATATTTCTTGTTTATCAAAAGAAATAAATTTTAAATCAGGAAGACTTTATGTTAGCCTACCCTACAATATTCTGTGTACCGATTGTGCGCATACAAACAAAACAACAAAAATGCACACAAAAATCAAGTACAATGACCGCTAATATCTCACAACGTGTGGTGCACGTTTTACAATATCAACAACAGCAAGAAAACGCTATAAAAAAATTATATTTAGTTAGTTTAAGTCAAAGAACAGGAAATAAATTGCAACTGGGAACTGGTGCTGCGAGATGAGATGGCGCTGTGGGGAAAGCCCTCTTCAGCAGTTGCTAAAACAAAACAAAAAAGGAACTAAAAATATTTAATGTATGGTATGTATGTAAGTGTAAGTGTGGTCGCTGTGGTGTAGTGGTAGTGCGTTGGACTGCTACGCAGAGTGTCCGGGGTTCGAATCTCGGCACAGGCAACATAAAAAAAAAACTAGAAAAAATAATTTTTCTACACGGCACCACCTCTTGGCAGGCAATGGCAAACCTACAAGAGTAAAAATTGCTATGAAAAGCTTTTCACTTCGCCGTTCGGATTCGGCATTAAACTGTAGGTCTCTTCCATTCATGTACAAATTAACACGCACAACATGAGTGAATGCGAAAAGCTCGGCCTAGGCCCTCCATGGGTTGTTGTGCCATTAAAAGTAAAGTAAGTAAAGTATGTATGTAAGTATGTGCACTAACTTTCAACTTTAATTGACTTGAACAAAGAGTGTGTATTCTTCAGAGTTCCGTACAAAATAAAACCGGTTACTTATTTAAAGAATTGCGGAGGTCATTAAAATGAAGATGAAATAACGAGATGCAGAGGTTGTGGAAGTTGAAAGAAAATTTTGTATTTCAGTTTTCCCGATATGTGTTTTATTTCGAGGCAGAATAACATATTGCCTGAAGTAGGTTTGAAAAGCGGGTTTCAGTTCCAAATTTGCTTCTCGCTAAGTAGTGTACATATAAGATATTTAGCTTACTGCTTCAATATACACTATAAACTTTTTTCAGTCTCTAATTAGCAGATAATATCAATAAATATTGATAATTCACCAATTTTGCACCTAAATGAGCTGAACGCTAATTAATAGCAATAAAAAATTCGCTCTGTGTTACATATGTACATATGTAGGACTTCGCAACTTTATTAAGACTTTTCGTTGACTCTTATGCGATCGAATAATCGCTTGAAGCGAGTTTCAGGTATCAAGTTATTTAGTTCCAGTGCATAACACAAAGTCAGTATTTCATGTTAAGCTTAGCTTTAAATAAAAACAGAAGAATGTAAACAAAATTATAAAAGCAACAAAAAGTCACGCAAAGAAATGGGCACACTCGAAAAAGAAAAGAATACAACAACAATAGCTGCGCTAGCTGCAAACGAACAAGCGAAGGAGAATGATTCGACGCATCTCGAATTATGCGCATGCGCTACATCGGCGAAAGCCAAGAAAATATATAAAATGAAATTTCACAATCTCAAGCAGATACACATAAAAAAGAAAATAGAGTCAGAACTTAGTTTTCGACACGGTCAAGACTGACAACGAATGCGGTGACGACGACGAAAGGTAAACCAAGTTAAAGCCATAGAGTGAAGTGTTAACTTTTCATTTAGATTGTGCTGTGAACAGTTGCGTTATGAAAGCGTGAGCGTTAAGAACGTTTCTTTAACGATTTCTACAGGTATTATTTTAATTTTATTTATTTCGTGTGCGGAGAAAGAAAGTGTAATAAAATTTCAATATTTGAATATTTTCTGAAAAGTAAGTAGAAACGCATTTGCAGTAGAAATGCGCAGTGGACTGTTAATATTCATAGTGCTCGTGAGTACTGCAGCGGGTTTTAAAACTGGTGCAACTGCTAGTTACATTGCACAACAGCAGCAACCACAAAGTTTTAGACAGCAAAAATATGCAGCTGAAGAGGAGCAGCAAACATCTGCAACGAGCCCAGCGACGTCTTCAGCACTTGAAATTACCACAATTATACCAGCTGCAGCAGCTACAACAACGACGAAAACTGCAACCGAACCCCCGATAAAAGAAGAAATAACTTTGGAGGAGATTACCGCTGCGGAAATACCTGTGGCACCATCGTCGCCAGCACCACAACTACCCATCGATATCGACGAAGATGGTATAATACGACGCCGTGTTGTGAGCTATGATCAACGGCAAGAAGGCCAATACAATATACGCGCAGACTTAGAGAACTTCATGATAGTTTTAATACCGCCAAGTCCAAGTGAGGGTCTAGATTTGCTGGATCTATTAACGAAATCAGCGCTAAGACGCAATACACATACAAGCTTGAAAGCTAAACGGAAACATTTCGGCACATCGGCTGGAGGAAATTTGCTGCAAACACCGAGCACTGCGAAATATCGACAGGCGTTAAAACATGGAAATATAAATCAAAATTTTAATTATGTGGCAAGACACGAAACTTCTCGTGGCGGGTACCTTACTTCACATCCACATTCGCTTGCTACAATTGAAGCAGGCGGTAGTGTTGGATCAAAATCCTCTTCCTCCACCTCTTCCTCCCATCGTTTACCCGATTTCATTGAAGGACGCACGCCCTATCATGTTGATATCTCAGCCAGCGATGATGAACAGTCACGTTTGCATCCTGATCGGCAAGTGGATGTGCTACCACCACCGTATCCCTTAGCATATCAACATCTCATTAAACCTTATCATCTCGATGCTGAGCCCACAGTTATACAAGCACTACCCCCAGCCAATGCTGGCGCAACGCATGCGGGTGGTGCAACCGCTGTCAATACTGGTACTTTTCTAGATAATTACAATCAATATGTTTCTGATTCTGTCGCCGCCGCTGCCGCCAGCTCAAATGCTGCTACCGATGGCCCCTCCACTGGCTATTATCGTATTTCACGCGCTATTCGCGGTGATAATTTCTTGGATTCAAATCTAAATAGTTTGGGCGGTGTTACCACCGCTAGGCGTGCTGAGCTGACTCCTATCTATCGGTCAGATCTTTCGCTCGGCGCCGATACACTCTATCCACCCATTGATGTCCCACATTTCAGTGGTTATCTAACAGTGAATTCTCGTATTGATGCAGGTGCTGGAGGCGGCTTGGCCGCGAAACGCATTGGTAATCACGCACAAAGCCTGGATAATGATTCACATGTTGGTGAGATAATTGTGCCGTCACACATGCCACCGCTGCCAGAGGATGATATTGAGCTAGATTTGCATAATATTAGTTTTATGGATTCGGCTTACAAAGACATGCTTAAGGAATATCTGGGGCGTTGTGCCCCCGGGTATCGTCGTGACAGCTATGGCATGTGCCGCGAAATTGAAGAGAAATAAAATTTGTAAAATTGAAATGATATGATTTCAATAGTATTTTTCGTATTTTTTTTCGATGTTTTACGACTGCATAATTTTAGTTTGAAGTTTATCGTTTTAGCAAAACTTAAGCGCTCAATTTTATAATTATATTTATTTACATTTATTTTATGTTTATTAAAATATAAAAGCCGTATTAAATATTTATATAAATGATGATAAAGTATTACAAATAAAGTTTGATTTAAATTAAATAAATATATTTTGTTTGGAATGTTCACAGAAATGTGAGGAAAGCGAAAAACCAAGATATGTGTTTTTTAAATTTTATATAGTTAAAGATAATCTGTGTTCTAACTGAAAACTTTTAATTACCTATATAATGTGATGTTGATCTGTTGATCTAATGGCCAACCTAGCAGGCATTCTGAAATCGTTCAAATTTCGATGTTCTAAAAAGGAATACGTATGGAATTGGGCGAATAATACTTACTATATGAAAAGATGTACATTAATTCCTCCTTGCATCGATGAAACTGTACAACTTATGATTCAATTAACCGGGGAATGCAATTCGGTTAAAGTAATATCAGTGCATTTTGAACAAAAACATAATATTTCTGGGGCAATTAAACGGGAAACGTAATCAAGCAAGGATTATTGAAGTTACTGTCTGGCGAAAAGATCCAAATATTTGTATACAGATTTCAATGTGAAAAAGAAATTCTAAATATCATCCTCGCTAGTACGAGTATAAGTATAAGACAATAGATAAAATAAATGCAAATTCCGTCCGTGGTTACATTTGTACTCCCTGTGCAAAACTAGTAGCTCTCAAGTATCAAAATCCAAGCCGCCACACATGTACCCATTTTCCCAAATTGCCGTACTTGTTGGAATCGAGATGTCAATGCTGGTCCTAATATTCAGTGTATCGGTGAATGCATCGTTCAATTAAATAAAAAATTGTGCACTTTCTTACAATTCTCATTCACTTCATATCGGTAGTATATAAGAAGTTTATGAGAATTAACTACCAGAACAAAATGAGAATCAAACCCGCAACCTCCCGGGTGAAAGTTTAGTGCGTTATTCACAAGACTATCGGAGTTGTCTAGTCGTCAAGCCTCTTATCTTATCTTTTCTTGTGGGGTTCATTGCTCTCTGTTCTAACTTAATAGGTTGAAGCTTAGCTTTCGGAGATATATTCATGATACATCATAGTTTAATATTTTTACATAGAAATTCATTCCATTCATGTACATATATAATTCACATATCGTGAATGAATGAAAAAAGCTGGGCGTTTGTGACCTTAAAAGAAAGAAGAAGTAAAGAACATGGGAATACATAGAGAAATCTATTTTTTGTGACGTGTACGTATTGTCATATACATATATATACTTGTATGTACATGTTTTATCTATATTTTTTTGTTTAGTTCTGTCAACACACAGAGTACCCCTATGAATGCAGAGCATTGTGTTGATTGGAAGGAAGATTGATAAGTGTGAGGAATAAGGAGGGAGAATGAGAGAGAGAATGCATTCACAGGGCACCGATAAAGTGTTAGGATTTTACCACAACGAACTTCAGTTTATCAGTGTCGACTATGACCGCATGTAGCGCCAACGAAAAGGACATTGTTCAATTTGGAAAAGAAACTCAGGTTTTTTCATGAAACTTGTAATATTCCTGAGGAATATATAGGAATAGTGGAATAAAAGATGTGATGGGTTTGCTGGAAGAGGAAACAGTGTAAGTAATTAGAGGAGTATTCAAGCAGCAAGATATAAACAAAAGGTTAGTACTTTACTGTAGTAAATCAGATTCAACCTTTTAGAAGTACATGTTACTAAATTTATATTAACCTTTCATGTATATGGTATAGACGATTAATAATTTATTACTAAAACTTGAGAAAATAGTAAACAACGATTCCGAATTGTAACTGCATACTTAGTTAAAAAAAGTTAATTTATACAACCACTTATCGTGTATAATCTGACAAATGATCAATGTAAACTCGTTCATAAATGACAGGAAATATTGATATTTAAGGTTAACTTAATTATTTAAAGATGAGTGTAATTTTATTCGTAATGTATCTTGTCAGCTTGTTAACTCATGCAAGCGTAACTGTGTTTTATTTACTACACCCCATAATTATGGCTATGTACAACTACCGCAGCCAACTTATCAAACAATTTAGTTGGTTCCCATGATGGGCGCTAAATACAGCATAGAGCAATAAGCAATAAGCACACAATCTTGTTTGAATATATTGATACATAGTTATATAGCATGTACATGTTTACATACAAACATAGAGTGGTAATTTAATTAGCATCAAATAATCGCACGCACTTAATGAAAGCAATAGCGCACCTCGAGCTGGGACATTTAATGTGTACAGTGAAATTCTCATAAGCGGGTGCAAAGATTATTGAGAAGATTCTCAAGTACGAGCACTTACTCATTTCAATACAAAAAATGTATACCCTATTTATTTCTGTTTCCCAAAAGAAGCGTTTGACTTTTTCTCTAATGATTCAGTAAACGATTCTGATTTTGTTGGTCTTGCCACTATAGGCAAACGTAAAATCAGAGATAAAACCTTTGATGATGAAGACAACAATTTCAAGCCAAGCAAGTATCCCTTCAATATAGAGAATGCTATCTCATGTCTCAACTTTACAATGACACAATGATGGGTTTGTAAAATTGAAGTTGATGAGAGAGTGCTAAAAGTTTCAATTGTCTTCATGAGATCTTTCAAAAGAAGTTGTGATGGCACGAGGTTTGAGGAAGTCAAGGAATCACACAGTCTTGTTTGGTTACGACTGCAAACTTAACAAGGACATCATATTCAAAATAATAGTTTTGCTTCATGATACCGGCTACTCGGTAGTAGCAATGGCTAGTGAAATGGGACCCACTAACTGCAAACTGTGAACAAGTCTGGAGGTAACAATAAGTAAGTAAATTCTGAATATACATTTCTCATTGAAAAAGTAACTATATATATTTTTTTTAAATATTTCAGATCAATCAAGGTTTGCACGTGGTGCATATTACAGAAGCTTATACGTAATCATTTCTTCGATACAGGTTTTGGTTAGAGTAGATGCCCTGTAGTATTAGATACTTACGCCATTACCCAAGGCCTGTTAGTTTCGAACGGCGGGCGGCATATTGTTATCATTTGGTGGTTTTGCCATTGTTTACCGAGTGAACGCTGTACTGTACACTTTCTTATAATTCTTTCACTTCATATTGGTAGAAATATAAGATGTTTATGAGAACCAACCAATCACCAGGCCAAGAGGGAATCCAACACACAACCACCCGGGTGAAAGTTTAGTCCTCGACTCACTATACCATCGAGGTCGTGAAGTCAAACATTAGGACACGGTAATTCACACTAATATGAAGTCGAGAGTGGAAAGGCGATTAGAAATTATTCTTTCAAAATACCATTTAAACAGATTTTTTCCAATTCAATTACAACCGCGCCACTAGGCACAATTAACACACAAATAAGGAAGTAAGTAAACCTTCGAATATATACGTAAATATTATTACATAATACACTATACAATACATTGCAACATGCTGCAATTGCACGTTATTGCCTGCTGTTATGGCAAAAGTCAAACTAAGTAAAAACAACCTGTTGGAATATTTTTTTTAAGGAAAATGCCGAAACCTGTTTCCTACATCTCATCTAGCTAGTGACTGGGCTGAGGCAGCTACAAAAAGTTGGAAAATGCTTACGAGAATTCTAGCTAATAGTTAAGAATTTATTAGTTAGTAAGTTGAAGTCGGTGATAATAAACTAAAGTCATTGAACTTGATCTTGATCATTGAGATGATCATGATAAAAGTGACGGTGCGCTGTTGCACCTGTAATAAATACTGGATATCACATTTTAGAATTGTATGTATACACTTCATAAATGCACAGTAAATAAATAGTGAAAAGTTTAGAATTCAATGTGTTAATCACATAATTACACAACGATGTTTATGGAACTATACCTATAGAGTGGTAGTCAGATGGATCAGTGATTGTCTTGCCTAACTGTAAATAATATAAGATTTTTTGTATTAATTTGTAACTACTTACATAAAAATGTGTATGAATGTTACAGCTTTGCTACCGATACAGAGGAACATCTTAATCCGCGACAATTAGGCGTGGTATATATGTATGAACTTGCATACACAGTTAGCCGAGTCGGTTTAGCCATCTACGCTTGTTCGGCCGTCTATCAGTGACCTCAAAAACAACACCCGAGCAATCTTTAACAAACTCAGTACAGACATTCCTTCAAGTCAGATACATTTTAAATTCTGAACTAAGTTTGCTTAGTTCCTTCCATATATGTATGAACATATGTGAAATTTTCAAAAGGCAATGTCAAAGGAAACTCCTGATCAAAACTCTAAACTTTAAAGCCCACGTTAGATATTTCATTAGAAGAGAAACTCAATATTAATTTTAAAATAATTTATGATAACTATTTATGAGTAGAAACAGAATCTTTTAATTATTGGAAAATGTAAGTACAATAATCAAAATATTCTACTAAAGTTTAGGGCAATTAAATGGCACCCGCATTTATGCTATAAACTAGAAAAATATTTTCTTTTCGGATTACAAAAATAAACCGAATTTCTTAACCTAAATAATATTTCTACTATTATTTAATTGATTTTGTGATCGCATGGTGTAGCTTATTATGGTAGTGCAGAATGATATCAAAATTAGGTTAATTTTATTTCACACTTAAAATTAATACTAGAATTTTGTTACATATTCCAGTAACGAAAATTAGCAGCTAGCAATAACTAATAAGTTTATTTTCCATTCTTCTTTGGAACGTACATAAACCGATGATTACTGTGCATAACCGAGATTAAATGACACAGTTGATTTATACTTCTTTCTCCTTCATGGCAAATAGCAAGGCAGTAAACGATCCTGCGGTTCTGAAGATCTGTAAATAAATAAATAGCAAACTGGAAATAAGGTATAATTTTAATATTACCCAAACTAATAAACTGCGATCCACAGCAAAAAAGTAACCGGTTAATTTTAGGGTAGTCTGCGAGCGTATCATTGGCAATAGAAATAAACGTTTAATATGCAATGGTATGTTATGCCATGGATATAATAAGTAAATGCTTTTGGCGATCTTTTCACTCTGTAGGAAAAATACAAAATATGAATTAAAACATGGAGCTTTGTGTGGAGAAGACAAATTAAGGTTGTGCGTTGGGTTTGCAGCTCTTCACGTTCATAAGCATTCCAATAAATCCTCATCGGTGGTAGTCCCAATTATGTAACTATATGTAAATTAGAACATTTTTATTCATACACTCACATCATCCTGTATTTTCTGTCCGCCGAAACAATAAAACATCAATTGTATTGACACCGTTAATAATAGCATATAAGCGAATAGCACATTATCCAAATCCTTGCTATATCCCAATTCATATGCCAGAAAGCATAACTGCAGACAGCTTGTCATTACTTCGATGAATATAATTTGAGAGTAAACATTATCGAATTCATTTACCAACGAAAGAATACGACGATGATATATAATCATATTAACAAATTGCTGTGAAAAAGCAACAATGCTTCCGCCATCTGTGGTCGTTGGCTCGATCATCGTGACAGCAGCGCTTTGTAATTTCAAATGTAAGATCGCAAAATGTGCCGAGATATTATGCACAAACCAAAAGAAAATACCATCCACGGCCACAATTGTGTAAATAGCAAAGTAGATAAAGGCTATTGTGAAAACGTTAGTCAGCATAAAATAAAAAGGTTTATCATAATCGAAAGGAAAACTAAAAGAACGAAATGTTATAAATTAAGTACATAAATATGTATATCACGATTCAGTTACTCGGTTTTTAAACTTACAGCCCCGGTAATGGTAGCGTAAATACAATATTACCCGTTTTATAATATTCTGAAATCGTTTGAATATATGGCGTTAAGATACATATTGATCCCGTAATAACGCATGACACCAGATAAGCCCAGACAAATGTTTCCACCCTCTTATTTTTAGAATTCCAAAGAGCACGTTCCTTAGCATTACCTTTGAAAAATATATACTCGTACATTGATATAGTACATAATCAATAAAATTTAATAGAAAGCTGTTCCAGAATCCGTCGTAATATTGTACAATTTCGTACAAATACAACATATTCGTATTTGAATGCAACCCAATGAAATTACCTTGCATTGTTAAATTCTCGAAGTTTTTATTAAGCTCTAAAACTCTTTGGCGTTTCCATAAGAATAGACATATCTTCCCAATCATTAAGTAATGTTGCACAATCACTGTAAGCACTTTAACTGCCCGATCGAAATCACTGTGATACTTTATAATGTAAGCTATCATCGATATGGCCCATAACATTGATGCCATAAATAATAATGTAAATTTGATTGGCTTTTCTAAGACAGTTTCACGTTTTGTGGCTGTTATATTTATGCCAATTGCTTTTAAACCTGAAAAAAATTAATAAATTGAAATAGAGAATTATTAGCCGGGTTTTTGTTTGAGAAACGAGTTCGTTACGAGTTCTGAGTTCCAACTATTTGCCATTTTCATAAGTATTTCATCGTGTGGATTATTCAAATTTTAGTTGAACAGTAATGAAATAAAGTTTCTTGTAAAGTGATTAAACAAATTTGCACTCACCACCAACTATCGGGAAAAAATCAGATATTTTCATTACAACTGTAGTAGTCATTTTACTTCTGATAAAGTTGAACTGTAACTGACCAAGAAATATTTTGTATAAGAAGTTTTATGTATGTGAAATTTAATATTCAATAATTCTCATAGATGATTTACACTGTGCGAATGGATGTTTTATACTTTGAAAAATAAAAGCATACCAGCTTAAGGAACAAGAGGAAACAGCTTTGGTGATACTTTTAGAACTTTTCATGTTAATAAAAAGCAATTTTATTTGCTATATTTTTTCATTATTATTATCTTTCGCCACTATTTTCCAAATCAACGATTTGAAGTTATGTATGCTGGGCCACAAGCATGATAAGATTGAAGTGGATGTCACACTAAAGAGTCTCATACTGAAAAATTGTCAAAAAATGGCTTAACACCGATGATATATTTCTTGCCTTTCTTTACGGAGGAAAGCTAAAGCCCTAAAGGGCTAGGTCTACCAAAACCATAGAAGTTAAAAGATGGCACTTTCCTATTGGAACATAAGGACTAAAAATTCATGTGCTCATACAGAGACTATTTTCACGTATAGCTTTTTCACAACACATTGCAAGTGACAAGAAAACAAAATGATTTGCGTAGCAAAATGTATAATAAGTAAGTAAATGTATAGAGTTATTACAGTATAATTACATATTTTAAAAGAAAATAAATTGTAGCATGTTTATAAAATAATTATTAGAATTGCATGATGTATTTTATGTAATTACATTATGTATGTAAATTTCGAGTTCATGTTGAAAAGGTTAATTCCCAATCATTTACCATTTTAAAAAGACGAGTTTTAAACTGGCTGAAATTTGGTTTTCAATTAAATTGAGCAAATAACGTAAAACAAAATAAGAAATCGTAGGAAATAGTGATGAATTTTGCAGGAATATATTTTGAAGGAATGTGAGCGGTGAGAATAGAGGTAGTTGAATAATTGTGTGTGATGCTGAAAAGCTGGTGAATGTGATGGCAATGGCAATGAATGTGCTGATGACCGGCTGCCACCCTAGCCTGAGTAGCTATGTAGTATTCCTCAGTTTGTGAGCAGATGATGTTTAAATGCGGTGTATGTTGCAGCTGAGTAGTATGCTGTTGGCGATGATGATGAGAATGCGATTGTATCAGGGCTGTTGTTGTGGGAGGAGGTGACGAAATTAGTACCACTGGAGCTGGAATCGAGAGCGCAGACTGCAAACTCACATGTGGAGCGATTGCTGATGTAGATCAAGTGAGCTGTTTTGGTAATGCATCAGGTTGCGTTGGTGTTCAGCAGCAGCTGCCGCTGAGGCGGAATATGGTACGTGTTCATCAGATGACTTACTTAAGTCTGATGTATGCTGTACATTCACATACTCTTGCTTCATAATGTAGTTGTTATTGTTATTTTTGGCATTGGCGGAAGCGGCGGTGTTTTGTTGCTGCTGTGCTGAACTGTGCCTTGAGCTAGGTGAGACGGTTTCCCATTTAATGATAGAGTCGTTGGGACTGTGACTTTGACAGTACACTTGCGAGTCAGGTTATCCGGTAAGGCCGTACGGAGAGCCAGGCGGCTGCTGGACATTGCTATAGGGATATTCCGGCTGTTGCAAACTGCCATAGGGTAACGTTTCTCCACCGGAAACTCTGCTATACATTCTGTTTCCGTAGCCACTGCCTGTCAGCCGATTCAGGTAGTTGAGGGACTCTGCCGCTGCTGCCGCTTGATGCATTAGGCAAATATCACAACGGTGGTAGATATCCATGCACGCACTGTGTTGAATTTGATACGCAGCTGTCGAGGGGTCGTGCATCATAGCTAGTTTTTTAAAATTTAAATAGTAAATTTTGCTTTTTAATTTGAATCTTTGTTGAGACCATTTTAATGCATTTATAATATTTTTCGTTACCCAATCGTACTCGAGTTGTGGGACAATTTGTTTTGCAGAACGGGCACTTGTAATATTTAGTTTTCTCTTGCTTACTTTGTTTTTGTTTTATTTTATTACTTTTATTTTCCATAGTGCTTTGAGATTTTGTATTTTGCAGCATTTATTATATAAGTTTCACATTTTATTGTTGTTTTTTCTATTGCAGATAAAACGAAAAATAATAAAAAAATATTTACTCTAAACGCGAAAATACCGCCACACAGTACTGAATTGAGCACCTTTCTCTGAATATATTTTATGAGATAGTTTTAATATGATAACAGCAGATATGTTAACAACAGATTTCGGAATCCGTAACGATTTCCTGTTTTCAAACCGTTGATCTGTCGTAAACCTGTCGTTCCCATTGAAATAATAATAGGTATGTTCTAAGAGAATGTCCATTTAACATTGAATTTGAATGACCGATTAGTGCATTACTATGATTTTCTACCCCTACAATCCAAGGTTAGTTCTAATATTTATACCAGCCACCTAAATTCTATTCACGCCGACAAAGTATTATTTATGCTTTCTCTTGCTCATTACAGTTCCTCTGCCGGGTAATGGTGGATACGAACATTTCTTTATAAGAGACTTTCTGTCGTTTCAATACTGATTGTTTCTTTTTTTATTGTTTCGTGGTTTTTCTTTTAGTCCCTTGCTTTGTTCACATCGATTATCGACTTAGCAGTCGTCGTATCGTAGAGTCCAGCCGGTTAAAACGTTAATGAATTAATGCGAAAAGTGCAGCCTAGGTTTTTCATGGGTTGTCGTGTTACATATTAAAGAAATAGAGAAAGAAGAATTTATTATTATTGCCTAATTAACATTAAGTAACTTGGTAGTCCTCAGTAGTGATGATTTGATACCAATAAATACGAATAAATACCCGATACTTGTTATGCAGACTGAAACAATGTTTCGATTATTGCCGTTTTCTGTCAGTATTTTCGACAATAGTCTTTTTTTCTGATGCAATTTTAAAATGCATCGAGTAACAGCTGAAATAGAGTAGCTACATTTTGTATGAAAAACTATTTATTTATTGTGTGTATTGAATATATTTACTTTTATTGTCGTTGTCCTACATTTTAAACTTTCGTATCTTCTGTAAAAATATCTTTTCTCAATCGTGAATTCTTCTGAGCACGTACACGAGTAGTACGCACCGATTGTGCCTGAGCTCATAACGATATACAAAATTTTAGCTCTGACCGCTCAGATCTAAAATGAAACCCACATATGTTTTTTGTCAGCGTGTGCTCTGCTCAGATCTAGTGAAAATTAATTAAATTAAATTAAATGAATAATAATTAATTAATATGAATAACAACTCAAATGTTGGCAAGCAACTGCTATGAATTACGTCATTATGTCTTATATTGTAGTTCTTCTTCGGTGATAGTATATTTGTGTGGTTTATAACGTATTCATTATTTCCTTTTAAAGAGAATCTAATACAATTCAGAGCTTTGTTATCCCACCCTTACGTTTAAGTTTCAACTACATGTGTACGAGTATATGAAGCTATTTTAACAACGAAAATATCAGAATGATGATTTGCTTTATTAAGTAGTACTTACCTATTTATGTTCTAATGACAGTTATTATGCCACATATGTAATTTGTTTTCTATTTGAGAGTTAAGTGATGGTTACACCCTTAACAATAATATCCATTTAAATTGGTGTTAAAAATGTGTAAGTATGTTAAAATACGAGTATTTTGTGTTACATTTTCATTCGTGCTTCAATGATCCATTGTTCAACTAGTATATTTTGGAAATCATCATTTACGGACATGTTGTCAACGGATTTTGGTGTGAAACATTATTTCTACGTGCAGCATACTACTTTCACTGCCATGGGTATCGAACTTTCTGTCACACCCACCAAGAAGGTCTATAGACTATGGTTTGTATGGTTGTGTTCGCTAGCAATACTGACAGGTATGCCAGCATGGGGCGCTTATGCTTGGCAGCATTTAGGTGAAATTAATGAGGTTTGCGACGCAATGGCACCGTTTCTGCAGTCATTTTTGACGCTCTGGAAATTATGTGTATATCTTCGTAAACGTGAGGCAATGGCAATTTTAATTGAACGCATTAGGATAATGACAATGAATGGTATGTATGTGAGATAGAGAGAGAGCGCGCGAGAGAGAGAGAGAGAGAAGAATTTACCTGAGATAAATATGAAAATATGTGAAATTATTCAGTCTCAGCTGGGAAAATGATTTATTGCCGATAAAATTCTATGCCACAATATTACTTAATAATGACAGTTCATTGGCTAAGACGAATTCTCTATCGCTTGATTCAGTAAATTTCCTGAAATGATACTCTTTTCTTTCAAAAAAGTATTCTAAAAAAAAATTAACTGAATATTTCAGCTTCAACGGTCGAACGGACAATCATAGCAGAGGAAAATACCAAAGATGTATTTCAAAATTTTTGCTACTATTTATCGGTAATATCAACTGGCATTGTAGGTCTGATTGCACCCATCTTCACTAGCGTTTTCTATTATTTGAAAAATGACAAATTTAAAGTATTTTGGCTAATTAAGGGCATGTAAGTTGTTGATGGCAAAATTTAGTTTATTTTATGCATTCTTTTAAATATCTCCTATTTTAAATACATATATACAGCTATCCTATGGATTATGCGCAGCCCCTAAATTACCTTATACTTTGTACATGGACTACTTTTATTGTTTATGGTGTCGCGAATGGCTCTGTTGCTCTAGATAGTCTCTATTCATGGTATGTGCACAATATTATTGCACAATTTCGTATATTACTAATGAGATTGGAAGAAGTTACTGCAAATGCAGAGTGCATCGAAGAATCTTCACTTCTGGAATGTATTGATTTGCACCAGCGTGCCATATCACTTGCCGAAATGTTGAGTGTGAATTATCGTTCAATAATATTTTTTGAATTTCTTCTGAGTTCAGTGCAAATATGCTTTTTGGCCTATCAAATTGGTAGTGGCTTTTCATTGTCTAATTTGTCATATGTGTCTATGTTTTTGGTTGCTGTGGCAATACAACTAATGATATACAGTCATGGTGGACAACGTTTACAGAATGAGGTAAGTGGTACACCAGATTTTTTTAATACGGGCCTTTAAACTCTTCAATATATTCTTTATTTATGGCTGTAAGCATGGAAATTATTTCTATACTCAGATGAAAAGAAATTCAGGTCAATCTTTAATAAAATTTTTATAAATATCGCGCCCTAACAACAAAAGTAAAAAATTTTAGTAGAAGCAAAAAACTGTTTTTGTAAATAATTTTTTTTTTTTAACTAGGAATCAACATATAGGGAGGTGAACGTAGAACATTGGATTGATTGATGACGATAGATAGAAGGGCGAGGGAAAGAGAAGGATTTGTGTTCGTTTGTTTTAAATAAGGAAAGGTCTTAGCGACGAGGAAAAATAATTTCAGGGAACTTATTCCATATACTTAAGCGCGGTACGACAGACAAACAATCTATCTATCTGTAATAGCGCATCTTGCCAGAACTGGTTCCATATGAAATGTTGAAGAGATGCGTATCGGTCGAGCCAGTGTAGACGAAAAAGCTCGTAATAAATAGCCTGGAATGCCATCGGGTCCCGAAGCTTTATTAATGTCTAGATTTGCAAGTACTCATTTAAAGTATATCATTGGAAAGTGTATGTGTATCTCGGGCGTAACATAAGATACAGGTTCGATAACGGGTAATGGCTGATTGATATCTGGCAGAGAAGAAATATCTGCGAAAATGTTAGCTAAGAGGTTCGCTTTATCAACTGTCTCCTGAGGTATTGAGAACTGAAAAGCTTTAAAGAGCATTTCTAGTTTCAGACTACAAAATTTTATTCTGGCTACATCGCCTCAGTCTTTACTTCATCGTTTCGAAACGACTATCGCGTACCTTTCTATGAAAATGTTTAGCTACAACATAGTTCTGGTATTTTATTTTTCTAGAGTGAACAGGTGGCACAGACTATCTTCAGCACTCTACAATGGAATAAATTGTCTATAAAATCACGTAAACTAATGCTCTTATCATTGATGCGCGCACAAAAACCATGCAAATTATCTGGAATTTTCTTTGAAGTTGGGTTGCCACAGTTTTTATGGGTATAGTATCCACATGGTTCATTTCCATTGAGCTCGCTTTTTTTGAGATTTGCGTTTTTGATCATTGAAATGAACGAAATCCATTTTTTTTGTTATAATGTTCCACAGGTCTTTCGAACTGCAGGATCATTTGTAGCACTGTTACGCAGCATTGATAAACAGGTACATGCAGATTAGCGGACATTTATGTAATGCATACATATAAGTATACAAAAATCTGGAAATGTTAAAATTATTACAAACTACAAATTACAAATTATTACTTATTTAAATAAAATAAAGTTTTCGCATTCATTCAGGCATTACATTATAAAACGAGAAACAATTGTGCATACGTGCTACATTTCCAATCATAACCAGCAATACATCCATCACCACATTCTGTTTTTTTTCGTTTATTTATATTTTTACCTTATACTAAACTGCAGAATGCATTTAATATTTCTAACGAAGTACATAGTGCATGCATACCTACGTACCAGAAGATAGGATAGAGTAAGTAGTACCTTTTGGTCTATTTACTATTTTCTAGTTCCCTTTTTTTCTTGTATTTTCTTTTCTTTTCTTCAATTTTATTCGATTTTCTCTTGTATACTTTTATTACATGTTTCTCAATTGTGTTTTTTATTATTATTTTTGCAATTCTTTTGCGTGGGAATTTCAAATCGCACTTAATAGTTTTGCATACTAATGTGCACTGCAGCGTAATGTAGCATAAAAGTTGCGGTAATATAGTAAACATTTTAGAAATTATGGTGAAAAATCTAAAATAAGAACGAATATTAAAATATTTGAATGCTTCCATTATGAAAATAAAACGATATTTACCTAACGATATGACAAAGATCGTTGCGATTAGCAGACGTTGTCAACCTCTGTCCTGATTCTTTATGTTTTTAACGTGTATTAAGTATATTTATAAGTAAGAGTTCGATGACTGTAGGTACTTACTTCTGTACGCAGTTAGTTAATTTATAACGATAATTAGTCGGATAGCTAGGTTCCGGCGCGGCCGATCTTTATATATCCTCAACACATTCTCTGAAATAAAGTACTTGTTAAATTTGTATGATTTTTGGGTCAAATATTTTTTATTAGCCTGACTAACTATATCAAATGATCTATGGGAAGTAGGCGTGTTTATTGCCCAATGAAGATAATTTTGACCTTTTCTATAGTATTTCTTCAGATATTTTACTCATTTTCAAATCAATTTAACTTTTTACACTAGCAACGAGTTACAAAACTGTCTTCACACTGAAATACCACCTTTCAAACAAGTCTTTGTTTGACATAATCGGACTATAGCTGCCAGATTTGTGGGTTCCAACGCAAAAAACCGCATATACTTTTTATATGACCCAATGCATGTATGAATATTTTCTTCTCAATTATAGGGAATTTGCAAGTAGGAAGTAAATTGGAGAAAAAAATGAAGATAACTAAAAAAGAAGAGAACTTACCAATCCACACATAGCAAGCATGCAATCTTCTTCAGTTTTCAAGTGCAATCAACTAAAGAAACTAACAGGTTACACAATCAACAATAATTCCAGCCAAACAACCATCTAACTAAACAAAACCTCAACCTACGTAAACAGCTAGAGCAGCTGTAAAGGGAAGCACAAGGGGAAGTAGTCTGCGATGTAGTGTTGCAGCTTTTTATGTGAGATCTTTAAAAAGAATTTCACATTGCTTCTTGGCAACTTTACAATTACACAAAGTTTCATTCAAGTGCAAGTTGCGGTGCCAGAAGGTTCTCCTTACAGTACTTTGTTGCCAACGCACGAAAACATTAGAGCGCCAGCGCAACAGCAATCGCTCTGCCAAAAGCACCATTAGGTGTTGCCGCCTAGAAATGTGCAAATTTACAAATCGTTTATTTGTTTTTGCATTGCTCGGATTCCTTGGCGCTCGCTGGCTTTGCGCTGCTGCAGCCCCACTAACAGCTGGAGCCTTCTATGCGCCTTCCAGCGACACTGGTAGATCATCCTCGATTTTAGACTTCCTACTGCCTAATAATGATTACGACCTGAACTATGATCAGCGGCAGAAAGGTGATGAGAATGTTCGTTTAAAGTTGGATGGTTTCTTTATTGGTATGCCAGCGGAAGAATCATCAGAATTGCTGTTAATCACGGATGATATATTGGAAGGTTTGGGTAAGTTTATCTTTGAAGTTATTAGTTAAGATTAATGGTTTGGTTTAGGCGAAGAACTCTTACTTGGTTTGGGTAAAAGTCGCAGTACCACGCCAACGCCCGATAACTCTTTGAGTTATAAAATTGCCACCGCTGATGCTTCGCATAAGTTGGTTCATGGCGTTGGCGAGCATCAAAAACCGGAAAACATAATTGTGGAGATTCCTGCTCCGTTTCGTGATTTTGAGGCAAGAAATTCTTGGCGTAGCGATCAGCTAGCAGCGAAGGAGCAATACAACGGGTTAAGGTTAGTTTCAAATCTGTAGATAAATCTAAGCTAACCCCTTTACAATTTGTTATTATTATTTTTTTCAGGACAAAACATAATCATATTTATCATTTATTAAATTTGCTAAAACGTTCCCGCCGAGATTGAGTGGGCAGAGAATAAAAAGCTTAAGATTTTTACTAAATATACTAAATACACGTAATTTAATTGATTTGAAAAGAAATATGAGAACGTAACTACATACATAATTAAATATTTAAGTGCGATTTTTATATTATCTAATTAATTTAATATTTTGCACGAGGGCTAATTTCATTTGCTATTTTTGATTAAAGACTGAGAGTTTAACTCGCAATTAAAGTTTTTTAATAAAAATCAAAGGGCTTAGCTGTTTTACTAGCTATGGTAATTGACATGGTCTTCAGTTTCGCTTCCGACGAACCATTGGTATGTGAAACAGCAACTTTTGGACATAATCCGTAATCAGTACTCGTTTTCCCAGAATTTAAAGATTAACAACAGAAAAACTAATTTTCAGGATATATTATCCCTTAGGAATAAAATCTTCAAAAGGCAATATCAACACTGGTACAAATAAAACAAAAATTAGTATACCGAGTTGGGCTCGTAAGTAAAATATTGTTACGATTATTTAGATTTAAATGTTTATTTATTTTAAATAAATCAAAGATGTTCGACCAGTGGATTGTGTATAAAAGAAAATTATTGCAGCTTTATTAAATTCACCACTTACACTCTCTGTGTTTACTCTAAGATTGTCGAACTGTGACTCCCTTTATTCTGCTGCTGCTGTCTTATTTATAGCACAGATTTCAACGCTGACACGAACATTCCAGAGCTCTTGAAAGTTTCCAGGTGATGGCTATGTTTTATGTTGTAAAACATAACATAACCACCACATATCAGCCTGCCCACAAATCTCAAAGCTTTTTTGGAAGTTTCTTTCTAATACATTCCGAAGTCGCTAGATGTCGTAGATGTGTAATAATTACTTACATACTCGTACATACATATGTGTGAATACCACTGCAGATCACTACACACATACATCAACATGTGCGCATGCTCGCATTCGAATGCCGTTGTTCTGGAAATATCGACCACAATATGTTTTGCCGAAACTACAATATCAATATCGAAAATTAACCTTCTATTACTTAAATGCAAAGAGCGTGTGTAGGGTACATAAACTTAACTTTTGAGATTTATTTTTAATCATATGCATTTATTTATCCTTCCCTTCTAGACTTCAAAAGCATGAAAGCGAACATCTACGGGTACTTACACGGAATTACATTAAAATAACTTGTAAATCTAAAAAGTCATTAGTACTGAGTGCACTCAAACTATGCCAGTCTGACACAGCGACCTATGCTTTCGTGAGGTATATTATATGTAACACATACTCTTACATTCATATGTATGTGTGTGTGTGTGTGTGCACAATATACCATACCTTGACGATATGCAAAGTGAGGATTAACTTGTAATACTCAACACATTGACGGTAAACCTGGCTGCAACAACAATAGCAATATTGTTTTTTGATGTTACCCATACTTTCAAATACAAGCACATATGCACGTTGAAAGGCAACATTCTCTCTATTTGTATGTTTGTTTGTTTTAACACTAATATTGCTGGCGGTTAACAATATGTACCTTTTCCCTTTCACTTCCTTTAGTTATGTAGTTACTAGGTGACGACTAAAATGGTAATGGTGCTTACCGTTCCAGACTATGACTGGCAGCAAAGTGGTGCATATTGGTGTATTTGTGTGCGTGCGTGTATGCTGCTTATATGCAATTAGCATAAGTTGACATAAAGATTACGGGACGGGAAATGCATGCAGAGTTAGCAAGTACACCCTATTTCAATATGGCATTTATTTTACCATGGTATGAGTAGCACAACATTCCAATTTTGTTAATGAAATTTCAACAGACAATTCAAATATACTTAAATTAAAATTAATTTCAATTAACAGTGAAAATTTAATGCAATTTTGTATAGTTTTATTCTTATGTATAATTTTTTTTTGTGAAATTCGGAGTTTAAAATCGTAGACATTTAACAAGTTTAAAATTTTCGATTTCTTTTACCTGCCTAAAAGTATGTAATTCTGTATAAGCAAAAGTACATACATAAAAAGTTAGACGAATTTGAAAGTTTTGATTTAAAGCTACTTATATTAAAAGTCTCATTGCTGTTATCTTCTCAATTTTTGTTTGCAATTAAAACTTTTTATTACTTTACTTTGTATATTTACCTAAAAGTATGCAGCAAGTTTCTCTCTATGACTATCTAGATCTAGAAATTTCATTGTGAAGGTCATGTATGCCATAAATATTAGGTACACAAAATTAGTTACCTGTTGTTGTTTTTTGAACATACTGTCTAGCAAAACATAGTCTACTGTGTTGTTTTTGTTTATTATTCCTAGGAGCAGTTTTTTGTACCATTGGGTACAATTTTTGTGTAGTGATATGCTTCATGCTGTGTAAATATTGCAGTTTTTACTAGGCAAGGGCCAATGTTTTGTTGCTTTTCGTTTTTAGTAATAACTTTCACTAAGACTCTCTAGTCTGCTGTATAAAGTTCTGATACGAGAAAGTTGTCAGGTATTTGTATTTACATACATATTTAAGGCATACATGTTGTATGAGTACACTTTAGAGTTCAGTAACTTGGCCTAAAGGTAACCTTAACTTTTGTATTTTGTAATTGCTTTAAAGTTTAAAAAGGTACTTCTAACTTCATACCTATCGAAAATACATGTTTATTTAAATGTTTAATTACTTGCTTGTTTGATGGATTGTATTAGACATGAAATCCTTTATAAAAAATATATTTGTGTTTTTTGCTCAACAATAACTTTAAGTTTATAAAGAGCTGAAAACTAGTAGATATTACGATACTTATGTATCGTATATATGAGAATATAAGTTTCTACGTGTCTAAAAGTATGCTTTTGATGCATTATATTTTTCAATAATTAGTTTCCAAAACGGATTTCTTAGCTTTGAGTGATTTTAAAATTATTTTCTTAATCTAATTTAATTTCGTAGACGTTAAAATTAAGTACTTAAATTTTCATTATAATTTCTATTTAAATTTAATATGCATGTTCTCATAATTTTATGTTAAATGATAAGCGAACTAAAATTCGAAAATAAATAACTAAATTCGAAATAAAAACCGAACCTCGAAATAAAATGCTCGTAGTTACAATTCGAAATGCACTTGAGTTTCGAATTTAAGAAATCTACGAAATTTATATTTATCGAATATTTACAATATGGACTTATGTCTGTTGATTCGATAGATATATTAGTGAAACTTCAAATGGCAAAAAAACTATAATAAAAAACTATAATAGAAATCATCCCTAATTCCTAGTTTGAATAAGGATTTCGGACTACTCATGGCGAAACGGGTCACTTACAGGTTGAAATGCAAGCTAAAAATTAAGGGGATGTTTTAAATTTTAGGGAAATCAAACAACTGCCCTTCTGACAATTCGAAATAACTTAGGGTTTTGGTATAAACTAATAATAAAAATCATGGTTTGAGGTTTCAGTATGCGTCCTTTTTATATTTTCATCCCTTAGTTTCGAAAATAAACTTCGAGATTCGAAATGAAATTCGAGTAACAGTAAAGTCGAAGACTATTTACAATAGTTGCAGAACATTTTCGAAATTCGAGGGTTGTTATTTTGGATATCGAATATACTCGTATGTACATATGTACTTCATATGTATAAGTTAACATAGAAATATGTATGTATAACAGTCTAAATACTGACTTATTTTAATGTAAGGTCTAGTTACATTTACATAAGTACATATGGTGCCTTTAGTGTCTGAGGAACAGTTCTTAAGAAGACTCCATACATTTGTTTTCTCTCCCTTTTCAGAGTAGTTTTCTTTTCAAAAACTTTGCTCAAAGGTACTAGCAACCTCCTACCAAAACATCATTTCTATGAAATATTTATTATACATAATTTTATCTTTTCATTATTTTGTAAAATTTATTTATAAATCAGTTTTTGCTAACTTTAAAACTCTGCCAAACGAGCCTAGAACCAGCTACGAATAAACGAACATCAATTGCATTTGCATGTTATCAACGTTAAGCGTCAGAATTGTTGTCGCACAGTGTAATACATAAAATTTGTCAGATTAGAGATAATAAGTAGACAAAAAATTTGTATGAGGAAGGGATATAATTGAATGTAATATTTAATCAAACAATGTGAGAAAACATACTCGCACATCTACATACTCAGTTTCACACATACATATGTATGTGTGTCAATGTGAAGGTAGATACACGAAAACCAGCCATGAAACCAATAATATCAATTTTCTATTAAAGATAATAATGAAATTTGACAATGTCTTAAGGAAATATGAAACCTATTGTAAATTCAACACAATACACAAAATGATGAGAAAATAAACTGCACTACTAGAAATTGTATGGAAAATCACAGAGCACGCAAGAAGGATTTGTATTTAAGATGATGATGATGTCTGGCTGTCGGCACATAAGTAAATACAAACATAGATATATGCATCACCAATACCATCTATGGCAACTCAGCTAGGCACTCATACCTCGCTGGTTGTGTCATTTTATTATAGCTGCAACTGCTTTGGCCTGGCTGGTGATGAGCTTGATGATGTGCTTGTTGTCAGTAATATTGAATGATATTATGTTGATGTTATATGTATTGTTGACGTTGTTGTTGTTGTTATTGTTACCTTATTTTCGTTTCAAAGCTGCTGTCAATAAATTTAATGACAGCGACATTTGTACTCGTATTTATCAGCAAATAACAAGGATGCTATCAAAAAGAAGGAAAAAACATGAATGAATTTAAGCAAAAATAATCATAATCAGCTTAGCGACAGGAAACTCAATTGCGGAAGTTAGGCGCAATCAAGCTTACAA
The DNA here is from genome assembly GCA_958295655.1 of Palloptera scutellata. Classification (NCBI taxonomy): domain Eukaryota; kingdom Metazoa; phylum Arthropoda; class Insecta; order Diptera; family Pallopteridae; genus Palloptera; species Palloptera scutellata. The sequence continues at coordinate 67,271,827 of OY282452.1, forward strand.
GTGAGAGTGTTGACAGAGTGGGAATGAAATAAAGAATGAAAGAAGGGAGTGAAAGGTAGAGTGCTATTAAATTACCTAAGATTACTTATAAGTGAAATAGAATATTAGATATTTACTTACTTGAATTTTACATATTTTCCTTTTTTAGCTAAACAAATTTTGATTGAACTTAACATGGGCGTAGTTGCAGGATTTCAGTAGAAGTAGAGGAGTGTATATAAATTTCAGATAAAACTTATATGAATGAAATCAACTAAGGGTTTTCAAGGAAACTTACTATTTCTCTGTAATATCAGTCCCCTTAACTTACAATATTCTCGCTACAAAAGTAGGTTCAAACCGTCAGTTGTGGGATGGCAGTGTAGCTAGAGATAATCAAATTTAATCAAAAACAACAAGAGACAGCTTCAGCTGTCAGTAGAAATCAGAGACAATCTGGTTGGACAATTAATAGAAATCGGAGAGTCAGTAAGAAACTGTCATAGGCAACAACGGGACCAAATGGCAATCAGAAGTAAACAGTCGCAATCTGAATAAGCTTAAGGTAAAATATAGTTAGAAGCTGTTTGCGAGAAATTAGAAGAAGTCACATTTAATAAACGGCAAAAAAGGGATTTCCAAAGTTAGCGTTGCTAAAATTAACTAGGTATGGTCAAAATCTATCAAATGTAATCGGTAGCAAATGCATACAGACTAAGGAAGTCAGAATCAAATGAATCAGTGGCAATTAAAGTCAATCAGAATCAGATTAAAATTAAAATTTTTTTTTTTTTTTCGTTTTAAAAGCTTCCAAACCCTTCCCCCTTATCTACGCTCTTTTGCCCTACCACTTGAGCATATGTATTGACGAGTATATGTATAAAAGAAGCACACTCAAACATTCGCATGTCCTTTCGATGAGCAGAGACCTCATGTTCACCGTGTCACATTTACTTTCTAGTTAAGCTGAACAATGTTGTCTGCTGCCATAGTTACTTTTGGCAATATGTTCTTTTCAATGTTCAAGAATGAAATAATGTAAGACTTCTTCCTCAACTGCCTCGTATGCGTTGCTGCTTCACTTCCTTGGCTTGCTTGCCTGCATTTGTTGCGTATTTGTAAATTGATTACTGCCATCATCATATTTGATGTGCAATCTTTAGCGGCTTCTTCGTTTGCAAACATTGTTTTCTTTGACGTTGTATTCGTCTTCATTTGATAAGTCTCTGTTAACTTTGATTATTGATTATGTATTGCTTGCGCTGTAATTAGATCTTTGCTAACGTAACATTACACATAAATACAGGAATACATACATACAAGGTGGGGCAAAAGTAATGTCATAATGTGAATTGGATAGCATTAGCTTGGAAAGATGATATCGGTCAAATGATGACCACTTCTTGAGTTGATGCATGGTGGTGTGTATCGCACCATTGCTTTTTGACACAGTGACGCCATTTGCAAAAATTGTGGCACATTCACATTATGACATTACTTTTGATCCACCTTGTACATGTACTTACTTGTATATGTTGCAGCTTATTTTCTACTTTCATGAGGGTGCTTTTTTCCCAATTTTTTTGTGCTTCCACTGTTTTTAATTTTCCGGTAAAATGGAATGATGGTGAGAAGTTTATCTTTGAATTGGAAGCATGGAGAAGAAGCTGATATACGTATATCATACTGACCTACAAGTAATAATTACTACTACAGTGAATTGTGCATAGAAGGAATCTGCGAAGAATATACCAGGACAGAGCCCTGCACTTATGCATTCTCGTAGATCACTGGGTGATTATCAAATACCCGAAGTTATGTATCATACCTAGACATAAATACACACGAAATTTCATTTTATTTTACTCCACTTTAAAAAGAACATTACCATTATATTAAGCATCAGAAAACATGAAATGATTTAAAATGCTGATAAATGCCAGCATAAATGTCATGTGGTCACGCTTACATAATTTTTTTATTACAAGAACAGAACACACAGACAAAAGAAAATAACTAAACAAACCATAAAATGACAATTTAAAAGCACTTTAAAGAAAAATAATCTTACAGCTATTGTATGTACCTTTCTTCCACTTTTCTTGTTTGATAAAGTTACCCTAAATTATGTTTAAAAGTCACGTTAATGACACAAAATTATCAACGTTTTTGCTGTTGCTTCTTTAACAATTTCATATTTGATAAGGCCACAATTGTTATCTTAATATTTCTACCAAATCTTTTTTTTTTCCACACACAAAAAAAATAATGAAAATAAAAATCCTTGTTTACTCGTGATGATGATGATGGCTTTTGTAATGAGGGGACATGTAACTCGGAACATGTTCCACAAACTGATATCAATAGAACAATTCCTAGAAATATTATACTATAAGGCTTCTAAGACATTTTCACAAAATGTTGTGTATCGCTTAGAGGAAGACCTGGAATAATTCTGGCCTCTTCTTGAGCTTGTCCCGCAAATGCTTTTTGCACCCAAATGAATTTTTCTATTTGAAATAATTTGCATTTAATTGAAATTGACTATTTTTAAATGCAACATTACACGCCAAGTTCAAATGAAGTTTAAAAAGTATCAAAAAAAGAGCAGAAAAAAAATATAAATCTCAATTATAAAATAAATTCGCATTGTTTTCTAATAAACTCGTTAACTGAATCCTTGATCCTTTTCGGCGTCCTTTCTCCTCTCTTCATTTACACACACACACACACACATACATTTCATGTGACGACTCCTTACTTCTTCTAATTACATTGCAAATTTATGTCACGATTTCGTATTAATTTCGCTTGTAGCAGTAGCAGTAGCAGCAGCCAACAACAACAGCAACAACACAGAAAAACTTTATCCATCTTTAATTTTGCGAGCACAAAATAAGGAAATTCTACTTCTCCTACTTCAGCTGCGAGAGAGCTGTAAATAAACCAAAGACAAAAATAAAGCAAGAAGAGAAAAGCCACAAGGCAATAGAGAGAGCAGTAACTAGAAATTGCTAGTGGTGCTAGTCGCCGAAATCAAATTTGGATTGCCAGTTAACGGAGAAGAGAAACGCTTAAAATGCTAAAACCGCAGCAGCATAACTTTAAGCGCAAGCAAGCAAGGCAAAAATTGCACACAAATTTCCATGTTGCATGCAGCTGGTGCAGTAGCAAACTAGAGGGGAGAGCGGTGCAATATTTTCCATACAACAAAATTATGCATACTTTTTTTTACAATTTTTATTTGTGCTTCAAACATAGAAAATTCTCAAACAAACTCGCTTACTACTATTTCTACTACTACTACTACTACAACTACATGCAATCATGCTTCAACTACTATTTACTACTACTAATAATAATCATAATAATGTTGCTTTTGTTTTTTTTTTTTGCTGGCGTTAAATAACGCCAGCAACGGCTGCAGTTTACAAAAGATTTTCATTACATTTGAGTTTTGCAAAACTTTGCATCTCAATAAATTTATTAGGAAGCCGAAAAAAGCGAGTGGAAAACAAAACTTTGCTTTACTGAGTCAGAAAGCGGAACTTTGTGAACAGAGGAGGGAGGCACGAGTTTGGTTTCTCCTAACAAATAAAAGGGCAGGCCAGGCCGCTCAACTAGTATAGCAGACATTTAAATTTAAATGCTGCTGCAAAGAACTTTTGCGCCAAAAAGGCACACGCGTCATTTTCCATTTAACTTGGCAACATTGCTTTGCCTTTAGCTGCTGGCGGTGAGTAGGTAGCGGGTGAGGAAGCTGGTTTTGAGCAAATAAATTTGTCTTCCCCCTTTGACTCAAATTAATGAGGTGATAGCTTCTTGTTTAAACAACATTTTATATTACTCCTACTGCTACATGAATCACATTTTTGTATGCTGCTGCTGCGGCTTTTGTTACTGATGTACACATAGTTACTGCTTCTCCGCTGTTGCCTGCTGTCTATTGTTGCAAATGAGATTTGTATTGACTTTTTTTTGCTTAAGTACTTTGCTGTACTTTTGTATTTTTGCATTTAAATTGTTCGCATAAATGAAGTTCAAGTTTATGCGAATTTATATCGTTGAAGCGGTACCGAGTTTCTGTGTAGCATGGTTTTAGGTGGTAGGAAAATTAATACGAACACTTGTTAGCTAGTTGTATGTTATTCACGTTTGTGGGTGATTAAATAAAACAATTTTGGTAGACTTTATTAAAGAAGTTGGTGGATACAGATATGCAATTGAAAGAATTTCAGAGTCAGTTTCTTACGAAGATTATATACGTATGTATAAGTATACTAAGAAAACTTTATTTAAATATTTCATTTCCAGAATACTACATAAGTGTTAATGTGCATTTCATGATTATTTTATTAATAAATACTCGCAAAACATTTATAGTCATAAATAATATATTTATTTAAATGTACTCGTACATTTATAAATGTGACACACTGTCAACATCCATATCACATTATCATGCTTGCACACCTGCCTGTGTAAATAATAATAAATAATACACAGACATACATACATACATACATAAGGGAAATAAAAAATAAATTATTATTGTGCAAAAAGTCACAGTGGCGGATCTAAAGGGGTGGCTGCAAAATATAATTAATACCCTCTACTCAATTTTAATGCTTGAGGACTGCAATATTATCTCTAAAGGACAAAACTAGCTCTGAATACTGACAAAACTCCACAGTTACGAAATAACTGTTATATATTTTACAGTTCACAGAAATTTTCAAGTCAAAGCAAGAAGAGTTTCTACTCCGAAATGGACAAAGTTCGCTCTAGAAATAGATAAAACCCTGTAGTCTCTTAACTAATTTCTTTAATAATTAGACAGTTTTTTCAGAAGATGGTAGTATGAAAACAAAATAATTTAAGAAGGTAAAACATGAAATTTTGAGGGGGCGTAGTTTAATATATTTTCCTTTTCAAAATTGTTTTGTTTTTGTTTTTGCTAATTCATGAGCAACGGTCAAAATGTTACACGAGGAAGTGCTCCGACGTCTCATTCCTTTTCTAAACAAACCAATAGGTGGTGTCCAAGATTTTTATTGTATTCTCAAAAATTAAGAACAAATTTATTAATATTGGGTACTTTAAGTTAACTAGAAATAATTTAAACGCGCTAGATTCGCAAAAGAGGAGACGCTGTTTAGAAAAACAGCTGATGCGTCTTGAAGTATTTTAGAAATTAGACTAACTTCTGAAGTGCAGTGCAGAACTGTGAAATATATCTGTGTTGCTTCCTTAGCATTCCTTGTTTCTAAAATATACTTCAAAAAACAGCGCCGCATAGCAAGTGTTTCTGTTTCTAAGTTCAATTATCTTTTCTATGTCTTCTCTGTAATTTCAATTTCCATATGTGGGTATGTAATTTCCATATGTGGGTATATGGCAGCAAGCCCTCTCTCTCCCTCCACAAATCAGTATTTCATTACGCCACTGTATATAATCCAAATACAAATATGTTCATATAAATACGCGATTACTGCTACTACAAAAGAAACGAAAATCATTAAAACCGAGTACGCTACAATAATAACAGAATTAAAATATAAAAATATGCAAAACACCTGAGGTGAAATGCATTGGGAAAGTAGCGGGGAAACAGGGGACTTAAATGCACTCGTACCGACATTCTAGTGTGTGAGCAAAAAAATCTCAATAACAACAACAAATTTAAATGAAAAACAATATACTTACGATAAATTCAAAAATTGTATACAGCAGCATTAACTCCTTCAGTCCGCATGGGTTGTATGCTATCCAATGATTTATCGAATATTAAAATATGTATGAGACATTTTTTTTGAACCATGCAGTCCAATTGTGTTGTACAAACCATTTTATTACCCATAAACTACGCATTGTAAACATTAACCAATTTTCTTCTTTCCGCTTGTTTAACAACAAAATATTATTTTTTCACCAGGTTCTGAAGGGGTTAAAATGTACAAAAGTATATTTCCTTCGTGCATACTTTTAGGCACTGTCTATGAAAGTTTTATATATATGGTATGTATGTATGGTAAACGGTTATAAATACGCAAAACTTATTTTAATACTTGTGACGTTGTTGGATCCTGCTGCTGCTAGATCCATACTATATTTATTACTAAACAATGTTTTGTATTTGTTTATAAATGCGAAACAAGCGAATGAGAGAATTTCTGCATAGTTTTTTAATTGAAATTTAATTAAGCATAAAAAAAAATTTGAATAACAAAATTTTTTTCAATTTGGTAGCCTAAATGTTTGCAATGTACATATGTGTGCTATACAATTTTAAATATTCAAAAAAATATTTTCCTATTGAATGAAATATTTCCTGCCTCAAATGTTCAGCTTCAAAACTGCATAGTAATTAACTAATTTGTATTTTTATTCATACTTACTGTTGCTGTTACTATTACAGTAGCTGTTGCTACATTTGTTACAGCTGCATTAATTAATGCATGCACAGTTACAGCATTTGACTATGTACGTACGAGTATTGTCGGTGTTTATGATTGGTTGGCAGTGATGCCAATCTGTATTTAATGTTGCTGCTGCTGTTGTTGTAGATGCTGCCATTGCTGTTGATTTGTAATTTAAAATTTATTTTATGTCAGTGTTTTTTTTGTTGTTAACTTTTTATACTTAACAACTACTACTTTGCTGTTGGTCCTACAATTAAATTAATTGTTAATGATTATGTTTCATTGTATTTGTGTTTTACGCTGTTGTTGTTGTTAACGTTGTTATAATTATTATTATTTTAGCACATACAAAATAATCACATTTAATTTATTTTACTGTATACTTTCAGGCGCACATTTTATTATTATTATTATAGTAAATATTTGACGCTTACGCAGACAGGTAGCAGACATATTTAATGATAGCATTAAATCATTTGCGCGACTACAAATTCATTTTGCAATGTTTCGCTGCAAACTACAACAACAACAACAGTAACAATAAAATGTGAATTTAAATAAGAAGTAAAATTAAATCGAACATTTATTTATTATTGGTATAAAATAATAAAATTTAAAAATACTTAGTTGCATGCCGAAGAGTCCTTGTGCTCCCATCGAAGTCTTTCTATTTTGTTTCTTAAAATAAGTTGCATGCACCTAGTATTTCTTTATCTACTTCTGCTCCTCTGGGAAGCTAAGGGCTTCTTCATGGCAGATACCTTGCATTGTTGTTTCGTTAATCTGTTGTGTTACCTACTGGACAAGAACTGGCCTAAGCTCTGTTTTTACGCTGCCCATGATCAAGGCTTCACCAGCTTGTGATTCGTGTCTGGACCCACATATTCAGTTTTACAAGTGAATATGGGGTGTTTGTTTGTTTAACGACATTGCGTATTTGTTGCCACTATTTTTGTGAATGTATTCAGCATTTTGTCTGTATATTCGAAAGTCAGTCGACTGTCGACTGGAATTATTTGTAGATAAAATAACTTTGGTGTTATTGGTGTTAATTGCCTGATTTTAAATTAATTGCCTTACCTCGAATCGAACATGGGTTCCCTGTAATGATAGTCAAAAATGTTGCCATTAAACCGCCGAGGCTTAAGCACTTAGGCTACTTTACTTTACTTTACTTTTAATGGCACAACAGCCCATGGAGGGCCTAGGCCGAACTTTTCGCATCCACTCATATTGTGCGTGTTATATTTGTACATGAATGGAAGGGACCTACAGTTTAATGCCGAATCCGAACGGCGAAGTGAAAAGCTTTTCATAGCAATTTTTACTCTTGTAGGTTTGCTATTGCCTGCCAAGAGGTGGTGCCGTGTAGAAAAATTATTTTTTTTTACTTTTTATTTTGCCTGTGCCGAGATTCGAACCCCGGACACTCTGCGTAGCAGTCCAACGCATTACCACTACGCCACAGCGACCAACCTTAGGCTACTACATTTTTCCTATGTTTGACCATTCGTATTAAAGTTTCTTTCATAAGTATATTGTTTTTATTGCCATTATCGATTGCTTTGATTATGTGTGCATAAATACTTTAAACATGAAGAAACTTAAAACATGTTGTTACTTAATAAATTAAACAAATTACAAAAGAGAAATATTGCCAAAAGTATACAAACAATTTCATTTTTGAAATATTTGTCACATATTTTTTCATCATTTTTATTTGGCTGTTATTCCTACACTTCATTATCTTTGTGGTCATGAATAGAATGTCGAGGGTTTATTGTCGTTGACCCTAAAGCCTCGTACTCTACTCAATCCTATTTGTTATTTGTGTATGAGCCGACACTATTGTCATACGCAACACAGTCTAAAAAAAAACATCAAAACCAAATATATGCCCCCAAAGTTCCACACATACATGCTATCTACTACATCCAATACCTTCAAATCCATAGAATTTCCAGCAATGCCAGCGAGGAGTGTTTATTGTTTAACGTTGTACTCTGAGCAAAAAAACAGGGCATTCAGGACAAAAATGTAATATAATGTCGCAAATGAAATGAAAATGTTTCTATGAATAGAGAATGACCAGTATTTCAGTATTTACCAAACAAAAAAGCACAAATATAAGCGCCCAAAAGCACACATATCACTTTCAATTGTTATTTTAATACAATCACGAAAAAATACAAAAGCAGCAGCCGAATATTTTTCGCCACTGCCATTTCATTTGTATTTATTTTTATTATTATACTAGTTATAGTTATATGAAGTTTTAATTAAGTTTGTGTGCATTCATTTTATTTATTTGCATAACAAGAGCAGCAAATCACATAAAATACTTTGTCAATAGAGAAAAGTAAAAATATGTAAAGTGGTTATGACATTTGCATATTGTATGTATGTAAATATTTGCAGTTCAATGGAAGTTTAACACTTGTTGAAATATTTCAGGAGTTGCTCTTTAAATAAATCCATTTTACACTTTCAATAAGTTTCGCTCGATTGCGCATAAAAGCAAAATAGGATTGTTAGAAGAGTTCGTAGATTGGAGTTCATGTCTAGATATTTTTCGTTTACACTTGCAAAAGAGACACATATAAGTAGAAGACGTATACGTTCATAGAATTTCCAAGTTAATTTTATATGTAAATGTTTTCTACATTTCTTAATAGTTTGGAATTGTTTTGGGAAACAGAAACGTTTTCTACTTTTCACAAGTTCATAGCATGAATTGGCAATGTTAAATATTTTCAAATTTTTATTTTATATTTTATTATCGTTTCAAAAGTGTTTCTTCACTCAATTCGACATTTAAATAAGACTCAATTATCTAAGTATTAAGAACAGGCATTGCAAAATAAATCTTGTAATAATACTACAAATTTCTGCACTTTCATTTTAGGGTTTCAGTCTCTTAGATTGTGTTAAAAACACGTATTTAGAGCTTGAACAAACAGAGCGGTTAGGCAAGAAAGGCGGAAAGGGAGAAGAAAAGGGAGAAAGTGTTTACTAAAAGTTTTTGGTGGAATATTTCACAAGTATGTACCATATATGCTTACTCAGCTTCACAGCGCAACTCTCATTTCAATACGAGTACATACAAGCATAACACACAAAAATTTCTTTCAACTTTTTTTCTTTTGGTTACTCATCCAGTTTTACTGCGCCTACTACTGCCAACACTTTTTTAACCGATCGGTTTTTTTTTTTTTTGTATTATGTCTGTAGCTATTAATTTAAAGTTGTCGCTTAAGTATTACGCTTTTTGTTGTTTATACATAAATTGAGTGTGCTTTTGTGATTGAGAGTGTGTGTGTGTGTTAGTTAGTGTCTATATAGGATATCTGCATGGACTCATGAAACTCTGAAGTACGTACCATAGATGCAGAAGTGCCTCGAAGGCACCATTTTATCACAAGTCATAAATCAGTTTCCCGTTTTTTGTGTTGGCTTTTTAACTTTATTGTGAAGAGGCGAATGGGGAGGGAAGGGGGAAAGAAGCTAAATAATTAAAACAAGAAAAGTATACTCATTATACAAATCTGTCAAATGATTTAATAACTTAACAAATTGATTTCTGCTTCGTCAGTTCTCACAGTGAACATAGCCAACTACGCCTTCTTATGAAAATATTTTTACCACTGGCATTTACGTACTCAAATAAATGTATCTACAATTATTAGGTACCCATTTCAAGTATTTCAGTTGAACATTTGAAATATGTAGTTGATCCAGCAGAGTCTCCCCTCAAGGTATGCAGAAGCGCAGATTAAGAATTGTTGTACCATATTTGTTTCCTTATCCGCAAATTGTCAATAGCATACAAAAGCAATCGAAAAGCAATTACTGCAAACTGCCATTTGCCATTTGCCATTTACCAGGTACCTACTCGTATACACTTGCAATGCAATGTATGTACCTAATGCACTACGATGTTGTTACATTCTCCTATTGCTAACCCACTCCGGTAGACTCACACACACACACAAACACACATTGAATTATGTGACAAATGCGTGTAAATTCATTGGAAATATTTTATTTGCAACTATTTTTACTATTAATTTCACATTTAAAAACGAACATGCAGCAACAGAAGCAGTTGCAACATGAACATCAGTGGCTCCATTTTTTAAATGTCTCCCCAGAGTGGCATTTGGAAGTACATAAAAGATAGTACCATTTGATTGGTAATAAGCGCGTGTGTTGCTTCTTTTTTAGGTAGGAACTGACATGAAATAAGGTCCACGACTGAGTTTAATTAACTCTTCGTTTTCTACTTCGATATGTTTCAAGCACATTTAATTTTTTTTATTTTATTTGAGTTTGATGACTTTTTTTTTGCTTTAACAAAATTCGTTTACATACTCTTCTCCCCCTTTTTTGTTGTTTTTGCCTTTTGCATGTACTACGTACGTGTCCGAGTGCATTTTTGTGAAGTGAATGGCGCTGGTGCGACTCTGTGTGGCTCTGGTTTTAAGCACATTTCGTTTCTCGGTACGTTCCAGAGTTAAAAAAGGCATGTAATTTACAGAAATATGTGACGTAACAGTGATTTTTTCTTACTTGTTATTTTGCTGTCTGTAGAAGTTAAAAGGAATCGGAAATGTCAATTGCAAGAGAGAATAGTTTGGTCGTTCACATTTTTTGTTCAACGTATGTATTGTGGGGAAAATTTAATTTTGCACAATGTTGAAAAAGCATATAGGAAAAGTGAATGGCGCACAAAAATATTCCAGTGTTTTTTAATTGAATTAAAGCTTATATAGTTTTGCCTTTCTTTTTTTTTTTGGTAGGTATGTGTTATAAAAAGAAATAAGTGCATGAGCTTAAAAGTTTAGAGCATATTTGCAGCATATCTTACATTCACTTTGTTGTATATTTTATAAAAATATTGTGTTTATAAAAGTAGCATAGTTTTGTAGAAGGCTTTAACATTATTTTATCGTTGCTTATGGCATTTGTTTTCGCTATTTTTTTCTTTCAATTTTCAATGCTGCACATAAAACATTTAAATATGTAAGATACCTAGAACGAGCTTTTTGCATCCATTCATGTTGTGCGAGTTATATTTCCACATGAGTAGTTAGACGGGACCTTGGATTCATGCCAAATCCGAACGGCGATTGATTAGCTTTTCTTAGACTATTTCTACTATTTGAGATTTGCATTACCTGTGAGAGGTTACTCCGTATACAAACACCTATTTTATTTTGTAGTTCGATTTATCGGCATTGCTGAGATTCGAACCCTGACAGAATTCCAGCAAGCTACCAACTAAGCTTCGGCTATCTATATATCAGTATGCCAGGCATATATGTAAGTATTTGTAGAATCAACCTTGCAATATTTAACTCAGATTTTGTGAGGTTTGATGAAGAAATGCGTGAGTCAAAAAATTAAAGAGGTCTAAGTTAAAAAAAAAATTCGGGGAAGCAACAAATTACACCACAGCTGATGAGAACTCGCTCTTAGAGGGTTTGAAAATAAGACCGACCCCCATAAATTTTTCCATCCTTACTTATCCTCCATCTTCAACCCTTAAAGACGTGCCCATACAAAATTAGCTTCTTTGTTAAATAGGTTCCCCGCACTTCGGCATTAGACTTTTAAAGCTCAGATTACCGTATAAATTTTTATCAAAGTTCTGGCAGAATTCGCGGTAAAACCCCAGTTATTTGTGTGTGTTGAAACGTGTAATTAGAAATAGAATGGAATTTATAATCTAAGCATTCTCCCGATGAATCTAGACAATTTAAAAGTAATTTCCTTAATTAATTTAATGCCTAACAATACGCAGTAAAGGCATCTAAATGTAATGGTAAAACGGATAACACACACCCAAAAATAGCCTAAAGAATTTGTGAAATGTGAACTGTTTCATCAAACACCCACAAAAATTCCAATTTACACGCAGGCACATGGGCATTGAACATCAAAAGGATCAAAAGGCTGATACTTTCGAAAATAAGCAAATTCGCTAAAATTCTAAAATTGTAAATTGATTAAATACATGATGATGAAAAGCGCCGCCTAAAAGTATGCAGCTGCAAAATTGTACTGTAAATACATTTAACAACGGCTCATGAAAAATACGTATCCAATTAATTATTTTGTTACAACATCACACATTGAAGTTAAATGGATGAGCGCCCACAAATTAGCTACTCTAAGCTACTGCGGCAGAACAAAAACAGAGGAAAAGTTGGTAAGCGTAACTGATAAAAAGTGATGAATGTGATTTAAATCGCACAAGTCCAGACACAATAAAAACAAACAAAATGGAAAACAAAAGGAGCCAAAAATCATCTGGTGAATTACTGAAGAGCGGAGGAGAGGCAAGAATAGAAGAAGATAATAGAAAATCAGGCATATCAAAAGCTTAAGCGCCTAAAAGTAGACAAGCGAATGCATGGCATAGACAACGACAACGAGTTAATGAAACGCAACGAAGCATGTAGAATGCAAAAAGCACTAAAATAGAGATACATACACTGATGTCTTGCTCATCGTCTATGTTGTTGTTAAGAATTGCCAAAACAATAAATGACCATAATCAAACACTTTACGCCTGAGAGAACGCAATAGCACAACATAGCACGTAGTTACTCGGAGTATTTTAGCTGGGTGAAAGATATTCTCCAAAAATTGAGCTATTGTATGAAGTATGCATTCGATTTGATAAGCTGGCACTGGCAAGCGTAAAAAGTCGGGATTATGGCTAGTACTAGACATATCATACATGCATCCTAAATGTATACCACATGATTGAATACGCCTAAATGTGTCTCTTTTCAATTTGTACTCAATATATAGGTACATATGTATATAGGTATGTAAGTATGTGTGCGCAAGTTTAGTTTGTGGTCTGCTGTCAATATTTCGTCAATTTTGTCGTCAACCATTCAAAAAATTCAATACGGAAATCTCATATCTCATTGTGGAATTTATGTGTGCATCAAATGGTAGACAGACTTTGATTTCCGGCAAACAATTTAACTAAACGATAAAGTGATGTGAGACTTGTAATTATAAGTTTCTGATTGAGAAATTTTTGAGTTTCCCAAACCACAGATAAGTAGTCTGGGATTTCAGAATGTGCCAGAAATTTCACTGTATACTTTTAGGTTAGTTTGAAAGTCAGACTTTTTACGATTATGACAGCCACACTATTATGATTTCTTGGGCATTTCTTTTAATTTGACTATAAACTTTTAGGTAAAATAGTTTACCTATTAAGTATTAAGCAGAATTGCTGGATACCTAGACTCTGTTTGATTTAGACATTTTAATTCGAGTTGTGCCCTAGTTTTTTTAAAGGCAAATATTTTGTTGTCTTCTTTGGATGAAGATCTGAAATTGCCTTTATAACTTACTTTAATAAGAGAAAAATTAATAAATTAAAATGTTTGCTCTTTAAAAATAATTTAAAAATCACGTAACTTTTGTAAAAAAGTACCTATTTATTTCATTATTGAACTTTCTCATTTCACTTCATTTATACTTTCACCTCAAATTGTGCGATTCACTGTGCACTCACTCTCTGAATATTTCTGATAAATTAAACTTCATTTTCGCAACGCTTTTAATCACAGCAACAGACAAACAGATAGACAAACAAGCAAACAAACAGTCATACAAATCCTAGCGAGTAGTGTCTGCACGGTATCTACATATATATGTACATAGTATGTGTGTGTATTGCCTCAAACTGTTGCATACTTTTCAACATGATTTCACAACAGCAGCGCAGCAACACAGCGAAATGCTTTGCATACCTTTGGGTGTGTAGACGTAGATTGGTTACGTTTTTTTGTTGTTATTTTTGTTTTTTGGTAAACGAATGAATAATTGATTTCATTTCAGTGACATTGTGGCAGTTTGTGTCTCGCACTCATTCGTCATGCGTCCATTCGCTTGCTACGTTTCATTTCACTCACTACGAAATGTGGCGGGCGTCACATGAACACTCAGCGCTGCATCATCCACAATTATGCTTTCTACACCTCTCCGATGGCTGTGTGGTGCTGGCGGTTTCTCATCCCCACTTAGTATGGTAAATAACGTAAATGTATTTCATTTTGCATATTTTCGCCAGTAAGTATGCAATGTGCAACATGTTTTGTTTGCTGTTTGCTTCTCTGTTTGTTTGTTTGTTATGCTGCATAATTTACTCATTGTTTTTCTCGGTGTTTTCATCGTTTTATGACTCTTTGAACGCGTACAATAAGCACAAATCTATGTAAGTATGTATGTGCTTGGCTGTATAAGTCGGTGTGCATCAGTGAGTTGCCTCGGTATTGTTTCTCTTACTACATCCTTCTACATTTCGGGCTATTTAAATGTAGTAAGGTGTACGCTTTTTAATCCTTGGCAACGCATTGTCAATTTTAAAATTTTATTGTTATGGCTTATCTCAAAATAACCATATGCTTTTTGTTGCTTTCGATGTTGTTGTTTTGCTGATGCAGTTATTGTTGTAGTTGATCTATTGTTATTACGACAAAATATTTGTTTTTGTTCTTGTTGCTTTTACTTTAATTTGCTGTTTTATTTGTGGTTGTGTACGCATAATATTTTAATGCATACATTCAAAAACATATGTATTTAAATCATTTGAAATCATTCTAATGAAAGAATGCTTCGATTACTTTCTAATTGTGCTCAACAATAATAAAACTGTTGCATGCACTTAGGCGATGTGGAAACTGTAAAATGTGCTTATTTTCTTTGTTTTGTTTGTAGATTGGTATATATTTATTTTACAAATAATATGCAAATAAATATTCAGCAAATTGCTGATATTACATAAGTACGTCTTAAAGTACTTGTGTTTATGAATGTAGCAAGCAATGTATGTACAATGTAATATACAGTTGCTTTCCAGAATTAGGCGACTTAGGTTACAGGAAGCCTGCTACAATTATGTAAATTTGCTGTCTAAAGTAACATTGTAGTGTGTGAATAGCTGTAAGTGGAAAAATACCTTTCAATTAACAAAAACAGAGACAACCCAATGAAAAAGGCGACCAGAACCGTAATGTGCAAACACATTTTCTGGGCAGAAATAACTTCTAGAGGTTGTTTAACCCTCATATCTAGAGAATTTTAGTAAATTTGATATTAAAAGAAATTCTCAATACTTTATGCGTTACGGAAATATGATTTAAAAAAATTGACTTAAACCATATAGAATAAGGGTAAGGAAAGGAGTAAAAAGTTAGGAACATCTTATCTTATACACCAAATTTCTAGCTCTAATAAAGTAGTAGTGAGAGAAAAACATTATATTAATTTTTTGCTCTGTATACTAGGTGTATACTATATGGTGGAGACGAACATAAAATTGCATTTCAATTTATCGTGAATTTGATCTAAACATTTTTTTTTGTATGGTCATAGTATTAAACAAGCAAACAAATGAGCACTGTAATTTGCTACCTACATAGCGAATGGAAGAAGTCATTCATGGCATTGTTTTGGTGGTAGCCACTTCCAAAGGTTTGTTTGACAAGCATATCATTTGACGGGCAAATGCATTCAACCGCATTCGTTCACCCACCCGCTCATTCACAGTCATGCTACCATGCCCATGTAGTCGTAGGTTTGTATACGTATACACTGTACACATATACATAAGTATGGACTTTCACATAATTTTTGGCGGGTCCAACTTTGATCGCTTGCAACAATTACAATTTATCTATGCCACTGCCGCACGAGAAGGATGCAGGCACTCGGTACGGTACTCTAGGATTGGTACAGCACTTCACTTCTCTATTCGCTGTGCTATTTCTTCTCTTTCAACCACTAGCTATGCGGCTGACTGAGTGGCTTCCTTGCTCGCTGCATGACATGGCTGGCTGCTGCCTACAAAAAACGTGACAGTCCATGCCTTGACGCAACACAGCTTTGGCTGCTCTCCACAGCTTTGATGAACAAGTAGCACACTGGCGTTCTCATGTGCTACATGATAAGTACATATATATATATGTGTATATATATATATATATATATATACATACATATTTACATATGTTTGCATGTGTACGGGAAAGGACAATTTATCAGTTTTTGTTGTTTTTGCTTTTCCCTATATTTTTACTACTAGGATACTTTAGTTAGCGTGTGTTCGTACTTGTGTAGAGCTTTGTTTACATTTCTCTGCCAAGAATTGGGTTAGTTTCAAGAGAGTATGGTAATAAACGTTAATACCTTTTCCGACATTCCACTTTCTGTTTTTTAAATTACAAGTGCGCTATCTCGCTGTGTGCCTGCCTTTGTTCACTCTTTATCCATTACGCTCTTCCTCGCTGCAGCCGTATCTGTTGTGTTTACTGTTGTTTTATCAGTTGAAGCTCGTCTCGTAGTGTATGTGTGTGTGTGTGCCTCTTTGCCTGTGACTGGTTTATGTTTTGTTAAAATGTTGTGATTGCATTCATTCACACACATACGTATACAATGAACGTAGCAAAGTAATAATTGTCAGAGACCAATTAACGTCAACGTTGTCGCTGATGAAGCTTAATTTTTCGAGCTGATCCCTTTTCGTTATATGAGGTAACAGTCGGTATGTGGATATTATTACAAAAAATTGCATAGTGAAAAGTTTAAAGAGTATTAAGATTCTTTTGGCCAGCCAAAGAGGAGAGACCGTGCATAGTGAACGAAATTGAGAGACTACTCTCCTTACTTTGATTCTTTCAGCCTTCTGTGCTAAAACTTTCTCTTTATTATAATCACTGCCATTAAAATCACGTTATATTCCAATAAGGACTTCATTTCTTCAAATTTCGATATTGATTTATTACCCTCTATGATCACCTTGGGTATAGATGGTGTCCTTTTAATTTTGTATGGGAGACCCCTTAGGGGTTGGAAATGAAAATGTTAGAGAGTGAAAAGTAATTGAGATCTGTCTTACATTTTAACCTTCTAGCAACGACCAATGACCAGCTGTCGGGTTGCTGGTCAAATTTTATAAAAGCGTTATCTTAGTAAGGGACCCCCATACTTAAGGGTTGCAAATAGGTACTGAGTTTGTTGGAGAAAAATGATATAGATTGGAAATAATGGAGGTCGGCCTTACTTTTTTCCCCTTTACGATCACTCTGGAACCACGTGGACACCTTTAGGCTTGCAGTAAGTAAGGTGAGTAAGTATATTGCACAGTGAATAATAATAATAGGGGTAGTTCTTACATTAGTATTCTTTAGACGAAAAAATCCCATTGGGGGCATAATTTTGAATAATGTCAATGCGGAGGATTTTATTTTATTGATTACAAGCAAACGGATCACATGCACAAAAGTTGTAGTATGGCGTATTATACTCTTCTTATTGCTGCAGTTTTACAACCGAATAAACCGAATCAAAAGGTATCAAAACGAATTTGTTGTGCGGCTAAGAGGTAAATATCTACCTAACCTAAAATGACTTATTTCAAATAATTTGTTTTTATAAACAAGAATTCATTATTTTGAAAATATCTCTTATACAAAGCGGCAACCTTATAAAATTACCCATGCTGACGTCACATAGTAAGGAGAAAACTTCCCATTTCAACCCCTCTGGAAATAAGAAATTTCAACCGTCATTTCCACTTTCCATTGGCGAGAGAGCAACAAAAAGCAGCGAAAATTTCCCATTACTCAATTTAAGGGAAATATTTTGTGTAGTTGTTATCAAATCATGCTCATTATTATTATGGGTAACATTCGCATGCAGGGCAATTTACTTGATGTTGCTTGGTATCTACCATATTTTTGCATTGGCTTTATGCATTTGCAGCGCTGCGCTTAACTAAAGAAGAAAGAACCGCATTTTATATATTGCCAGATAGATGCCGCTTGTATGTGCTACAGCAGAGGCAGCAGCGACGCCACCTAAAAAAGGCAACTTTTGATTGTTTACCGTTTCCTTTGTGTGTATGCGTGTTTGATTGTTCGGTGAATGAATGAATGGAAGTACGTGTTTGTATGCATGCGGCCAACGAAAGCCACAGCTATACAAAGACATTGGCACACACCACATACACATCTAACACACAAACTCTGAGGATATTTAATGTAAAAGGAAACACCAGTTGATCGTTGCTGTTGTTAGTAAATGTTGTTGCTGCTGGCTCTGTTGCTACTGTACTGCAGTATTACATAGAAAGGTGTGTGGTTTTTATGTGTGTGTTTGGAAAAAGGTGAGTCTACATTTAGGTGCAAAGATATTCCTGTTTCTGCTTGCTGTTGTTGTTGTCGGTTGATGTTGTTATTGCTGGTATTGCTGTTATATTGTGTGGCAATTTTGACAAAGTGCTGCTATAAGCAAACTATGGTAATAGAGTTTGCTGTAATAGAGCTGGTGTGCGAAAGAGGAGCTATTTTTACTTATAGTGAAAGGAGCGTGCTAATTGAATACTAATATTGAATTTCACGTACAAATTTTGCTGTGCAATGTTAAGCGAGAACTAAAATGTTGGTGTAGCTAGAATTTAAATTTTAAGGTATCTGCCAAGTATTCACAAAAATGTTCCTTAATTTGATTTCGAACATCTAAGCTTTAAGTGCTACATATACGATATTGCTTACATTTTACTATTGTATACTTTTAGGATCGCTACGATCTAAAAAGCCTTTTGGGTCAATACAATAGACTCTTACTTTACTTACTTTTAATGGCACAACAACCCATGGAGGGCCTAGGCCGAGCTTTTCGCATTCACTCATGTTGTGCGTGTTAAATTTGTATATGAATGGAAGGGACCTACAGTTTAATGCCGAATCCGAACGGCGAAGTGAAAAGCTTTTCATAGCAATTTTTACTCTTGTAGGTTTGCCATTTCCTGCCAAGAGGTGGTGCCGTGTAGAAAATACAATAGACTCTCCTATATTCAAATTCTACTATGCTAATGAAGGCTAGAAGCGGATCATTAATTTCATCAGATTTATTTTGCATTAAAGCATAAAGTACTACCTATATATTACCAACTTTAATCTTTGCATATAAAACTAAACAATATATGTAATTATAGATGACTTTATATGTACGTTTCTTTATTGGGGTTAGCTTATGTTTCAGAAATCATTCAATTAATTGTAGCAACATGTCCAAAGATTTTAGAATACCTAACTACTCTAACAAAACGGCTTGCTACGTCAAAACACACCCAAAATTAATTTTAGAGATGAGATTTTCATTCTCCATAAACACACGTATTTTATGCGATTTGAATATATCTTATCCTAATAAAAACTATGCTTAATCTAACATTTATGAGAACGATGTTTCTTTTTCTACATACATACTATAATAAATATGTATTACAAAAAGGTATTGCATAATATTAGGCTTATGAGATTTGATATTTTCCCTTGTGTCGATTTGATATTTTGGCATTCATTTCCCTTATACATTTCCTCTCAAGTTTAACATTAATTTGTAGTTATTAATGAATAATTAATGTTTGGTTAGAGAAAGAAAGAAACAAGTAGAGTGAGAGCAGCAACTACCCTCTACAAATGCTGAATAAAATTGCTTAAGTGGAATACATTAATAATTCAGCAACTAAAAGTATGCTTTGCTTTGAGTTCAAGAAAACGAAAAAATTATAATAAGTAAAAATGGAACGCTTATTTTGTAAGGAACTGCATGAAAAGTGAGTTTTATTATTAATTTGCTAAAATAGGCTAAAATTTGAAACTGTTCTAGCACTTAGAAGGAGAAGCAAGTTTTTTTTTATTGAGTGAAGCACCATTTCGCTGCATACTTATAGGCTGTTATAGGTTACACATTTTAAACTTTTTTCTTATTATTGTATTATTTTTGAAATAAATTTTGTATATTTGAGCTATGCTTTAAAGCCTAAGTTCACGGCAAATCCGTAAGCTAATCTGCCACACACACTTATTTTTTTACATCTACTTTATATAACTTCTCATGCATTTCACTATTGCTGGTTATGGGTTATGGTTGCTTTCTTTTCAGCCTTAGGGCATAATGTAATTAACATGCAATTTTGATTGCATTTCAAAGTGTCATAAATCAGCAAATGCTTTTGTTTTATTATGCGTTGTTTACGCCAAATAAATATTCACGTGATGGGAGGTAGAAAGACGCAGCGGAACGAAGAAATAAAACAACCCCTCCTAAATAGCATAAGGTTGTTACTATTGACCGAGCACGCATAGAATGATAGAAAAGCAGAGGGAGGTAGAGAGTGTGGCGTTTAGAATGAGTTTCCCGCACACAGTTTAGTTGTATGGTGTAGAGTGCATTAGCGTAAATGAACGGATGCATGGATGTGTTGTTGGAGGAATGGATGAGTGTCTAGTTGCCTGGGTGGGCACTCTTCATTAAAAAGGTCAAATTTCAGTTATTTCCTAAACGCATTCATTTATTTTCTGCCGCATGCATAAAGAGTTTGCGGGCAATCGTATTTTTTATCGCATGCTATATTTGGTTTTTTGCTTATGATTTAATGCGAAAATAGCGAGATTGCAACACTTTGATTATAATTTTTTGTGACAAGATAAGCTTACTTGTTAATGTAATTAACGCACGCCAAGAGTGTGAGATATAGAGGAAGAGAGAGTGCGCGTGTGCAGGCAAATCTTTGCTTTTTACATAGAAGAATGTAGGGAAATGGCATTTTCTTGAAAAAACTAAGTGAAAACTCATCATTATACTTATGTGTAGTTTAATTATTATTAATTAATTTTTTGAAATCAGATAAAAACTATAAAATACGAAGTTTTGTAGATAAGGGAGTAGTGATGACTCACTAAAGAGTACAGTTAAAAACTTTCTTACTGTCTCTTGATTTGTTTTCGACTAAGTACATACATATGGAAAAAAATCAGAAACCCTAGACCAAAGACTAAAAACCAGATAAATACCAAAAATCAAAGAAATGAATGTCCGAAAATCGAAGGTAAGGAACTAAACATATCATAGACACAAAATCAAAACTACAGAACTGAAACCAGAGGTTATAGAACATGCATTTAAGAACAAAAACGACTGACCAAAGATTAGTGATCAGAAACTAAAACGATAAACTAGAAACCATTTTGCTATATACCTAGACTATAGACCAGAAACAGTGCTCCACAGATCATACTTTAAAGATTAAAAATGGGAGACTGTAGCAAAATCGAAGAGCGAGAAACCGAAGACCACAAATCAGAAAACGTATGTTATTAGATACAAATTAGTTACTAGATCAGAGATTTTAGTAGTGTGCTACTATTTTCGCGAAGGAGTTTAAAAAATTTTTTTATGAAATTGAGTTTCTCATAGTTTTGCTGAGATCACAGGGAAATTATATTTTCCATTTTCACTTTATAATCTTATAGTATTTTAAATTTTATAGTATTTTCCAACATTTTACTTTATAAAATATCAAGACAATTTACTTACTTTAAGTTTTGATTACAACCGTCTGCTCGTCATTTCCGTTACCGTGCTGCTCCCACAAATCTAATGTAATGATGACAACCAGACGATTTTCGTTTTAATTTTAAATTTCTTCAACTACAAAGAGAGAAATATCGGTAAAAAAGGGCACTTTGAAAAAGAAAAAAAGTAGTAGCAATAACAAGAATAAAGCACATACATAGCGTGTTAAATAGTATTAAACCTTGAGCCGCCTTTGCTTATTCCTAACTTCTTTCCAACAGTTTTTAGTATTTTATTTCGCTGGTATCTTTCGTAAAGACAAAAATCAAGGCGACAAACGAGACGACTAAAAATCAATGTAAATAAACAACTTCAAATAAAAAAGTTGTAGTAAGTGAAGAAAGTAAGTGAGGAGCAGAACAAGGGGGGAAGCGCAAGTGAACTGGGGAAACGAAAGTATGTAAAAGTACGAAAGTAAACTTAAAACGTCATGCATGACATTTATCTTTAGGCACTTTTTTTTGTCAAACAGACAGACAAGCGCACAGGGATAGAGATAGAAAGACAGTCGTACAACAACTGCCAGATAATCCGCATGGAAATAAATGCAAAAAGAAAAGAAAGTAGCAGAAAGGAAACAACGCCAGCGTGCAGATCAAAGAAAGTAATGCGTAAATCTATGTAGCAGTATAAAAACATGGATACGCCAAAAAAAAAACAGCTACGAAAATTGGTGTGGGAATTGCATAAATTAGTATTTAGTAGTAGTCGCAGTAGGAGTGTTACTAGGAGTTCGAATGCTTATGTGTGTGTTGCTGGATTTTCTTTGCAATGATTACATTTCAGCCTCGTTCATTTAGCTTAAAGCGTTTCTAGGCGCAAAAGTTCTGTTTAGCTTTTAGGCGCGTATCAAATTTTATTTCCTTTTCGTGTGATATATATTTACTTTGGAGCTGTCTTAAATAAGTAAGGAATGTGTATTTATTTTTCAGACGATTTAAATAAGACTTCAATTTTGTTTTGCATAAATCAGCAAATAAAATGTTATTTATATTATTTATTTGTGACATTTATGTTTGTTACGTAATTGAGTTAAAAATAAATTTTAGCATATAAATAAAGTACCAACCTAATAATTTAACGTATATGTTAAAGTTATACTTTAAAGTCTAAAGTTATACTTTAAATTTTCATTAATATTATTAAGACATTTGAATTTCAAATTACTAATTTAGCATATCACTCACAAATAATTGAATCATTTGCTGTTTTTCTTTGCTGCTGTGCTGCTCGTTCATACATTCATCATCAAAAGAAACCGCATATCAACAAATTAAAGCATCATACATATGTAGAACAATTTGTTTAGTGGTAAGTATTTTAGACTGGGTGCTGCTGTTGCAGACGACATAGCACCGTCCCAACAAACAATGGAACGTTAAGGCGCCTCAAGCCCCATACATTAAAGCGTCTTTCTGAACCATCCTAAAAATTGACCTCGATAAACGTTCTTGAGCTGGATGGTTTTGATAATCCTCTAAAAATTTCCTTTTGTATAAGAATTTTCTTCTTAAGGCTAGTAAATAAAGGTTTACAAATCATAGCTAATTAAGAACAATTATGTGTTTGGAAAATTTGCTCGAGATATCGAGCATTTGTTGCCATTTTAGTTACTTATGTTTTTATGCGAGTTTAGATGTTCTTTTCGAAAAGCATATAGCTCAAGAAAGGTTATTGCTAGAGCCGAAATATTTTAGGGACCATCCTAAAATAAACAATTGCCCATTTCTAGGATGGTAGAAAAAAAATTTCCTAGTGCGGCGCTTTAATGTATCTACATATATGCTTCAGCTTCCAACTTGTTAACTTCTCTTACTCAAGCTGTCATATTTTTCTCTTTCAGAAGCTTATGTCGATGTTTGAAGACATGTCAACAATAACAAAAACAACAAGAACAAATGTTTATGACACATTTTGCACCTGCGGTTTTATACAAAATTTGCTTAAAACAATTTTCTAAGATAATCACAAAATATCTTCCTTCATTCTTAGTATAGGAACAAAGAGAGGGCAAAGTAACGCAAACGAGAAAACGGTGTATGTATGTAAGCATGTGTATGTACGTGGCTAAAAGCCACAAATACCACAAGGCATGCTGCTGCTGCTGCTGCAGCTTTGGTTTCTATCACAACAGCAACGCTCATATCAAAACTTTAACTACAATATACAACAACAAAAAAGACAGAAAACAATATCACAAATACCAAAAATAAAATCATTTGGCACCTACACTTTCGTTTCCGGCGCTTCTTTAGAGCTTCGTCATCGTATCTATAAAAAAAACAATGTAATTTTCATTGTGGTGTTAGCTTGTTAAATAACGATAGGAGGAGCATGTGTATTGTATGCGTTTGAAAATTTGCTACTTATAAAAATAATAAAGAAATCATAGTCATATTTTAGGCGCTCAAAACCATGAAGGCGGATTTCAAAGCATTGCAGCATTTATTTACTTTGACTGGTACTACTGATGATGGTGATGTTCCTTTTATTTGTCTTGTTGTTGTTTCACACTTCCCGATAAGCGAGTGTGAAAATTTGATAAATTATGCGTGGTGTGCCTAGCATGTGGTACTGCTGCTCTGGCTGTAAGTAGCTTTCAAATTGTGTGAAAAATTATCTCTTTCGTCTTTTTCATACTGAGAAAATGACGGGTATGTCTGTATATGCCTGTATGGGTATTGGTATATGTGTGCATAGGTTTAAGTATTTGATTAGCTTAATCATATAACGAAAATATTTTGCATATTTTCGGGAACAGTGCAGGCATAGATAAAAATTAAAGCTGAAGGTGCTTTAGATGCGTTCCGTAAGAAAGTTCGAAAGATAAAGATAAAATTAAAAGTATGGGAGCCGAGCACAGTTCGCACTACCCGTATAATTTCAACATGTATGTATATATATGTATATATGCATATAAAATTCAGCAGATAAATAATGGGAACGTATAATTCCAAAGATTTGCCATTCTTGTTCAGAATATCGTTTATTTAATACAGGCCCAAATCGCATATAAGGTCTAAAAATGCACAGGTGGAACACGGTATCACGGTATCGCTTTGAACCACACAGGATCCAAGAAGGTTCCAAGCTGGTTCCAAGCAGGTTCCAAGCAACCTGTTGTATGCCCAATTTTAGCTTTTGACTAAGTACGGCAGTGCACCGGCATTGTAGGTGCTCCCAAGATTACCAGAAAGAGGAATAAAAAAATGCATTTGATGCTTTTCTGCGATTAATGGCATTTGATCTAACGACAGCATATCTAGCGCATTCAATTCAAAGTCTCCGCACACGCCAAATAATGCTGACACTGAAATACAGAAATATGGGGAGGACATTTGAAATAGATTTGCAGTTTGAAAACACTTGCTGCTTCAAGTAAATTGGAAGATTGAAGAATTCAACATACTCGTACCAACATAAATTCAAGCTAATAAATTTCAATTGTTTATTTTTTCCAAACCAAGTATGAAGTTTAAGGGCAATAGATAAATTTCACAAATGAAATGGCAGCGTAGTATAAACACACAGCTGCACACACAGTTAAAAGTGGGCGTGCATATTTGCGAGAGCGTTCACAAAGCGCACAGGAGGTGGAAGGAAATGGTAACTAATGTTGTTTGCCAGCCAATTTTGGAAATGCTGCCAAAAACCGTTTATATGTATGTATGTATAATATGTTTTAATGTAATCGTAATACAAGTGTATGTGTGCCTTTGTGTACTGTAAATGTATTTGCGTTAGGTAAGTGCGCTTTTATGTATTACATAGTGTGTCGTACAGTGTCCTCTTTTTGAGTGCTTTCAATTCGATTTAATGGTGTGGAAAATTAGTAAACAATTGTTCTTGGATACTTGCTGCACTTGGGTTTCTTTGCCTTTATTTTTGAATTTATATTAAAATTGTCTGCGAAAAAATAAAATGAAAATAATTTAAATTCATTCTCATACAAGAGATGGTTAATCTGTAGGTAGATATTGTAAATGTTTTAAAACGTGATCAGTGAAGCTGTGTCGATCATATTTTGTTAGTGTAAAATTCACTAATAGCAAATATAAACTACTTATGTATCTTCGTAATTTTATGTGAGTGGAAGTCTTACATATAAGTAGTCTTTATGCCTTTTGACCCTATGATATATATGTACGGCTTGGTCAGTACTTCGATTGAACTGCTCACAGCTTACAAACGTCCGGTCAGACAGCTTCCCTATAGCCTGGAAGCCAATTAAGAGTAACGTTCTGTGTGAGGCTTAGACATGGATCCATTAGTTTAAAAGATATTATTGATGAGTTTAAATAATGCATTGGCATATAAAAAAAAAAGAAGAAATATGTTTCGCTAATCACCAGAATTTATTTTGAAAATTGCTGAACTAGAAAAAATAATATATTCATTCCTACAGATTCCACGCCAAAGCCTTGTGGTATTTCACAAAAGGGATATGCACAATTTTTCTAATTTTTAATATCTTTTCACCGTTTTTTTAAGTTACTCTTTACACTTTCTGCATTGCCTCTATGAATTTTAAGAGAATTTAGTACACTTTTTTCTTCCACATATTTGCTCATTTTGAAAAAGGCACATCGGAATTAACAAACTGCTACTTTCTGTAATTAATATAGTGCGCTTATCGGTATAAGAAAATGTAGAAAAAGTTTCGCCCTCATGAACCACCACTGCTACTACAACTACTACATACTAATTCCTATTTAACACTTCGCTTGAAAAGGAAGGAAGGAAGTGCCGCAAATAAAGGCACGTTGCCTTTTGTGTAGCTGCTAACTATAGTGCTTCCAACTACTTCTGCTACTATTACTATCTCGGCTACCTACTACTTATTTTGAAGCTAAAACCGCAACAAACTTCATTAAAACTCTTAAAATGAAATAACATTTTAATTGAAATTAACTACTTTTGTTATTTTTTTTAGTTGTTGTTGCTTCTTTAGTAGTAAACTCATTAATTATGGCATTTTCCTTTTATGCACTTCTCAGATAATATGCAAAAATAATAAAACAAAGAAACATAGCAAGCAAGATTTTAATGCTTTTTTAATAAAATGTAGTCAAGATGAGAAAAACAACTATAATTTCCTATGGCAACAGTGTCACAGCGGAGTTTTCTTTGTATACAAACAATATCTTAGTGTAGTTATTATTTTTTTATAAAGTTTCTAAAGAGATAGAGTGGAATATATACTAAGTGATGTAAATTATAAGCTTTTATTACATACTACTTTTAATTTTCCATAGACTAGATGAGATATGATGAAAAAATCTTAATGGAGCAGTTGATGTAGAAAGATTGAAGAAATTATTTTAGTTTTTTAATGGAAGATTAAAAAAGAAATTGAAATTTTATTGTCAATTTGTCTTTTGCAATAAATAAAGTGTATAACTCTACTGGGAGTTGCTCCAACAGTCTCTGGAATTGTACAATACTCTGCATATGCCATCTACCTAGAGATAATAATTTTGCCTTCGCTACGAAAACTAAGTAACTTATTTCTGAAACACTGGCTGAAATCTGTGTTTATGTGGAGATGAATGGTTCCACACAGAAAGTGCCATGGTTACTAGTAATGAACATTTATTTAGTAGTTCAATTCAAATGTCTTGCATTAGTCAATGTAAATAGCAAATTCAAGTATCTCTGTAAAGAAACTTTTAGTCTCCTTTCATTTTATTAGAAGATTATTTAATATGCATTAAAAACGCTGATGCTCTTACATGAGCGTTCATTAGCTTTCGGTACTTAGTATTCTTCTTTTTCTTTTAATGGCACAACAGCCCATGGAGGGCCAAGCTTTTCGCCTTACTCATGTTAGTATATTTTGTGTTATATTTTTACATGAATGAACAATTTTATCCAGGAATACGAACGAAAAGAGTTAGGCTACTATTAACTATTGTAGGTCTGCCATTGCTGTGTAAAAAATTGTTTTTCCTAAATTTATTTAATTTTGCCTGTGCCGGGTTTTGAATTCCTACATATATTTTTCTAATAAAATTACTATTTCCTTAAATCCTAAGGAGCTAAAAACAACATGAGTTTCATATCGAATTACATTTTACACAATAATTTTGTTATCATGAAGGAAATATACGGGCATAATCTTCAGAAACTTATAATTATGGATGTAAAATGATATTATTTTTACTTCGATTCTATCGCGATACTTTCCTCTGTACTTTGCAACGCTGTCAGCATGTATAAATGTCAATAAAAACTCGCCCACACCCTCGCCTATCAAGCTTCGCCCCCCCCCCTCTCCATTCACACTTAGTAGCTGGAAAATAGGAGGTGCATTGATATTGTAACTAGGCACTCAGTATGAGTAAAAGTAAACGAACGTAAAAACATAAATTGATGATGTTGCTGTTGATAAAGATGAGAGGGTAAATACTTTCCTGTCACGTGCAGAACTTGTTACATAAACACACTAATGCAATTTTAAGCTAATTGCAAAAAAAAACTTTTATGCAGTTGAAAGAAGCAGAAAAAGTATTAGAAGCAGGAGCAGAAAAGTGTAAGTTTCAAGAAAGTGATAAATTTAAACTTTTTACTCTAATCAAATAAATAAGTTTCGCTGATTCTACTAACTTAACTAAGTACCTACTTCACCATACAAGTTACTCAATTTAATCGCAAATTATAAATTGTAAATGTCATAAATATACAATTTCTTTTAGTCGCATAGTAGACGAAGCAACAAATGGTCAAGTTCACATGCATTTTTTTTTTAAATACTCTTCTTCAGCAATTTAGCAAAGTTTATGATAATCGCTTTTGCATGCCATTTCCTTTTGATTTAGTTAGGCGCCCTTGTTTGTCACTCATGCTCTTTTTTTTATCTAATGCACAGAGCAGCTGAATGCTTGCCAAGCGCTAGTTGCCTTTCGAATGAGGACTCATTGTTAGTTCCTATAGGAATTTTTCATGAATTTGTAGAATGGGCAGGGCTCCGTCAAAAAATAGGCAAAACTGAGTAGTACTGAAACCAAGGACAAGGTAAAGATCAGTGACGGATGTAGAAATATCTAAAGCTTAGAAGCATGGAAAATTAATAATGTTAGTTCAATATTAATTTTATATTAAAATCGAAAATAGAAATATGTAGTCCAATTGCTCCGAAGAGACAATTTATTTATAGAGTGTTTAAGCTCACAAGAGTGTCCAGGAAAGTCTCTGTAAACAGAAAGTTATGTATCTTTGAAGAGATTGACCATAATAATATCCTCTTTCAGAAAATCATCTATTCATTGTTGAGTTGTAATGTTGTAATGTTGTAATTTTAATAAAATCATTCTATAAAACTCAGAAAACATTTAAATTCATATCTGATAAAAATTATTTAAACAGGAAACTTCAAACTTGCTAAATTTTAATTAATTTTACCTCGTTTAGTTGCACTGTAGCTAGAAACGACATTTATAGTACATGCTCCCTACATAATAACCTTTAATGAAAGGCCGAGAGAAGCCTTGTCTTTACTTCTATCCACCATCTAAGTACCATACTTTCTTCTAGCTACCACTTGCTAATATCTAAAATTATGCACCACTCTTACTTTGCACTTTTTGTTATTCTATTGCTTTGCTTTGCCTTTTAGTTTTGTGCATATTAAATTTTTACTTCCTGCCTTTTCCTCTTCCAGAACTATTTCCGTTTCCTTATTCAACTATTCGTTACACCTACAACTCTTGTCATCTTTACTTTAACCTGAATATTTACTGTACATTGTTGTTGCTGTTTGCTATACCTATATATTGTTGTTGTTGATTTGTCTGTCTGTCGGTTTGTCTTTTGGTCTATTTTTGTACTCCCTAAGCGTGGCGTAGCGTAAACCTTTACGCATTTTCCGTGGCTGTTGCCTCTGGGGATCAAACAATTTTCTAGTCTGCAAAGTTTTTACCTTGTTTTCATATGCTTTGCTTGTGACGTTTACGCAGTTCATTGTGTTGCTGTATGTTTGTAGCTTGATAAGTAAGTAAGTGAGTACGTATAATTATTAATTTATATATGTATTCGTATAGTTTGTTGTGCTGCTGTTACTGCTGCAAATACCCGTGAACACAAATATCGTTGTCTAGCTTTAGGCGTTTTTAGCGTATGAACATTATAAACTTATGTACATATATGTGTACCATATATGTAAGCTTATGAGTGTGTTGCTTGTGAGTGCTCTTGTTTGTGTGCGTGTGTCTGCTTGTCAGTTTGGGAATCAAAGCGATCCACTTCAAAAATTGTATTAAATCTAATGTGCAGCGGTGCTTATGTCAGTTGTTGGGTGGTGAAAGCTGGGAACTTGAGACTGGGAAGGACAAGGGCTTCTAAATTTCTCTTGGTTAATATAAAAGAAGTTATAAATATAAGGTATTCTAGTCATTCAGCAACTTGTAAATATATTTCAGTTTTGAAATCCTTATGTGATTATGTGGCACTAGCGTCCGACCAAAGGTGATATTTAGGCTGAAGCCGAGTCTTGTGTTCGTGTACCAGTACTTTATTTTCTTTATTTTTTCCACATTCCTTATATTTTCAATTTAAATCAAAAAGTTACATAAAAAGTTGTGCTTATTTCCGTTAATTGTTTTTTATTTTCATTTAATGTTGTCTATATTTTTTTTTATAGTTTTTAATGATCTAAAACTTTTTAGCGACACAAGCAATAAAAAAGTTAAGCATTACAATAATTTTGTAATTAATTTTGCTCTAACTTTTTCCTCTTGCAATTACGCTTCTTCTTCTTCCTCAATGCAAAGTTTTTCTATTTTTGTACTTATTTTGTATTTGTCCTTCTTCTTTAATGATTCGATCGACGCGTTAACCTCCGTTGAAGCTTGACCTTCTTGTTACATCCTCTATTTACTTACACCTGAATTGAAAGAAATTACAAAGATATGAAACTAACAATTAAATGTCAATGATTTTAACTTTCTTTTCAGATTTTCTTCTGAAGATTATCATTTGTGTAATTTTATTAATTAAACATTTCAAATTAAAAGTAAATAAAAGTTTATCTTCGCTTTTAACCCAAAAGTTTTTCTTGTGACTCCGCAGTCAAGAAAAGAAATAAAAAAAGGGCAAATGTTTGTAGTTTCTACAAACCGAAAATCAAAAACTGCAATACTTATTACTTAAATTACAGCTTTTCAGTTCTTATAAATGTTGTAAACGTAAAACATCTCACACAGTTTATTCTTCATAGTATATTACCCATCTCCTTCACGCCCTCTTTAAACCGATTTTTTTTGTATTACTTTTGTTTGCCTTTCACCTTCAAAAATGTCTTCTTTGCAAACTTTTCAATTTGTTGCGAGTGCAATTCACATTCAAACATTGCAACTTTAAAGCTTGTTGTTGTTGTTTCGTCTGCTACAAAACTTTTTGTTCCTCTGTTATTCCTTATGCTTTTCTTCAACTACCTTTGTCCGTCTCTGTCTCTGCCTCTGTCTTTGTCTCTGACTTTGTCTTTGTCTCTATTTCTATTTCTGTTCCCGTTACACTTGAATACAAACTTTCAGTCGTGTCATTTTTGCTGTTGCTGCATTACAGTTTTGTTGTTCTTGTTGTATTTGCAATAATACTCAGCTATATCCAGTGGGTGGGTGAGACAGCCACCACTGGGTTGTAGGGTCACGTCACAAGTTTGAGTCAAGCTAAAACTCATGAACCTATAATTTAATTCTTTCCCACTCTCGCTGTTGCTTTCAGTTGCTTTCTGCTTCTGTTTATTTGTAAATGTCTGTCGCGGGAATCAAAGTTTTCCTGTCATTTCCTACTAGTTTGTACCGACTGCTGCTATTATTGCCGTTGTTTTTGCAATTTCTAGTACTGCCGTATTCACTGTTGTTGCTTTTGTAGCAGTTACTGTTGATAATGATGACGCTACTATGTCAGTGACATTAAGTGCAGGTGGCAAGTTGCAAGTTACTTGCTTACAAACAAACGACACAAAAAAATTAAACAGCATATTAAACGGTTAGCAATTTATAATATGAAATTTGCAGGGTAACACTTACAACAAAAAAATTTTGGAACGAATGTGTCTTGTTGTGTGTTTCTATTGCGATGACCATGACCTCTCGCTGAAATCAAATTAAATACTAATTTTGGCATCAGCTAATAATAATTCGATCCCATACAACGGCTGAACCTGAGCATAATTTAGACTTATAGCTGCCCGGAGCTGAAAGGATGGTGGGGCCCTGTTTCAAGTGTTGTGATACAAGTAGTTGAACATTTTATGAAAAGTAATAATACATAGTTATACAATTTCCATTGGACGTTAAGAGCGCTTGGCCACCACCATGGGGAAGACTATGGCACTTTCTCTTAACTGTAACGGCATGCAGCGGACTTGACCACAGCTTCTCATGGTGTGGAATGTCTCCCATATGAGGCTACAGCTCCAGCTGGATTAAACGGTTATTTCATGTTCACCACCAAAATAGTTATTTCCTCAATCTCCTACAAATTTACATATTTATAATAATGATCATATAATCATTTCGATCAGACGATCACTCCATTTTCAATGATTTAATTAAACTTGTGTGTGAAAAGGATTAAAAATAACTAATAAAGAAATAATTCAGCTGGTTTATGTACTTGGGCTTGCTCGAGATGGGAGAACCTAATTCCACATATTTTCATCAAACCAAATTGCGCAAAAAAATACCATTATCGAATTTCAGCAAAAAAGTATAAATGCGGCAACTAATGTTTATTTTAAAGTATAATTTAATTGAATTTCTTGAGCATGCCACATAATATTAAAAACAAGATTTAGTTCTTTATGCAATTATGCGTCAGAAAATTTGTTTTTAAGGTGCATTTTCCGTTAAAGAAATACTTTTAGATTAAATATTAGTATGTATTTACTTATATATGGATGTGTGTTTTATAAATAACAAAATTATTCAAACCTCAGTTATGTGTGCTGCAAATGGGCACATACTCACACTCTATTGAATCACTGATTTTATGACGCATATTCACACTTCATACGCTCCCTACTAACTCCACATCGAGCGCCCTAGCATATGCCATAAAATGGCAATTTAATGCAAATCGAGAGCGAAAAATAAGAAATAAAACGCAAAACGAGAGGAATAACAATAAAAGGAAATACAAATTCTAACCGAAAATAACACCATAAAAGTTAATGTTGCCTCTGCTATTCTGTGCAACTGTTCGTCTTGCCACAATTGAATGCCATACAATTATTTCCGGTATTTCACTTCAAGCAATTCATTACAAATAAAAGAGAAATATTTTTACATTTTTCTACAGTTACTTTGCATGCGAAAACCAATGAAAAAATCTTCACACAACAGTTTTCTTTTATATTCCTTTTTACAGGTAAGTGATTTTGAAGCAATTTGCAGTTTGTATATTGTAATGGTATTATTATTATTATTGTTGTTACAGATGTAGGTGCTTCAATGTGTATTTGTGGGTGAGTGTGTGTGTATGCATGTAAAAATAAACAAACGATATCTAAGTAACTACCTTTCTACAAATACACGTGTATTCGTATATAAAATACCGTAAATCTTGCACAAGTATTTATTTCTTTGTGTGTGTGCGTGAGTGAAGAACTTAAGTAAATTCAATTTATTTAAAAGCTTGTCAACAACCAGCGAAATGAATGTATTCATTTTTTGAGTTGCGACTACACTTTTTTTCTTATACCACAGTAGAAGTGCAAAGGAAGCGGAAGAGGATCAGTAACAGGAAAGTGTAAAATCAGCTGTGAACGTCCTTTCCCTTACCCTTTACAAACAAGGATAAAACGATTTCTATATGAAGCAATAAAAAAAGATTTATTTGATAAGGTGAGATTTTTATGTTGTATGTTTTTTGTTTTGTTCGAAAGGTAACATAAGTAATTTATGTTTGTATTTTAGTGCGAGATTTGATAGGAGCATGAAGTAATTGATATAATGACAGTGTCAGCAAGACAAGGTAAGAAATTTGTAATTGATAATGAGGTATAGTATATGTGAGTGGTGAATTAATTTCATAGCTTTTCATAATAATTGAAGAAGGCTGACATCCTTGGAGCTATCGACAAAAAAGAAAACAATGACATATTCAGGATTTAAATTTTCAAGGACCTTCTGCTACTACGAGCTTTTGAGAGAACAGTGGTGTTGACTTGTTGACGATGGCTGCTCTTAATATTTGCTGCTCTTATTCAATGAGGTCAGCTCCGATAGCTTAAAGGATGAACTTGTCGTTTCCATATTAATGATATGGTTTCCCTTTGGTGGCGAGCGTTCTTTTCGATCCTTGAGTTGGATTAAATAACTGCCAGCCAAGAGCTTCATTCTGCTCCAAAAACGGGTTGTCTTGCCAAAAACGTTCTTATTTCCTATCTTCAGGACCCCTGGACTCATCTTTTCACATGTGCTGCTAACCTAATCCTTATATCTATAGAATACGCAGGTTATCAGCGTTTACCACTTGGAGTTGAGAACATCCGGACGTAGTCGGATGAATCACAGTAGTATCGGGGCACTGAACCGCAGAGTGGGTCTATGGACAAACCGATTTTGTTGAAATCTTGTGTACCAAGGATTCTTAAAATTAGGCGAAAGCTACAATCTGCCTCACACACAACTAAGCTGCACTTAACTCGCATAAAATTTGTATACAGGGGTTTTTAGGCTGCACAGTCAGTTTTGGTAAAATTTGTGATATAACGAAAGTCATGAGTGGAAAAAAATAACCTTAAAAAAATTTTACTTTTAGAAAAAAATAAAAAATTAGTAGGGATGAAATCAATTTCAATATCTGAATATTTTTTCTTCTGATTTTGTAAGACAACATAATTTGCTCCGACGAGCTTTTACAAAATAAGGGTTAGTTGGAAAAGTCTGAGTGAGATCCATTGATTGAGATATTTTATTGCCGCTAAGCCAAAAAAGTAAACTTTTTCAGACCTTCCAGCTCACTTGAAAATATTGTAACGGTTTTGCGATTGGCTTTCTCCACTTTTTAATTTCTGACGGTAGCACAACCAACCAAGTGACGTCATTTTCCATCTAAAAACTAAACGTCCGAAATTTTGTAATGCCACATAAAAGTATAAAGCATTTTTGTTGGCATAAACATGACCGTCTACGACGACCATTCATACCAAAACAAAAAAAACAAAAATACAACATAGTATAATGCACAGCACTTTACGAGTGATAAAAGTATTAGCTATAGTTCCTAGAAAAATACACGATAAAAAGCAACAAAAACAACAACAAAAGCACTTCAAAACTATAGAATGTATTTATGGAGAAGGAAACATAATCATAGTGTATGCCAACAAAATTTGCTCCCACGAGCTTTTACAAAATGGTAAACAAACTTTTAAATTTAATAATAGCGGAAGTTAAATACCAAACAAACAAACAAACAAATAAACCGAACGGGCAAGTAAACGAGCTCCAAAGTACGCTAGTCAAAAGGAAACATCCGCTTCCTTTGAATGAATGGGTGGCATAACCAATATGAACAACATTTACTATTAATCCTTACATACTCACACATGTACACTAAAGCGCTCACTATTGCTGCAAAGTGAGCAGGAGTAACAACAAAAAATCAATATATACAATATAAAAATGATATGTACGATACATACACACGTATTTATTTAAGTGCATGTGTGTGTGTGTGTGAGTGCGAGTGAGAATAGCGCTTTTGAAATTTATTTAGTTGCAATTTAATAAAAACAGCACACACACATGCAAAAAAGAGATTTATGAGCGCATTGGAGTAGTCAATAAAATCCTTGTTGCGCTTCTATTTAGTTGGCGTTGCGCCTTGCTGTTGTTGTTATTATGTATTGCTTTCTGCTTGTTACCATTTTAAGGAAATACAAAAAAGTTAAGTTAGTACTATTGATAATTATGTGTGTGTGTGTGTGTGTGTGTGTGTGATAGGGTGCTTTGTGCACCACTTAATACTTATTGTTTGACTTTCAATTGCATCGCAAGATATAAATATTTTGCTGAGCATGTGTACCCTGCACTCAATGGGTTCGAAACTCAACTAGTTTCATACTAGACTATATGAAACAAGGTATGGTTTATAGTCTGATCAAATGATAGCAGAAAAATTATATTTGTATATTTTTGCGCACTATATAAATTATTAATTGATGGCACAATTAAAAACAAATAAAAATATTTTTAATTAATTTTTTTCTTTAACAATTCAAAAATTGTACATTGTACATTGTGAAGATATTTGGGATAGAACCGCTGCATAAGGCGCCGAATAACTCATTTCGGAAATTTGTCTTAATTCACTATTTTCACACATTCTAGATAAAAATTATCCTAAAACTATGCTAGATTTTTAGAAGCCAAATAAGTGAAATTAAGTTGATAAACATGTGTGCATTGTATCGTGTATGTGCTCAAGTGTGTGCTATTTTAGTTAGTAAATCTTCTATTTTAAGTAAACTCTACCCCCACATTGTTTATTTGCACTCACACAAACACTGTAGCGTAGCAGTAGTGCGTTGGACTATTACGTAGAGTGTCCGGGGTTCAAATCTCGGTACAGGCAATATCAAAAAGTAGAAAAAATAAGTTTTTTACAGGCAATAGCAAACCTACAAGAGTAAAAATTGCATATGAAAAGCTTTTCAATTCGCCGTTCGGATTCAGCATAAAACAATAGGTCCCTTCCATTCATTTACAAAAATAGCACGCACAACATGAGTGGATGCGAAAAGCTTGGCCTTTGGCGCTACATGCGGTCATAGTCGACACTGATAAACTGAAGTTCATTGTGGTAAAGGCATAACACTTGCCACAATGGCTGTCTATGTCTTTATCGGTGTCCTGTGTGATTGCATTCCTTCTCTGATTCTCCCTCCTTCCTTCTCCCACCTATCAATCTTCCTTCCATTCAACACAATGCTCTGCATTCATAGGGGTACACTCTGACTGTTAAATGTATCAAAAAAAAAAAAAAAAAAAACAACACACACACAGACTTTTGTAGCCAATTTATTTAGATTTAAGTTGAACATATTATTTTTGTGTGAAGATTTATTTAGACGACAAAGTTGAAGCCAGCATTTCCTTTCATTCTGTAAGATTCTCTCTATAAACTGGTAGACAATTTAGTTTTATTGTCCAACTAAATAGACATTAGAAAGATAAGCGGACAGACAGTTGTATGTAGAGACAGTTAGACAGTCAGACAGTGAGACATAGTGCAAATGCGCCCAATTTAAATTTAAATTTATTACCAACATGATGCTGCTACTTTTCATTTTGAAAAATGCTATACATACATACGAGTACTTATGTACGTATGTATGTATCCATGTTAAATAATATTGTTGTACTCATACAGGGTCACCAGAAATAAGTGGATATATATGAAACTACTTTCATTTAAGCATCTGAAGAAGATCTCGTAAGTAGATCCTCATAAGTACAACAAAATAAAAACTTTAAAGTAAAAAAGTAGCAAACTGCAGGCACTTAAGGGCAGAGGCATTTAAAAGAGAGGTATTTAACCGGATAGGTATTTACTCGATCGAAATGTTTATACGATATGGAAGTAGTAACCCTTTAATGCTCTCATTTCCATTTACAGCCAAAATATTAGAGTACGGCATAATTCCCATCGCTATACAAATTCTTTTATGCGGAACTACAAAGTATTTATCTAAACCATTTAGCTCTCGCAATATGGTAGTTGTTCAAATTTCAAGTAAAAAAGATTTGAAAAAATTAATCGCCTGCTAAGTTACAAAAAATCGCATTAAAACTTAACAATATTTGAAGGGATTTGCAAAGCAAAACAGTAGAAAACAAAAAAAAAAAATATATCTACGTTTATGACAAATGTTACTCTAAATTACTTTTGGGATTTTTCAACAACATGCAACATGTTTTTTGTATGCGCACGCATTTATATGATGCTACTGCTGACATGATGCTACTGTCCAGTGAAATAAAAAACATTAAAACGAAAACAAATAAAATGAAACAAATACTGAAACATTCAACAAAATATCATAACATAAAAAGGAATTTAAAGTGGAATGGCATGTGCGTTCTCGTATATAGAATCGCAGAGTGACGCAGAGAGTAGAAAAGAATTTAATTATACTTTTGATTTTAATGAAAATTTGTTGTCTGTTTGTTGCTGCTGCTCTGCTGAATTTGTCATATTTTATTTTTTCCTTGAAATACGAGTACTTCATTTAATGCCCATTTTGGGATTTCGGAGACGTTATACTACATTATTGTACTTTTAGTTTTACTTAATATTTATTTTTATGGTATGTGCTTTTGACAACTATGTAAACATTTAATTACATTTTTTCCCATCGCTTCGTACATATGATATTAAACAGCATGACATTAAAGAAGCTGCCATTCTGAAAGAGTAGCTATTGTGAAGCTTTTATGAATTGAGGGACAAGTACTCGTAAATGCTTTTGGTTGCTGCTGTTAAAAGAAAATTGCTACATTCAGTTTTAGATGTTTGCTAAATTACTTCAAATTCATAGCATAATTTAATTGTTACTTATTATTGTTAGTGTGGGAATTATTCTCAAGGACAAAGATCTGTGCCAGCTACTTTCAAAGACAACCTTTTGAAAATTTGAAATAGTTTGTCATTTATTGCAGTTTAAATATTTTTAGTTCCATTTCAGTTTATGCTGCTTAAATGAAGATTTTTATTAAGTAGTTATTTTCCCTGTTTCTCTATATAAATATGAATTGGAAATCATAATTAACTATCATTAACAAGGAGGTAGCGAGTAACTCGCGCGTTCCTTTTTCTATCCCAGATTTAATGTTACTGCATTTAGCGACTTTGGCAAGTGATCATCCTAAAAGTATACTATAACTTTTACATGCTGGTGTTTAACCATACAAATTTTAATTAGTAAAGTCTAGAAGTTTTTGAAGAATTAAAAGAAATTGAAATTTTTCAACTCAGAGAGGTCTTAAAGGCTATCCAAATTAATTTTTCCCTCTCTAGTCCATAGGCTGAGAGTGCAGAAAGGACAACAACGATTCAAACTTTTTAACTCCCTACAAAAGTCACAGCAATGTCAGAAATCGGAGATTTCTATTGGGAGAAATGAGTATACTACTCATTGTAGTGATAGTAGTAAACCATCTAAGAGAGATACAGAAAAACTAAGTGGCAGTCAGAGACTATATTAGGCAGTTACTTTAAGCTTGAATCGACTTCCAAGAGATCAGAAGTAACCAGATATGGTAAGAGACGATAAGAACCTGTGAAAAGCAGCCGAAGGCAACAAGACTAAAGATACCCAGAGACAAGATACAGTGCAAAGTCTTAAGTGGCCATTTTATCAGATCTGTATATATAGAGGACAAGCTAGCGTTAAAGGAAGATCTAAACACAATTTCCAATACTTATTTAAATATTTTATATGTTCTCTATTAAAATTACGAACTTGTTTGCACCATTTACTTTGTAGTGACTTATAAAACTAGGAAATAACTCACTGAACAAGCAAACAAGAAATGTCCGCGGTTTAGGGTTAAAAAATTATTTGGTTTTAGGTAACTTTTTCATTCGCATTATTCACTCAAATGTTATATTTTCGTTAGCAACTAAAAACATGCTTTATTTTTACATAAGTCTTTGATATTTTAAGCTTTATTACACTATTTCCAGTGTTGAAAATATGATATAAAAAGTTGAGGTGTAAATGTACTACAAGCGCCAATAAATAAATAGAAATAATATACATATTTTTTAACTTTATGACACAACACTATAAAATATGCAAACGAAATTTACTTAATTTACTTAACGTTGATATTTTCACATTTCCGGCATATTTCTTTTGCGCTCAGAGGCAGGAAAATCTCACTAAGAAGTAAAAAAAGCATAGCCACTGTTAACTTTATTCAGGGAGTGAAAACGTAAACCAAAATTCGGTAGGATTACGCTGTGCTACCACGCAGTCAAGGCGCCAAAAAGTTTACAACAAAAATGAACAACATCATAATATGGAGGCGCTGCATGCAGCAACCGTAACTATTAAATAATTCAAATTTAAAAATGTCACCCTCAGACATTTATAATAAAATTTATGATTTTTTTTTGCACTTTGCTTTGTGACTGTCACTTTGACTTGGCAACAGCGATGGCAGTGGCAGTGGCAGTGGCTGTGATTTCATTTGCTACTTTTTTTTTGTAGCGGTGCTACACACTTGTTCGCTCTCTGAGTTAAACGCTGTTGTATTACGCTGTTGACACCTTCACAAGGTTGTTGTATATACATTTACTTATTCTTTTTTTTAACATATAAGCTAATATTTTTTTCCAGCAGCTTCACTGCGTAGGGGTCTGCCAAAATTCACGTAGCTACATACACACACACACACAAACATAAACTTTTCAGTATGTTCTTTTTGAACACACAAATCGTGCTTACGTTAATAAAATATTTGCGCAATTCGTTGAGTGGAAAAAATTTACTATTTACGTATATAGTCCGGAAAAATGAAAGAAACGTGCACATTGAAAACCGCAGTGTCAATGTGCTTTGCATTTCTAAATAGTAAGAGCGGCAGCAGATTTTCGAAAAACAAAAAATAAATGGGGAAAATTATACGAAAAACAGTTCAAAAAGTTAATTTTAACGTGCATTTATTATTTATGTGTTTTCGTTCAATATGACCGCTATTTTCTAAGCAGCTTCGTTTCTTGATTCGATGTTTTTGCATTTGGAAGGAATTCGAAGCATGCTTTCTGGCAGCAGACCGTATGAATGTTTTTGTGTGTGTGTGAGTTTCTAGGTAGTGTTAATAATATGCTAGGAAAAAAGTTGAAATGATTTATTCAATTAGATTTGTGCTGCCGTAATGATATATTAAATTTCAAACACAGATATAGGCGCATATTTTTTTCGGTGGGTGTATGTGGAAGTTGAGTAGGAACTGGTATTGCAAAAAATTTAGTTATAATTCTTGTTCGCCAGTTGCGACTCAATTTAATACTTTATGTATATGGAAACATAAATTGAAATACCAAGAATTAATTCTGGGAAAATGAATGCTTAATTATTTGCAAGCGCCCAAAAGTATGCACATTGCATTGCTAAGTTATCGTGGAATTGCACATACATTCCATGCTAAGTATGTAGAATACAGTACAAGCTCATTTGATTTGACAATTGGGAAATGCACAAAAATATTTCAAGTGAGCTCAAGTTAGCCGCTCGTTAAAGCATCGTACTTCCTCAGAAGGAATAGTAAAAATACTACTTCAAATTGCTAATCAATTTTCAATTGTAGGTACTCAAATCAATACAAAGTGTTTGTCAGTTTCAGTATGCAACATCTTCACTGATGTGCTACATGGTTGATGCTATTTAATTACTGCATTATGTACAATAAATTCGTAGACATACACAAGGGCTTGATACTAACCCACA
Organism: Palloptera scutellata; assembly: GCA_958295655.1. Lineage (NCBI taxonomy): Eukaryota > Metazoa > Arthropoda > Insecta > Diptera > Pallopteridae > Palloptera > Palloptera scutellata. The sequence goes on from OY282452.1 coordinate 67,313,146, forward strand.
GAGGACACATTCTTGCATACAAACACCTACCTATGGTAAGTATAGCTAGCTGTACATCTGCTCAGTAGGAAATTTACCTCACATTCTCAATGAGTAGAATTTATTATGAAAGTTTTTTTGCTATTGTCTTTTCTTTCGTACAAAAACGATGCGTCAATGAAATATATTATATTATTTGAAGTACATTTTTGTTGTTAAATTACATATAATTTCCGTTTTGCCATACCTGGTGTGTAAGGTTTGGATCATGCTTGGTTTAAAATGATTGAAATTGGAAACATTGTGATTATTTTCCGAAAATTTCAATTATTAAATTAAGTTGCAAACGCGTAAAGATTTTGAATTCATTTCAATCGTGCATAAGTACACGTTTTATGTTTTCACGTTTATGCATAGATTATGTATTAGTTTCCTACTGTGCATTGATTTTCACTCATCACTTTCTTGTTGGCTGATTGAACATATTTGGTGAAATATTAATTAAAATGCGTTACTGTAGAGATCCATTAAGCCCCAAGTTGTAAGTTTGGAACGTGCATAATTGAATTACAAATTTTCCAAGTTTGGTTTTATTTAAGAAAGAAAAATTCAAAAATCACAAAAACAAACTAAATTGTTCCCATATTTAGTTGGTTTTAAAGGACATAAAAATATGTAAAAGTCAAGATGCTTTTACATGTAAAATTGCATAAATTTATTCACGAACACTTTGATAAGTAATACACAAAACTGTAGAATGTTTTCTCGTTTTCTCTCTCTCCCTCTCTTTCAATTTCGCTCGATGAAGACAAGACGAGTTTGATAAGGAACTACAAAAATGTTCAAATATCATTTAAGGACTATTGTGTTGTAATCTACTCCAATAATGCCTGCCATAACGGTGCTCACACATTGCAGTTACTCTGAAGAGCAAACTGTGAAATGGCATTTGGTAGTAATTAGTGGCAGATTGTGTGAGGGTGCTTCAAAATTTCATTTTAATTAGAAACTTACGATAGAGAGCGTGTGTGTGTGTGTGTAGGTAAGACGAGTGTTTGTGCTGAAGATGAAGAGGCACTGAATCAATCTTTACTGTAGTGATTGTATATGTGTTTGTGTGTGTGTGTGAGTGTGTGTGTGTATGCGTACACATGAGTGTATGTGCATTTTAGTAAAGTACACTTATACCTACATAAATGTAGACGTGGGAAATTGTTGCAGGATGTGCAAAATGCAAATAAATGTCTTTTTCTCGTCAGTTTAACAATATGACGCGAAGTGTGAACGCCAAGGGAGGAAATGAAGAAGAGAGAGGAAGCACACGAAGACATTTTTGATTACTACATGCACTTGCATACATACAGACATACCGACATAGTGCAAATGTAAGCATTTCCATATGCACACATTGGCTGTGTGTGTACACATTTATGCAACATGTGCGCAGTGCTCAATGTGCATGCTGCATACTAAATGAACACACACATACACATGCATACAGTGTTCATGTATTTATGTTTGCATAATTTTAGGCGTTGCCAGTAAATTGTTTATGCAAATAAATTTATTTGATGTTGTTGTTGTTTTTTCTTTGCTTCAACACACACACACATATCCACTGATGCAAACATACGTATATACATATGCTTGCTTATAAATTCATAGCTAATTGCAGAATTTATAAAATTTTATTAATTACATTTTCTATGCCGAAAATTTAAAGCAAATTCCATTTTATGCCTAAGTGAGCGGCAAATTATTTATTTGTTTATTCATTTGTTCGTTTTCGATTTTATTGCAGCTAATTGTCTCTCCTTCTTTCATCCTCTACCATTACTACTGTAATTTCCGTTTCCTGCTAATTGCTTAAGTTTGCCTGACTGCTCATTAATATTGTCAATTGACATTGACATTCACGGTATGCGTGCGTGCGTGCGTGCGTGATTTTGTTAACTTGACGTCGTTGTAGTTTAGTTTCATCTAGCTCCCATATCTTTTTCTCCTCCCCTTCCTCTTCCTCTTTCCCTTGCCTTGACTTCCGCGTTTTAGTTTGACATTTCCTTTGTTTTTGTTAATTTCTCACTGTTTTGCATAATTTAGTCGTTTATATTCTCTTTTCAGAGTATTTTCGTGGCAATTCTTATCATTTGTTTTCTATTTTAATTCCATTTTCATTCCACAATGCGAAAATCAAAAATTAATTACATTTCATTTAAATGTTTACCGATTATTTGCATAGTTGCAGGCAGCAGCACTCTGCTTTGTTATCGTCGCTGTCAACATGTTTGCTTCAGCAATTGTCAACAACAATGAACATGAATGTTTTCAATCCTTTTTTAAAATTAATTGGTAGGGGAGACCGAGGTAATTCTGGACACGTTTTGGTTATTTTACCATAAAATGCTTAATTTGAACTGTATTCTCAAACCGAAAGTACCATTAGAAAGAGTAAGTTCATAATTGAAAATGACAGCAAATACCGGAAAAACTCACAAGAAAGTGTCTCTAGATCGATTTGAAGTCAGACCTCTGTGACGCGGTCATTCCGGACACGACGAGGTAATTATAGACACAAACAAAATCTTGGTTTCTTTTCCTATTTTTTCAATATTTGCTAACAGAGTGTTCATTTGACAGCAGTCGAACTAACATCGACAACTTTCGAACTTAAGGCAATCAAGTATCACAAAAACGAACAAAAAATACCGCCAAAGCACCCAAATACCAAAACACATCCCTCGCTCTGAATACAATGAATACAAACAAAACATCAGAATTGAACATCAGATAGTTCGAATTCATCTAATTACCAACTGATAGTGATGGGTTTACAACAGAGTATTTATCAAGTTGAGGGAAAATACTACTGAGGCATTTACCCGCGGGTATTTCGGGTAAATACCTAAGTGAAGGGAACTGGAATTCTATAGAAGATAAGCGAGTAACACCGGCTAAAAGAGCAATTGAAGATTTGCGAATGTTACTTGATACCGTTATGTGTGCTAGAGTGGATCGATATACAGAGGACTTTTGTAACCCCCACCATGACATCGCTTTTGAAGTTGAGTTATTTCTCCTAAGCCTTAACATACTTTTAGGCTTAAAGAAAATATACTAGTTATCATTTAAATACATTTTTACATTTATGTTTTAAATTTTGTAAAAACTCTGTATTCAAGCACTAATTGATACTTGCATGAAATCGAAAAATTACAGCCTTTATTTAAGATCAAGAGTATCCGATTTCTTTGGCATCAAATAAAATCGATACCAGTTCATAGCTCAAAGTTCAAAAAATACTGTAAAAGTCAGCAACAGTCAGCCAACCACCCACTCACTCAATACATTCAAATATTGGCTATAAATATTATCGAAAATAAAAGAATATCATATGTAATTCGAATACAGTACACGTAACAAACAAATAAAAAAAATGCGCCTAAAAACGTATACACACACACAAAACAACCCTAAAGCGGAAACAACTAACGAATCTCAAAAAGCAAGTATCACTGAGCACGTATCAACATCAACAGCAAATACAATGAGTGCAGAAAAGGAAACACCAAGCAATTTTTCAATTATTTTGGTTCAATGAAGCTGAAAAAGTGCCAAACATGTATTAGATTTAATAAGCATGTTCTCCTAAATTTATGCAAACAAAGAAAACCAACAAGAAAACAATTGCATATGAAGCACTGAATTTTTATACACATAGTGTTGTGAGATTATTAGCCAAGCGAAAACACCCTTGCGCAAAATATAAGTTGACAAACGTACAAACTATGAAACTCTTACCGTCATCAAGATGATTTATGATATTTTTGCAAATCAAAATTATGTTGCTTCAAAAAAGCAACAAAAAGCAACAACGTACAAAATTGTCGACACCATGAAGATGAATTATGCGCGCGCTGACTGACTGACATATGCCAGTAGTAGTGAGTTGTAGTTGGCAAAAAAAAATGGATATAAATGGAAAAAGCGGTAGACTTGCTGCAGACGTGACGGAATTCTTTTTTAATTTTTTTTTTTTTTTTTTTATATTCATATATTTTTATGTATGAATTGAAAGAAACAGGAATATGGCACCCCTAAAAGTATGTAAGGAATAGCATTGAGAGACTGCTTTTATTGCATTTATGCATATTTGTGTAAGGATTTGTGGTAAAATGGCAATAAAAGAGAGAAAGTAAACAGTTGGAAAAACTCCACTTTCTTTCGCTGTTTCGTTTTTTAATAACAAAAAAGGAGCATGCTCCCCATTCGAAATTTTGAGGTAATATTACCTTGACTTTCTTATTTGCCCTATGGAATGCGTGCATTGTATACATACAATTCAAATGTCATTGTATAGTAATAATATTACAGCATACTTTCAGGCATGTTTGATGATTTTAAAATGTATGTATGGGTAGGCTTTATAAGGTTTTCTCGATACTCTACACAAAAATTGTCGTTTATTACTTTAGATTGTTTAAGTGATTAAAGGTCGTAACAGATAAAATAAAAGTTTTATAAGGCTATGTATGGAGAGGCGCAAAATTTTATAACTGTGGAATGAAAGTTAGAAAGAGTGTTCCTACAGTAAAATACTTTTGCATTTTAGAGAGTTTCAAAAGAAGGTTTTGATAAAAACTCAAAGCTAAAAAAAGGATAATCTTAACAACCTTTTCTTCCTTTCCTCCACCTTAACACTTTAAAGTAGTTTTCTTCATTTAATATTTGTCATGATCATTGCTTGACACATCTGAAGAATTAACTTGGTGCAAGAGTAGAATAATATTATGTCGTATTTTACTCGAAACATATCACATATCATAAGAATATTCATTCTTATTTAACTAAAGGGTAGAACGAGATAGTTCTATGCCTCATTCTAGCATGCAATAAGATCATTGATTTCTCAATTTTAGCATAGCAGAAATCATTCCTTGTTTAACTCCACAATATATATAGATATATACTTACTATATAGTTACATACTTCAGCTAGTCTAATTTCAGCATGGCCCAAGAGAACTAGGTGTTCAAACAAACTTGAAAAATTAAAACAAAATGCTATGAAATTCGTTATTAACGATAACAAGTAATATTTACAAAAAGTGTAGAGTATCTTTCAGTTCAGCTTAATCTACATAAAAGTTCATTCAAACATTTCTGATAAATATTATATTTTGTCAACTGTTCTTGCTTACATAAATGTTTGATGTTCTCAAGTAGATTTTTAAAAGCTTACTTAAAGATTTATTCGATGATGAAGTTGCACTTTGATGTGTGCATGGCAGAGACGAGAAGGGAAGGAGCAGAAAGCAAAATACAAAGCCAAGGTAAACCCAGAGATTATTATAACATGAAGTATTCTAAAAAAAACATTGCCACCCTACTGTGCAAATTTATGATTGTCAAAAACCAAATGCATAAGGTTAAGAAAATTTGTAAACATGTTCAATTTTCAAATGAGATTTCTGGACAGATGTTCGAAATTGGGTACAGACTAAACTGAAAGAAACAAATAAATACGTATTCCCAAACAGGGGAAAAATAATATCCATATGCAACTCTACCATAAAACTATTAAGTACATGTCTCATGCCAAATCACAGACACATATTATCCAACTCATGCATACACTCAGACAGAAGGAGAAAAAGCTTCAAGGACAATCCGTTTTCTTTCAATTGAAGTGGACGCAAGATTAACTCTTAACTCAAGCATGATGGCAAAACATGAGATGAAACACAAAGGATTCAAACTAGAATTCAATGTTGCTGCAAATACAATAAAATGCAAATGCTGCTCATTCTCAACTCATACACAAAGTAAGTCGAAATATTGTTTTCCTTAGTTTTTCTTTTTTGAAGCAATTTATCTAAGTTAAAGAATTGACTGGTTCTTGCAATTGCTGCGTTGCCTTTACACAGTCGCACAGTTTTCATTGTTATTTAAATTGCATTTCATGTGTACATGTACACATACATACGAGTAGTATGCATTTCTCCTACACACTCACACGATATCCTTTTACTTTATCTCCGGCACATGCTGGGCGCCTGCAAATATACAGTGTTATTTTGCTAGCGCTGACTCCAATGACGCTCGCTTGCATGCCTGCATGCAAGTAAGCAAAAATATGATTTTGAAGACATATTTATGGGGTAGCATGTAAATCACATATCCTATTTCTTTTTTGTTCTCTTGCTTGCTCGTGTTTGGTTTATGCCCTCAGTGCAGCATGTTGCGCGCTGCTGCTGCTGCTTAAAATCTAAAATCCTATACACTTTATACATTCTATGCTTTATTTAGCTTAGCCTGTGCCTGTGCATTTTAAATTGAGCACTTAATTTATTTTTCTTTTTATGCCATAGGTTTTCTTCTTTCAGTATCGCACAGGAAAACAACGTCGACTTTGACTTCGACTTTGCATTTAATGTGTTATTGTCCCTGACAGTGGTAAATGATGAAATTACTGCGGAATGCTGACATTTACGCTAAATGTCATTCATTTAAATACACACACATGCACCTGTTTGTATAAGTATATGTCGGTATCTGTGTGCCTTTATGTGTGTTTGATTTACCTTTATATTTTGCTGTGCATTAATTTTGCATTTTTCCTAAACTTTTCTTTTTTGTGCTTTGTGCATTTCGTAGTAAGTATGAAAGAGTGCGAAAAGAGTATGAATGAAAGTGGATTTTGTGGCATTTTGACAGGAATGCCGCATATGCATTTGAGAATTTAGCGGCGTCTAGACGTTAGATATGATAGCGATGATTGCTTTAGCTAACCGTGAATAAAATTTACTTTGAATTATATAAAAATAAATAAACATAAAAGTTCACAGTTCGAAATGTAAATGAAAAATGCTACAAAAGGAATTTTAAATGAAAATAATATAGAAGTATTTTGTGGCATATTTGTCTTTATCATTATCATAAGATACTGAACCATTATTATTTTTACAACTAGTATAAAATCACGGCGCATCAGTCCGCCACATAAAGCTAATGTTTAAAAATATAGTTAATGACATCAAAAAACGATGCCAGTGTGGATCACAAGAAATATCAGCAACAACATTGAAAAAACCATATGATTGCATAAAGTAACAAAAATATATGGCAGTTAATTCAAGTTCACCTTGGAGGTGTTTAACATTTTATTCACACTCTAATTGTTATCGCACTTTTAAACGCGCTTATGAGCAAAATATGTTATACAAAATTTGGCTGCCCATAAATTTTTGACATTTTGCAGCGCCAAACCACACGGTGCCAATGAACTGGTTTGGTTTTTACCCTTCAAACTAACAACTGTACTCATACAAGTACACTACTGCAATGCATGAAGTAAAGTTAAACAAAGCGAGCGAGTTAAAAAGTTAAGAATATTTTGCTGTACTTAACGTCAAATAGCTCAAAGCCAGAAAAAATAAACATTTTAAAACGGAAGTGTTGGCATACAAATGGACGACAAGCACTTTTCCGGGACATGTTTGGCAACAGGCGGCTGCACTCAATAGTAAACCAGCAACAATCACAATAGCAACAACAAAAATGAGTATAATAATAATAACCATAAAGCAACTACATGCATACACATGTACCTATACATACAAAAATTACGACAACAAATCGTTTGGCAATATCGAGTATATCTGGACCCTGGATAAGTACGAGCATACCTATACATACATATATGTATACAGCTGTGTTCGACGAATTAGCATTACGTAGTATTAAGTGTAAAATTACACTTTATTTCGTCGAGTGATTACGAACCTGGAATTCGTTTAATGAATAAATAAACAAATATATACATTTATAACTTGGAAGTTATGTTTCTCTGGTAAGTAAATATTCACTTGATTGTAATTTGGTTATCTTTTCAATAAAAGTGTAGGGCACATTCCTTCCATCCTGGATGATAAATGCAAATTTAGCAGCTTTGCTGCTACCTTCTTTTTGTTGGTAGAACTTAGCGATCAATACCGCCAAGACTATATTCCTCTACAACACATAAACATATAATGTGAGATAAGTTATAAGAAGGCGCGAGTTTCTTAATATGAGAACACAGATCTGTTACTTCTGACTGCAAACAAGACCGATGGAAATAGGCTATCCCGGATTAGGGGGAATATTTTCTGACTCCCCAGACCAGCAACGACTTTTTCCATGATTTCTTTTTTTTGCGATAGCTTCAAATTTAGACCCTCTAGTTCTATTTATTGATAATTACATAATTACAGGTATTAATCCATTACGAAGCAAAGTTTGTAAATATCGTGTTGCAAATCGAATATATTCGAACTAACTAGTTACTATTACATATTTTAACGGACACTACTCTACTTACTATATATATAATCGTATGTACACACGAGTACATAGATACTCGTGTTGTTGTTGCTGCTGTTATTATGCGCCTTCACCTATTTAACATTGCATGGTCATAACATAACAGTTTGTGGCAAAGCCAAACGTTTTTGGGTATGCTACAATAAGCTTTTGCCAACAGCTAAAAAACAACAACAAACCAGGACATGCAAAATTAACAAATCGATATATGAATATAGATATGGACTAGTGATGTACCGGATGTCTGGTTAATGGATGCGAATGTGAGTGTTCATACAAAGCTGACCTTCACGAATGCGAATTTAAACGAAAAGTAATTAACTAATTTGTATTAATTTAACAACTTTGGAAAAATATGTGTGTTTATTTAGAATTGTATTTAAGCAAATAATATACTTAGTATTTAATAGTTTTCCCAATTTATGAACTTATACATAAAATTATAAATCCAATAAAAAAGGGCAAATGTTTTGCATACATCCGTTACATCGTTTCGATGTACTTAAAAGACAAACATACTGATATTTAATGTTTGGGTTCTGGAAATAGGAGTGATTGGAGCAATGCGAGTGTCTGCTTCAGTTTATTTTCCCCTTCTCTTTCCTCTCTCTCAATTCCTGCTTCACTTTCCCTCTCTATAGTAGTTGCCTCTTGTAGTAAAGCGTGGTAATTATCAGCGGATGACATATAAAATTGTGGAAATATGCTAAAATTGTTGACTGCCACACTTTGTCGTTGGTCGTGGTAGCTAGCAGTAGTGGATGATGACGATGATGATAACGATGAGAAGTGGATATGCCTGTGTAAGTGCATGTTATTGGAGTGTAGCCATATTGCCAAATGAGTCACCAACCAATTGCCAAAACCAATGCCAAAATGCCAATTTTTCGCTTCACAAGTTTTTGTTTTTTTTTCAGCTGGTTGATTGCAAGTTTTGTTGATAAACTTTTCATAAGTTAAAAAGCAGAAGCATTTTTCTGATATGAATTGCTTGTTTGCTAACAGCAAGTGGAAAGTTTTAATTGAATGTCAAAAAATATAGTAATATTTTTCATGAATCCCTGATAAAGTGTAAATGGGAAGAGTAAGGCGCGCATACACATTTCAAAGATATCATTATTTATAATGATTTCGACAAAACAAATATATTAATTTAAGATTACACGGCACAAAAATGTTAAAAACAAGGCTAACTAGAAACTTATTACATACTTTTAGGAGATTGTTTTACAGGATGCTATATGTATATACTTTTGTTGGTACTATTGCTATTCTGAGGGTAGGCAGTGGAATAGCTTGGTTTGCGACTACTCCCACTGAAGAAGTTCACTAAAAGCTTAAGCACCGCTTTCGTATAAAAAACATCCTATTTTTGTCAATGGATTTTGCTGTGCATAACAGCCAGTGTGTGAGTTTACGGAATTGTAGAAGCTGCTAAAGTTATTTCTGGAAAACTCGTTAGATAGTCTGGGAAGCGTATATGAGTGTAGCGTATGCAGGCGGAAAATCGTTTCCTTCTATTAGCTTCAATGTTGAGAAAGTAAAGAATTCCCTATTGTCTCTGCGAAGCCTACAAGAGTCATTTGAACACAGATACAAAAGTTCTATGTAACTTTAAAAACTAAGTATGTTAAATTTTATCCAGGCATAATGTTTCGCGTGAACATGTATGTACTACAGTAATATGCTAAATGAAATATTCTCCTTTCTTTAAATGTGCACTCATAGTTAGTGGCTTACTGCCAATTAAAGTCGAGAAGCCACTTCCATTAGCCAACAGGTCCTAAAAGTAATATAAAAATTCCAGCGAACTCTCATACATTCATGTAGCTTTGCACACCGAAAAAAATGTCATTTTGACAGGTGATGCGTGTTTGTTTTATGTGTTTCTGTAGTGTCACGCAGGTAACACAGTTAAATGACGCATATGAATGCGAAAAACACAACAACAAATCATAATGAAAACTTGTGTGAGGAAAAACGTTAATAAGTGAAGCAACATGGCAAAGTTATTTTGCGCCTAACTAAATTTCCTTTTTCAAGAACTACAGGTGCATTTTTCATTAAATTTAAGTCAAAACTAACAGGAATTCTTACAACTGCTGCTGGTGCTTCCTCCAATTGAACATGCCCTCTTTTTTGACTCTTCTTTTAATTTTTGTTTTTTCACATTATGACTTACACATATTTGTCAAAAAATTGAACATACCCATTAATTTACACGTCAGTGTGGCATTACTTTATTTGAAGAAAAATATTTTATGTTGCGTTAACATGCAAACAATGTGAAGGGCAACGCTACATCAACAACCTCAACAATAAAGTAACAAAAAACATTTTCGCAAACGAAGCTACATTTTTATGTAGGTTTATATATTTGACAGTTTATGTACCCGTACATCCCACGCATGTACACATTTTGACATTTACTTGTCATTTTGACAGAGTGAGGTAATTTGGTGAAATATGTTGGTTAACTAATGTTTTTAAGTTTCTTTCTTCACACTATTCATGTCAGTAAATAGTTATGCTAAAAATTCACTTAGCCATTTTAACAAGTAAAGGTTTTATGCCTAAAACTAGACACTAAAATATTGCTGAGTCCATAATCAGTGTTTTGTCTTAAACTTTATGATTCCGCGCTTAAATGATAAAGCGCTACACCGTTGACCCTTCTCAATCAGTGAGCTACCGCGCCGGATGTTATGCAATTGATAATTTAAATTACACAAGTATCCGTACAGTTTAAAATCAGAATTTAACAAATGGTTGGCTCGGGGAGAACTTGACGTACCATAACCCTGGTAATTGTTACAGAGTAACATTCATTTCCCAATTGCTTTGTGGGTGACTTCGTCTTTCGCCTACTATTCCCGAGATATTTCTTATTTTTACTGATGAATCCCTTAATTTGGCGAATTTAGTTTTTTGGTCATCAACATTTGGCAACACTGAGAGCAGTGCCAGGCAGCATTATGGGCTCTATTCTGTATTCGTTACAGTCGTCTGACTTGCTGCATGGCTGAATAATTTTCTTCAATGTTGCAACACATTTTGGCATATTACTTTTCAAACACACACGTTCTTGTTGAAACGCCCAATAATTTTTTGACACACTACCTCTGTACGACTCCACGTCTCACATAATTCTGCGTCTACGACTACCCATCCCACTAACCCAGAAATTTCCTACGCCCACATTATTTAGTTACCAACACGTAAATCAAATCAAATGCCATAATATGTGGTCTTATTTCCACTTATTTTTACTACACAAAAAAAAGAAGAGTAACAAGCATCGAAGGTAGAAAATACCGCATGATTTTGGGAATGCCACATTTTCGCTTCCCGCAACTCTCTCAAAAAAAATCCCTCAACTACTTTACACTTTTGGTAATGCTCTTTCCACTTTTCCTTACTTCGTGTTTTTTCTCTACTACCTTTTTCTCTTTTTGTGAAATTTTTGTGCATTACTTTCGCCCCTGCTCTGTTCATTTGACGTGTACGTATTAGAAGTGGGCTTGATGCGCGTTGAAAGCTTAAAAGCGTACTCTACTTTTTACCTTAAAACATAACTACTAACTTTTCATACGACTACAAATAAGCTGCAACAATTTGTGATTATGTGGGTAAGGTCTAAGGAGAGCGGGCAAATAATAGCAGCGCAAAAAACGTAGGTACATACTCGTATATTGAAACGTAGCAGTGAAGTAGCGGTGTTATGAATTTTTAATACGCTTTTGATTATGTGCGGATATTGCAATACCAATGAAAGAAAAATGGTAACGAGGTATCAGAAAGCAGCACTTCTTAACATTATTAAAATTCACAACGTACGCTCAAAGATAATGTTGGTGAGCGAATAACGAATGCCGGAAAACAAGAAGCTAAAAAAAGTTATAAATAAAGGGTATGGGCAAAAAGAATGGATAAAAGGTTTCACAAAAACGATATAAAAAATCGGGGAAAAAGGATGAAAAATCGTTAGCTGCGCACGGTAGCTAAATTGAAATCAAGAAATCAATGAGCACCATTTGTTTTTTGTTTTTGTAATGTTTTTTGGTGAAACCATAAAGCTCGAATTGATTTCACTTACGAAACTATTCAATTGCATTTAATTTTTAAGGGGAATAAATGTAATTTTATTGAAAATTATAATTGCTGATTTACACTTTATTCATAATAAATAAATATGAAATATTTTGACAGTTTAAACTGTCAATTTATGTGTGCATAACTTCAATTTTTTATTATATAAAATTTTCAGAATTTTTGTTTGATATTGAATTGATATTTTAAAATGTGAACGCAGATGTCGCACACATCAACATTTTATTTATATTTGTGTACAAGTAAAATATGTACATGCTTTAAATGTGAGTGTGTGTTTGTGAAAGTATTTGTATGCTTGCACATAAATATGTACAGCAATTTCTCTTCTACTATTTCCTTTTCCTTTTCCATATGTCATCTTTAGTTTTTACCTGTCAACACTCATTGTGCCAAACGTTGCAAATCGTGGCTGTTGTTTTTGCCTCCTTTGCAGCACACATGCTCAAGTTGCTGCTGTGTCAATTTGATTTTCTAATTTTGAGTTGTGTGTCTAAGGAAATTCAAAAAGTTCAAATAAGTATTAAATGGAATTCAACTGCAAAACAGACGCACACACATACACACATATTCTAAAGCCACTAGGTTGAAAAAGTCTTTGAGCTCTTAAACTATTTAGACTTTTGCATTACATCTATGAGCACTAAGCCTTGTCTGCGAACTTGGTAAAATAAATGAGAAGAAGTATGTATCGTATCTGAAGAAAATTGATGAACTGATCGATTTGGAAAACCGAGTTTGAAACAAGAGACACTGGGGCCAAAACCACACAAGGATAATATCTGTTAATTTACGCTCTTAGCTCTCTGATTTGTGTAAGCTCTGTCGCGTTTTAAATAATATCAGATAGGCATTTTTTTTCAAAATGATCTTGAATTAATTTTTTTTATGAAATAGTTAAAATATCGGCACGGGCAAAAATCAAACAGTGCCTACTAAAAGATACATGTTTCTTACAAGGTACTCGTATTTGCACAAATTTCTATACTGTCATCTTCATTTTTGCCGTTGTGTTACATAACGAGCCAACAAGCAGAACTTACCTAAAAATATAGTAAAGTGCTTTGCTAACGGTTCTCATTATTTCTACTCTTTTTTTGTGCTTTTGGAAAAAAATGAAATGTGGCAGAAATGTGACTACGTGAAGTTGACATGACATGCTAATGTATGCTGCAGCTGCGAAAAACGAAAAACGAAAAACGAAAAAAGAGATGGCGCAGGAAAAGAAAGTACATAGAGAGAACAGAATTAGGAAAACAAGTTAAATTCATGAAGCATACTTTCAGGGGGTTTTAATATTAGTTTAGGCAAATAAAGTAAACTTCACTTGAAAACCAATTTCATTTTATTTTGTATGGGAGCTCTCCTCTGTGTTGGAGATTGGCCTTATATTTAACCATCCCCCCAAGATCACCACGGGAGCCCATTACCTAAAAAAACAAATTTTGTATCGGAGAGCCATTAAGGGTTGGCGATGAGGGATAAATTTGTCCAGGGAAATGTTGGAGCGTTAAAGGTCCGTCTTATATTTTAATCCTCTAGCAGCGAGTCCTTCCCAGCTGTCGGCTGGCTGGAATATTATAATAAAAATGGCAACTTTGTATGGGTTAAGGGGCTAAGAAAAAGGTTAGAGAGTGAAAATTAAAGTAGGTCGGTTTTACATTTTGCCCATCCTTAAGGGTTTATGATGGAAGTTAAGTATGTTGGGGAAAAGTGTTGGCCACAAAATGAAGGGTTCCAGCGTATCCAACTCAAACATTTATTGAGACTGTTCTGGCTCTTGTAGAATGCAGTTTTTGTTGTTGAATCCATAACTGTGTGGTATTATTCTCTCTATATCGTCTCGTTCCGTTCCGTTTAACTCATATTTTCTAAGGTGAGTTTTTATAACTTTCGCGCCAGGCTGTTTTCTTATTAATTACTACTTACTTCTAGGATCTGGAGGCTTCGTACACACTGCCATACTGATACTTCATAGCGTCACAGTTATGTACAATTTTAAATTTTCGTCCGACATGATTTTTCCTTACTAGAAAATTAAATTTAATTTTTGAAAATTTTGGTTTAAAACTGAAATTACATGCCACATAACCTAAGTCATTGTACGAGAATGTCCATAAGTATTTTTTTACATTCAACTCCCGAAGTCCCAAATTTTGGTAAGACAATTTTATACATTGAAAGCACTCAAGCTGAAAAAATCATTTAACGAACGTTCCCTATGTATGCATTACGTGTGTAGAAACTTGAAATAAGGTTAGTATAAGGTTAATTGTGCAACTTTTCTCTGCCACTTCATTCTTCTTTCATCCATTCACTGGCAAAATTTACAAATATATACCTTCACATTTAAAAGTGAGTATGTGAGTACCTACCTTATGGTAGGTCTTAATGCTCTACTGTGAGAAAGCAACAATTACATATACTCGTACATATATATGTATGTTTGCATGTATGTATATGTGCACTATATACCTAAGAATGTAAATATGTACGTAGGTACATATTTATATACAAATTGCCGTAGAACAGATGCCCCTTTTGGGAGTACAACTTAACCTCAATTTTGATTAACAATGTCTGCCAATGAAGCTGTCAACGGAAATGAGAGCAGCCAAGTTACTTGTGGTGTTAGGTACTTGAACATAACAGAAGACGTGAAGGTTGCATTTTGGCTAGAAAATTTGTGTAGAGAAAAGGTTGAGAACAGGTAGAAGGTGGTAAAAGAATGTATAGACAACATGGTAGTGCTGCAGAAAGTTACTAAGTGCCAAAGTTATTAAGCTCCTGCTACTTATAAATACATTCTTGTACTTTTGAAAGTAAGTAAGTAAGACAAAATACTTTACGTTATCGTGTTGACAAATTTAACATCTTCTATAAATTCACATTGATTTTATTTGATTATTTTGTACATTGAAGAAAGAACAGTTTAGCATTTATGTATATTGTAATTTTTTCTTATTTGGTTTATGTACCATTCAGTAATTTCTATTTGTTATCTTTGTTGCGGTAAAACGATTCAATGTCGGTGTACGTTGTTGTATATGTTGGTGTTGATTATTCGGTTTTAATGTATTTGTCATATTATTGTAGTCATTAAATTGATTTCGTGCTATATTTGTAAGATTTGCATGATATTGTTGATGTTGTTGATGTTGTTGCTGTAGTATTATTCTCTCCATGTCGCCTCGTTGACGTTGTCGTTTGAATTTATCAAACACAAATACAGGCAACTCTATGAATACGAAGTATGCCAACTCCATTCCACTTATTAATGAGCAGCCAAGAAAGAGGCCTGCAATGCCACCGAAAGCAACTGTAATTATCCAGAGATGGAGAGAGGGGAGAAAAAGAGAAGGAAACCAAAAAAAAATGATTCAAAAATATAACTATACAATTCATAAGCTTCTTCTTAATCTGGCTACTGCTAACATATTCGAGGTGCTTAGATTAAAAATGTTAAGCCAAAGTAATTGATAATTTTAATCAATAAGTTCCATATTTTCACATAAAATTATTCATACTAGCTCCATAAAAACTCACCACTGATAAACCCTCAATCCAAAACTCTTCGCATCAGACTCAATATAATACTATATATATAAATATGGTACTCAGAGGCACTATTTCCCCTTAGCTCATCTGTCACTCTCTTTGCTCCTTAAGGAATCCACCGACTACCAAAACACGTCAATAACCGAAGTTGTTCGCCAATTATGAAGACTGGAATGCTCCCAGACCTTTGGAAATTATATTCGTAGAATAGCGTTCCGGCTGAAGCTTATGGACCAATCTTCATAATTTTTGGCAAAATTCAAGCGACAGCAATCGTTAAGAAACCAGAAGAACTTTCGGCGGCTAGTTCGGTATTTCTTGACTAAAGAAGGTTTAACCAAAGTTAATCCATTAAGGCTTTTCAAATTTGCAAAGGCTTCGGATGGACTTACGAATTTAATTAGGAAAACGTGCCTGTTCCTGATAAAATACACTTTCTGCGGACTGTCGCTTGCTCTCTTCATAGTCCGCATCGATACCAAGAAGACGAAAAGTACATTAATCGGTAATCGGTTAAATTGTATGTATTTCGTTTCATACCTACTTATGTATATTAGAGTGGATCGACGTACCGGAGACTTTTAACCCCCACTACAACATCCCTTTTCCTCATTTTTAGTTTTGCTCTGGAGCCCTTGGGAGTAATTTTTAGTTCAAATTGTACCCAAAAAATGAGTTCCACGACTTAAGGAATCTCGGGTACATAATTATAGTAAAATATTCGGGCTCCAGTAGAAGGGTAATTCTACTTTTCTCTGATATTTAGTAACCCTCTATATAGACCTATCGATATGGATAAAATTTTGTGTACCAGGTTTTCTTTCTTTTCCATTTTTGAGCTTCAAATTCACTAAAAATTGTTTCTGATGGGGCTCCACAGCAAAAACACACATAAAAGTCTTTGTCTTCACATGTCTGCAATAGTTTTAAACTGCTTTTTAAAGTTTTTCTTCGTATATGCTCACCTAGTAAATCAACCCAATCAAAAATCAAACTTGTACGATATGCAATCATTGTTTCAGAACGATAGTGAACGTCCAAATCAATATATGACACATTGTTACGTAATTCCGGCGACAAAAATGATGAACGCACTTCCGTCGTATAATGCAATGAATAACAATTACGGAAACATTCACAAGTCATGCCTTCAAAATAATTGCGCACAAATTGCTCTTGGCCGGGTTGGCTTGTGTAAAGGAAATGTTCTGAAAAAAAGAGAAAGGGAGAGAAAGAGAAAATAAAGGGAAGGAAGTTTAGAGCCGCGGGGAGTTTTAAGAAATTAAAGTGATTTGAATGCTAACCATTATTTTTCGCTAGGCATACCATATCTACAGCTTTACACGGAGGGTACTCTGCTGAAAATAAGAAAAGAGATATGTGTACAGAAAGAGGACATGTCAGTTTCAAATACAGCTGATTATGGTTTACCTGGCGGAAAGAACAGGTCCACCGTGCAATTACAGTAACGCACCAAATACTGCTGATGACATTCCGCGTGACAATTCTCTATCATATAAATGTAACCTTTCAGGGTTTTAAAATGCTCACCTATTTGCTCGTCCTGTGAGTAACAGAGATGGAAAGATTTTAATTGAACAAGCTTACGTTAATCTCCTTGTGTAGGTTAGGTTGGAGTGGCAGCACACTCACTTAATGCATGAAAGCACACTTAAGCACAATAAATGGCTCATTGTGATACCACAGAAACGACTTCCCCATTTTCGGAGTTGAGAACCATGAGGATTAGCTAATAAATCTGGCTATAACTTTAACATTTACGGATAACTTTTCGGACAGACTAGTGAAGAAAGGTGAGCCTGGAAGCTTTAGTCCCCTCCTAGCCAGAGATGGGTAATTACACAGGAAGTGTAGGCACCTCGACAGACTTTGAACATCTTGTAGCTGTCCAGTACGTCTAATGTCTATTGAGACTCAGGTAAGTCTGGTAATAACTCTCTATCCAGGATTTTTCCACTCCTCAAGGTAGTGTTGGTTAATGGCCAATGTAATAGATGTGAGAGGAGCACCGGTGGTTCAAGAGAGTTAAATATGGGAAAGCAACGAGCTGCGTTTGGATAAATCGTTAGCCTCCCATATCGTTGTCTTAATTTACGAAAACTCCTAAATGCGGTTTTCAAAATTTTCTCCTTGTTTGTTATATGGATTAATGGATACGCTTAATCATAATCCAACAAAAACTCCATTTTGAACATTTTGATGCTAGGGCTTTTACAAATTAAGGCAACGATATTTCCTGGTGCAACTTACAGTAAAATAACATTGACGCACACTCGAATCCAAACTGCGCGTATTATTATCAAAGAAATATGTCACTGGTGAAATATCAATCATGGTTTGTGTATCTGCTGCCAAAATTTTAGGTCCGTTATGCCAGACATTCGGTTCTGATATCATAACCTGCATGCAAAGGAATTTAATAAAATACTCGTTATTTACCATTTAGAAAACACATCAACTTACACTTATTCCCTTAGAATTCACACGATTTGGATAATGTTTCTCGGGATTGATAAGCACACGAACAGTTAATCCACTCTTTGGGCCCGCAGCACCTGTATGCCATGGCCAAAACGGATCTAATAATTTTATGCGACGCCCTTCATCGGTTTCTAGCGTATTAAAGGCCCAACATAAGCTGTTTTTGCTACGTCGTTTCGAAAATATCTCACAACAATTCATGGGAAAATGATTCCATTCACATAATGTTAGAAGTTCTGAACAATTCCAGGTCATGAAATTGAAAACTTGACTGAAATTTACATCATTCAGAAGATGTAGTGGTTCTCTTTGTAGCGCTTCAAACGAGCTGAATTGCGCAAAAGCCAAATTATCATATGCGCCTATGACGCGTTCGAACAACTGTAGCTTTTCGGTGGAGTTCTCATGTGGCAAAAATCGTTCTTTAGCTTCGGGCAGACGATGCCAATTCAGGTGGTTCAAATTGCATATAGTAATCACCGGGAAGCTAATGCGATAGACTGGCATGCGTGTGCTATCGACTACTGTTTCCAATTTGCCCTCGGTGAAGCGATCGGACAGTATTAGACAGACGTAGATGGCGCCGAGGAAGGCTAAAATTACGGTGAGCAACCAAATGGATCTGAAAAATCAAGTGGGTACTTGTGTGTGGCAAACTTATAAATGTTTGACTTAATTTAAATAAAATAAATCTTCCACAAAGCTCTAGGCACAGCTTTGATTTTGATTTTCCCTTGTCGAGAATCGAGCAGGAACCCCTTGAGATGATCACCTAACACCCTTCCATTAGACGACCTAGGACGAGAAATACTTGATCCGAATTTTCCAAGTTTCATTGTACTTTCATCACTTTAAAGTACTTTCATTATTGATACTTTAAAGAGTCGGGTATCTTTTACTAAATTGAATTCGATGTAGTAACGTTATTTTATTTGAATGTGTGTATAATAAAGTAGCTTAGAACGTATTAAAAAGACAATGTTAACAAACAGAAATGAAAAAAGAAAAGTACCTATTTGATTCAGTACTGAGTACATTGAGTTCCAACAAAAAATATTGAAAATATTAAAATATTATATAAATTTCTGAGGTTTCCGGTAACTTTAATTTTCTCGAAGATAAATGAAAACTTCGGGAATACTAAGGAAATTACCACTACTGCGCAAACTGGGGAGACTTGAACTAATGGATGCCACTTTGGTGTAGTTGCACCAGCAAATGTAATTTTTTTTAATTTTTTAAGATGTAATTTTTGAGGATTTGGTGAAACTAAGATAGACGAATGGTTTTCGCTCATTCCGAAAGATTGCAAACAAAAATTATTAAAGAACCTGAAGCCAAATCGAGATATGCTTCACTTTTGTCAGATGGGTTTTGGTTCTCTAAAATCACAAACAATAAAACAAAAAAAAAAACAAAAAATTAAGAAAAAGCTACAAAATCTTTCGGAGCATACAATTCAAAATTGCTTTTTACGTTTTTACCTCCGAGTATCTCTGCAGTTATCATCGGCATAACTTTCGGTATTTACACTATTTAAAATATTTTTAGTTTTCGAGATGAAAATTCTTCACGCCACATACAAATACCATAAAAATTAAATTAAAAATGTAAAATGTTCAAACAAAAGTAAATTTAAAATAAAATGAAGGGAACGGGTTTTTGCTCTCATGTAAAATTTTGAAATTGTCACGTTTTGATCACAGGCCCTTCAATTAATTTATTTTTAACGAATCTTTCATGCCCGACATTATTCGACTTTTCGAATTCAGCATCCAAGGATCGAATTCCTTTACCGAAAGTATAGCTATAAGAACGTTTTCAGTGGTCAATCATGCTGTTAAGTGAAACAAAATATTGTACCAACAAAAATTGAAACCCTCTATTTAATTGTGGTTTTGTTTTTAATTTGGCTCCGAACAAAATTTCGGTGTAGCGTGGGCTTAAAGTTTGAGACTGTTAACTTATGTATAAGTACATGCATTTGGAAATACTTCGATGAAATCGATATCCTTTGTACACAGAATCACTCAAAAATATTGGATTTCGGAGAAATTGCAGAGTGCCTTAATTTGTTTTAAATGCACTTAGTTATGCTTATTCCACTTACCTTTCATATTTCCCTGAAGCTTTACCCAACAAACGATTCATTCCATGTATTGTCGATCGCTGTCCATACGTAAACGCTAATTCCCAAGCAGATGCGCCCAATTCTCGCGACAAAGTCTTTGCCGGGGACCACTTCGAGTGCTCCAGCTCCGTGTACTTGCGATTGAGTATACGCAGCGCATTGGGTTGTGCTGGTTGAAAGCGTGTTGGATATGTTGTCATGATTGTTGGCTACAATGGCAATGGCTACGGTTTTACTAAAATCGAGATACATTTAACACGCTATTTGAAAGTGACATTAATTAGATATAATTTGTCTTGTGGCCTATTGCAAATATTTACATTGTTCTTTACAAGTAAGTATTTACCTTTGCTAATTTGTTTCTGCGCCACGTGTTGACAATGTAATTGTCGTTGACATTTTATATTAGCTCAAATTATGATTTACAAACCGAAAATTATGTGCTTTTTTCTGTTTGCAAATTGTATTAGGGTCACGGTCGGAGTAAACGAGTCAAATTTATTGTACATGTGAGAATTTAAACCCCGAACTATTAACATATGAATGCAAAAGCTATTCTATAAATAAGTGCTTGTATATTGCTTGTAAATGGTGGCGCTAGTTTAGAATGCATGTGATTTTGAATTAGTATTCGAGCGGGCTCCTATTTAAATATGGAAGTAGTCTAATTGTTAAGAGTTCGATAAAGCGCTTCAATAACTGATTCAGTAAAAAAAGGAAATCAAGTAGATTAGATGGGGGAAGAAGAGTAGATTAGAAGGAGTTAGTCAGTAGTGAATCGGTGTTAAATGTTCTATGAGTGGCATAAAATATTAATTTACCAAAAGGAAAGTGGGTATCGACAAGTACTGCCGGAATAAAAAGGATCACTCCACAAAGTAGTGATTTTGTCTTCTTGTAAATTTTGAAAAAGGAGTACGAGTGATAAACTTTGATGAAGCAGAGTTTAACTCAGGCCATAAAAATAACACAGATTTTCAGTATTACGGGTAATTACAATGAGCCTCGGCTAAAGTTGGGGGTAGATACAGCTTCAATTTCGATGATTTTTGTATGTTGCCATAGCAAATTTAATATGGCTCGCATTCAGTGATCACATTGAGTTTTCAACCAATTTTAAAGAAGCAAGAACTTTCGCTGTAACTAATTGTAAGAACGATACGAACGATTGTATGTACAAACATATTTAAAAGTAGTGAAATCTTAAGATTGCACTTACTCTGCGTAACTATTTTTATCTAGAGATTTTGCTACTACTACCATGATGGTACAACAGACCATGAGGCTCAGGCCCTCGTTTTCAGTCCAATTTAATAACCGATATTACAGAATTCTTAATACTTCATACCACATATATAGGAGCTACTGTGAGATCCTGATTTTAAATAGTGCAGGTATAGTAGGCCTTATTATTTTTGGGAGCCTTTAAATATTGTTTTTACTATTCTTCTTTTGTTATTTCCCACTCTAGTGAGACTGCAGAATCTTTGAGAGTAACAGATTGAGATTCATTTCTACGTTACACATTGAAATGCCCGCTCCAAAGTTTCAGAAGATCTTTTAGCTGTGAGGCTATAGTTTCCATATCGTGCGCGTTATTTTACATAGGTGAATTTTACATTTCAAATAGGAAGTAATAAATTTTCAGATTTGTTTTTTTAAATTAATTAATTAATTATAAATTTAGTTGGAAAATTAAATTTAAATTAAATTCCAAAATTGCTGGCCGAAAAATTGTGCAAAAATGTATAAAGCGCTCATAAGTTGAACATTCGCGTCGACTTCTCTCCACGGCCCTGACTGCAGTCCAACTTGTTACATGACGCGGTCTATATGTTCTAGTTGTCAAATTAAGGTTAAAATATCCGTTTCAACTATTCTTTACGTTATCTCTGGATATATGAAAATCGCCCACATTTATTGCCTTTTTTAAAACCAAAGGAAGATATGTATAACACGTACATAAAAATACGACGCGATATAATTCGTCATATATAATAAACCTTTTCTTTTTGTCGTCATCATCTTAATTGATAATATTCTCACCCTGTATATACGAGTGCCACCAGCAATTTTTCGCTGCAGCCGTCAAGAGATGTGTACTGCGATAATGGTTTGACTTAACTAAATCTTAAATTGCCAGCGAATTGGAATATTTCCAAATGCTTACAATACGAATGTATTATTAACATATTTACATAAATTTGATTTACCTAATTATATGACAATTAATTTGTGTAAATAAAAATTTGTTAGTCGAGCCAAAGAAATTACACCAGCCTTCAAGGTTGAGTTGTCAATTTATTCTTGACTAAAAAAAACAACATAGTTGTACTTTTTGCGAGTGACTGTCAGTTAAAAAAATGATTGCTAACTTCAATAACTCAAGGGAATTCATACAAAAAGAAATTTCCGCTGGATACACGTGTGCATTCTATTATACCTTATGTATAAGAAGGTTCATAGTAACTTGCAAATGTATAAAAGACCGATGAATTTTAAAGTCAAAGACAGTCACTTGACGTTTTTCGGAAACGCATGTTGAAGAAGTAATTATACATTAATAAAAACTAAAAAACAATTGCAATGTTCCTGCAAGAAGAAGTGATTAAAAAACCAGTAATTCGCAAAAAAAGTGAACTGCTGATATTCGAGACTACAAATTGGAATCAATATGCATATAAAAAATATAAAAGTAGACCGGCAAATGTGCAACAGACTATAGATCAAACCGCTCCAGCGTCGAGTAGTGGAGGAACGGGCAGTGGTCTACAAAATATGCCTTCGCATTTGGCAGAAGAGTTCAGCAAACTTCATTCTATTCATGGTCTGGATCGTTTATTTGGTTCGAGGATTAGAACATTTGAACGGTTAGTTTTTGAGGCAGTGACCCAGTGCTGCTTAAACTTGTTTGTTTCCTTTCAGCTTACTTTGGTGCACTGGCACGCTGGCCGCTCTAATTCTATTAATCATTGTGTGTTCGGTGATTGCAGCTCGCAATAATCAGCGCACATTTCGCACTGTTGTGGACACCACACAATATCCGGTCTTCAAAATACCCTTCCCAGAGGTGACGATCTGCAATCGAAATCGTTTAAATTGGTCACGTTTACAGCAAGCCAAGGAACGTTTTCTCTTGAGAGCACATCAAACAGTTGAATTTGAGTTGCTGTTCATGGAAGTTGTTGCACTTTATGATACTTTAGAATTTGGTGAATTCGAGAGATTTGAAACACTCGCCGACAAACCAATCGACACATTGAATTACATTAATTTCACTAACGTTGTGGCATTTATGTCATGGCGCTGCTATGAGCTGCTAGAGAACTGTATGTGGCGGATGCGCACCTTTGATTGCTGTGACATTTTTGTGCCGCGCATATCCCAGCTGGGCATGTGTTTGGCCTTCAATTCACTTGAATCGCCCGAGGGTAAAATGAAGCAGCAACTCGACTCCAAATGGCCGTGGCGTACATCGGGCGAGGGTCCTGGAAATGGTATAAGTATGCGGGTGTTGTTACAGGAGCACCAACATTCACCACATAGCCTAAACGATAAGGGTTTAACGGTGAGCGATATAGATTTAAAATTTTACCTAATAAAAGTTTATTTCTACAGTTCATGATTGCCGAACCTTATGTCTGGTACAATTATGCGTTTAATGTGCCCGAAAATACGAAGACGGATATAGGCATTAATGCTGTCATGAGCTTCTTTGATGAGGAAACTATGAGAGCCTCATCGCAGGAAAGGGAATGCGTTTTTGAGGTAAGTATGTAGGTATGTAGGTACAAAGTTTTTCACTTAGATGCAACCCTTAAAAATTTCTGTAACGGTTCTTTTTCCCCAGTATGAACGCCAGAGTCGCAGTTTTAAATCGTTACCCGGTCGCAAATATATGTTTGAAAATTGTCAATCTGAGTGCCAGCAAGGGTATCTGCTGCAGTTTTGCAATTGTACTATGGATTTATTTTATCCTACGGGCACATATCGTGTATGCAAGCTGGTAGATTTACCATGTCTAGCAAAATATAATGGTGAGTGTTAATTGAACAAGGTACAGGTGACGATATGTCGGACCAAAAATATGTCTATAAAATACTCGTATATAAAAAATGGTAATTGTTGAAAATAAACCTATTTTCGTATTATATACAATTTCAACTTAAAACTGAAGCAGAGTCTCGGTACTCTTCTCTTGTAATATTTATTTTTGTTTTTATGTAAGTTCAGCTGCTAACAATGGCAATATGATTTCGAATTCAACTGTCATATATGTACAAACAAAAAATTTATGTTTGAGTTAGTTATCGTTATTTAGTGCATTTTATCTTGTGTAAAATAATCACAACTCTAACTTACAAACCCTTCACGTGAGAAGAGTATTTGTCGTTATCAATTGTGGGTAGTAATATGTAAATTGACATTTACTATAAATGCGTTTTTCTCTGAATTTATGGTTTTCGCAAGTTGCAGCAAACGAGCGAATTATTCTTAGCTAGATATTAGTAAAGTTTGACTCTCTCTTATCTAAGCTCTTCTCTCATAGAACGTTTTCAACACTTTGAGCAATTGGGAGAGAATGACTATATCTCAACGAAGACGAGAGGCATGTCATGCAAGTGCTTCCTAAACTGTGAATCGCTTGAATATACTGCTGATGTAACTGCTAAGTATTTGAAACCAGAGGAAATTATAGAAAATAAATCCGCGTATGTAGAAATGGACTTTCATTTTATGAGCGATTCGATTCTGGTGCATAAAACAACCTTCATCTATACATGGGTGGATTTAATGGGTAATAAGTACTCGTATATGCTATATGCTATGTACATATTTATAGATGTAACCTATACTAAATAGAATTTTTAATTGTAAATACTTTTTATACCAGCATCCTTTGGAGGTGCTGCTTGTTTGTTTCTCGGTGCATCACTAATAAGTCTAGTTGAGTTGGCGTATTTTTTTCTCTTTGATATTCCAACATGGATGTGGCAGCGGCATCGCAAAGCGCAACGCGTTAAGGCTACTACCCGGAAAGTCAAACAGAATTTGACTGAATTGCTGCAGCAGCCTAGTTTGTAGAAAGTAGAAAAACTAAATATGAACTTGTATTGAGTTTTTCGCAAAATTTTATTAATTTTAATGAAAAAAGGGCTGTATATGACTTTCGTTTCTTTATTCCTTCTATGACTAACGCTTGAAGAACTACAATAAAACACAATAATTATGCTGTTGTCTCGTGTTTTACTGTTTCTACTTCTCTTCTCCGGCTTCCACTATTATACAATACTTCTCTGCTTTCTTTCTATTACCCGTCTTGCTCAATTTCTTTACAATGGCGTCCAAGTACCAAGATATGACAGTGTGTCTGTCTCTGCCACAACAAGTGCCCTACAATTTTCAGCTGCCATATTCACGGTCGAGTGCGACATGAATGAGGTGGGCTGCAATTTCTGCTGCTTATGTTCCTGCTTTGCTGCCATGTCTCGAGTGTTTTTATTGTGACGTTCTCTAGAGGCTAGTTACAAAGGTTGAGGTTCTAACTGTTTTCTTTATTTTTTCACATTTCTGTTTTATAGTTTTATAGTTTTATGATTTTCTATTTTTTTTTTAGAGGTAGGAGCTACTTTCATATAGCATGCAAAAGAAAAGACGTAAATGAAAATTGGTTGTGTATGGTATTTTTAGAAGCTGTAAACAAATAAATTTTTAATAATACGCTCAATGAAAGTCGATGGAAAAGTTTATAACAATTTTAAATGTGTAGGTACTTACACTATGCGAGACACAAAAAGTGATCGGGATCAGAGTATGCTTGTTGGTTGGCGGAAGTGCGCCAGAGTGGTGTGGTGAAGTCCTTTTTGGGCTTATACTCTTTTGACTCGGACCTAAAGTTTGCCCATTTCTAAACATAAAATATAAAGGATATTTTTGCATCGAGAATGATTATATATTCAGCATCTTATACTAAATCTTTCGTAGAACATATTTTTGGAATTAGCTACCTACCTTTCTGCTCTTTTCAGGAGAAATTGCATTTCTATCCTAATCCGAGTGTCCATGAGGGTCAATAGGTTTTAAAAAAAATATTGCCCATAAAACATCAGAAATACATATGTATATCAGCAAATAAACTCAAAAACAAATTTAAATTGACGTCTGTTAGCTATAGAAGCGACTTAATGTGGGAACTCAGAAGGGTTAATAAAAATATATTCCGGAGTCCTGTTTGATTCGAAAATTAATTTTTCAAACATATGGATTTTTTAATATGGGATATGGAAGGAGATAATGAATGCTATCATATTCCAAGTATAGTTTTTATCATTGAAGTGCTGCGTGAGAAACATTCTGTTACGCTTCTAAGGACGTGCTTCCTCAAACTCATTTCAAAAAAACTTTGCATAATTCGTTTTCCTAGCCTTCATTCCGATGGTTTGAGGTTTCCCAAATGGGTCATAAAGCAAGAGCCAGTCTAATGTTCATATCTACGACGTTTGTTTAGGGACTTTACAAAACCAATGTATGCGGCACATACTCTCAAGGGCATAAAACGAAATTGAAAAGGGTGTAAGGTAAAATGGCTAAGAGATGGTGTTTCTCAGCTAATAGTGTTTAAATATCTTGATCATTTTGTATTCTATTGTTAAGTTTTTTCCTTTTGTCCCTCATATTCAGTTTAAATAATTTTTCATTTAATTAAAAAAAAAACTTTAATTAACTATCAAGTTTAACTAACAAATTTGCACATAATTTCTACTTTAGTTATATAAATATATATTATAAAGTTTTCCTCCTATTCCGCTTCCGAATACGGAAGACAATGAAAAGCATTTAACAACCATTCTCACGCTCTCTTTTTATTACAGCCAAGAATACTGAGGTTTATTTTACAACAACAATAAGAATAGTAAAAACAATGTTTATTATAGCAATGTTGCTTGCACTACTTTGTTACTCTCATTCTAGTAGTTGCTTTTGTAATTGTTGCTTCATTCTTTTCATCTACACCTGAAAATGACTGATGTTTTAAGTTGTCGTTGTTGTTGTTTGGGATTGTGAGCGTAAAACTTTTGAAGAGTTGTATAGGTATATACTTACTCGTAAAATGTATGTATTGTAGTAGTACCTACATACGTACATATACATATACATCGTTTTCTCAACATACGAGTACATACCCACAACGAAACCAAAAACTTACATTTTATTTGCTTCCGGTTTGCTCTTGTAATATTTCAATATTTTTAAGTATCACTTTAATGTCAACTTAATGTCAGATTCATATTATTGTAAGCAAGTAGTGATTTACTAAGTATATTGTTTGCGATGAACACGAAGCGGATGCAGATTTTGCCAGAATTTCGAGAAACCCAAAAATACGATACTAACCAATTATGGAAATTTTTTTATTTTTTTTAAGATTTGAATTACATATTAAAATTTAACGGCACGATTTCTTTTGAGTTCAAATCAAAATCCAGTTTTTAACGAACTTATAGCTTTTAACTTGTTAATTCGGATACGGCATTAAACAGTAGATCCCTTCTATAACTCACACAACATTAAGGCTTTTGAAAAACTCGGCCTTGGACCTCCATGAGCTGTTGTGCATTTAAAATATTCTCGACATTGCGTACATGGGAAAATACTGCTCACCTAATAGCAGCTAAATTTCGAAGTCGTTTAGAATGAATATGTATGGATAATAATAATAAAAATAATGCATAATGAAAAGTAAGTACTAACTCATTACATAGGCAGGCTATGTTTCCTCGTGAAAATTATTTTTCTGTATTTCTGTGAAGCTCCTGGCGTTATACCCTGGTTTTATAGCACGTTGTGCAAAGTGACTAAATACCATTAGGCTTACGACCATCGTAAATTTTTCTATATACTCGTATGTAGGTGAATGGCATGTTATGCAAGTGCTCGTTAACGCGATCAGGAAACTTTTAATAATTACATACGATTTGGTCAGCTACTACGATCACCTACTTCGATTCTAATCGGATTTCCAAGTTGAACATGGTATTCCAATATGTATTTTTTGAGTTTTTAATTACGAATAACAACAGTGGATTAACAGAGCTTTGCCAACGTCATCTATGTGTCAAAGTCATTTCGCTGCATTGTAATAAATTGTAATAGATTCCAGTCTGTCCTTTATTTCCGTAGTTTCACACCCTTTGCAAAGCCGCTACGAGAAAATGTTTAGCAGTGAAATTAGCAATCAGTGCAGTGTTTTTATTTCCATGTCCTTACATAAGGTGAAAGGTAGCTCTTACGTTATGTTACTTAACATCAATTAAGCGAAGCTTTTAGGACATTTCCTTTTTGGTTTGTGAATGAGAATAAACGGCTTTCTATAAAATAATATTAAAAATATATGCAGTTCCCGGGTTATTGGAGGATTATTAATGTTCAAAACATTTCAAACTATTCTATGATATCCAAGAGCATGGAAAGTGTAGTAACCTTTCATTTAGTTAAATATCTGAACCAAAACGAATTGTTAATGTTCGTCAAAATGGTTTCCGTCAAAATAGCTTAACATGAACCTAATTTCATGGCTTCCCTTACCGAGCAATGAACTGATTGTGGTGATGATTTAAATGAGAGCAATAAATTGAAATATAGACTTTTATATTGTGGTCGCTGCGGCGATGTTTGTAGTGTGCCAAACTGCTACGCAGAGTGCCAGTAATCAACGCTCGGCGTAGTGGAAAGTGCGCTATAATCAATTTTCTAGACTGAATCACCCTTTGGTTGGCAATGGCAAACCTCTAAGAGTACAAATTGTCGTTCAGATTCGTGTGCAAATTGGTTTGGAAATTAATATTTTTTTTTTATTAATTAATGTTTTTCTTTTCTACTTTAAATAATATAATAATAAATCGGTCGGGATTCTTTTGTTTTTGTTAATTATGTAAGTACGTCAATTCTTAAATTGTTCTCAAATGGAAATATTGGGGATGAATACTTACTCGTTTATATGCACTTGTATACTGTGTATAAGCTGGATACTATTAAGTATATAGGTATTCCCGCTTAAAAGCACCCAATAATGCATGAAGTAATTGGGATTGCAATAAATGAATGAAAATACTTAAGCTTCAATTGAGCTTAGTTGCCTTGGCACTAGCTTGAACTGGTTTTCTTGTTAAAGTTGCAAGTTTTACTCGTATCATTGCATAAATAATAAAATTTTGTTCAGCTCAAACTTTTAATTGAGCTTTGAAATAAATGCCAATTTTAACATATTGTGAAGCTTTTCAACAAGCATCAGCGATGCAAACTTCTTACTAATTAGATTTGAACCCTCTCAAGTGAAAAACTTTGAGCTTTATGTAAGTAATAAGTATCACTGAGCTATGCTGTTGGCTATAAAGTAAGAAAGTACAATGAGAGCTTTCGTATCCTACATTATCGACATACTTTCAGCTCTTAACTGTTTTAGCGACAATGTAACTCAGAGGTGGTTAAATACGATCCACATATTTTTCATTTAATCCACATTTGCTTGAATGTAAAAATTTTGAGCAAATTTGTGTATGCCTTGCTGAATGGAATAATTTCAAGTACTTAAATAAATGGAATATAAAGTAATTTTTTTGTTGTTACTAAATCAAATGGAGAGTATATATAAATTGAACAAACTACTAGCATTACATTGGAAAATAGTATACTTTAGTGAGTTCAGCGCCATCGTGTGTTAAATTGTAGTACCTTAAACTAATAAAGCGTTGATAGCTACAAAAAATAGCCTAAGTCTAAAACGTAAACTGAGTTGAACTCGCGTTATAAAACTCTACCAAAGTGGGTTCTAAATACCCTGCAGATTTATGGAATGCTAGGCTTTAATAAAATATTGTATTCAAATAAATTAAAATGTTTTAGGAATCAATTTTGGGAAAGAATGATTATCAAAGTGTATTTATTTTGTGGGGCGGTTTTGATAGCTTTGAAATTCAACCTAAAGGATGGAGACTACAGTAATGTTAGCGAACACTATATGCCATGCCCAGCTACTTATATTTAGCTAAGGTGAGTTATTGATGTTGATATATGAAATTCGGAATTAAGTTGAATTAAGGAGAAACCGTAGGCGTGAAAACTAAGTTGTTATTGTTATTGTCTTGGTGGCTGTCCAGGGGCATAATTAGGCTAGAACGGCTCATTGTGATACCACATGGTTCCAAATGACGGGGAGGCAATGTAACTTAACTTAACTTGTGGTTTTGCCTTGACTGCCATGAGGTGTACTTGTACACTTTCTTCAAATTCTCATTCATTTCATATCGGAAGAAATGCAAGTAGGTTGTGCGAATTAGCTGACAGACCAAGACGGAAATCGAACCTGCAACCTCCTCAGCTGAAAGTCTGGTGTGCTACCCACTATATGTACTATTGAGGTCAAGTTGAATTTTAGAGTCAAAATTTAAATGAAAGTGAACAGGTGAAGACTCAGTTTCTATGTGGATTTTGTAAGAGAGATCTCGATTGATCATACCGATTATTTTCCATTATACCTGAATGCGCTTGGATCCAGAACAATTGGAATTTATAAATAGCATTTAGGGGTTTGGAGGGAGTTGTAGCGATTGAAAATGTTTATAGACTTTATAGTTTGGCTTTTGAAAGCCTTCAGAACAGTTTTATTCTCTGATAATTGCAAGAGTTAACGAAATTTTAATATTTATTGTTACACAGGCTATTCATAACATTTTTTTGACTCCAATAATAATCCCTCGTCCAACAATAATAACGCAAAATCCTCTCCAATCACTCTCCACGTTCGTCGCTTTCTGCAGAAACGCACACAGCACAGTGAATGGTTACATCACTTCAAAGCATGAGCATTCTTAATACTTTCTACACTTATCTAGCTTGGGAGTGCGTTTGATTTATCCACGCAACCAATCATCTCTTTTAAAAGATTGGTATAGTCATCCTGGGTCTACATAGACACATGCATATTATGTATGTATGCCATATCTCTTCAGAGAAACAGCAGAAAAGCAGATATTAATGCTATGCATGAGAATTAGTTAATTCTTTGTCTCCATCTGTGTAGTGGGTTTGGGGCTTAATTTATAATGTGAAAGCCAATATACAAACAAGTAAGCACTCACATAATGTACAGAGTTAGGCCTATACATACGTATGTAAATATGTACAAATATTTACTAAATATACCAGTAAGTGTATAGTTTAAGGCGACTAAATGGATTAACACCAAAGTGTACAAAGCATACACACATACAAATGTACAATGTATATGTACATATGTACATAAATACAGCAAAGTGCAAACAAACCAGCAATAGTCGAAGTAAATACACTGTTATTGTTCTATATTTAACAATAAAATTATGAACTAAAGTAAATTAAAGATAGTTTAATTATCACATTGTTTAAATTGAGCGCATAAAAGTGTGCAGAAAAAGTACAAATGTATGCAGTTTACATCTGCATTCATACTTATTTTAACATTCGTACATACATACCTATATACATATTTACATAAATGCAAATGCATAAATGTAGTAAGATAAAATCAAAATAAATAAAGCAAATTCATAATAGGGAAAGAGCAACAAAAACTACTACAACCACAACCAAAACCAAAACACCAACAAAACCAACATTGCTATTACTTACAAGCAGAATCAACAATGTGAATGAGAAAACTGGGGAGGGTGGGGGCGGTGCTTGTGTACTTTGGCTGAGCTGCTCACTTTCTATTCTTCTTTTAAGGGTTAAGTGAATCAATTGTTAATGACAATAATACAACTTTAAATTACAAGTTACAAGAAGAAACACACAGGAAACTAAATGATTACGATTGACATTTAAGACAATAGCAACGACAACAAGACAAAAGCAGCAACAATTATATATGATAACAACATTGTAGTTTGATGTAACACATCAGTACATCAATTGAAATCGATAATTGCAAGCAATAATTGTAATAACATTGTTGCTTAAACTACCATGGATGGATGGATGTGAAGAAGGCCGAGAACCTGACCTACGAGTGCAGGACAGTTCCTCAAGCACTCAGGCTATGTATTAAACTACCATATTACACAGATAAATTTTATGTGGGAGCACTTTAAATGCAGGATCACTTGACGGGTTGCCTTAAAGTATGCAATAAAATTTGTTAAAATGCATATCAAAGTAGAAGTAATAAAGTGAAGGCGGAAGTAAGGAGCGCTTCGTATTTCAGATTATGTGGAATTTGAAGGAGGCGGCATTCGAATGCAATCGGAGTTCAATTCTTCAATTAAATTATAGTTACCAATCTCAAAGCAAACATATTAAGGGTTCAGATCTAGTATCAGAGCGAATTTCAAAATATGGAAAAACCGCTCTCCTGAAAAGGAAATGGTCTTTGATTTGACTGAAGTGGTACAACTTATGTGATATGACCTCGAGAAGGTGGTAATTTAACAACGACTTTCATATATTTTTGGTGAGGTATAGCAAATGAGATACAAAATGGGTACACACAAAAGTAGTCTTTAAAATTACTTACTTATTCGATCACACGCAAATTAGCATATACACAGAGTGTGCATGGTATAAAAACGAAGGTCATGCGTTTAATATTTCGTTCCATACCCATAGTTTTTGAAAGCTTTTTTGAATCTTTACAGCATCGAGCCTACGTGGTTTTCAATTATTTTTGTTGGGACTGTTTATCATTTTAGGTTTAAAGCATACAAAAAGACACTGAACGAAGAGAACCGCTGACCACTTACGCGCTGCCAGTCCATGACTTTATATTTGCTAACATCCAACTTTAAATTTGTTTTCAGTTTGTTTTTCTGGCGCAATTAAACGAGAAATGCAATTAAGCGTGGTTCAATTAACCGAGCATTACACTATATATATACACACATGGACAAAGTAATAGGTGTGAACATATTTTTTGTCAAAAAAGCTTGGCTTTCATATATTTTTTATTATCCTTCAAAAAGTAAATTAGTTTTCAACATAAACATACTTCAGCGTCATAACAAAACATAACAGGTTTTAAAAACTCTAAAAAATAACTTAAATTTTGGTTAATTCATAAAATACACAGATTTTCGATTGAACAGAATAATAGGTGTGTACATAAAACTAAATTAGTCAGAACGCATTAATACCCAGAATATCCACCATTATTTTTGATGACTTTTTCGATTCTTCTGGGCATTGACGATATCAACTTCCGATAAGTTTCTACAGGAATGTTGTACCAAATTTTTTGAATATTTTCCCATAACTGCATTTTGTTTTGGGTTTTAAGTTCCCCCCAAAGGTTCTTAATAGGATTTAGATCTGGGGATTGACTTGGCCACTCTAGGACGGGTACATTATGCTCTTGGAACCATGCTTTAACAACTCGCGATGAATGTTTAGGATCATTGCCCTGTTGAAATTTCCACAAAAGCGACATATTATCCTCGGTATATGGTAACATTACTGTTTCCTTATGCACGAATCTATCCATAACGCCATTAAATTGATGTATCGGACCAATACCGCGCAAAGAAAAAAAGGCCCCATACCATTAAGATGCCACCTCCGTGCTTCACTGTTTTCTTTGTGAACCGGACGTCGAATTCTTTGCCTTTCGGGCGACGAACGTTTCTTTCCGCATCGTTACCAAAAACATTTTAAACAAGCCGCAATATTTATCGAGAAGAACTTTTGTTGCGGGGATTCCCCCATTTCATTCCAAAACAGTTCCACCAAACTTCCAAATTTGCCTTTTGATTGTAGTAATGCAGCTTAAAATTGTAAAAAATCTTCTCTTTTTCATCATTCACAGAAGCCGATAGGGAGTGGACCAAAATTATGTAATTTAAAAATGATTTGTATAATAAAAAATCTCACTACCTCACTACCTTATTTGCTTGTTTTGCAAGACCTAATTAAATTTATTTATGATTCCGCTGCTATAATTACTTTTATTTCATTTCACAGCCGCAATAACAACTGCAATTCACCAATACGAACGAACAACAACAAGAAATTCTTTAAAAAAAAAGTAACGATAACTGAGAGAAAGCCAGCAGCAGCCAAACATCAGAAAGCTGACATCACTGCAGAAAACACCAAAGTGCAAAAGCAATGGTGATGGCGGCGTCGACAATGCAAGATTGTTATGTCAAGTCACGTTTATGAACGTACTTTTTTCGTTTAACCTCATCTCGTTCAGGTTCAGCTTTGTTTTTATTTTTTATTAAACGCCATTTGCTTTTGAGTGTTTACTTCTCTTCCATTGTTTCTTCTAAATTTTCTTTTGGTTTCTGCTTTCATTACTGGTCTCTCACGACTACCACACTCTACTTTCTCATTCTCTTCTCTCACTCACTCCTACTCTCCTCCCTCTGCTACTCATTCTTCTCTCGTTCCATCTAAGGCATCCATGACATTTAAGGTTGATGCCTGCGGGCAGCCAATAAACCGTTAAAATCACACTCAAACGCGGTAAGCACCAGCACGACAGCATGTATAAAATTACCAAAAAGGAAAACAGATGTGTGTGTGTGTTTATTTTTGTTGTGAGGGAGTGAAAAGCCAAGAAGAGCTAAGTATGAAAACAACAGAGGAGCGGAAAAGCAGAAAAATGTCAGATTAGCCGCAAGGTGCACGCAAACGATAGATAGTGTGGCAATTTAAGCAAGGAGCAATCCCCTTTTCCATATTTTTTGCGATCTTATTAAAATGGAATCAGCGCGGAAGAGTGGGAAAGACATTAAATTTTTGAAAATACTCGTACATACCTCCAGCTTTATGCAAAAGTTTTTGTCGACAAAATTTGTTATTGTTATTAGTAGTATTATTGTTTGTCGTTGTCGTTGTTGTTGTTGTTGTTGTTGTTGTTTTTAACGACAAATTAAAATGATAGTTGTTTGTTTGTGGCCTGTTAGCGTTTAAGTCGATCGGAAGGAAAAGGAAAAGTTTGTCATCCTACTCTAAACTTATTCATTAATTGAGTAGAAGGTCAAAGTGGTCAAATGGATCATGATGAGGAAGATGTCAAAATAGTATTCAAAGTATCTTTCCAAAAAATTTAAATACTTAAATACAAAGGACTGTTGTAACTTAATTTTTAATTACTTTTAATTTTATCGACATTGCATCGTTGTATGTAGTTGGTATAACTTATCTGAAAGAGGCAGATAAAAAATTAAGGTAGTGAGAATGAGACAGAAATTTGGATCTGTTTTAGTACCTTAAGTAAGTATTGCTCTCCTTGTTGTAGCTACGCACTGTGTAGTACACAGTGAGCTGTAAAGCTTAAGAAATAAAACGTGTAAACGTGAAAGAAAAGCAAGTCCAAACGAAAATAGCGAAAACTTGGTGTTCAAGTCTTTAAACGCCGTGTAAATGGGCAATAACAAATGGTATTGCGAGGTCTACGGGAATTCTACATTTTCAATTCATAAATACAATAAACTAGTCTCGGATCTATTGCTACGTCATTTGAAACTTAACATTTCTAAAGTGAAATTTATTCTTAATTATCCTCATTTCTAGATAAAATAACTACAAAATAATTAATAATTTAATACACAAAAACCTATTTTTCACAGTTATTTAGAAAATTATTCTTCAGAAAAATGGGTCCGAGCTCTAACAGAGTTGTCAACCCGGGTCTTCTCTGAAAATACTACTTTGTTATTAATGATCATTATAATTTCTAATTCCAAGCCAATTTTTCTATTATATTGTTATTGTAGTAAAATTAAAAAAAGGTGGTAAAATATAAACTTTGGGTATGCAATTTTGAGATATACGAAAAATAATTTTAATTATATTAATAATTTTCAGAAATGCTGACTTTAATCTTTATGAGCAGGTACCATAAAAGCATTACACAGTGTTGGTAATTTTGTATCAATTGTTATTAAAATGCAAATGATATCGTAGATTTTCTAAACACGGTGAAAAGCAAAATATCGATTTGCATTCATAAACAACAGCAGCTGCTAAAAAATTTCCAGCAATTCTTGAACAACAACAACAACAACAGCAGCAACTGCATATGAATTGCACATAATTTGAAAATGTTTAATTGCAAATATCCATTCATTCACTACTGCGCCATTTAC
Source organism: Palloptera scutellata (assembly GCA_958295655.1). Lineage (NCBI taxonomy): Eukaryota > Metazoa > Arthropoda > Insecta > Diptera > Pallopteridae > Palloptera > Palloptera scutellata. Next base: position 67,349,910 of record OY282452.1, read on the forward strand.
CATTTACCATTTTTGCAGCAGCGAAAGCTTCCAAAGGCGCTGTGTGTGTGGTACACATATCAATTTAACGTACAGACACACATATGCGCATTAATTCAACAACAAATTTTCTGCGCATCGAGTTTATGGTTTGAATTTTGCATTTTGAAAATCACACACATTCATACGCATTCAAACACCGAAAATCTAACAAACAATTATGAAATGGAAATTGAAGAGAGAAGCGAAAAATCAACAGAACATAATACATACACAAATTATGTTGCACCATTTGTGTAGCACATCACCAACAACAAAAACAAATACTAGTAACAGCAGCAGCACTAGCAGCTACATATTGTGGCAATAGCAACTCTATTAGCTGTTGCAGCAGCAGCAGTTCACTGAATTTGGTTTTTGAACCCTCGTTTTTTCTTGTTCCTTTTTTTTTGGTCATAGTCATCATCATCTCACACAAAAAACAAACTACAAAATGCATTTGGATATTTCGAATTTTGGTTGGATATATTTGCATTGAACATACTCGAATTTTGTGTATGTGGACTCATATTTAACCCTTAGTTATTTCATGGGACAAAACAGTAACCATAAAGGTTTTATCAATAGTTCAAAGGTTTTCACAAATGGAGAAAAATTGTTATATACGAATGTTACTACAAGTTATTTGGGGACGAACACACACCATTCCCATTATTGTTAGGCTTATTATGCAGGATAATAAGCCTTGAATCCCGACTTATACTCAGTCGACAACCTTTGAACCGATTTTATGGAACATCAATAATATGTACATAGTATATACCATAAGCCAATTTCGTTTCCAGCGCAACTTACTCGGAACATTTGACTGTTGAAAAATGGATAAATGGATCAAAAATACACAGTCCGCAAAGGATTGGAACCTTGTTTATTTGAAAGTATATCGAACTTATCAATACTCAACTGAAATGTCCAGTTTCAACGACGATATGTTAAACAAAATAGAAATGTAATTCCTGAAATTTGCAAGTAATCTTAACCCAAAAGTGTGACAAACTAACCCTCCTATCTATAAAATTTAAAGGATATTTTTCCAATTACATTAGTTTAAAGTGTTCTCGGAGCCCTACCTAAGAAGCTATGCCAATGGTAGCAAAGAGCCATTTTTGATTGAAACTAATCTTGCTAATGTTAGTTTTTCCCGAGTGTTTAGATCTAGAGCCTTTAAGAATCATTCCAACAATGCGACGTAAACGTTTAAAAGTACAAGTTTAATCATCTCCTTTGGGCTAATATCATAAATGTATGTCTATATACATACATATTGCCAAATTGCATTAGGTTTCGCAAAGTTTTCCAAAGTTATTCATTCGTGCAAACATAGCACCCGGACAAAAGTTTTGAATCGAAATAGATTTCGATGTTGGTATAACTTTTGTCGCCATTTAATGGTGAGGTTAGACCCAACAAGTCAGACCGGATCAAAAATTCTCTTTTTGGATGGAACGCTGAAAAATCGTGTTGTGTAAAGAGAGGTTAAAGGCAAACAAAAAATATATGCAAAAATCAGCAATAATATAATAATTGCTTGCGTATATTGACCGATTAATACTATACTCATAGGTTTGCATCATAAGGATAAGGGTTAAGCAACTAGCACACGCAAAGACACACACACACAAAACAAATTATATTTACGCAACATTTGCACACGTTTGTTTTTGCTTGCTTTTGCGTAAGTGTGTGTGAAGATATGAGACAGAAATGGAGAGTGTGTGCGGAAGAGCGAGTGCATCAACAGAAGATCAAAACGAATTTTTGTTCATTTTGAGCTGTTATTTTTGTGTGTGTCGTTTTTGCTATGTGTTTGTTGTTGCTGTTATTTTAGTTGTGGTTCTGCCCAAATTAAAGTGGGTCAATTTCTGTTGGATTCAATGAATTTTAAAGTGAGTTTTGTTGGAAGAATTTTTATTTAGTCTGCTGAGCCTCATGCCCACTGAGAAGGAAGACGATTTTCTGTAGCTGAGAGATTTGACTTGAACCTATTGCGCTTATTGTTTCTTACAGTACATATTATTTCACTAAATAATTTAATTGATATTGAAAAGTTACAATTTTTAAACTTCGAATTTGTTCAAGTATAAAAAAGATACCCGTAATTACGTGTGAGAAGAAACTTTTTGGAGCAAGAGTTAAAAACAGCCCATGCATGAGTTATACCGATACCGAAATGGCAATTTTACTCTAAGAGGTTTGTCATTGCCAGCCAAGTGGTGGTGCCGTGTAGAAATGTTTTTAGTTAATTTTTTGAATTTCTTGACTGCTCCGAATTTCGAATCCGGGTACATTGCACGCGTAGCAGGCAAACAGCAATTTCCCTGAAACCGATTTCATATGTTCCATATTTATTGCTGCATACTTTACAAATACATTTGTGAAGTGTGCCACAGAACTGCGTTGTTATAATTTGTTATTACTTGGCGGTATGAACGATTATAAATGAGAATGAGACACTTTGTGAATGCCACATATTGTAAAACTAATATTGTAAAGGTATTAGCAAAACTTACTAAATCTGCAAATTTGCATTTCAAATATTAAATGAATTGCCAACTGTTGCAAAGTTAGATTACAGAGTAAATGGGTTGTTCAAAATCGTCCAAGTACAGTTCATTCCAAGTAAAGCATATCGTCTTCACCTAAGGTTTCTCTACAAATAATTTCTCATTCGCTGCTTCACAAACTACTGCAATATTCTTAAAAAAAAAGTTTTTTCAAACAAGAATAAAGAACAAAAAGCGTCTTCTTCTTGCTTTGAGAAAATATTTACTTGCCATTCTTTTTTACTTCTCAAAGGTTGCTACTTTTTATCACAACCAAAGAAATGCCTGCGGCATAAAAAAGCTCAACTGTCATTAATGTTTAAAATGTCAACTTCATGCTGCTGTTCATTTTCATTGTTATTAGTAACAAGTAGAAAATTCCCCTTAAATTTTTTCAAACAAGATATAAGCATAAAAAAAAGTAAACCAAAGAATATAAAATGAAATGAAACGCAAGTACTTAGTGTTTACATGTTGCCGGTGCTGTTTGCTCATAATATGCGTGCAGCTTAAGTAAACATGGCCGCCGTACCTACATGGCCGTACGTAAAATGGGAAGCGGGGGAAGGAGGGCGGCGAATTGAGACTAATGTGCCTCAGCAAACAACTGTGTTCAGCGCAAGTGTAGCTATGAAAATTACTCCACATTATTCTCAGCTTTTTGTGTATGACCACACTACAATAGCAGCAATAATATTATTTTGTACCTTCAGGCGTTTACTTTTGTATAGGCGAGCGTGTCCGTGAATTAAAGAGTGAGTGAGTGAGTGAGTGAGTAGCGTGTGTTTTCCCTTATCACCTGTAATTTTGTAATCAAGGAAATTAAGTTTTATAGCTGGCAGGCATTCAATTGTTTGTGTTAGTGTAACATTGGCGATTCCACTTTAATACAGACATGCATACATCCATACATACATATACACGTATATACATACATACATATACATATATAGGTTGCAACAACAAATGTTTTCATTTTGTATTGGAATTAAATTTTTTAGAGTAGTGGGCTCAAGTCACTTCCTTTCGGTATTCCAGCTGCAATTGGATAACTTTTCAAATAATTCAGATTTGGCACACAGAAGTTTCTATTTGAGAAGTACATAGTTATAGAAGTACATATCTAAAGCCAAATTGGTGAGTGGAAATTGTTAGCTTTGCGTCTAGCATGGGTCGAGTTTTATTATTAAGTTTACTAGGAAATTCTCGAATTGCTTACCTGTTATTCGATGGAACCACCACAAACCTTTACCTTTGGGTTTCCTTCACCGCAAATTGTATATTCGTTCGTGGTAGAGTGGTTAGTTGCGGTGTCCCTGATATACTCAGCATGACACTAATGCCATAATAATATAAACATTTTTAAAGTTTTATCTTACGTCGGCTACTGCAGTTAGCATTCCAGAGCTATATATTTATTCCAATCATTGCCATGACAAAATTATTTGAAGAAGAATGGAATGAGTTCCACACAACTTGTCTACGGGATTATAGGGGATTGGCTTATTATAAGAACGGATCGGCTGATTGCAAAGAGGCAGGCAGAATAGAGTTTGTTTCCTTTGTTTTCTACATATAAAAATTTTTTACGTTCAGAATGTGAATTACAAATAATTTCTCGATAAAAATCAATTTGGCTTTACCTCAGCAAATCGAAAACCGATCGGAGCTAGTCATGTTAAGCTAATGTAAATGTTAACAAAAATCAACAGGTTTTATATATCTTTGAAAATGGCCCAACACGACAACTTTTGTACTTTTGGGCATTGGTATTTAATTAAACCTATAATTAAACCTATATAGTTAGTAAAGCAATTAGTAGCTTTGATTTGCTAAGCTTTGGTAGGTTTGCCCAATAGGATGACCTACTTTTCCCTTCCTCTAGCTAAAAGAGACGAACTCGACATCGTTCAATTCAACTAAGTTAAATATTCAAAATACAGAATGCAATTACGAATTTTACCATAATACTTATGAAGACGAAATGTACGAAAGTATATATGAAAAAATATTTATTAATTTCATAATACTGTGATGAATAATAATTATTATTAAATGTGCAATGTCATAAAGTATTTAAATTTTAATCATAATTATAAAATGTCCTCCTTTTTTGCTTCGTTTTTCTTTCCTGCGTGCATCAAACAAAACAAATGGAAGCTAATGGACACAAAAAGTATACGGGGAAAAGAAAGTGTGCACACATTAAGTGGAAAAGTGTAATAAAAAAATCGCTGGTGCAAACAAGCAGCTTATTTTGTGCTCCCAGTGGCGGTGGTGTGCTCATCATAATGTGCTCTGAGGCACATCTTGCATGTGTTATGTCCGGGGCAAGATGCGTATTTAATATGTGTAGAATTTGAAGAGCATTGAAGAGAACTGGTGCCCAGAAAAGAGTGCAGGATGTAGTTCAGTTGTTAGGAATAAATTATTGCGTACTTTCTTATGTGTACTTTTGAATAAAGAAGTAAATAAATTCAATGAATACTTCATGACGTGTACTTGGCGAACTAATTTACTTATCGCATTTTAGTCTTTTCAAACAGAAGTGCATTAGAAACGCAGAAAAGTGAAAACACATTAAATATTGCCTGTCGATGGACACATACATACACACACACACACAGGCACACAGACATAAAAAGAAAGAAAGGTGCTTTGATGTTAATCAAAACACACCCGCGGTCATATTTCAAAATAAATACAATAAAAAACCCACAAAGCGAATTAGGAACCTTTAACATAAAAAGGTTTCTTATTAACGTGCTACTGCAATTGTAGTGGTAGTGGTAGTGGTATGTTGTTGAACGTACACACACATGCATGTTTAATTGGGAGTGTTTGTATGTGTTAATGTGTCCACACATACATACTATCTCATACTATGTAATTGCTACATATATAATTTATTACTACTCGTTACACCGTGCGACAGCATTTCAACACATGAATAAATCAATACACTCGAAAAACTTCAGCCCAAATGTAGCTAAACTGCGTTTTTCATTTCTTGCTAGAACGCAAGTTTTTTTTTTAAGATTTTTAAGCGTACTTGATAAATGGTCGCTCTGGCGTAGTTGGAAGCCATTCGGATTTGGCATAAAACTGTAGATCCCGTCCACTCATGTACAAATATAACACGCACAACATAAGTTGATGCGAAAAGCTTGGCCTAGGCCCTCCATGGGCTGTTGTGAGATTCACAAAAATTATTTATATTCTCCAAACTTTCCTGGTATGTCAATAAGAGTATCAAGTGATAATGGGAATTCTCTACAAATATTAAAATATATGTACTTTGGAAATTTTATTCTTCATAATATTTGAAAGTCTCTAACATATATTTTGTTTAGAACTAAAGGATCATTGTAGCTTTATTGCGACATTTTTCTTGACATATTTTATACTGATAAATCAAACCAATTATTCTTCGATATTATTAGAGATTTTCCTCTTTCATTTGATACCCACATTAACACCCTGGGAAAAGTTGGAATATTTATATGATTTTTGAGAATTTTATGTATCTTTTGAAATTTAAAAAATTCTGACGATATTAAGAAAAATGGAGGCGTTTAGCTTCATTTGGACTGTAGTGTTGCGAGTGTGTTGATTTATTCAGGTGGGAAACCTAAATTAAATTTTTTTTCACACGGTGTTTTCATTATAAGTATTATTTGGCTACAAAAAATTCAAAATTTAATGAAGTGCTGGTATATAAGAGCAAAGGGAACGAAAACTAAACAAACAGAAACAGAGGCAATGACAAAGGCACAATTTACGGAGAGACTGCAGGAGATATTTGGAGTAAAGCTGTTACTTTGACACGCCCTGGATAGACCAGCTTCGTTACATATGTATATAAGGTTAAGTCTTCATCTATCCGTGATATATCATTGTCTATTTGAGGTATCTATAATCGAAGACAAATCAAATCATGTAAACATTATTTCGTTCAGCACTTTGGAAATATATTACACGTAGCTCAAACCAAATTAATCCACTAGAAAATGTATCAATGCTGAGAAAAAAATGTTTCTCAAAACTTTATGACATCAAAGTTTTATTTAATTTAAAATTGCCGCACACTCCTCGACTACAGCAATGAAAAACAATATGTGCGAGCAATTTGCGGGCAATATTGCTAATGTACAAATATGTTGCAACCAAAAATACATAAAGGTTGGTTTTTGTTTCAATTTTATATATATCGTATAGTGTATGTATATAATATTTTGTTCATGCATGAGAATTCAAGCGTTATAATATATTAAAAAACTTTTGATGCGGCTGGCAATTTACAAAAAAAAAAATATTAACACACAACAACAAAAGAGTAACAAAAACATACACAAAAATCACGAAAGCAAAGCTCGGCTGCGGTCGAACTTTTTATACTCTATACATCCTGTGAAATAAATCACTTCCTGCATTCAACGGTGGCATACATTTTTATGGGACTTGCTTCAAATATTTTTTTATCAGCCTGACTCACTATACCAAATTTGGTATGGGAAGTAGGTGTGGTTATTGCCCAATGGTGATAAGTTTCGCACGGGATATTTTTTAAGCTATTTTAACTGTGTGCATCAACAAATTTGGTTCCATTTGTTTCTGACTATAAGTAAAGAATGTCTTAGCCGAGTGAATGCCAAGATTGGTTAAGTTTTATATGAGTTATCGTGTACACGATTCATGTTTAAATCGAATCCGCGATTAACACTGATCATCTATATATACTTATGTATGTATGTATATAGGGTATATATATATATGACGCCTGATTGTGGGCGTTACAAACAACTGTTACCCGGTCACAGATTGTGTAGGGTATAGAAAATATTAAGAATAATAAAGCAACAAAATATAAATATACGAAAATTCTGTATTTTTTGTTGTTGTAAAGCAATATGGTCACCTCATAGCGCAAGCCGCAAAATTTGTGTGACTGTGTGTTATAAAGTGTAATAATACTTTTTTGTTAAGCTTGACTGCTGCTGGTTATATACCATACCAGCATTATTGTTGTCATTATTATTATTATTATTATTATTATTATGTATTACTATTATTATTGAAATACTTATTTTACAAAATTAATTTGTTCAAGTACATGCACATACTTATGTATTAGTACTTATGTATGTATGTATGTATTCATGTAAATACGAGTGTGTAACCGTGTGCAATGCATGAATTGCTTTTAGCATTTAACAGCCTACAGTGTAGCCAATAAGTTTATGTACACTTGCTGTGTAATACATTACAATACAATTAGGCTGACCATACTCGAAATATTCACAATTACTGGTCAATTAATTTGTTTAATTTATTGGGTCAAATATGAAAACACACACGAGTTAAGCACAGTCGTTTCAGCACATTTTATGAAATAATATCTTTTTTTCTTTGTCGAAAAAAACAAATAAGATTCAAAATATTTTTGTTATTATGCGGGGGATCCATGTTTTAACAGAAAATATTGAATATCACTATTTGATTTCTGCGGATACGCTCTTGTGTGCACCTACAATGTCCGAACCCAATACAAAAGGTTAGCATGTGTCCTCAATAAAAGGATAGAGTTGCTCCAAAGTATTAATTTGTGATATCTAATTACTACAGCCGCCATGACCTTAGACAAGAATTTGTTGTTGGATTTGTGATATGCATGAGGCTGTGTCATTTCTTGAGGTTGTCTTGAGGATTGTAAATTCTTCAGCATCAGCTTAATTGGTGTGTACACGAAAAGAAAAGCCCAAAGAGACACTAAATTACAAAACCAATAACACATAAATGCATATGCTTCCAGTATCAGTCTATATACTCGTACATAAGTATGTATGCATACTCCAAAGTGAAAAGTTTTGACTTGTATTCACACTATATTTTCCGAAACCCGCTACAAATAAGCTGAAATATGTTGCGCATGCATATCTGCTACATTTAAGCTCTGTACATGTGCATATTAACGCGTACTGAAGTTTCTTTTGCACTTTCTATTTCAAATCATCAACGCAATTATTATAATTTTGCTCAGCATCATCTTCGGCAGCTTGGTAATCACATACGAGTTTAACTTTACACTGAAAACAATATTTTAAATTAAAATTTGAATTTCACTTACACTTACACGTCCTCGCCACAACTTATACCGTAAATGTATGCAGGTATATATGTGTAAAAGCAAAATCGAAAGATTACATACACACATAAGCAAATATATGTATAAGTACCCAGTAGGGCCAAACCAATCTAGTCCACTAAATGCAACATCTAGTTTCTATATTGGTGATCAACCAATCTAATTATATTATTCATTGAAAATATTATCTTGTAATTCTCGTCTTCTTCATCTTTTAATGGCAAAACTGCCTATGGAGGGCGTAGGCCGAGCTAGTCGCATCTACACTAAATCCATCTACTTTACAATATGTTACACTTGTATGGATTCTGAAATAAGGCAAATGTTGCAAAGATTACTGATGAATGTGAATTATGACTATTCTGCGTTATTTGGAAGAATTTAATTTTCCAATCTATATATAACTGGTTACAAAAATGAAAAAATTATTGTGCAAAAACAAAGCTATCTAATTCCACGGAATTGGTTAGCTTTAAAAAGTATTGCAAAAACGTCATTCTATTAATTAATTGACATTTGATTGGCTTACAAACTATTCCAGAAACATCTATCTGTCAGCTAGTTGAAAAGTTATGAAAGCCTAAACAATTGACTAAACAATTGACTTGCGCCTAGGATAATGTTAAGGAAACTAGTTCGCGATGAGGAAAGACACCAAATGTGGGACTAGTTGAGGTGTTCAGTTAACCAGTTGATCGACGTACTAGAAACCAGTTGATTGCCCTACAGCCCCCATATGAACTTGCATTTAATGCTATTATATTTATCGATTGCATTGAATGAGATAGTAATCGAAGACACACCCACATGCACGTAAGCACACGTACATAGAAACACTCACATAGTCTAGCTATATATTGTACTTGTAGCTAGTAGGTGCTTTTGCATGTTTGTGTATGTTGGAATGCAAGCACATAAACACACACACACACACACACACTTTCACCGACTTCACAGATGTTTTAAGGTAATTTGCTTAATATATCAAAGTATCGTACAATCTGCTGCTACTGCTACTTTGCTGCCAGTTTTTTTTTTTGTTTTTCTTATCATTTTTGTTGTTGTTGTTGATTTTTCTTCTTGCTTCGGATAAGCGCACTTCGCATAAAGAATTAAATTATGTGAGTAGAAATGCAATGAAACGTGCTTTAATATTTGTTTACTAAACGTGGCAAATCGTGATTATCTCTTTTTAGTTACACCAGAGTGAAGTTTTATACTTACTTTTTCCTTATTTTGAATACAATTCGGAATTATACAGTCCTTCATTGTATTACGTACATATGTTCGTAGATTTTATATAAGTTATTGTAATACCAACTGTGTTTAAGTTCAGAGCTGATAGCATTGCATAATGTAAAAAGTTTTGTATACCTTTAGGCTGTAGGCAACTGTTTTCCGCTCTATGCTCAACGGCTTCTATTGACCAAAATATATACATAGATATCCATATTCACTTATTTCCTATTCAATTTATTCGTTCTCCTAGGCATAGGATATTGCATTTGTTAATGTCAAATTATTTAATTTGTATCACTAATGACTCCATTGTTAGTAGCTGAGCTTACAATGACCGGGAGTGCGTTTCACTCCAGCGTTGGTCGCAGGTGATGTATTGCCATGGAGTTGACCGCTGTTATTATTATTAGCCCCTCGTTGCATTCTCGTTATACCCAAACCCTCTACACAGAAGGTCCTACAGTTTTACGCTGAGTCCGAACGGTGAAGTGCAAAGCTTTTCATAAGCAATTTTTATTCTTGTAGGTACATACATTGTCTGACAAGAGGTGGAGTCGTGTAGAAAAATCTTTTTTCTACTTTTTTACTTTTCTGTGACGAGATGTGAACCCCGGACACTCTGCGTAGCAGTCCAACGCACTACCAACTACTCCACAGCCTACTAATCCGTTTCAGAATTACTTATTTCAAAGTTCGCAAGAAAAGTGATAATGTGAAAGCATGTATAAGAAAATTATTAGCACAAATCTATAAGTAAAAGACAATAGCTCCATTTTTGGGCCAAGGACTACTGATATTTCATGGCAATATACGCACATATACGACTACCATACATACAAGCAAATTCTTATATGTTTCTTCATATGTGCAAATGACTAATATAAACACTGGTAGCCAAGCATTTGCTGGTATTGCTTTCCATTTACATATGAAACTTATGACGAGAACAACATCAGAGGCAAGAGAAAACCAATGCATGCAAATAATACATACTAGTAACAATGCAAAGAATAACAAAAATATTACGAAAATATAATACAAAAATATTTTGCTTTTACTTTTGCTTGTAAGTATTTCGATTAAAATGCATATTATCCAAATAATGATTTACACATATGCGGACAGGGTGTGGCGTAGTACAATTGGTTGCAATTGAATTGCAAAAGCTCGAAATCAAATATGAGTCTCTGGAATAAAAGAGCCTACACCAAACTTAAAGTTAGTTAAAGGCATTGTATACAAGAGGAAGCTTTAAGGTTCTGGGGCTGTCATGAACCCTCAGAAAGAAAGCATACACTTAATCGCTCCTATATTCGAGAAGATAAGCGAAAAATTCAAAGACCAAGAAGATGGAGCCTGAGATGATATCAAGAGACTAAATGCAACTGGATAAAGACAGCTCAAGGCAGAGAATATTGGAAACATCTAGAGGGGGCCTATGTTCGACAATGGACGCTGGATGATGATGATGGAACCTCTCAATATTTGAGAACTGTGATCCTATGAGGTAAACTCCAAAGTAATAGGGTGTTGTCTTCAAGCCATATGAAGCCATAAGTATAAAGGAGGAGTAGAAAGAGAAATTAATAGAATAGAATAACAGATTTAGTGTCATAGAGACGTGGTTCTACGAGTTTCTGCGTGAGCCCAAATGAAATATTTATCTAGACCGTATTTGGTACAAGGGCACATAACGATTTTGAGCGCCCCATATAAAATACATTGAAAGAGTGAAGCTCTCTACGTTCTATGCCCATCTCTGTCTTAAAATATATGTAATATGGTTCTAACACTATTCCATAAAATATGAAAAAAACTAATATGCTCTAGGTGTAGTATACCATATCAGCACCTTGTAAATCACAATATTTTCATTTGCGCATCTTGACTTAATGCAACGGTTGATAATATGAACATAAACATTCACAGCAATAACAATAACAATAACAACAACAGCAAACACAAACAAAAATCAAAAAATAAAACACACAAGTTGAAGGACCAGTGTATCTTTTTTACTACTACATGTGTTGGAATATCAACTACAACAACGACGAACGCTATAAAGTATGCAATCATATATTTACCAACAATCAAAATATTTTTTTATTATTGTGTTTGTGCTTGTGTTTGCTGCTTGCTGCTACTTTCCGCGGAAAACATTGAAATAAAGCAAACAAAGTGACCAGGCAATTCATCAAGTATGTGAATATCAAATGTGGGTATGTTTGTATGGTGTGCATATGCCATATGAATTGCTAGCGAAAATGAGAAAATGATATATTGACAATATATAGATGTACGAGTATGTGCATATCTATATTATACTAGTATATGTGTGGTATATGCGAGCTTGCTGGCAACTGCATATCTGGCTGATATATTGCGGTAATTCGCGTTTCCTGCCCGCGTGCACATATTCTGTCTGCCTGCTTGCCTGTCTGTTCATACTCGCACACTTATGGATTCATTTCGCATTCTGCGTGTGCGTGTGCGTGTGTGTGTGTGTGTGTGTTATTTGCCATTTAATGCATTAATTGTGTTTCCTGTAAGTGTCTGTATATGTAGGTAGTTACATGCGTATGCATTTATATTTTATTTTAAACTGTTGTCGCTTATTGTAGGCGCAAGCACGCCCACACACCCACTCCCACACGCACACGCACATACATGTGTCGCACTGTGTACTAGCTGTAATTTTTGTAATGCGGTTACTCTTGAATTTTATTGGTGTCGGTTTTATATCTTCCGCTTTTCTGTTTTTTTCACCATACATTTTGAATGTTGTAAGCAATATTTTAAGTGATTTTTCACATACAAATGCTATACTTAAGTGCATACATGTTTGGAGTGATATTTTTTAATTTAGCTTGTTTTATTTGAACACATGCATACATACTCGTACGTAGTAAACGATTATGTGAATAGTACACAAGCTGATCTGCCGTGCTGGCTTCGGCAGAACATAATAAAGTTTCTCTAGAATTGTGTACTATATTTTGTTTAAATTATTGCACAAAATACAAAAAGAGCGAAAACGCTAAAATTGTAAAAATTTGTACTCAGACTTTTGAAATTACACTTACATGAGTAGTATTTTGACCAATAAGATAACATATACCTCAATAATCAGCTTTTGGTTGTATACCTAAAGCGGTATAATACAGATGCAGTACGTTTATTCGTAGCAGTTCAAAGTGTGCACGAAGTAGTCCCATGACATGTTTACCTAATACTTATATAATTTTGAAACTACACCGTAATTTGACGCTATTTTTAGCATCTAAGAGCTAAATAATGTTATAATTGATAGTAAATAAATATATTTGCGATATATAGATTTTGGTAAGTTAAAAGTGTGTCCCCACCGGGACTTTCCTTTCATTCATGTAGAAATATAACACGCACAACATGAGTGGTTGCGAAAATCTTGGCATAGGCCGTCATAGAGACGATGTTGGGAGAGGCTGTTGTGCAATTAAAAGAAGAAGAAATAAGAAATTAAATGACGTTAATAAATAAAACTCATTGAACTTTACTGCAGGTTTAATCTTTGATGAGTGAAATATAAATTTCCGTAATGGGAAAGTGGGTATGATGTTTATTTGATTTTTCTTCTCTAAATTTTAATTAATATTGTCGGTTTATAAATTTTGTCAAGTATGCAAGTCGAATTCATAAAGAAAATCATATTGTGGAGCAAGAAAATAACTTCGCCAGGTATAAATCTTAAAGAAATATGATCTTAAAGTATTTAGTGAGGGCATAAAACTGTAAAACATACTCTTTATACCTAAAGATCACAATCACAACATAAACTTAAATACAAAACAAAAGAAAACAAATCTAAAAACAACGAAACCAAAAACTGTCAACTTGTCAGAGTAAATAATTTTTATTTGACAGGCATCAAATGTGGAAGACAAAAGGGTGCGGGTAGAGACTAGCTGTTTTTTGGGCGATTGTTACTTTCTTTTACACCACGCCTTTGTCGGAGAAACTTGTTTTGTTTGGATGAGAAAGGAAAAGAATATATAGTCATATTAAACTTTTATATTTGTGTAAGCTGGACTGGGTTTAGCACTGGCAGGCTAAATACATACATGTGAATTTCATATGTATAAATAAACACATACAACAGGTAAACAATCAACACATGTTGCTGTTACTGCACATATTTAGGTATGAACATATTTATGTATGTATGTGTGAATGTGTGAATGAAAAGAAAAAAGCTAATAAAACTGCCTTATTTGTCAAAAGAAGAACCTCTCGCTGACAGTTCTACAAATATGCAGGCAAACAGAATATATGTACAAACAGCAAGGAATTTATATATTGTAGTAGCTATATCACTCACACATCCTTTTTACAGCTTCTACTTTTTTCAGTACTTGTCTCGTTTCTTGATATTTTGTCGCTTGTTTCTACATGTGTGTGTTATTATTATTAACCCAGCGGGGGCTCCAAAGTGATTCTTTGCGTACACTGAAGCGCTTCCCAGTCAGCAGTAAGCACACCATCTTTTTAATAGAGTTCAATTGCCTTTTTCGTTGCGCTAACAGATCGCTCCTAAAAATTATAAGAAGAGTGCATATAAGGAGAGAAAAGTCAGCATTGCTGTTGGGAGCAGATACTTAAAGAAAACTCTCATCTTACTTACTCATAATAATTCAATTATTGAGTGCTTCCTATAAGCATCCAGAAAAACACAAAGTCAACGCGTCCAAAGTTCATCTTAGCGAAGCGGTTCAATTTTTCCCGTTGGGATAACGTATTTTATTCTATACTTCTTCAGTTACTTATTAGAATAGAATGTAGATACTGGGGAGAAATACCTCACCGCCCCCTCTTTCTTTGCAATACTTTTTGGCTTCTGCATATTTTTTTATTCTTTGCCTCTCTGATTTCGCAATTCTTAAATCATTTGCAGTACTTTCAAATGAATAAAATTATTCTTCCATTTTTGTTTATGTAAATAAGAGGAGTCATGACCTTCTTTTTGTGATGTTAAGATTATGCAAATGGAAAAGTAGTTCAGAAAATGGAGAGCTTAAAGGAAATTAATGATGACGGAATTCGATGCCCTCAGGTAACCAACGAAGAAGTATTGACAGTAATTGAATCTTTCTGAAGTTTTAATAGTGGCGATGGTCGAAACCTTCTTAAATATGAGGTAGTATCTACGAAAATGGTGTCTACTCGACACCAGGGGCTCCTTAATCCCTCTATTTGATATGACAGATATTTCAACACAATACTGTTTAAGGTCCGGCTGACCGGTGGCATAGTCTTTTTTGTTATAAAACTATTTCGATTATTTGTTAGTTTTTCGGGAAATAGTTTCTTTTATAATTCTTTGTGCTGAGCGCCTTTTATTTTTTTATTTCTCAAACTAAATTAGCGAATTTAGAAAATATTCGCTTGACAGAAGCGAATGTGTCAAGCACAAGTTTAAAGTAATAACTTTTCGAATATTGTTTTCTTATCTTCTATCAAATATCACTCATACGCCATGCATGTTTCTAATAAACTTTTCCTTTCTTTTACTAGTTTTTCTAAAAAGATTTTGTACAAATTCCCACATTAACGTGTTTTGCAGTTTTGCAGTTTTGCTTTAAAAGGAACTTATACATACATAATAATTGTACTACAATTTCGATGCTATATTTTGTATGTAACACGCCATCATGCGCAATAATTTTCGCTCTCAAGTTATTGTATTAAAGTTAAAGCTCATTATTATTATATAATAATATAATTAATTTTTGATGAACATAATCTGACACTTGCCTTAGTAAGCACGTGCTACTAAACATCCCCCATATTTCTGCTGCTACTGCGTTATTTCAATACTTCCTCATTAAAACATTGACAAAGCTGAGGAGGCGGCTGTAGAAGATTTTTTGTTGGTTTATCGTCTATTTCAAAATACTTTGTTGCTTATTTGATTGTTGTTTACTTGAGCTACTTGATATTGTAGAAGTCAGAGGGAAAACAATTAGTTAGTGATACGTTTCCAGGAGCAGAGAAGAGGAGAGGTATATTTCCATAATTGAATTTATTTTTCCCAACTAAAATATTTTCAAAGCTAATTATTTCCCATTAACGAAATGTGGTTGAAGATTTCTTCGCCAATAGATTGTGAAAATATTTTGTAGTTGTAGTTGAAGAAGTCGTACTTACTTTTATATTTTGGTCATTGAAATAAGCCAATTAATTGTAGCCAGTGGCATGCTGAGAGCTGATTAACGGTGACAAAAGGCGTTGGAAAGAAGAAATATTTAAGTACGGAGATAAATTAGTAGGAAAAGAGATTTGAACTAAGATGGCAAACCTAATGTTGCCCAATATCCAAAACATTGTAATACGAAACTCTTAGAAACTCTGAACTCAAAACGTTTTTAAGCGTGACTGTGGCTGGTGTCAAATAAGTTAATGCGTTGTGCATCGAAGTAGTTATTAAGTAGCAACAAGCAAGTACTAGTGCGACGAATTCTTAACAAAACTTGAGTGCTGAACACAATAAGAAACAACGACCTGCTTGAGAGATGCTATCTGACTCCAATGCTCTCCAAGCGTTAAAATTAAAGACCCTAAGGGCAGCAAATGTGTCAAGCACAAGTTTAAGTTAATAACTTTTCGAATATTGTTTTCTTATCTTCTATCAAATATCACTCATACGCCATGCATGTGAAGATGGGTAAAAATGCATTTAAAAAAATAAATAAAATAAAAATAATGGTGAATTTTATAATAACGCATGTCGTGTGGGTTATATTTGTACATGAATGGAAGGGTCCTACAGTTTTATGCCGAATCCGAACAGCGAAGTAAACAGCAATTTTTACTCTTGTAGGTTTGCCATTGCCTGCCGAGAGGTGTTGCCGTGTAGGAAAATTGTTTTTTCTACTTTTTGATTTTTTCTGTGCCGAGATTCGTTCCCCGGACAGTCTGCGTAGTAGGCCAAAATATGTGGGTGCAAAGTAGGCCAAAATATGTGGGTGTAAAGGGTGCAAAGGACCCACATATTTACATGAAAGAAGTAAGTATTTCCTTAATAAGCAAAACAGACATAAAGCAACAGCAACAACAAGCAGCAGTAGAAAGAGCTACCAGTGCAAAATCCAAAATAAAGTGCTTGGTATGCAATACATTTTTTTCCTTCTTTTAATGCCACAACAGCCCATGGAGGGCCTAGGCCGAGCTTTTCGCATCCACTCATGTTGTGAGTGTTATATTTGTGCATGAAGGGAAGGGAAATTCATGAACGGCATGTAATACATTGCTACTTATTGACGCTGGTTGTTGTATTTAATTGTAATGTTAATAAGTCAATTTGTTTTGGATTGCGTGTACACATCCTTCCTTCCCTCCCTCATTCCTTCCTTCCTTCATTACCTTTTCACATTTGTTAATTTGCGTGTTTCTCCTCTCTCTTTGCTATACGCTCATTTTACAGCTCACACTTTCAGTTTCCTCCTTTAACTGTACTCTGTAAGGTATTAAAGCATAGCAGAGGAAAATCAGGTACAAGGAAGAAGATAGCTAAGGATTGAAGTAGGCGACATTGGAAAAGGCAAACGACACACCAAGAGCAAATGATGTGGTGCGGCGTTGTTCCTGTCGTTGCTGTTGCTGCTGTTGCCATTGAAGTATTGCTAGCAACACAAATTTTTCACGTTTCCTTCCGTCATCATCATTTGAAGATTCTCTTGCTGTTGCTGGCAAT
Organism: Palloptera scutellata; assembly: GCA_958295655.1. Lineage (NCBI taxonomy): Eukaryota > Metazoa > Arthropoda > Insecta > Diptera > Pallopteridae > Palloptera > Palloptera scutellata. The sequence goes on from OY282452.1 coordinate 67,367,608, forward strand.
GACGATGGCGATGACGATGACGACTGCATTAATAGTCCATTAACAGCGCGTATTTAAAAATATAAAAATATTTGAATAATCTGATTGATGTGTGGTTTTTTAGTGTTTTTTTTTTTCAAAAATATCCAGATCCCGAACGGTTATAGCTAGAGCCAAGGAACAAGTTTTTTTTATCGTTAGTCGCCTTAATGCACATATGCAGATGTTTATTTGAAAGTTAAGGCGTCAGCAGCAGCAGCAGCAACAACAGTAACACCATCAAAGAAACTGAAGAAGCTTATGACTGACTCTATACTGCTGACATTGCATGTGACAGACAGTGATTAACTTATTTTGGTGGTTTAAAGGATACAGTTGACTAAAATGATATAGCTGTGATTCGAGTAGCTCACACACGCTTCTGTTTGTTTGAGAATATCTAAAACGGTATACAATTGTATGTTTGTATGTATGTACATAAGTATATTTAATATTCTTAAAGTGATTGAGCTTTAAATTAAAATTAACACGTTTTACCGAGTAATGAGGTATGAATTATTTCTTTGCTTAAGCTTAGTACGAGAAGAATAAATTATTCTATTTGGATACCAGTAATGAACACCATTAAACTATTACATGTAATGGTGGCAGTAATAATTAATAACAATTTTATAGCATTAGAAAGGCTATACTGCACTTCGACCAATGTTGATCTATGAATTAAGATTAGTGCAATTTAATTTAATTTTAGCATGAATTTATGGGCAATTCCATCGAACTTTGGCTAAAATTGGTTTAAGTGCAGTTTTTCGTTTCGAAGAATTTTTGTATTCTGATAAGAAAACTTTTATGATTAAAGAATGTTTTGAACGCTGAATCATTTTGCGTGGTTACAAAATGCAAATAATGGCAATTAAAAAAAAATGCAAGTTTGTGTGTTTTTTTTATATTTTAGGAACACATCTCGTCATAAGCATTTTATGATGCCTATAACGTTTTAATTATTCTCCCAATCAGTTTACAATGTTTGGCAAAAATTTTGCTTTTTCCAAAACCTTTGCTTTGACATGCGTTGATTCAAAAAATGTAACCTTACACGGAGTTCACCTTAAGAAGAGAATAATTAAAAAATTATCCAAATTTTGTGGGTACGCGGTGAATCCGAATCTCACTTACTTTTTTAAAGAAGATGCTTGTGCTTTATCTTCACCTGTCTTTGCACCTCCATCTGTCGGTCGGAGGTACAAATAAAATTGATACGGTAACTGCGAGGCTGAGATTAAAAGCAAAAACGGCGCGAGTTTTGTTCAGAGCGAAATCACTAATGTAGTGAAATACGTTTCACTTTTGTTTTTTAGAGTTGTTCTGCCCTAAAAAGAGTTAGTTATGATTATTAACAGTTTTACACTTACACTTTTTTCTCTAACTATACACGACTAATTAAATGCTTTGTGAATTATTGAAGAAAACTCTGAAAAGTAAACCGGATGTAGTCAACGGCTATCGTAGAGAACCTTTCCATATACTTTGATTATCCACTCAATTGATGTTTCACTATAGTTTTCGCGTACCACATCGTACTTGAAAACTGTTCATGTTCAAGTGCTGGTCATGAATATTCAAATAAGAACAATGTTTGTTAGTTATAAAGGCGTTATCCTCACGTCATCAAGAACTATCAAATGGAAGATAATTGAACAAAAAATGAATTAACGTACATACACATCTTCAATTTTTCGCCGCCGAAGGAGGGATCATCAGCTATAATAGGATACATTTATATGACAGCTATGAAAACAAATCATTGGACTTTGTTTAAATTTGTCGAGTATATAAGATATCTATCGCAGTAACAAAAGAAACGCGCATCCCAGCTTTTATTTTAACAATGCCTGGCACCACTCTCAATTAAAAAAATGTATGTTATGTCAAATTCTCAATTTTGTCCCATAAAACCGAGACTTATTTCTATATTCCCGTATTCAAAATTCTACCTTTCCAAGGATATACTTACTATATTTTCGTGAATATTAATGGTTTAAATTAGAAACAATTTCACATAACCTTTTTTGTTTACCTTTTCACTGTTACTCTTCTTCTTATTTGCCTTCGTCCATACTCACTGTCAAAATTAAAATCTATGAATCTATGATTTGGCTACACTTTTTTATCCCGGTTATAATTCTTCGCAACGATAGATATCGCCGCGATATAAGCTCATACAGGGTTAGTTTCCAGTACAAAAATGTTTTTTAGCCGGTTACGCGACAAATGAAACACGGCTAATGTCGTTGAATTCTTAACATTTCAATTCAATTAATACCAAGTGCCTACACCTAAAAGAAAGAACCATTTATAGTACAATACCTTATACGTACTTAGTTTTAAATTATCATTTAATTAGTTGTACTAAGCTTAGTCAACAAAATATCAAAAAAACACACAAAGATCAAAGTCAATACACGCAGACTAAATAACAATTATTTTGGACGTTTTATAATCCAGAAAATAGGGATGGGAAACATATCGATATTTGTCGAAATCATCGTCAAGCTGTAATATCGAAATCTATCGACTATCGACTATCGTTTGTTGGCAACGATAAATATCGATATTTAATATAATAGAATATACTTAAAAGCTAATTTATTTTGATTTATATTTTGCGTGTATTTGATGCAACACTGCCATTAATTTGTTCTTACCTTTCGCCTTCCTTTTTTCTTGTTTTTGGTGATTTTAATTGTGAAATTTTGATGGCTGTAATTAGTTTTCGTCTTTGTGAATGGTATGGAAAAGCCATCATTACAGCATATATTAATTCTCGATTTATTTCCATATTTGTAAGAACATTATGGATTATATTTATAAAAAAGGAACGAAAATGCGCTAAATAATTTAATAAATGTTAAAATTGTTTTTTCTATATGTATTTTTTGTGCTCTCATTATTTTCGAAAATTTCAAATTTATCTCGGGTATAGAGCTGGAACTTTTTAGGTTGTCCACGTTGTGACTTTTCATTAATTTAAAAAAAAATTATAAAGGCGTTATCCTCACGTCATCAAGAACTCTCAAATGGAAGATAATTGAACAAAAAATTTTCGCCGCCGAAGGAGGCATCATCAGCCATAATAGGATACATTTATATGACAGCTATGAAAAGAAATCATTGGACTTGGTTTAAATTAAGCCATATTATTGTCAATACCAATTAATTTGTACTCACGAAACAATGATAATTTCCGCTCAAATCGTTCTCTTGTAACAAACAATTAAAATTTATTTTTGATTAATTTGTCAAAAGTATCGATATTTATTTGGGAGCTCCTGGACTGTTTTTCCCCATCCCTAGCAGAAAACTATAGACGTTGCTCTGGTATGTAAATAGATTTATATACATAAAAGTTGAGTATGGTATGCTGTGCCAAATATGTGCATATATTAGGAATATGTATAATTTAGAAGCATATTTGCCTCTAAACAACACGAAACAATTTCCATTATGAAAAAACTCAACTCAAAAACTGATGCAATTGATCGGAATCTAAACACTATTCGTATTTATTTAATTTTGTATACGATCAATAAACTTTCACTGTATGAGTATGTTGAAATATGTACTTATTAGATTCACGTAGGTACGCGTACTCTCAAGAAATTGCGTCATCTAATTTCCGATGGAATTTTGCAGCTATACCCGTTTTTTTTTAATTGCTTATCGCTCGTTCATATTTAAATACTTATCAATCAATTAGGCTCCCTCTCTCTACAAAAGAACTTACGAATGAATTAAATTAACAATCTATTGGAGGGCTACATTGTTATCAATGAATGATTGGGCCGATTTTTGTGTGTTTTATTTTAGCGTCTTCTGATTACATTTGAAATAAGTATGTATACATAATTTTTACTGCAGGAGGTGCACTGAGAGAAAGCCTTTCGTAAAGAAAGCAATGGCTTTAAAAAAAACTCTGCAAAATTGTAATTCTTTCTTGCTTTCGCTCTAAGCAGGGTACGGAAATCCGTTTTCTTAAACACGGTACATATCGTTGAAGAGCTAGAGATTTGATGTCTGAAACAAAGATGTTCCTGATGAAAAGATAAAAACTTTTTGCTTTTACATCGACACTCCATGGTTACTCCCACTACATAGTTACTCTGACATTTAGAGAGTTTTAGTAAATTTCAATATATGTAGATTGTAATTTGGAAATTCTGTTCAAAAATTGTACTTAATCCGTCAAGAATGGTAAAGGGGTAGACTTTAACTTTCTTCAGCAAAAATGTTCAACATAACAAACTCTTTCTTTTTTTTAACTCTTTTTATTTATAATTTTATGATGTAACGAAAATTTACGAAATGTGAAATGCCAAACGAAAGATTGAGACCAACTGAAATTAGCCTGAGTGCTGAGATGGCGGCAAAATATGCTTAGTGACCTTATGCTTCCCTCTTTCTTCCCCTATTGAATATTCGTATCATTATCACTCTTCATTTCGATTGTATTTTTTTTTTTTTCTGATCTTAAATTAATTAACACTGTACAATATTTTTCAGTGCCGTTAAAGTTTAATTTGTGAATTATACTTAGTAGCAGCATATAGTGTTAAGAGATAAAGACTCATGCGGCGGCGCGCGCAAAGGATCCAACGACGATTTTAAGCCGCTGCTGCTGCTGATAAGAACAGCTCACGAAAGAATTAACATACTTCACATACATAAGTACACAACCAGTAGCGCAAAAAGAAAAAGTTTAATCGATTCAATTCATTCAGTAGATTTCGAGCAACAAATCGAAATTGAAACGCGTTTCTTCCGTCGTCGTCGTGTAGTTGAAAAAGTGAAAGAGTACCTGAAAGTTTACTGTACGGAAAGAAAATTGTGTAAAATAATATTTCGTCCTAGAAAAATATTGCAATGCAAGAGAAAAATCACAAAAATTTATTGAAACTAAAAAAAGCGCGTAATATTATAAATAAATAACTTGATTTGAAGAAAAGACGAGACGAGACGAGACGAGACTGGACCGCGAACAGCGTAACTACATAAATCCAGATCCAGAAATCGGAATCAGAGTCGAACAAGTATACATAAAGATATTTAAGTGTCGCTCGCTAAAATTTGAAATACAATGAAGTGGCACTTGTGGCAAGTGCTGATAAGCGGCATTTACTCATTGCTGCTCACTGCGGCAAAACCCACATCAAAAACAGCCATAACAACAACGGTGCCTACTGCCGCTACACCATGGAGCCATGGCTATGATTTATGGGAGCATGTGAATCGCACGTGTCTGTCACATGAATGCAGCGAAATCGTGAATCTGCAACACTTGCAACGTTTGCAGAGCAACATGAATCCTGCAGTAAATCCTTGTGAGAATTTCCATAAACACGCATGTGGGAATTGGCAGCACAACGAACAAAAGGGCGGCAGGGACGCAGGCACTATGAAGAAAGTGGCAGATGAAGTATTGACGGAAAAGTACGTGCAACTGTTTGAGCGTGGCATAAAGGAGCAAGAGCGGGAAAAACGAGCTGTGCAGCAGCACGAGCGAGATGCGGTGTTCGAGAAAATGCTGCGGTACTATCGTGTGTGCAAAGGGCAGGGAACGCAGCTCAGCTTGAGCGGTTACTACGAGCAGCTGTGCGCCGAAGGACTCTCCCGTATGCGCAGCACCAATTGGATTGAGATGGTCGCGTTTCTTGGACGCTTTGGCTACAGTGGGCACTTTCTGCAAATGCATGTGGAGCAGAGTAATGCGAGCTCCTATAGTATAACAATATTACCGCATAATGTGCACAGGCACGTGAATCTCAGTGCTGCGATATATGAGCTGCTCAGGGAGCATACGCAGCAAGAATATGCCACACTAAACAGAGAGTTTCAAGTGCTTGAATCCGATCTGGAGCAAATTATTGGTGGTATTTGTACCGGGGAGGAAAATGACACTGATGAGTGCGATCGGCGTGAAACGCTCACGTTCGAGGAGTTGCAACAGCGAAGCAGCGATGTTGATTGGCAGCAATTCATAGGCGTCCAAATGGATCGCGTCATGCGCGAGAGTGACATAATCGTAGTGGATGACTTCGAAATGCTCCAGAAGTTGGCGCGTTACTTAAATGCAGCGGAGTCGAGTAACAGCAGTTTGTTTTTCCTATATTCGCTAGCAAGGTTTCTAAACTACATGGAACAGCAACCGTTCAATATTACACAAACGGGAGCCAGCAGCTACAGTTGCATGCGCCACATGCGTAAAGTGCTCTACATACCGATGACGTATCTGTATGAGCGCGCTTACTATAGCCACGTGCGTGCGGATAGCGATCATGTGATCCATAGTATATTTGAAAAACTTAAGTCAGAGTTCTCGCTCACGCTCTCACAAAACCGCATGCAATTCTCAGGCGATACGCTAGCATATCTACAGCAGAAACTTCATGCGCTGCGTTTGAATATTGGCAATTTACCCAAAGATGTGCCTGCTCAGTTCTACGCTGATAATCTGGCGAATTTAAATATCAGCGATAATTTCTACTACAACCATCTGCATGCGCTGCAGCATGTCTACGTGCAGCGTTACCGCCTCGCCGATATGCAGCTGCAACCACAGCCCCCGCAGCAGCTACTTAAACGCAATCCCTTTCACTCGTTTAATTTGCATATGCCCGATTTCCCCGATAATATCGTTGCCACGCCCTACTACTTCTGCCTCAGCAATATGATAATATTACCGCATGCCTACCTGCAGACTCCCTTCTACGATGCTGAATTCTGGCCTGTGCTGCTTTACGGCGACTTGGCCACTACTTTGGGCCATGAGCTCATACACGCCTTCGACAATAAGTTCATTGAATACGATGCCATGGGCAATTTAAATGAACTCTACAGCAAACGAGTTACGGCAAATACAAACTTCTCTCGAAATTTCATATGCTTGAAAGAAGGCACCGAATATGTTTCGGAGCGCATTGCCGACATTAGTGGCACTCGCTTGGCTTTTAATGCTTTCCTGAAGGACCGTGAATTTCTGCGGCGCAACGGCAAATTGTTTTTCGTACAATTTGCGCAATTCTTTTGTGGCCGTGAGAATTGGGTGGACTTTCAAACGAAGGATGACACTCATGATCTCGACAGTCTGCGTTTGAATTATACGTTGGCACATTTGCCCGAATTTGCTGAGGTTTACGGCTGCCCTGCAGGCAGTACAATGAATCCCGAAACGAAGTGCGAAATGTGGTAGTCAAAGGAAGGCGACATTTTTGAATTTAGAGTAATAATTAAAATTAAAGAAAAATTATTTGTATTCTACTCGTAATTTATAGGTAATTTGGCAGGAACAAAATCAAGTTTGAAGCCAAAATTTTAGGTAACATCTATAGTGGAAAGTCTTTTATAGTCATAGCTTAAGTTTGATTTTAACCTGGAAATTAATTTTACTTAACATGAAATATAATGCAAAATTATTTAATTCTTTTTTGTAGTCATAGCCTAAGTTCCTTTTTTTCTTTAATTATATGGAATATTTTAATATGTGTATAAGGTACTTAAAATCAGTTTAGCATTAAGGTGTAAATATCTTTGACTTAAGTGTATACAAATTTAATTATTTTTATTTATGTAGCAATATATTTTAATTTTTTGGAGTTTATTATCTTCAATTTTGAATTAAAACAATAAAAAAATTTTAAAAATTAAATTATCTCCTAAATGCTTCTCACATTTAGTCTCCTATAATTTCAAACTCTTTTACAGTCACGAAGACAAAAGAAAGAAAAAGGAGGCAGCATCGAGAAGATTAAGAAAACTAATATAATATGATTCGATTTGTTCGATATGTTGTGAGCTAATCCAGTGAGAGATGAGACGCCATGTAAAATGTGTCGGAAAAGAACATCCATACTGTTAGTGATTAGAAAAGCTTGTAAATCAGTACACAACTTCAGACAGAGGGAAGCCAAAGCAGGCATCTTTACAGACAGTTAAACTGCTGCCTAGGCTATAGATTCCTTGTAATGCAGAGAGGAGCTGGCTCTGCATGTGGGAGAGGGTCCCATTGCTCTGGACTGGATTCAAGGTCACACGAACATTGAAGGCAATGAGAGAGCACTATAAATTGTTGTTATTTCTTCGCTGCAAGTATTTTGAAGTTTTGCACTACTCCTGCCCCCTGCAATGGCATATCCTGAACTTTTCAGCATCCCCCTTATGTGTTTCAACGATACAACAGCCCATCCATTTAAATATTGCCGATTCATTGCTTCGTCATGTTTTCAATAGAATTTTTGATTTTCATTATAAATAATACAGCATTTTTTGCTTATAAACAATAAATATCAATAAATCAAATAAATACGTAAAGATGCTAAACTTTAAATAAATTAAAACGTAGAATTCTCGAAATACAATGCATAACAATTACAAAAACAAATGCATTTAACAAAAAAAAAAAAAAAAACAATGTTTTAGCTCTTGTTCGTTTTGCAATTAATCTTTTGAATTTAAACCACAGAGTGTGTTCTGGGTTCTTTTTGTTATTTCGCTGAGTTATCTCTTTTTTGGAGTACAGCAGGCACATTATCATAAATTATTAACCCGAAGAAATTTTTTGTGATTTCTTACGATCAGGTTTTTAAAATTAGAATCAAAGAATAATTCAAAAGTACATAAATTTCAAAACAAATAAAATAAATTGAAATGTTTTGGTTTCCAAAAGACAAGAAACTCTTATCAGTTTAGGCTTTGAAAATAGAGAAAATTAAATAAAACTAGAAACAAAGGCGAGTTTAAATTTGGAATGACCAGGTGCGAATTACGCGACCTAAAGGAGCTGTTGATTAAACTAATTAAGGAAGTTGGCGAAATCTAAAATATTCCTTGACTAAGCGAGGAGAAAGCATCAAGAGCTTATGCCTATGGCCGTGCATGTGAGGCCCTCATGAGCAATTTTGTCTCAAACGTCAGTAAATATCCATTTACTAACTTTTAACCCTTTTTAAGGCTCCGATTTAGCAATTACAATGAGTGATATGGCATTGGGTCGTATGAGTAACTTTAAGTCAACTTGGCGAGTCCACGAGTACATGCAATACCTATTAAAATATGGTAGAGGCCCAACAAAAAACTACTAATTAACTTTTTCCTCTTTGCATATCTGGCAATCGAATGTGACATCCGGTAAATCATGTTGAAAGCGTGAGGAAGTCAAAGCTTATCGATGGAATATACAAATTCTTTTACGAGAAAGTTGTTATTTTATAGAATCGCCGCCACGTGAAAACATTAAGAGTCTGAGAGTGAAACTTGATTCAAGTTTGCATTATCACACAAACTATTACATACATATTTTTATTACAAACTTATTTCTAAAGTTTATACTGAAACATAAAAACGTTTCAGCACAAGCCTTCTGACTTATGTAATTTTTTATATACATATCAGAGAAAATTCTTAGAAAATTTAAATATTTATTACTATTCTTCCAAGGACAGTAGTAGGACCAACGAATAAAGAACGAAGTTAATGAAAAATGCTACTTTACCTTTTATTATTAGTTAATTTACCTTTTGAATGCAAAAAACAAAAACTTTAGCCAATTACTTGATTTAAGTTCTTTCATATTTTTCTATGATAACAACAGCAGCCAACATTCTGTCTGACTTTCCGCCTGTCTGCGCACCAAGAACTAGCTCAAGAATACATAGAGCAAAACATACTCGTAATAAAATGCATTCAATACAGAAAACGAACGCTACAAGAAAGAACTGAAGTAAAAAGCCTCAAGACAAGTCAATATTTTTAACAAACTCAAAACAACAGGAAAAGGCAAATTTAAAAACTTGCAGGATATCCAGGCATATCCAGTTGGAAAAGTTTAGGCTATTGCTCAGATCGGAAACATAAGCGTATAGAATATCGCAATATCTTACACTGTTCAATATGAAATAAGTACACATGTACATACAAAGAATAAATAAGCCCTTCTGCAGTCTCTACTACTTTAGTCCCTACTACTCCACTCCTCTTCTCCTTTCATTTCTCTTCGGCAGAAGAAGAAAATCTGCTTGGTTATGGTGTGGAATCCAATCCACATTTATTACACAGCAAATGCATAATCTGCCAAAGCGCTGAAACCTTCAATGATTAATATATGGACGCTTCTTTTTACAACTGGGAAAATGTTGCCTAGCTACAATAGCATGAAGATAAAAAACACCAAGAAATATTTACTTTAAATGATGCGTAAAAGTTTTTCTTTTCCCCAACATTTTTCACGGTGACTTTCTGTGGTTTCGCGGCAGGAGGGTGGTGGCTGGTAATTCTGGTGGTTTCAAATTGCGGCGTCATTATGGCGAATCGCGCGAGCGACAACGAGCACGAGAGCGGTTGATACTGAATGCGATTTCGATTTTTAGTACCGTTTCAAGAGGACAGGAAAACCGAAACGTACAGAAATGTATGTATGTAGTATGCAAGTAATTTAATATGCAAACGAAAGAAAAAAAATTCAATAAGTTAAATAAATTTCAATAAGTTGTACTGCTCAGCTTCTGGCAGATTGCACGCTTTCATATTTCTCTTCTTTTTTTTTTAAATTGCTCGTTAAGTGAAAGTTAAATAAAAGTACAAAGTTGTTGTATCAAAGTTGAGACTGACGTCATAATAATTTGAGCTGCATTCAAGTAAAGATTTTTCACTTTCTTTCTTGTAAGCAAAATTTGCTTAAGATTTAGCTCTTAATTTTCTTTGAATTTATTTGTACACACGAAAATTTCACATGAGCTGCACTCGAAACTAATAAACAAACAATTCTTTTAGCTTTGTGAATTAATTTGTATTTATTGAAGCTTTTTCCTTTTTAAGCAAATTAATATTACAGTCATACACCGGCAGAGAGAAAGCGTCTCATCAAGTTGTCGGAGCAATCATCATCGTATACAAAAAACTAAATGCACAGTGATTAGTTTTTTGTAGTCATTGCTCATGTCTCAGCGTCTTGTGTTAAGACGGAGGGCTTATAAAGTGTTAATATTATGTGTATGTTGTATGTCAATTGCCGAATTTGCCCATTCTAACTCCTGCTGGCAGGAGTTATTCTTCGCTTGATCTCAAGCATGACATTATCGTTGGTGTTGGTGCTGCTTCTCGATAAATAAAATCCTTGACGACCTGATTGTATAATTGTCAACATTAACATTTTGTGCGAGACGTCGTGACTCGTTGTTCGTTGACTCAAGGTTCTTCGTTTTATCCTTGTTCATCACTAGAGCCACTCGACGAGCCTCATTTCCCACATTGGAGAATTTAGCGCTTACTGCGCAACCAATTTCAACATTGGCAATTGCCTCTGGTATGAGGGCGCATGGCTTGGACTTGGTTCAACTAATCAACAGCCCATCGGATTTAGATAGGCAATAAGTAAGAAATCATATAAATATTGAAAATATCGAATATTTATTAAATATTGAATAAATGTAAATACTAACTTTTGAATGAGTTTTAACGTACTGCCTTTTAAAAGAGTTTTAAACTTTTCAAAATCAATTAAAAATCATTACACTTGCGTCTTTTCATACCATAGACATGTTCATTTCTTTTTTGATTTCCTTTTTGTTGTTATATTTTTAAAGTGCATTTTAAATAAAAAAGATTACAACCACAAAAGACTCGAATGAGAAAAATTTCACCACTTGAACTACAAATATTTATTTCTTTTTTTTTGTTTGTATTTTTATTTTACAAGGCATGAAATTTATTTTTTTTTTTTCAGGGAACGCGTAAATTTTTAATTGAAAAATATTAAATACTTCCATACGATGTGATAAAGTGGATTTTACACACATACATACATACCATACACACAGGCACAATTCATTGAATACACACACACACACACACACACGCACAAACACAATCAGTGTTGTCATTCAAGCATAATACGAGTGGAGTACGCTTTTAAGCCATATTACTACATACATATGTATGTATTACCAATAATAACACTAGAACAAAGTGAACAAGTAGCAGCACTGCAAATATTGCTATATTCAGCTTCAACACTTTAACCCAGAAACATGGCTTGGCCGATCGGTCTCTTAAAAGTGATTATGATTATGCTTATGTTTTTCTTTTTAGGCAGTTTTTACTTTCACTTTGTAAAAAGCAAATTTTGTATAGGAGCCCCCTGAATGGTGGAAGACAGGTTGGGAGTGTGTACGCGAAAAATGTTGGAGACTGAAATTTAAGTGAATTCGGTCCTATATTTCGACCCACATGGTCCAAAGAACGTAAGTATACAACGCTAGAATCGATTATATTACGAATGCTTGATTAACCTGTTCCAATAACAATAATTTTATACAATAAGCTGCAACTCTTAGCTGGTCTCGGTATCTACTTTTTTTGCTGGGTAACGTGCATCAGTAAGCGCGTATATGCTACTTATGCTACCATATCACTGCCGCTGTCGACCGCTATCACGTGTTTTAAAAAGTGCGACCAGATTAATTTTCATATTGCAATTTCTGTTAATAAATTAATAAATTTAATTTTCATTCCTCTTACTTTTTTACTATATGAAGCTCGCCAATTTTGTTTTTGTAAGTCTTCGATTCTTTTTTCCAAACGCAGCATAAAAATGTAATAAATATTTACGTTATCGTTTCTGTTTCTGTTATTTTGGTTGTGGGTGTAAATTGCTTTTGTTGTTGTACATTTTTAAAATACGCAAAATTGACATACAAAGGATTTCTGTTCAGTGTTTTTGTTGCGGTTTAAATTGAAAATGAGAATGGTGCTCGTTTACATGAGAGAATACCCTTTTTTTATTTTGGTAAAGAAAATAATTTCACGTTTTTCAATTAATGCAAAAGTAAAAAAACCGAAGTTACATTTTCGCACTGCAGCCCAATTACTTAATGTACTTTTGCATTTAAACAAATGTTATCTATTAATTAAGGGTATCTTCACTTCACTTGATCCAGAGTACCGGCAATTACGTCCCGGCCTTTCTCTATACTACAAGTCGTATCGTTCAAACATATTCGTAGATGCAGCAAGGAGTTCTGAAGTAACTTTTCAAACATTGTGGATTTTCTCTACGAACAATTTTCCAAACGAACAATTGGAAATAATCGTATAAATAAGCAAATTGTATTCCCGGAGAAAAGACACCAGGTGAATATGATAGTCATACATCGGCAGAGAGAAAGTGACCGATCAAGTTGCCAGAGAAATCATCGACGAAGATATACGAAAAACAAAATCAAAAGTGAATCGCCCATCCGTGGTTACATTCGAAATCCCTGTGCAAAGCAAAGAGAGTTGCTGCTCTCAAGCATCAAGGTGCAGATGTCCTCTCAAGAGGAATACAATACATCCTAGTCGCCACACATATACCAATTTGGTTCAAATTGTGTTGGATGTTGGAATCGAGATGTCAATGCTGGTGCTAATAATCAAAGATGCATACCATATACTTAAAGATAATATTCAAAAAAAGAGCATTTGTGTTTACTTTGCGTTTTCGTGTCAATAAAGAGCGAAAGCGTTCAACTCTACAATGTATGGTATGTACAATGTTTTGAATGAGTTACTTGTGATTGTGATGCATTACTATTTATAGTTTTACAGTTTTACAATTTTATTAATTTTATATTGAAAATAATTCATTTTGTGCGTCGCAAAAAATAATAAAAAAGGTAAGCAATTTATTATTTAATAAATGGGGGAGGAGGGATCAGTGTTTTGTTTTTGCTGTCGGTTTTTTATGGCGTTGCATTTACAAAATATTTAATTGAACTGTGAAAACGTTTTGTTTTCGGAATTTACGTTTTTATGAATTTGTTTCTTTATACACAATTTATGAATTTAAATTCAAACTTATATACATAAGCATCCGAGGACTTTTGACAAAAAAGGATATTTCGATGTCACATGAATGAATCAACACCTACCTACTAGGTGTAAGGGCTTTTTCATTTGTGGGTACATAAATATTTACTACAATATGTACAAACAAAGTAATTTTTTATGATGTTACAAAGTTTATGCATTTCAACTGTTTCTATTCAACTATTTCATTTGATAAATTGTCACGGTTAATTGCATTTTTATTATTTAGCCGAATAATTTAGTTTTTTTGAATAGAAATATAGAAACTATAAAGGCCATCCTCAAAAATGTCTACGATTCCAAAAAAAATTTTCAAAATTCAAACCAATTTGCTCTTTATAATCAGAAATAGATGATAAATGTTTTCAGTCATAGATCGGTACATGAAGATCGTTTCAGAAGATCTAATATTTTTGTTTTCCCAGCGCACGAGGCTGTCAGATCAATATGAAAAATATTTCTAAATGCAGGGAGTGCAAAAGTCAGAAAGAGCTAACAAGCTAATAAACTGGAGCAAAATCAAGGGATTATCACTCAAGGAAGTAGTATCGCAGCCATTTAGTTTTGTCTATTTGCTACTTATTCTACTTATGACGGGAATACAAAATTATTCTCTATTATGATTCTCTCACTGGACTCAGCACTTAATCTTACGTCCATTTACATTTTCCAGACAGATGGATATTCCTGGGATTTATTCCAAAGATAGCTTTAAAATTCGAAGGATTTCGCTAAAGACCATATGAATATAAATTACTCCTCTAGAAGGCTTGTCGTCAGAGTCGAAAACAGCACATGGTTAAAGTCCTGATTAGAATATGAGAAGCAATTGCTTTCTTTATTTCTTATTCAACTTAATCATAAAATTACAAAATGTTTGGCATGTTTCCATTAACTCAATTTTGATTAAATTTGCTTTTACTGCTTATCTACAACGTCGCGCTTGTCGACATGTAGACATTATGAATTTGATTAAATATTAATGCCCGTAAATACAGGTTCATAAAATTGTGCATCATCATAGTATTACGTATTACGAGGTAGGAATAATTTATATATATTAAATACATATAAATATGTAAAGGGATTTTCAATATGGATTTATTACTATTTAAACACAATACAAACAAAACAAAAAACAGTTGAGATACCGGGCTAAAATTTATTGCAGGTTTAAGTATGGAATTCGATTTCGCTTATATGACTATCGTGAGCACGTTTGCAGATATCGATTCTTTGGGGACAATTTTCCACCACTCTCCAACGCATATCGGCCGAAACGTTGGTAATTTCGCGTTCGCTCCTCCTGAGCTCCTCCGTTGTTGACTTGTTAGTTAACGTAACCCCATAAAAAGAAATCCAACGGCTTTAAGTCGCATGAGCGAGATGGCCATTCGACCGGACTATTTCTTGAATAGATCAATTGTTTGGCCAGCTGTGTGGCGTGTAGAACCACCTTGTTGGAATCACATGTCACTGATTGCAAGTCCATCCAATTTTTGCCAAAATTAGTCTTCCGACATGAAATCCATACCATATTGCCACTTTTTGTGGATACAATGTAACCTCTTGAAGCACATGTGAATTTCATGCTGTCCAATAGCGCATATTTTGCTTGTTGACAAAGCCTTAAGCCAAAAATTTGTTTCATCGTTGAAGATGATTTTTCGATGTAATTCAGGATTATCTTCAAACTTAAAGTTGCGACCACCGACTCGTCGTCACTTGATCGTTCGTCAACTTGAATGACGTGTTGACATTGCCAGATCATAAATTTAAGAGTGCATTTGTATTTAAATACAAAATTGTTATCTCCCTATTGAAAACCCCTTTATGCATCACGTATGTTTAAAAAGACCTCTCAATTTTCAGCGATTCAGTTTAAATGATAGGCTGACCTTATACATACTTATTTATTGTAAATTCATAGAAATTTTGCATATACAGCCTACATTGTATGTTCATATGTTCATTCATACAAATGTAGGTATATTTGTGTGAAGAAAACAATTAAATCAAGTCTTATCAGCAAAACTTATTATATTAAATTCGAAAAGAAAAATGTAAGCACGTATTTGATATAAATATTTGAATACGAACACATTAAAATAAATTGTTTCATTAATTTCATATATTTCCCTTTTTATTATGTCAACATACATACATACGAACATACATACTATGTACATACTCATACCAGCATATGTACATATCAACAAATTCGTACAATGTATGTATACTAGTATGTATGTATTTATAATTATATTAAATTCTTTATATGCACCAACATATGTATAACATTTTTAATCATTAAATTAAAATTCATAATTAAAAAAAGAAAAAATCTAACTGCTTTTGAAAGTAACGTAGCATTGTAAAAGCTCTTTAGAGTTCAATGACAAAAATAAATACTTTATATGTACAATGATACTGCATTGCCTTTTCATGTACGTATTTGCAAAATATGTAGCATGCGACATTTTGTCTGTATCCTCCCATGCAAATGAATGCAACGACTACTTAGTACAATACGTACAATTGCTGGGCTGGAAAGCCTAATGGAACAAAACAAAGAGTATACCATATGTACACATATTTTAAAGGGGCTGCAATTCGCTCAGCAACGTTTTACGGTTCGTTCTTCACAAGGCATTTATGGGCTAACCAACGAAATAGTTTGTTTTACACTGAAAATAAATACAATCGCGTTGTATCGGACACTTCGCCGTTCGGATTTGGCATTAAACTGTAGGTCCATGTTCCTTCCATTCATGTACAAATATAACACGCACAAGATGAGTGGATGCGAAAAGCTCGGCCTAGGCCCTCCATGGGCGTTGTGCCATTAAAAGTAAAGTAAAGTGTTTAAGTGTACGCATTATTGTTTAAATTGGATGTCCAACGATGTTTTGTTGTAGAATTTGGTTTACTCTAATCTAAGTGCTAATGTTCTTGCCTTTAGTGTAATCTTTACTGGATGCTGATATCCCCGTAATATTTATTGTTGTTTGTTTTGAGTTACCCCTTTGTATTTGTAGTTTGTTGTGTGTTGAATGGGTTTTTGATGATTTGTTGAGAATGTTTATGTTTTTATACCCTACACACTCTGTGTACAGTGTATATTGGTTTTGATCGTTTTCGATACACCGTGTAGACGATAATCCGAGTTAAACCCAAGTAATCTTAACCAAACTTTGTATAGAATTTTTGCAAAAAAGAAAAGGCTAAGTTCTGAATAAAATAAATCGGGCGTGGTAGCTCCCATATAAGAAAATTTTTTAAGAGAGATATTGAAGAAAATTCTGAACACAATATAGGCAAGTTTGGTACACATTATTGAAATAGCCTCTTAAATAATTTCTGTAAAAATTGTTAAGATCGGGCAATAGCCAATCGCTACACTCCTTCGACGACAATACCACCTTCTTCTAATTTTTAACCTTTTTTGTATAGAGTCAAAACGAAGAAAAAATAGTTAGCCAACCTGGTATTTAATTTGTACAGTCAAGTGTTAATTTCTCAACGTCATTATTCTTAAGTCCTGTTTGATCCAGGAAGTTTAGCATTTCAATAAAATTTTTACTAATGTACGAGTTCTAGCTTTAACTGTTTTAAATACAAGTCTCTTAATTTAAGTAGTAAGTTTAATATTAAATTTCTTATATTGAAGTTGAATAAAAGCTTTTTACAGCAGATTGTCAAGAAGAACATCACTATCGTGACAACATAAGCTTAACATTAACATTTTAGTTTAACATTGAACACTCTTATTTTAAGAGAGTAAGTATAAGCATGATTAAGTGCCATGCTATTCTTATTACAGGGTGAAACAATTGAAGTGTTACAAACACATAAATTCGTGCATCATTTAAGTCATTCATCTTTAGATTCAGTGAGATATTTTTTCATTTAAAATCTTATTCTTAACATATACATAGCATTTTGGAATGGCAACATTTCAATTGGCTCACCTTGCAAATACCAAAAAAATAAATAAACTACCGTATCTAGTTATTTCGGGAGGCGGTAAGGTTTTTTCTTTTTTAAGAAAGCGTTTTCGATGCGATCAAAATCAGAGCCAATCTATAAGATATTTAACGAGATAGAGGAACAGGTTGTATCCCCAAAATGCTTCTCTAAGTCCGCTACTGCATATATACGGGTATACATATGAGTTTGTGTGTGTATTTACGATCTCAGGCTGATAGTGTTCACTCGTTGTTCTTTTGAGAAGAGAGCAGCTATGCATATAAAAATGTATCTACAATACTCGATGCTTTGTATTCGTTATAAGTGAAGAAGAGGATGGAGAGGTAAGGTGACCTATCTACACTCGTATGGTTTCATACAAGTGACAGTTTAGAATGTACTGTGAGTCAAGTTGGTTTGTATTTTCTCTCGTTCTTTGTTCTCGTTGTGTGTGAGTGCCTTAGTTCAGTGGACATGGAATATATAATATGTACAAATAAATTTTTAATTTCTTATTAATATTTTAGAGGCAAATAAAATGTTTATTAAAAATATACAGCGAAAATGCATAGAATTTGGCAAAAATGGCTTCAAATTGCAACGTAATTTTACAACAAATCAGCATAAAAATCAAAAATTCATTACGATTGAACAGCATGCAGAAACATCAATAGCAACATTCACCCTCAATCGGCCACCGGCAAACGCTTTGAATACGGAATTGATGGTGCAAATTAGAGACTCCATAAAACAACTAGAAAACTCCGGCTGCCGTGGAGTAGTACTTACCTCCGCTTCAGCGCGTATCTTCAGCGCAGGTTTAGACTTAAAAGTTGTCTATGAATCAGACGTAAATGAATTAAGTGAATTGTGGATCGCCTTGCAAAATATGTGGCAAGCACTTTACAGCACACCCCTGCCAACGGTGGCACTTATCAATGGTCATGCTACTGCAGGTGGTTGTGTTTTAGGATTGTGCTGTGATTATCGTATAATGTTACCGAATTTCATTATTGGTTTGAATGAGACAAAGGCGGGTATTGCAGCACCCAAGTTTGTGATCGATAGTTATGTTAGTGTTGTGCATAGCAGGCGTAACGCTGAGTCTGACATAATTGAAGGTAAATTATATGAGAGCGCTGCTGCTAAGGAGGCAGGCTTAATTGATGAACTAGCGGCGAGTAAAGAAGAAGCATTTAAGAAGAGTTTGAAGTTCTTAAGAGCACATAATGAAGCATATGCCATGACTGGCATAGCAAAATCACAAACAAAAACACAGTTTCGAGCTAAAATTTTAGATGATTTTGAAAAACAGCGTGCGAAGGATTTGCAAATATTTTTGACCTGTGCTCAGCGTGCAGATGTCCGTCAATATTTAGGTAATTATTTGAAGAGTTTGAAAGAGAAAAAGAAATAAGATTATATAAATTGGTGAAAAATTTCAAAGAAAAAGAATTGTTACCTAAAATTATACCACACTTAGTATGAAAAGAAAGGAGAGAGAGGACAAAAAATCACGAGAGCGCAAATGTTTTGAAGTCTAAAAATATGCTAGTAAATATTTCATTGAAATTGAGTTTTGTCCACTTACGAGTACCACAAACTCAGTAAAACTGAAAGTTAGTGTGTGTAATCTAAATTTTTTGAAGACTTAATTATTCTTTCTGTACTATAATTTTCAAATATATCAAATAAGTGCTTAATTTTTTAAATTGGTTCTATAGAAATTTTGTAATAAATATTGGTTTTTGTTACCAAGTGTAAAATATAATATCTTTATGAATTTTTTTTTTTCTCTCTTGGCAAACAATGGGAAATTGTGTAAGAGTTAAAATTTTATACGAAAAGCTTTTTACTTTTCCTTTCGGATTAGCCATAAAACTATAGGTCCCATTAATTCTTTTACAAATAGTATAACTTGCAATGTGAAAAAGTCGACCTAGACCCTCCTTTACTGTTGTGTTATTAAGAGAAAAATGGTCCTAACAAAATATTAATTTGTTAAAAATTTGTTTTAACTATGTATATTTTGAGGTTATCTTTACTGGATTGAAAGTATGTAATACGCTTTTTTTTGACCACTGTAAAAACAGAAATAATAGACAACCCTCAAATCTTTATTAAATTTTGTAGCGCTACTCAAAATTAGAGCTGCATTTAAAACTTATTTTACTCGTAAAGCAACAAAGTCGTTGTCGATTGTAGTTGCATTTGATGTATATGCATGACATAATTTATCCACCAGTAATACCGGGTATAGTAAAACTATTTCACTATCCCACAAATTTTTCATCTCATAAAAACTTGTCTCAAGCTTTTTATTTTGAATACTTAAATCTCATAAAATTTTAAAGGTGTTAAAAACAGGAAGAGCAAAAGTTACAAGAGTATCCTCTGTAAGCGTAGTCTACTGTTACTGCTTTTGTCACACGCACCCACACACACTCGTATATTCACAAACGCACAGAGAGACACAAAGATCTATTGCCAAGAATTCAAAAACACAAGTAAGGGGAAAGAAAAGAAACAAGTATTTGTAAGAAGGAGCTTCCTATATCCTGCTACCCTGGGTCCCTGGGTACATTGAAAACTAACAAGACCCTGGTGGCGGAAAACTACATACTAACACAATAAAATCCAATTTCTGAAAGAATTCTGTGCTTTGCTACGTACGTGTATGAGTATGTTTGTGTGTATTTCAACGTTTGTCTTTTTTTTTCAATTTTACTTCATTTACTTTTATATTTATGTTCATAAAATTGTTACTTTTGTATGTTTGGCTAAAAATTTTATGCTCTTGTTACTTGAGATGAGCAAATATGCAAATCTTACTTTGGCTAAAGTAAGATTTACGGACAGACAGACAGACGCACCGAGGGATAGTCACCTATAAACATATGAACATCCGCAGAAGGCAAACGGACAAGCAGTCTGAGACATGTGGAATATGTGTGGGCAAATTTTTTTAGTCATATAAATACAAAAATCAAGCTAAGGTTATTATTACACCGGCATGTGTGTTGTGCCGGTGTGTGTGAGTGACATAAGCGCAAGATTGATGTTGATGACAATGATGGCGATGGTGTTGTGAAAATACTCAAACTCCTGATGCTGTCATGGTCGTTGTTTGTGTTTGTTGCTTCTAAAGTTGTTGATGTTGCTGTTGCTGATGATAACATTGTTAGAGAATTTGTTGAACTTTTTAAGTTGTCAAGAATTTAAAAAAGTTTTTAGTCTTCTAAACTTTGTTTAGTAATATGCAATTAATACAATAACATACGAGTATAATATAAGTATGATTGGTATATATATACATACTAAAATTTTATTTTTTATTTTTTATACATATACATACGTATACAATGAAGGGGATATGAAACCTTATTTATTTAAATTTTAGGATAATTATTGGCAAGCAGTTCAAAATGATCAGCTGCAGTGAACACATCAAATGTCGGAACGTAAATCAGAATCTACATCATCGACGAAACCCGCGACTGTAAAAAAATTATTAAGTCAGTGTTGTTTAAATGCAGCTGTGTATGCTAAAATTCTCCAAGATATGTCAGAGATGTCGGATCTCCTCGCAGAAACACCTCTCTACATTTACTTCCCATTGATGAAGCAGCGGCAGGAGGGTATCTTAGCTCCTCCTCGTTTCCTAGATTAAAATGAAAATTCTATATTATTGGTCTACATGCGTCTCGTCCCTTGCGTTCGTCGTAGGTAAGAAAAAAAATGTCAACAATGAACTTACCTATACCCACAAATTACCTTCTATTTTACGCTTAGGTCAACGTTAGTATCATCACTTCAATTGAACTCGTAAACAAATTGAGAACGGGAAAATCGGAAAAATTAGTTTTCTACGTTTAACGCCTGCTTTCAAATAAAAAAATGGATGGGCGAAATATATGCTCCAGGAGTAAATAATTTCTCAGTTATTGTTGTTCTAATCTACTAATATTTATGAAGAAATAATTTCATGTCTAATTTAGGTGTCTGAAATCGTTTCTGGTTATTAAACTCCCCCTTCTCCTGAATATCTTTAATGAAATTAAATTTTATTCATCTTACGGATTTCGTTGATAGCAAATGATCAGCTTAAGTGAACATTTATTCCCACATGCATGATTGATTGCCCATTAGTTAATCACTTACTTATTGCATTACCTTTACATAATTTAATACACGTCATGAATGTTTGTAATTTGTAATTTGTATTAGTGTTAAGAAATAAAATAGCAAAAAAATCATTTTGTAAATGACACATTTAAAAGTTCATAAAACTAAAAAAGAAAACACTGAAAAATGAGAATGGCTCAAAGCGTCGTCATTATAAATTATTCACGCGTACATGTACATATGTATTCACATGCATACAAATATGAGTTTGAGTGTGTGTGCATGTATCTACATATGTATGTTTAAATAATTTCAATGATTTTAACTTTATTTGAGGTCATGACCGGAAGCTAACAAATACTTGATAAAGCATCTGTATGTGTTTGCAAGTTAGTGTGTAACTGTGTGGGCCATGTATATGTATAACAAAAAAAACAAAGTTCCTTGTAGTCACAAAAACAAAGTAGTGTAAAAGGTAGTAGTAGAAGTGGTAGCATAAGTAGATTTAACTATTTTTTTTAATGGCACAACAGCCTATGGAGAGCCTAGGCCGAGTTTTTTTTGGCATTCACTCATGTTGTGCGTGTTATATTTGTACATGAATGGAATAGTAGAAGTAGTAGCTGCTACAATAATTAGTGTGTCAAGGTAGCTTTTTCTGGTGTTGCTGTGTTGGCAATTAAATTAAATTAGTTAGCTTTTCATGGAGCCTGTGGCGGTGAATGCTTTGCAGCTAAATTTTGAGAGGTTGAGGAATGTAAAAAGAAGAAAAAACAATATTTTTTTAAGTCTTAGATTAATTGAGTGAAAGTTACCAGTTAGTGGGAAGTATTTATTCATAAAGCCATCAATGTATCCAAGAGTGAAATTTACTCCCGCTGCAAGATAAATAAGACAGAGGCTGAGGTCTTGCTAAGGACACCAACAAATAGGTACAATTGGAACTTATCAGATAACATTAAGTGCCTAGGAGTACTTAACGACTCTAGGATGACTTCCAAGGTATACCATATAGCTGTCAGTAATAAAACAGGCAGAAGAAACGGCGCGTTAACACAATTATCGGAATATTGGAAGCCCTGAAGAAGGCAGGCGTCAGCTGCTTTTAAGAGTAGCAAGTATGGTGATTCTATACTAAGCACTGCGCAGACGAGAAGAGACAAACTCAAATCGCATTAGTTGAACGTTCAGGTTTAGTGCCATAAGAGCAGACAGCGTACTTATACTGTACAGTATCAGATAATGCAATTTGAATCGTTGTAGGTAAGTTTTACATAAAGCATTACTATAGAGTGGCAAAGAAGATGGAAGCAGTCTGAAAAGGGTTGTTGATTCTTTGAACTAATTTCTGAATTAGCAAGGTGGGCTGAGCGCAATTACGAGAAGTGCTTCGGATTTGTATATTTATGTGTGACCCATCGCATGATATTTAGTTCACTTATCAGCGAAAGGAATCTATTCTAGAGCCCCTGACCGGCAGTTTAATACACCTACACTATTCCATAGAGATGATATGGCACCTTTGAAACGGTCTCTCATTCAGCTCAAATAGTTTCCATGCCCGTAAATAATTAATCTCAATCTAGATTTTTCTAAATGCCTGAAATGTAGAGGACCAAACTCTTTTACGTTCTTGCTGTTTTCTGAAATTCTTCAAATTAACATTTATATAATTTATACTTATACTAAAATTATTAGATGGGTTCGACGGAAGTACACAGAACCTAAACATATTTATAAAAAAATCAAAATAACAGCGATGATACTTTGAAAACAAGAAGACACACAAAAATAAAATGATAAGACAAAGAAAAAACAGAAATCATGCCAAATAAAAGTTTTGATAGTAAACAAAAAATTATGAATTTTTTAAATAAAAAATTTGGAATTTTGCAAACAGTGGCCAAAGTGAGATGGATGCAGCTAAGAGGAATTTGTAAGTTTAAACAAAACAAAAAAATTCTTTTTTTTAAACTCGCGTACAAAACTAGAAAAACCGAGGAAACAAAAAAAAATCAAATAAAAAACAAAAGCTAAGAGTGCAAAGAACGAAAAAATATAAAACTTTTTGAACAACCAAAAGAATTGTTAACAATGTTTACAGAAATGTTAATAGGAAAGTTGCTTGTATTTACGCTCCTGCTGCTGACCAAAGATGGTAAAAATATTGCCACTGGAGATAAAAATATCAATGTAAGTAGAACTACTGCAAACAATCGAAAGCTACATGGATTACTCCCAGAACCCCTGCGAGAATTTTAACGAATATGCATGCTGCTCTTGGGAGCAAATACACAAGGAGACGCAAAAGTATGTGGACATAATCGGCAGTTTGGAGTACCGTGCAAATATCGAAATGGCTGAGATGCTAGAGCGAAGAATCAAGGCTGGGAAGCAAGAGTATATCGCAAAGTTGGAGGCTACTATGAAACATGCAAGGAGCAGAAGGAATTCACAATAAAGACGTATCTGCAAATAGTGAAACCCGCAACAGACGAAGAGTTGGAATGGCCAAAATGGCTGGGGGAAGACGCGTACACATGGAAAGATAAAAATTGGAATTGGTTGGAGTGCCAGGGGAAACCGAAATGTTAGCGATTTTAGAATACACCTAAATAAGGCAGGAGAAGAATACACCTAAATAAGGCAGGAGAAGACAGACAGGAGCCTATCATGGAGCAAGAAGAGTTGGAATTATTCCAACAGCTGGCAGACTCAGTCTACTTTACTGATCGCATTCGCGCATATAAGCTCAAGAAATTTAAAGCAGCGCTACAACAATTGAAACAAAGATCTAACAATGCAACGCTCGTGCACGAACTTACGCTAAGCGAGCTGGAGCGGCACACCAACGGCATGGAATTTAAAGCATACTCCCAAGCGCTAATCGCTGATGATGCCATTGTAGCCGGTGAGATGCCCTTGCTAGTGCATAATATCGCCTATATGCGCAGGCTAAACGATTTGATTAAAAAGACAACCAACGAGACTCTGATATACTTTTTGCTTCTCAAGTTCTTAGCTTATCTTAAAATACAAAGGCCTAAAATCGCGCTATTCCCACAGCATTGCATCGCTTTGGATTACATGTACGGCCGTGAAAACTATCAATTCATAAAGCGTGATAGCGATGCTGCTTTAATGAGAGTTTTCCACATTGTGCAGTCAAAGTTGATGGTAATTGTAGCTGAACATTCAGCGGAGTTCAGCGTTGAAGACCTGGAGTTCCTGCAAGCGAAAATCACGCGCATGCAATTAAATATTGGCAATCTGCCGCAGCGCGTTAGCGATCGCTACTATCAGCAATACTATGCTGATTTGGAAGTGGAGCGCTACTATTTCTATCGGAAATCGGCTCACATCAATTACCTTAAGCTGCACACGCTCGCACCCGAACACACGTTCTGCATCAATATAGTATAGTACAAATACAAACGATAGTAATTTGTTTAAAAAACATTTTTAATTACTCGTATCTGGAAATACACAACAAAATATCAAAATGTAACAGCACCAGCCATAATAAAAATGTTCTTAATAGTTCAGCGAAGTAAGCACAGATTTGCAACGTTTCTCCATTCGTGCAGTCAAATAACTTCACCCGCACTTGTTTTAGTACAGTAATCCCCGCTTAATTGCGCCGATGATATGTACAATTCGTACTTTAATTAAACGAGTAATTTGTATACATTTTCAACTAAAACGCAATACAAGTATTTCTGGAGAAATTAGACAAATGAATTAATTAATTACTGTAATAAATACATCTCATCATTTTGGCCTTTTGGCTAGCTATAACTCTAGTCAAAAACAATGCTAATATGATGCGATACTGTAATGATAGCAATAAGAATACATACATACTATTTACGAATGTGTATCAGAATTTAAATCTATCTGGCAAATCGATTAAGTCTTCTACAATTTCTTGGCACATAAACTCAAAACTTTAACCACAAAATTTAAGCCATACTTCATTCAACATGTCAATACTTAAGCTTTAGAAAATATTCTGCACAATACACAATACAACAACAAAAAGTGAAAGAAGATAAGAATCTCAATGTTTTATGAAATGTCTTTCAAACACACAAATTCAACGGCACAGACAACGATGATGATGCAAACATTGATGCAATTTACTAAAATATGTACAAAACTAACATGAGCAAGCAACAGCAAC
Source organism: Palloptera scutellata (assembly GCA_958295655.1). Classification (NCBI taxonomy): domain Eukaryota; kingdom Metazoa; phylum Arthropoda; class Insecta; order Diptera; family Pallopteridae; genus Palloptera; species Palloptera scutellata. The sequence goes on from OY282452.1 coordinate 67,393,760, forward strand.
AACAATATTAACAACAGCAATAGCAACAATAACATAAACATACATTTATCTATCTACATACTTAGTATCAACATTGTGTGCAGGTATCTAGAACCCTACCAAACGACAATTGCTACTACATATTCTTACTAACTATACTCGTAAGTAGAATGAGTACTTAAGTGTATTATTATAGGTACTAAAGATATAAGATACAGAGGCACGTAGCGAAGGAGGAAAGTTGTCATGTGCTATCTAGTCAGGGCGGAAAGGCCTGTGGGCTTGAAGAATTGAAAACTCATAGTCTATACTCAACCTCGGTTTATCAGTAGATGATATTTGCCCAGTTTCCTATTGCGCTCACGGAGAGTCTTGCCAAGAACCGACCGAGCAATAGTCGAGAAAATGGGAGTGAGAAACCTTTTCTCTCAATTTCTAGTAACTCATGGAATGTGTTTCCTACCGGTTAGTATTTATCTGTCGTAATTTGACCAAGTTTTTTTTTTTTTGGATGCAGATTATTCTTGCCCTCAATGTACCGGTACAATGTTAATGACATAAGGTAGTGAGTAGCTAATGGATTGAAAACACCAAGTATTTGTCGTTGTTTGGTAGAGCGAGTGAATGACAGCTTTATTTAGAGAAAGTATTTTCGTATTTCTGATGTAGAACTGATGCAATTAAGCAACAAATCAGATAAGTAATAATTTAAAGCACCTTTCATATTTTTGCTAATTATTTTTCACATCGCATACGCTCTCCGATCTTCTTTAATTCCGATATTGTTGAATTCAAAAAGTATATCGTCTATAACATCACGCTGGCCAACTAATGAAGGCTTATTTCAGTTGGTTTGTCCTTAAAGATTTGTCTAAAATAAAGGTCTATAACAAGTTCTAATGACATAAGTTCGAAGTACTGTAGGTCTTAGGTATGTGCACCTTTCTCATCGACAAAATTTGTTACTGCCTAGAAATGTTATATGTAATGAAGCGAAAATGTTTTACGTCTTCAGTCATCACAATTTATATTAAAATCCGAAAATGCTTTTACTCACGACACGGTAGTAATCAAAGGTTTTGGCCCTCAGTCCCATGCATTTTAATGTGAAACTCCCCGAAGTTTCATAACAACCCTTTCCATTTATATTGCTAAATACTTGTTGGTCGGCTCCTCAAACAAGAGTTCACGGCTGCGCTACTGCTACTTAAAACAAATTCTATGTGTGAATGCACAATACCAGAGAGTTTGCATGTTTATGACATAGAAAGTTGAATTCAGTTCTGTTTGTTTTTGTTGTTTAAAATGCATGCAGACATTGTCTTTACTTGAATGCATTTAAATTTTTTTTGACCACAATAAGTTCAACTTCAGGCATCAACAAACTGCACACAAACTTATGGTAGATATACATATACGAGTATGTAGAGTATGTGCATATTACGTATGCATACATGTTTTGCCTGGAATCTGCCGCTACGATTACATATGCAACGTAATAGCAAGAACAACAACAACCAACATCTACTATACTAAGATCAATAACAATTTCACGTGCATTTGTACTCATGCATTTTACTGTTATTCTGATTCTCGTCTGTTGCTTTTGAGAATAATGAAATGAGATAGAGATAGAGATAGAGAGAGAGGGAGAGAGAGAGAGAAAGAGAGGAAGAGAGAGAGAGAGAGAGTCAAACAAAGTCAAGTATGACAACTGTCACTTACTCTGTTAATGCGTTTCGTTGTCTACAGTGATGGATGCAGGATTTGGATCCAAAGGACTAGTGGTTGGCTATAGTCAATTAAAAGTAATGAAGAAGAAGCATGGAACAAAATTTGGGTATAGTCATAAATTTTCATCATAATTTCTTCTAGATAAGAAAAAATCACTAACCCTAAATGGAAATTACTATTGGTACAATGGATTCGATGAGCAAAGCTACAGAACCTAACTACTGTAGAAACCGGTAGAATGAAGGCGATGTAGAGACCTATGAATGCCTTAATTTCTATATACTCCATTTCTTTTGAAAAAGCTTCTCCGGTGAACGGGCGCCAACAGACCTAATAAGTTCTAAAGAGGTCATGAGAGAAGTCATAAAGTCCAATTCTTGAGCATTTTTACACTTAGAGGTATTGAAGAGTATATTCTTCAGATCTATGACGTTCTACAGATCTGCTACTAGTTTTCTTTATAGAAGACTAAACTCCATAACATGTATTTTTTCCCAGTGCCCTAGATAATGTCGCGTGGATATCGTATTCGGTGATACTATTTGCCATGAGATAAATAGTTATGATAAAAGTACTCTACATATTCTATGCGAAAGCACTTATTTTATTAATTATTCTGACATGATGGAGGTACTTATATGACAAGATTTTCGAAACATATTCCAAAAATCTTTAATTACTCAACTCGATGTAAGCAGGACTTCTCGCCTCAAGTTTTTAAGATAAATTAAGTACGTAAAGCTTCTCTGGCCATGTTTGAAGGATCATAATCTGAATAGCGAAAACGGTAAATGTCTCATCATCTTCGCCAGCGAGCCGATAAAATTTTACATCTCGTATTCTTTTAGAGCCGTATCCTATACATACATACTCATACATAAGTACTCGTACATATACGAGTACAATGTATATCATACATATGTATATATATAGTTCCACCCAGTTTTAAAGAATTTTATGTTTCATTACAGATAGTCGAACCTCGTTTTTACAACATCAACGGAAATAATTTGGTTATTGTAGTTATTGTTTTGTCTTTTGTCTTTTTGGGAAACTATCCTGACTGTGATGATGATGCGATTTCAATGCAAAAAATATAAATATAAATATATAAATATATATGTATGAATATGTGCTGATTGATATTCTTATTTATACACGATGTCCTTACCGTAAATATTTGACTACAAGGCATGCTACATGCTGCATGTTGCAAAAAGGGCACAAAATATGGATCAGTGTTTATGTGTAAACCGGTGTATATCGTATATGTATATTGCTGTATTGAGATTTCCAAACATTTTGATTTCTTTTTTGAGTTCATCTTGATAATACATATTGTAGGTATATGCAAATATGTGCGATACTGTAATGATAGCAATACGAATATTTGATTTTATTGACCATTATACCCGCATATAGAAATCATAAAATACCTTAAAGGAATAAGCTAGGGATATGTCATCAACAACTAGATGGCGGCTGTATTTATTTTATAGAAACACATTTGTACATACTGTCTTTTATTTACATATGTGCACGTACTTATGTGAATAGAATTCGTTGAAGAGAGTCTGTATAATATCGGCTAGAAAATATCTTAAAATAAAATAAATGAGATACGTACATAGAAACGTTTCAGCCGTCTAGATAAATGTTCAAATAAAAGGTTAGGTAGGGTTGGAGCTATGAGGAACTCTATGAAATTGCTCTTCTCTCAGTACTGCAATTTACAAGTTGACGAATTTCTGTTAAACACTCAGCGACGTACAGTGGGACTCTCCGAAAATCGATCGAAACGTCGATGACCTACAATCGATTTAAACTCAACATTTGTGTAGAGTTTGACTCTTCCTTTGGTTAAAGTGTGTATGAAAAATAATACAATCAAATTATTTTTTCTTTAAATATTATTTTATTTTATGCTGTTATTTTCACTTTAATTCTAAATTAATTTTTATTTTTTTATGCATTTTTTTTCATTATTAACTTTTATAAATTTTTGTTTGTTTTGTTTTTTCGTTTTAAGTCACATTCTTACACTAAAAGCTTAAATTATATATATTTTTTATTTATATTTAGGTATTGTAATATTCAACAATTTGCTTTTGTATCTTCTTTTGTTTATGTGTATTTTGTTATATGTACTTTGTTTATTAAATTTTGTAGCTGTATTTGCAAAAGCTTTTTCATTTAATATGCTGTTGTTTATTTATTTATATTTATATATTAACTTTTGGTTTGCAATATTCTTGCATACTCTGCGGCGCTTTAACTAGTTGTTAATAATTTATTTTTTAGTTAATAAAAAGCCTGTTTTTATATATTTTTCACTTGTATCGACACTCTTTTTAGCTTCTTCGTTTAATTAGAATTTTACATAAAAATAAATATAGTAAACGTTTTTAATACCTAACAAATTAAAGACTAAACTCATAAAAATGCTTGTAAGGTTTCTTATTGTAAATATTTAAGCTCTTTTATTTATTAAGAAGTTAAGTTCTATTTTATTACTTTGAATTCGAATGAAATTATACAAAAATAATAAAAATTAAAAACTTGTTTGAATGAGAGCGTAGAGTGATTATAGATTTCGTTTCAAACATTTTTACCAAAAGAAAAAAAGTAGCAATTCTTTACAGAAATAATAACATTGAAATTTTTGCAGGCACATTTCATGTGTTTCTGATAAGTGATATTTGGGATGTGTTCGAATATTAAATTATTAACCTATTGAATTTTGAAACCATTGCACATTAGCAGGCAAAAACTGTCTTAAGAACAAATTAATCTAAACAAAGCATAGGTTATACAATTTTCAAAGTGACGAATTAACACAGTAAAGTGTTTAAATTATCATGTTACGTTATGATCTCTAGAAGTAACAGCGTTGCTTGCTTTGAAGTTTTTTTTTATAAATTCCTATTAGAAAAGTCATTGAATCCAAGCTTAAAAGATCAGGCATCCAATACCTTCAACAACTGAATTTTTGCTTAGGCTGAGGTCTTGAGCGATTTTACCTATGGCTAGAACACCAACTTATGTCTTTACAGTACCGCTCGTGGTGACTTTGAAAACGATATTTACAAAATATTTTTATAATTATTTAATAATGCATAATTCGCCTTATTACAATCATTACATACATACTCGTATATGGGCTTTATTTATTTTTTGTTTAGAATGAGGTTTTTGTATCTTTTGATTATTGGCTTCAACTTTATGCATATTTTGTTTATTGATTATTAATCTTATACTTATATTATACATATGTACATTAAATATACAGTAGAATACTAACTACACATACATGAACATATATCGTCTGAGTCTTTGATGTTATCAAACGAGGTGCAGTTTTAGTTTTTCCGAAAAAAATCGATGTTGAAAGATGCTGATAATGACCACAGAGTGGTCCAATGGGATAAATCCTATGGAATCTAAGTTAACACGAAGACAATACAACCCTGTTCAAAACGAAAAATTAAATGCGGTGTAGAGGCACTAATAAGCAGAAGAGAAATATTTAGTTTAATTGGCGTAGGTTGGCCAGGCAATGATGACAGTTTCACAGTGGAGGTTGCCAATATGGCATTCGTTCTCCTCTTATACTTTTTTTTCTAGACTAGCCTTGTTCTATTCCATTTATTTTTATAATTAATAATCCAGCAATGAAGACATTTCCCAGGTATATGTCGCCCTGTTCTAGATCACTCAACATTGTTGGTTGTTGGGTAGACTTTGGGTGGAGCCTGAATTGTATCCATCTCCATACCGTAGATTCTGGCTTACTTCTGCTGTAACATAATTTCTACTATAATTAGTTAGTAGTCTTTGGTAACGGGTGTTTTGGTTAATCATGTCTGGTTTCGGCCATTTTCGGCGTATAGAAGCAGCCTAAAATTTGTCAACATTGAACAAAAGCCACAGCGTCTTCCAATATAATTGAAATATCAGAGGAAATAGTGTAGCCAATTTGTTATACACATTTACAATAACTTCAAAAACAACTGATGTGTAAATGATCATAATTGGGCAATATCTACGCCTACTTCCATACAAAATTTTATGTCATTGGTTTCCATTAGCGACCAACAAATTCTCCGAATATGGGCAGCAAAAGTAGCAACTCAATTGAAATATTTTCATAAAATTCATAAAAATTTCAAGCTTCGGAAATACTGCAAACATTGCTGATTTTGCAGATGTGCGTGTATCATCACTTGTTAGTCAGAATATCCAGAGCTCTACTGTATATAATTATGTACTTATATATATGTATATAAGCTTGTATGTAGTTACTCGTATATAAGTGCTTAAGTAATTTGAGTTTATATACCATAAGTGCAAAATAACCTGTTGCATTTTAGTTTATTTTAAATATCGATTTTTTATGTATCTTTTTGTTTGTTGTATGTATGAATTTAATGCGGTGTGCGTATGTAAATGAGTTTTTGGTTTCTCTGGCATTTGTTTTTTCTATATATATATTACACTAATTCTAACATAACCTTGACATATTTACAATACGAAATACAATAAGCCGAACCGAACAGTTAAATCAGATAATGTTGACTTTATTGATAGTGTCGACTTGATTTGACATTTGTTTCTCATATAAATGTGTCAAAAAATGGATAGTATGGAATAATTACAACATTTAGCGCACCTAGTTCTAGACTCGAGTACCAGTAGCGTCAGAATCGAGAAATTGTATCAAAAAAAATTAAAACCATTTATAATGCCAACATTAACTTATCCACGGTTAAGGTTGGGTTTTTCATTTTCTTTATTTATGACATTTATGCAATTTCTAACATTATTTTTTTGTTTGTTAAAATTATATTTATCAGGTAGAAAATTAGGTTTTTAATTACAAAATACATTAGCGTATTTAAATCTACATATTGATATTAAATTAAACAAAAATAAATGAAATTTAACGCAATACCAAAAAATATAACAAAATGTTTTTACATTTTTGTTTAGCGCCTGAAAATATGCAACAAATTATTTAACCTATTCATTTATGGCACTTGACTTGAACTATTTGCAATTGCACTTTAGCAATTAAATATCAAATAAAAAGCTTGAGCGAGTAAAAGAAGGAGAAATATGAATGCAAATAATTAAAACAAAATTAAAAAAAAAGAAAGTCTACCAAGTCTCTTTCGCTAAAGCACGCGAGAGAGTGCGTGAAAGAAAAATTATTTATAAATAATATGAAAAAACAATAACAAAAGTTCTTACGCTATTATGCTTAAGCCACTCTCAGTTCGAGCTGTTGCTCCTCTCGTTGTCGTTACGGTCATCCACATAGTTGTTGTTGCCGCCATACTCCATTTTGTTAGCAACATTGCCGCCAATGTACTCAAAAGCATTGCGCTGCATTTCGTCGCCGAGCGCGTTAATCTTTCCGCTGCAGCACTCTTATCCTTTGACCAATCATATCCTTTGGGATTGTCACCGGTAAGTTTCTGCTCAGATTTATCGATTTCATTTAAATTCGATTGATATTTGGCACCCACTTTAAATAGAGACAACAAACGTAAAATTGGATCACACAAATCAAATAGAATTTTCCAGCGACTTTTCAAATTGTTAGGCATCGTCACCAACAACCAAAAAAACATGGCAAAAAATACAAAATACCAAATACTCACTTTTATCGATGACAATCACTGAATTTGTTGGCATTTCGCCATAAATTGGCGTGTTGTAGCCACTGCCACTTTTTGTCGTCATGATGCGGCGCAGTGTGGTTGTAGTCGGTGGCGGCACTGTGGTGGGCGGATTCGACACTGTAAAATAAGGATAGGAACGTTGTTAGTTTATACTTTTGTTTTACAAATCTATTAATTTTTCTGTAAATGTGTAGGTATACAAAATACAACACGGTGCGGCAGGTACTTGGGGTCATTCACATATGTGTCTGCCACTTCTCAGCAACACCCATTTATCTTTTTTTCCTTTGAGTTTATAAATGGAATGAATGAAGTTTTACTAAATTAGAAAAATGCACAATTGCTCCAAGTCTCTAAATTTCACGAGAAGACTAAATATATACAGTGACATCTTTACCTTTAAAACAATTTTCAATTCACCATTTAACAACGATTTTTACACATTTACACAAAATGCGACAAAAAAAAACGGGAAAATAACCATCGATAATGGTTTTCACTAAATCACTGGTAAGTAAGTATTTATGTTACAATACACAGTAAGCCTCAAAGTAGTACGAATTCCAATAAAAGCCGCTCAAACAATCAACAAAGAAAGCAATAATTGAGGAGGAAAGAGAAAATAAAAGAAAAATAAAAAATCTCATCAATAGTGTGCAAAATCAAAAGACACATTCTCTCGTTCCTTTCTTCCTTAGCGGCAGCACAGTTCATTTCAAAGTCGTGTGCTCCTTTTATTGGAATATTGAAGTAACAACATCAAATTGAATGAGTTTTGGAACTGCTCTAAACTGCTTACCTAAAAATTGTTCTGCTGGTAAGTGTACGTCTTTAAGAGTAGTATGCACAAAAGAGCATAGCAGCACAATTTCCGCTCATTTCCTGTACGGTGTACAACGAATGAACACGCTTCCGTTTACGATACCAACCATGAGCAAAAATGTTTCTAGTTGGCACTTTCACTCTTCTTATTAATTTTGAATAAAAAAGAAAAAATTGCTTGCTACACTTTACCTTCTTTTATTTATTTTTATTTTTATTTTTACTTTTCATTTTTTTTGTTAGATTTTTATTTCTCTCTTTCATTTGGTTTTTTACAATCATTGTGGCGCACACTCACACACATACACAAAAACACTGACTATCCTGTAATTCAAAGGGCAAACCAAATTGCCATAAATTTCCACTAGCAAATTGTCGTCCAATAATTTCGAAATGGCAAAAAAATATAAAAAAATCGACCAGACTAAATCTAGGGGTACTTAAGGCCACTTTTCGCAGTACAGCAATAATTTGTGCGCTACTGAAGACAAAACAAAAAGAAAATACTCCAAAAAAAAAGGGAAGAAGAACGCGCAAAAAGATTGGTAGCACTAGAATGGCGTAAATGAATAACCGAAAATAAAAGAGTTTGTTTATATTGTATTTTATTTTATGTGTACAAAAATGGTGATAAATATCAGTGAAAATACGACAAAAGTGTTCAAAATAAAACCCAAAAAACTAGAGATAGTTGCTGCTATATGCAGTAGTAGTAGCGGCAAAGTAGCAAAGGAAACCAGTGAGGAAGAAGTCAAAGTTAACACAACAGTGTACTTTACAAGATCTTTTCAATATTTTCAATAAATACTGATGCACCTCAGCCATCTAGACTTTTTGAAGGAATCAAAAGAGCTAAGCCCACTGCCTCCACTGTCGCATTCTTTTGGTTCGCTAATGCTTCATACAATTATAGTGTTTCTTTGGCGAATCAAGTGCTTCATTTACAAGTTTTTTCTTGTGAATCAGTTCCAATCTTTCCCACTGGGAACAGCAGTATTTAAACATTTGTATGTGTGTGTATATGCTGGTAACAATGGCATCGCAATATTGCTGCCGCTTACGGAAAATGTGTTTTACTATTATTATTGAACTGCTATTACGCGCCAAAAAGTATACCCTAAAAAACATCACAGAAAAAGAAACACGGAAGTAACAAAGTTAAGTGTCGCCACTGATGTTGTTGCTGCTCTACGCTCTATCAGCTCATCTATACGATATATTGGTAGGTGGTGCGAAAGCTGCTGCTGCCAATGTGATAAATAAGTAATAAAAATCATATGAATCAAGAGTTTAGTGTGTGAATGAATTTAGAGAGAATCGGGGAGAATCGCATTTAACTTAACGCAAATAGCAAGCCAAAGACAAAGAACGTAAAGCGTCTAGTAAATTAGATACGAAAATTATCCAATGGCATGATGTAGAAATTTTTGTATCAATGCTGATGCAATGTTGGCCAATTGATGAGTAGCAAATTTCCACACAAATATTCCAATAATTAGAATTCGTTTCTTGCTGTGTGGCCATAATTTTTGAAATTTTTCTTTGTGTATACTTTGAATTTGGAAATTTTTGAGAAATTATTGTGATTGTTATTTAACTTCTCATCATTTTTGAGTTAATTTCTGAGCTAGAGAGCCTAGCTCTAATTCACAGAGCTAGGCTCGTTAAGCAAGAAACTAATGACGTTAACCCTAAACGCATTAATCAAAAAGAAGGCAGCAGCTAGCTGGCATTCCAAGCTATAGTTAACGGCCTTGAGTTATATAATGAAGTTAAACAAAACGTTGACGTAAAAGCTAATCGATACAAGTTAATCGTATACAAAATATTTCCTCATCCTTTTTTAATGGTACTAGGCCGAGCTTCTTGCATCCATAAAATTTAACATCGTTAATTATCGATTAAAGGATAAACGATTTTCCGCCCAGCTCTGGTATTTCCCCATTTCCCTAAAACCTGTCCAGCTGTTTGAAAGATCCTTAACCCCTTCTTGTCTATTCTATGGTTCGGTCATCACCTCTTCTCATAAGTACCAATCAACCATTCTGCATATGGAAGACCAACTATCTTCACCCAATGGACATATTAAAATCCTCCTTACTAAGAACTCACTGTTCCTCATAAAGGTTCGAAATTCTACTTAGATTAGATAGAATTTTAAAATGACCAAAATATAATTTTCTTGGGTCTACTTTTTTCAAACTGGTAGACAAGATATCGCGAGATTTACTCAACCGATTTTGATGAAGTTATTTTTATGATTTGATGCCCAATTAATTTTTTTATAATTTTTTAAACTCACAATTTAGTTTTTTCTTATCAATTATACCGATTTTTCTGAGGGCTTATGTGATGTAACTCCTTAAGAACCAATCAACCGATCTGCTCATAAAAGACGGGCAATTCCTGTAAATGGACTCGTAACCTCTTTCCCCCTAAAAACGATGATAGAGTAATTGTCTTCTTCTTCTTGCACGAAGTAGCCCGTACTTATTTCTTCGGGCAAAAATGTTAAAAGTGTCAAACTATCAGCTGCTTTGTTCTCATCAGATGTTTTGTGTTTGAAGAAATAAATTACAAATTAAGAAATATCTAAGAATTATTTATTCTCTTTTCACCCGAAATTTGCCCAAAAAGTACAGGAACAGACCTGGACCTAATGATGCAAACTTTAGAGAAAACATAAATACTGCTTCAAAATACTGAAAGATGTTCCAACCAACGACTTTTAAAATGAAAAAAAATTCCAATATCATTTAATCCATTAATGTACCCACGATTGATTCGATTTTGTAGGTATTCTAATTCAATGACCCAACTTTCATCGACGTTCAATACAACAACAAAATCACTCTTTATACTCCACCCAACAAATGTGTTATTTACAACCAACAGCAAAACTATGGACAAGAAAAAAAGAGAGAGAAAAAAAGAGCGGTGGAAAGTGAGCGAAAAATCACACACTCACTGCACACACCAGTGTATAAATATATTGAAGGTGCAAGAGCGTAATTTTTCTCTTCTTCAACGACAACACTTCCCAGTGTTGCCATACAATACACTTTTGCATGCTTTCTCCGCTACATACTATTGTATAAACTACCTAATCCATTCTAAAGCAAGCGATAGCAAAGGATTTATTACGTTAGCGTAGTAAATAAAATTATATGAAAAGGAGAGGAAAAACGAGCAACGCAAACGCAACTCCACAACAAAAATGAATTTAATAGAACAGCGTGAAAAAGGTAGTGGCAATAATGGCAATAATGGCAGTAGTGGTTGTAGTTGTATTAAAAGTAGTAGTAGTAGTACCATTTCAGTTCAAGTACGTAATGAATGTACGACCATTGATTTGTGCGCCAGGGTTGAGTGCATAACATTTTTATTACACCTTTTTTAACGGCATGTTTTTTTTTTGTGTTCTGGCTTTTTGACATGATTTTTTTCTTCCCGACACAAGGTATGGAGATGAAAATTAAATATTTTCTGGTTAATTGTGGAATTTATCAAAGTAATACATGAAATTTAATTAAAATAAATTGTACAAAAATTCGTTTGTGTGTGTGAAAAATAAAATAATTGAATATATGAATATTTCAGAAATGTATACTTTATGACACTTTATGTCTCATATACAGTAGTCGTGCAGTACAACGATACTGAAAAATGAGATGCATAATAGCGTTCAGATCAAATTGTAAATTTCGACCTGAACAATACGAAAAATACGCGGGTACCCGAAATTCTGAAATTTTTAATACTAATTAATTTTTTATATTTACTTAATGTTTTCGTTTCAATAAAGAGCGAATTTATTGAACTCAATTTTGAATGTATGTAATCTATGCATGCTACATAAATAATTGCATGTGCAATACTCAAAACCCAAAAAAATTTCTGACATTTTAATTGTGCTTTTCAATGGTATTAATAGTATGAAATGTTTAATCATCAACATTTGACACACACACACTAATACGAGTACCTACACATGCAGTACTTTGTAAAAATTTAATTGACAATTTTAGCATATTTGATTAAAATTTAATTTACACAATATGCTCATTTACGAATGCATACAAGGTTCAAGGGCCTATGTATGTATGTATGTAGAACATATTAGGGAAGCTCATTTATGCGTTCGTCCTGTTTGTTGGTACACACTGTGAATGTGCATGTGTGTGCATGGTTTTACTCGCCCGGTATATTAAAACGTATAAATTTTGTTGTTAAATGACACTTACTGTAGAGTTTAATGGTGCCATCCATTTCGCCACGAGGATTTTTGGCGACACACTTATAGCTGCCGTAATCACTTTTTTGTATATTTGTAATTGTCAGGCGCATTGTTGCTTTATACGATGGATTGCCAGGAATTGTTTCCGTTCTGTAATGAGAGCGTATTTACATTCATACACAGAATGAATATGACAATGGAAGGTTATAATTTATTTAGTATAATTTTAGGCTTAGTACATTATTTTAGGTAAAATTAGATATTTTGGGAAAATATTTATACAATTTTTGGTATATAACTAAGCGAAACCTGAAAAAATACAAATAAATAAGCTTGAATACAATTCGTTTAAAATTTTTTTAATATACTTTTCACATAAATATCATTTCTTGTTTCATGAATAAAAATGCTCTTAATTTTTATATTTTAAACTTTGATTTAATTGGTTTACTTATCAGCCGAAATGTATTTTTTCTAATTCGTCACGTTCATTCACATTTCTATGTACAACAAATATTGCCAGATAAAAAGTTTATGCCAAGTACACTACTTACTAGTGCCCTTGATACTCGCTCACCCACGTTGTACCCAGATACACGGCGTTTTCGGGTATTACCCTGGTACTACACTGACGGGTACCGTTGTTCTACGGGTACCCGCGTTGCCCCTATATATTTATGGAGTAAACTCCTAAACTGTAAAAAAAAATTTAGTAAATAGTAGTAGAAATTGTGCTGGAAATAGTAGTAGATAATAGTAGCTTCGCTCTTTGCAACGCTTACAGCGTCATCATCAGCATCAACTTCCATATACTTCTGAAATTCACTTGCATATTGCCGCAATTCTCGAGTACCCGATTTCAATTCCCGTACCTGCAATTCCCGGCTACCGGTGATATCGGGTAATACCCTCATTTTCGGGTACCCGGGTATACGTTTACTCGTGTAGTATTACTCGACGGATACCAGTAGCACTACTACATATTTACATACATTTGTATGTATGTATTTACATATAAGTAGACGTATTTAAATATACAAACTTGATTCTCCGTGTCATATTTTTAATGTGATAAGAATGCTCCTCTCTCAAATGAAATCAAGGCCAAGGTGACAAAGATTAATAGCAAACAATATGAACATTAAATATTTTATTCAAGTATTTTTCATGCGTACATAAATTACGAGTATTTGCTTCCAGTGCAACCAACATAAAAAGAAGATGCCAGCACTGTAAAAAATTATTTAATTGAAATTAAAAATAAATTAGAGCGAACACATGACAAAATCTGCTCCCAGTTACTAAAAACTACAGTGCACTTTCTGTGTTTCCTGGAGGTGGCGCTTAAAGCCTTAAGAGGAAGATTAAGAGTCCAACGTAGAGACATAAGGGGGTTGATAATAGGGTAAAGGATTGAACCTATGCGAAGGGTTGAGTGTTGGTAGAAAGCTGAAGTCAGGAAGGGAGATTAAAAGCTTTGGAAACAGGAGGAGAGGATGGAGTTCAGTATCGAAAGTTTTCAGCATAGAAGGAGAGAATTGAGCCTAGGGAAAGTTACCTACAAGTAGAGAATTTACAGCAGCAAAATGCGGAGGACAAAGGAGACAAAAGGAGATTTGAGTTCAAGAAGGAAGGACTGAGCGTAGAGGAAGAGGAGTTACCCTTCTAGAATTTATTCCAGGAGGAAAGTGAATGGTCTCAATAGAGTAAAGCAGGGCAGAAATAGAGAGCGTTGTACCTAGGGTTCCCTCCACTCCAAAACTTTGACTATCGGGCCATCGGACATTTTCAATTGGATTTTTCCCAGAACTGATCTTAAATAGTAAGAAGGTTTAAGGTAGATACAGACTGAGCCTACGCCACGCGTAGTACGCTGAACCAAATGTGTTGCTCGCGAAGATCTGCTCACCACCAGTTGAAATATCGATACTATTTGTTCCAGTGTAAATAACGCTTAGCTTGTACGATCGTCTTCTATTCAAAACTATTTATAATCATAGACGCAACTCAGTAGATCACTAGAACTAACTAATTCTGCTTTAGACTTTAGAAATATGTATGAAGGTAGTTGTGGGTATATGGAAAAATACAACAAATGTGACGAAGACGACGACAACGAGTACGACTAACGCTTAAGCCGAACTAAAAAGCAAAAATGTCTACAATAGATTTAGTACAAAAAAACGAGCAAACAAATTCTGATAGTACAAAAAAATAGGTAAAAATTGATAAAGTTGTTTGAGAATTGCACACAAATAATAAAAGAGACAGCACAAAAATTTATATAAAGTTCATAATACTATGTAGTAACAAAAACACAACAATAAAAATAAATAATACTTATGAAAGCATTGCGAAATATAAAAAAATACTATATTTTTGCACAAATAAATATGGTAAATAAATATTTTTACGAGCGAGTAATATTTTCTATTAGTTGAGTATAACGAGCGTGCCGTGGATGAGCATTAAGCGTTGAGAATCTCGAATCAGATATCAAGATTTATACACAGGAAATTGTACCACAGAAAGTGAACGAACTGGAAAATAACAACAGGGTCGAAAATTAGCAGTACGAAAATGCTTAAATTAAGCATAATTTTTACATTATTAGCATCGATAATAATTGGACAGACAACGCCAACAGATTGCCACAGACAGACTCAAACACACACCAATGTCAATCAAGTGATAGCAGCAAATATTCAAAACTATATGGACACCACGGCTCGGCCATGCGAGAATTTCTATCAGTACGCCTGCGGTCACTGGTATCAGCAGCATATTGAGCAGTTGGATTTCGGTGATACGCTCGGGCTGTTGGATTACGAGCTTAATCGGAAGTTGGAACATCTGTTAAAGAAATTTAGTAATAATAGCAGCGCTAGCAGCAATAACAGTGACAGAGATAGCAGTGACAACAATGTGACCTCAAGCGATGAAGTGTCAAAGGGAGTAGCAAAGAAAAGAGCACGTGAAGCAGCAAGAGAAGTAACAGGATCAGTAGCCGAACCAGTAGCAGAAACGGTAGCAGAAACGGTAGCAGCAGCAACAGTTGCACCACCAGCGAATGAAAATGACGTGCCAGACTCGGACGACGATGATTTCCAGGACTCGAGTATTTATAAGAAAGTGCGCATCTATTATCGCTCGTGCAAAAAAGTGAAACCGTATAATTTGAAAAAGTATTTGCAGCTAGTGCAGCCCGGTTTCAATGCGAGTTGGTATATTTTGGTACGCAACGTTGATGGTATCAAGAAATGGCACGCCGAGCACTTTGACTGGCTGATGGCTATCGCCAAGCTGCGCCTCTACGGCTTGAATGGTGTGCTGCTCAAAGAAGAAGTTCTGCCTCGCTGGGATGAATCGAGCAGCAATAGCATCTATCTGGACAAACCAAACTTGGCCGAAACGGAGCCAATGGGCGAGGGTGCAATGATTGAGCTCTTACTCGATATCGGGCAAACGAAACGTGTTGCCAATGAAATTGCGCGTGAAGTCGATGCATTTGAGTTGCAGATCCACAAACTACACGAAATTGAAGATGAAGAGGGCGCCAAGGAGATGCAGCTTGGTTACTTACAAGAGTATATGCCTGAGCTCGCATGGTTGGAGTATTTGAAGCAGCTTAAAGGACCGACCACAAATCTGGCGACTACAATCATTGTACAAAATATTCCGTATATGCGCGCGCTAGTTAAGCTGCTGAAGGACGTGCCCAAGGAAACACTCTGCAATTATATTATGCTGAAATTTCTGCAATTTCTCAAGCAACAAGGACCCGCTGAGATCTCGAAGCAAGAATGCATCTCCAGCTTACGGCGCGCTATGCCTTTAGCGTTGAGTTACACAATCGGTTTGAATTACTACAAAGACGCCGCTCACTCCGATCGCATAGTCCAGCATATGTTCACGCAGCTGAAGCGTAAATTCCACGAAATTGTCAGCGACAATCGTTTGCAGCTCGCGGCGCCTATAGTTGAGACGCTGCTGGCAAAAGTTACGAGCATGCGTCTGCAGGTGGGCAACTCACCACGCAATCTCACCGCTGCCTACTACGATGAATACTACGAGCGCGTAGAGCTAGATGCCAATAACTTCTACATTAACCAATTGAGTCTATTGCGGCTGGCAGTAGAAAAAAGTCACGAGAGTCTGGAGCTTTCCATTGCTAGCAATTTTACTGCGCCCGACAATGAAACCTTCGTGCACGCTGGTGGCGACTGGCTTGGTAGCTCTTCGTCACCTTTTTATGTCAAACCGAAAAACCTAATCATTGTGCCTTATGGCTTTCTACAAATACCCGTCTATCACCGCAGCCTGCGTAGCATCTTCAAATATTCGGTGCTTGGGTTTACCATTGCCCACGAACTTCTGCACGGCTTCGATTCGGCGGGCATTGATTATGATAGCATTGGCAATATTATGGGTCCCAGTGAGGAGATCGCCGCCAATCAACGTTTCATGCATGGTTTACGCTGCATGCAAGACGAGCTGGCCACCGGATCGCGTTCGCTGAACGAGAAGTTGGCCGACTATGAAGGCTTTCGCTTGGCTTATGAGACTTATTTTGGCAGCGGCGTGAACGACACACGCGATGTGGCAGCCGGTGGCAGGGCACATTCGAAGTTGTTACCTCAATTCACGCACAAACAGCTGTTCTTTATTAATTTTGCGCAGTTTTTCTGCGGAAAAGTACATCGCAGTTCGCGTCCTTCGGCGTTTTGGGAGCATGCGCTAGACGAGTTGCGCGTCATGCAAACTTTAGCTAATTTCGAAGAGTTCTCGAAGGAGTTTGGCTGTGAGCGACGCACTAAGATGCAATCGAAACGTCGTTGTAAATTATGGTAGACAATTTTAATTTGGTTTTGTGTACATTGCATATTTGAATGAAAGAAATGAATATGGGATCGTTTTAAATACAATAACTATATAAAAATTTGAGTTTGTTGCTATGACAATTTTATTCATTCAAAACATTCTAAATCGTTACAGAATCTGGGGTCACAGTTTTCTATATTTGGCAGTCGTGGTCCGTTGGGGCTAGGGAATACTTGGCAATTTAGTTGAAGCAAAGGAATTACCAAGACATACAATGCATACGAGGCAACAAGACTTTAAGCAGTATTTTACAAGACTTTGGCTGGCCCAAGGAACTTGCTAGATGTTTTCAAATTGCTTCTGACTGGGTTAAGAAGAGCCCTGCGTTTTCACGCTAGAAAAAAGTTATTAACGGCGTCACCGACGACGATGTTTCCAAATATTTTATACCGTTTTCAAGATATTGAGAATGAGTTTATTATGGGTAATTTCAGTGAGCCTCGACTAAAGTTGGTCTGATACAGCTTCGGTCAAACGGCACATTTCAAGAATGTATTACATATTTTAAAAAAATTATCTAAAATCACGTTTTGATAAGTTTCCATATATGTATATGGTATATGTATAATAATTAGAGAACATTTTACGTTTTTGCGATCTCCTGTAAAATTTCGAAATTGTGGCTTATCACGTTCTGACCGCCACGCCTTTTAATTATTATCACATAACAAATTTTTGTTTACAATATTGTAAAATTTTATTGCTATTAATTACCACAGTTGGCATTTCTTTTCGGGATGCATAACATTACCCAAATTACACTTAAACTCCTCAGCAAACGGTGCAAAATTCAATAGAGTCTCCTGCAAGCGTACATCATCCGAATCATGCTCAGCGAATTCCGCCTTCAAATTGCCGCAAAAGAATTGGGCCATATTTAAAAAGAATAAGCGTTTAAGGGAAATTTTAGTGAAATTTGGTTGATGCAGCTGCGAAGCATTGGTAGATGAAGAGTTCGCACCACCAGATGCGCCGAAGAATGCGTCGTAGGCTAAACGCACACCAACAATGTCAGCAATACGCTCATCTAAACTCTCGGTGTTGGATTGTAGCATACATTTGAGCGCTGCAGCAAAGCGTTTATTTTCAGTGATATTTGCACCTCTGCCTTGAGGATTGCCAGCGAAATCAATGACCACACCAGTAGCATCGAAGCCATGAGTAACTTCATGCGCTAGTAAGAATCCAAAGAGGCTCATTTTGAAAACGTCCAACATATTTTTGTGGAACATAGGTGTCTGCAATATGCCAAAGGGCACAATAATCAGGTTCTTATTGATCATGTAGAACGGTGTCGAGCTGCGGGCAGTGTCACTATCAGCGATAAAGAAGAAGTCATCGACTGACGATTGGGTGTAGTTTTCCTTTAAGAGAGCATGCTCCTTGAGAAATCGCAACTGCAACAGTGCTAAATGGTTGTGATAATAGTTTCTGTGTAGCAGCTGCACGTCACTGTAGTATCGATTGATGAAACCACTGGAGACATTTCTCGGTAGATTTCCAATATTTATACGCAATTTTTGTAGTTTTTCACTAAGAAATTCCAATTCGGCAGCGCTTAAATTCAAGGTGTTTGCGCGCAGTTTATGCAGCAACTCGCCTCGGAGAATTTCGAAAATTCTATTAACTTCGGCATTGTAGACGGACGCTTTGTGACGATAGAAATTCTCGTAATAGATAAAATTCATGCCTATATCCATTTTACTGCGTACATCCATCATACAATCAATTTTGCTAAACGCACTGGAGCCATCCAGTACTACGAAGTAAAATAATTTTATCATTATATAATTGCAGACCACATCCGCACTGAATTGCTGCATAAGCTTCGGCAGCGCTCTAAAATACTCCCTATTACGCATTAACAGCGTATACTCTGCGCTAGGCTCATAGCCCAAAATCATTGTTAAATACTTGGACCACGGTATTTCTGGCATATCCAACTCAAGCTCATAGATCGTCATTTCGATCAGGCCGTATTCATCTTCAATTGCGAGCAGCTGCTCTATTTCGGCCTCAAATGCAATTAGATCTTTGACAACTTCGACGGCACGCTGTTTGGAAATACCCAACTGCAATAGTAGCGCTGCGATTACTATTTTCTCCGGTAGTTTGTTATTGCCATATAGTGTAGGCTTGTCCAAGTGTATTGCATATGCTTGTGTGTGTATCTCTTGGTTTTGAGAAACGCTAACATTCCTTTCGTTTTGCTGCAGCATATATTCGATAATGGTGCCCGTGAAACTATAGCGCTGCAACTTGGCCAACGTCAGAAACCAGTTGAAGTTTTCCTTTTGCCAAGCTTCACGTGTGGCTTTGAGTTCTTCCAGCAGTGGCCAATTGACGTGACCCGCCGGTCGCACTATTTGTAAATATCTTATTAATTTACGTTTCTTTTCACGTTTACAAGATTTGTAGTAAGTCCACACTTTATCATAAAAACTACTGGTGCCGCCTTCTTCGCCTTCCGCACCTCCAGCAGGTGGTGCATACGTCTCCTCCAAGTACTGTATTAACTTCTTATTCACCTTGTGATCTATGAGCCCGGTGGTCTCAGCATAATGTTCACTTTTATGATATTGCGCCCAACTGCCGCATGCATAGCCATAAAAATCTTCGCAGGGATCTTCACTCATGTCCATATAACTTTCGATTGTCTTGAGATGTTTCTCATTTACACTCAGCTGCTGTCGGGCTGCTTCTAATACGGGCACCTTCTCTTTCATTTCGATTATCAAAAGCAGCAATGGTAGCAGCAGCATTTGCTGCTGGTTGTACCGGCAATACCTTTTTCTAATACTTTTACTCATATTTTCCAATTTCAATGAAAAATATCACTTTTCTAATACAACTTTTAATTTTTTTCTTCTTGACTCTTGAATTAAGAGTGCGTTGCTTATTTCTTCAAGGCGGCGTATAAATGACTAAACTTTATATTTCACGAAGCTTACGCGATAAGCCGTCGGCATTAATTTTATTTATTTTATAACATTCTCTGTTTTGCAAAATAATATTCTGTTATTCATTAAAATGGAATGATTTTCTACAATGTTTTGATAAAAACAAGTTTGTTGTTATTGTGTTGCTGAACGAACGTGTGTGGGGTATGAAGGGGTAGCTGCTGTAGAGCCAGTACAGGTGATCTTTGAACCCTGCTTAGTTTCTTTTTCAATAAATTCCTCGTTATTAAATTTTGGAACGCAATTAAACGAGGGTAAATTAACCGAGGATTACAGTGTGTCATCTACGACAATTATATCCGTAAAAATATCCATCAAAATGGACAACTGTCTATTACTCACTTATATTTTGCCGATTCGCTTATCATTTGATCACTTTCACGTGTCCAATAATTTAATGAAGTCGGGTTTGCTTCGATGAAACATTCCAGGGTAATATTGGAATACATTGGAATGCCAACCAACTGATGTGGAATCGAAACCATAGGTGAAACTGTATAAAAAAAGTGATCGGGTTATTCTCCTTTTTGTTTTTTGGTTACTTTTATACTTACAATCGACGCTAACTTTAATACGCTTCGAAACGCTTGGTGGCACACCATTCGATGCAATGCATAAATATGCGCCCATATGCAGACGAGAAATGCGTTCCAATTCCAAGGCTTCACCTTCCAAATCAACAACTGTAAAGTGAGTGAAAACGAAGAAGAAGAACCAGTAGAAATAGTAGGAAATTAGTTGTAGATATATTTTATTAGTTGCATTGTTTTACAGGAAACAGGATTTAGGATTTATGTACATAAATACATATACTTACATACCATACATACTATGCAAACTAATACTGATACCAGTATGTAGAAGAAACTGTTGTGCTTGCTTGGAAAATGATATATGGATGCACTAACTGCATGCAGTAACACAAAGCCATGCTTAAGGGTATTGTGAAGTAGGGCAAACGAAGTTTCATTACCCTCTTCCGTGTACTCTAGAGAAGCATCTTTGATGTTGGTTGTTGCTGTTTTCTTATTAGTTTTTAATTAAATTTTGTGTTAAGTGTTTTGTGTTTTGTGTGTGTAGCGTGCAAGTAGCAAACAAGCACAAGCGGTAAGTGGGCAAAGGGGGCGTGTGGCATGCACTCGCAGTTGAGGTAATTTTGAATGAAATTGAGGAAAGGGGCTGAAATCTTGCAATTTGGAAACCTTGATGTTGCGAAAATGCAGCTATTTAATGTAGTAGGTGTTGGCAAACCAATATCTCTGGAATTCACAAATCATGTTGAAACTGAAACAAACTACACTAACAGCTGGAGCTCGATGCTCCAAAAATGAGTCAATTAAAGAGCAAGTTTAAAATTACTATACTCTAAGTAAATAGTTTAGTTATACAATACAACAATTAAGAAATGAAAAAATACCGTCCAATGTCTTATTGATAACAATTTTATTGCCGTCATCTCGTTTCCATTTAATTGCTGGCTCCGGGCTACCTTTTGCTTTGCAGCGCAATGTAACGTTATCGCCTTCTCGTACAATCACATCACTAGAGGTAAGAGCATCGTCAATGTTGGGAGGCACTGCAAAGAAAAAGGAGAAAAATAAGCACAACACACAAGCAACAACAAAGAAAATAGAACCTAAGAAAAAATATAGAACGTAAAAAAACAAGTTATTGAAAAAAATTCTATGTATTCCACCAAAGAAAATATTGAAGAAAAATTAGAAGTACTGAATAACAAAACAGAGATTTATTTTTATTTACATAAATTGTTTTTTCTTTAAGTTTTCCTACTTATTTGAGTTAGCAACGAATGAAACCACAAAAGGAAAGAGGAGTAAAATTATAGAGAAAATGTTGTTGTTGCAATAATGCATTGGAAGACTTATAAAACATAATAAAAAAAATAAAAGCAAATTGTTGATTTAAATGTGAAAAATGTAAAGTTTTAGTTGGCAAAACTAAAAATCGAGTTGTGCATGCATGAACCTAAGAGTACATATACATGAGCGTAGGTAACGAAGGGGTGGGGGAGGCAGAATCTAAATACATAGCAACTCCGACTCCTTCGAAACTTTTTATTAATCAAATTTCAATTCAAATTACTGCACCTTTTAACTCAGAATCACTTTAGACTTTAAAGCCAAAACTGAGGATCTAAAATTTGACTTATTCGATACAAAATATCGTAAGAATCTAAGTTCGCCACTCAAAATCTGGCACAGTATTCGCTTTCTATGAACTTGGGATTTTTCAGCTCCGACTTTATAATTAAGGAGTCATGCTTCAGTACCACATATTTAATTTCTAACTCCTTCAATACAGAACTACTTCAGATTTCGATTCTATGACTCAGGACTCATACTTTAACATAAAACCATTTCAAATTGTTTTACAATGACGTCATATACTTACTAATCAGTTAGTGCCGAAAATAATCATTTAAATCTATACATATACTTATTGTCATTAAGTTAAATAAGTGACTATTGACTTCGTCTCGCTCCCCCTTTTAATTGTTGATGCCTACGCTCATTGATTCCTGCATTTAAATATTGCTATACAAGCTAATGGCAACAAATAATATAAAATTTGGTAAAGGTTGCTGGTAGACATAATTTGCTTTATTTTTTGTAGCCTTTTTTTTATTCTTTACAAAAGTTGATATATTTAGTCCATAAAGCATAAGTAAGAAATAAATAAGTAGCTGCTTGGTCGAAGTGAATATTAATTTTCATTGGGTATTTTTTAAGGATTTTGCTTGTACTCACTCTACTAGAAAAGTGTGAATTCAGAAGTTTTGTTGTGGTTATTGAGAAATTGTACATTTGTGTTTGCTTAGAATTGAGTGATTGTGTTTAGTTTCACTTTGAATATAAAACACCGTAACTAAAAAATTCTGCTTGAAAAACAAAAATTTTAATTTTCATCAATTTCCTAATGAATTAACTGACTGAATAGATTTGGCTGAACCGGTGTTGATGGTAACAGCATCATATTCCGAGACGGAATTTTGAAAGAAATAGATATGCCTTTAGGTCACATGTTCTTGAGCTCGGTTTTGAAAGATAATTTTGGGTTTTCTTAGACATTCCCGAAAAGGTTTGAAGTTTACAGGGCATTTAAAGTAGAGTAATGGTGATTCAATATCATTATCTCTAAAGATTTAATGATATTTTTATTAGACCAATCAATTGAAACTCCCTAGATTTGTGATCAAATTACAATCAGTCTGATGCTGCGCCTTGCCGCTGTAAAAGTGAAAACAAATATTAAAAATATCTAGTAAAATGAGCTGATTACATTTTAATATTTTAATATCTCAGCCCACAATCACAACCCATCAAACTCTCTATCCACGCCTCTCTCCCCAAAAACCATCATGTGACCACAAGAATTTTACGCAAATCAGAAATTATTTCTTGCTTTTTTTTCTGGACTCAATACTTTCAAACTGTGTATAACTTTAAATCTAAAATGAAAATCTATGCAAATTAAATGCGAAAAAGTTCGACAGTCTCTGCCACAAAAAGTTCCTCCTACATATATACACACATACATACATGTAAACATACAATCAGAGTTGCCTTTGCACCATTTTTTAAAACTCTCCACGCATTTGCCCTCAAATTTCTTACACTTTCTGGTCTGTTTTCCCACAACATTTTTTTCGTTTGAGCAATATTTTTTAGCCTTCCTGAGTTTATTGCACAGGGTTGCCATTAGTTTATGAGACATGTACATATTTAATATACAACGGTAACAACTTTTGTGCACTTTCATTGCAGACGGCCGCCATTTTTGTTCGTAACTTTTTGCATACAATAGCAGTTGCAACTGCTGCTCATTTGATATTCAGTTCTCGTTTATAATGGAAAAATTATCGCATGCGATATTTTTGTAGCAGACAACAAAAGTGATGATGGTCCCAGTTTGAATTTACACATACATAGAATGTATAAGTGTCTCAAAATATTGACATATTTTTCGTTTCGATTTTTCTACTTCTATTGTTGTTGTAACAGTTTAATATCATCACGTTTTATTAAACGCAACAATATTGTCGTCTGTGTATTTTGTGCCAGACTTGCCATCAATAACATGAACTGAAGGAAAGTAGCATCAGCGTGTCATAGGAGAAGCCGAATTGTTCTACATACATATTTATCTACATATCGTTACCTTAATGTAGAAAGGACCTAACTAACATTTTTTTCACACTGAGTTTTAGTCATTTTCTGTTGCGATTAAGTACGATCCATTCGAATTTGCAAAAAAAATTTAGTTTCGTCCTTTCTACATTAAGGTAACGATATGTGGTATGAAACATAGGAACCATATTCTCATGTAATTTGACGCATTTGAATGAAATTATTTTTCAATTGAATTCAGCTTTTATTCGACCTTACGTCAATATTGAATTCTCAATGTAAGTGCACTTTCTCGTACACACTTTTATGTTAAAAAATGTAAATAATTCTGCTGATTATTTTGAGAATTTTATATAATATTTTACAAATTAACAATTGCATAATTTTATAAATGCGAAACTTTGTACTTATTGGGAAGGGCGAAGACATGAGCAAGTTAGAGGTTATATCACCTGCAATCCCATTTTATAGCTATCAATGCCTCAAAGTAGCCGCAAAACCAAAAAATAAGTGTGCTATGATTACTTTCACACTTAAAAAGTAGTAAAAGAAAAATGAGGAAAAACAGCAAATTAAAATGCAATGAAGATAAATGAATCTGATAAAAAAGACGCAGTTATTATGCCGGGAATAAATTAAGATAAAGTGCGAAAAGCAGGCGAAAACATAAGCAAGTTATAGGTCATACCCTTGTTGAAAACTCGAAACTCGGGACCGAGAGAAAAAAATAGTCCACCTATCTAGCCATCTGCATTCACATTTTCAGACATTACCAATTAGAAATTTAAAACCAATGAAGATGGAGCAATTGATATGTACATACATACATATGTATGTATGTAAGAAAAGAGAGAGTTGACGAAAGCAAATATGTACATATGTACATCGTAAAAATCCAAGCCAAAGCTGCTGGAGCAAAAACTAGGCGACAATAACTAATACTAAAACTGTCAACTTTGAGAAACTAATAATCGTTTTGTGCGCTGACCACTTTACTAATACCAACATACGTAGAAGAAAACACACGCACACAGTAACCATTTTTGCTAACGATATAAACTTTATCTGTATATTATGCGCTCGTTGGCCAAGCTAAGCGAGACTGACTTTACTGTTAATTTCCGGCTTCTTCCCACACATTTCTTTTCTCTTCCGTTCTTATGTTTTCTCGATAGCGTTCAACGGGCATTGTATGCTACTGAAAGCTGGTTTTGCTGCTGTTGCTGTTACTTTTGCTGATGATGATGACGTTGGCAAGCAAGTTTTGGTCAAGGTGGTTGTTGCTTGGTTTATTTCTACGAAAACGTGTACGTGCAAGTGTGTATGTGTGCGTACTTTGTGATATTTCTCCTCCCACTACAGATTGGAGTTGGCGTTAGTTTGACATATTATTTTTTATTGATATTCACAGCATCTGTTGACCTACTATGCCAAACCAAAATCAAGCTAACTAGGCACTTTTCATGCTTTGCCCTCATGCATAAACACATTCTAACGAGTATGAAAAAAGTTTGAAAAACTTTTATATACACACACACACACAATTTAATTAAGAAATTCGAACATTTTCTTAGAAACTATACCGTCATACTTTCTCGTGTCTATATAGTACAAACATATGTCTAACGATGTAGTTGTTAGTATGTATGTATGTGTTTATACTGGGCAGCTTATGGTATTGTCGTTAATGCTTTCATTGGGTATCACATGAATTGCCTGTCGCCTGTCATATTGACAATCAATTTCTTGATATCTAAAGGATTGCAATTTCTACTTTTTTCATATCCAAATCGATTTTTCTCAGTTGACGGTAAAGTGGTGGTCTGATTTGATGTAGGCTGCATTAAGTTCCAGGGGCACACACCTTAAACTGCAGCGCCTGGTGAATAACTCACACAAAATAAATAGTTTCATAAATTAAGACCAAGGTAGGCTATGATAACCAGAGCACTGAACCCTAGGGTGAAAGGAAAGTATACCATTTTCTTACAGAAAATGCATTAAATGCCATGATTTAAATATGTAAAAAGCATTTTAGAAAATGTATGGTCTGTACATTAAGCTTCTTTTCTCGTCATGGACAAGATTGCAACGACCTGGCAGAAATGTAACAAAGTGGCAGTCTATTTTGTGTTTATTTTCAGCGATAGCCAACCTACTATCAAATGGTTTATTGGCTTGCTAATACTTAAAATTTTACCAGGCAAGAACGACCGGCACCTTATTTCCCTCTTCCATAAACATGTTTTCAGAGTTGTGTAGAGCAAAAGCGAAGCAAATCGATTAAAAATTAATGTGCCACTTTTGCGCTCTGCGCCTCATATAACTTCAGATTGGATTAAGTCTTACCACAAGGTGCCCGGGTTTGTTATTTGATACTCAAATCACAAGTTAATCAAAACTCAAGAGGGCGAGGGGGCAAGTATAACAAAATAAAGTAAATGTTCAAAGTGTGATATCGAATCAAGCCAAACTGGGTACAATTCATTAATATATAGTTTCATTTGGGCTCGCCTACTTCCCATGCAAGTGAACCAAATCCGCTGCACATAGTTGAAATAGTCTTAAAAACATAAAAATTATCAATTTTGGAAAATAATCACACTTATCTCCCTTACAAGGACTATAAGAAAATAAGTCATGCAAAGAATAGGTGCTTTAGTTCAGAGTAGGAGTAGAGTATATAAAATTCGGAGGCGCCCGCACTTAGATTTCCAACTGTTTTATTTTCAAATACTTACATAAATGCTGCAAAAATCCGAAGTTCCCTCAGCAATCTTTCATGCTCAGCAATTATGCAGAACTGATTCTAGGATATCAATTAAAAAATTATCAATTCAGCTCAAAACTTTACTAATTCAGCTAATTCAAAGCTAAGTCTAATAGTTTGAAGATAATGAGTGCTATTTTTGTGCAACCTTTTTAGAAATTCTTCAGTTGTGTATGTCGCGGTTCGCCGATTTAATCCCCTGTGTAACTTATCTTTCTTTTCCGCCCTCTCACTTAGCCATCTGCCTTTTTGCCGCTGCAGATCTCTTCGTGTTTTTTATGCGATTAAACAAAAAAAAAAAAAAAAAGAAAAACCAAGCAAAAAAAAGGAAGCTGGAAAAATTCAAGACGTGTCTAATCGTTTTATTGCAAAAGTTTTTGACAATTTCTACTTCTTTTTATTTGTGGTTGGTTATATTTAGTATGTGGGTGTGTGTACAAACACAAATACATAGACATATGTATGCATTCATGTAGTATATATTTGATAAAGGCAATTAAATCCATTTTAGTAGAAAAGTTTTTACAGTCATGTCGTATGTACGTACATATAGCAAAATATAATGAGTAAAACGAGTAACCATTTGGATTTGACCAAAAAAACTACCTTTTTTGGGTTGTTGAAATAAAAATAGTACGTACACACACGAAAGTTCCACTCACGAGAATGCAGGCTCTCTTGCGAGAAAAAACTACTACAATTTATACAAAATTATACATATACATTTGCCATGCACAGCATCATCATCATATTCTATGCAACATGCTGCATATAAATACTTATACATATAAATAACTAAGTATGTAGAATATGGCCAAGCATTGTAGTTGTACGCGCTTGCCTTTTTATTGTTATCAAAATAATTGAATTAAATAAATTGCCTCATTATATCCGCTGTGAACTGAGCGCACATGCATGCATACGAGTATGTACATACTCGTACATACAAAAGTAACAACAAAAAACAAAACAAACAAAAAAATTGGATAACATAAAAGTTAAACAATATAAAAAATTATACATACGTCAAAAGCCAACACTGTGTGTGAGTGTATATACACGAATGCTTCATTACTACCAAGAGGAAAAAGGATTTCTACAGCAAGCTCACCAGGACATTATTTTCGACTGCACTGCACTTGTTACAAACCCAGAGATTTCCACAATGTGATAAAATATGTTCTAATTATGGATCTTCGTCTTTGCAGAGTCTAGCAATACTTATTGAGGTTTCATACATTTCTTCCATTTTTTGCGGAGTGCTATTCTCTGAGTTCACAGAGCCCAGCAAGCATTTGTCTCAGTCCCGTAAAATAAGCAAAGAATTCTTGTCTTTTGTTAATCTCTTCTTACCTGAGTGCTCATCGGGTTTCACTATTTTCCACAAAAGAGCCCAAGTCACATGCATGGTAGCGCTGCCTTCTTTCTAGTAGTCTTTTCATTCATTCCTCTCTTTTCCGAAGTGTTTTGGAACGAAACATAAAGCGACTTTGTTGTTCTTACCCAGTTCACTGAGCTTGCACGAACAATCACAGTTTCACCCCTTCTATACTTCCCGTCTAACATAAATAGCTCTCATTTTTCGACTGAGATAGATGATATACTATATTTACTTATTTAGTTCCACAGTTTCATCCTCAGTTCTTGACCAATCTGTAACTATACCACTTGATCGTGTGTTCATTACACTCTCGTGACATTACACTCTAACCCCCTATTCATTCTAACTACTCTTCTACGATTGCTACCCAAACTTCCATAGCAACAGCTGTAGTCGGAAATGATCGCATGGCTCCTGTTACACAGACGCACCCTTTTCTTTTTCTCCAAGTGAGTTGACTATCAAGTACTGCGGCCTGATATAAATTGGCTAATGAAATTGCTTTAGAGCACCACAGTGCACATTTACTAAGGAAGTTTAGTGGCCTTTGCGGGACTTGAACCATATGCTATTCTGGGTATAGTGCCAGAGTGAGTTTCGTCAAATTTTGTGAGAAAAATCTCATTTGCATAGGCTTGACAATCTGTACTTGCCTTGATGGCGTACATTAGAAGTTTATTACATTCCACATTCCCTGTGGGCTTACTGTGGTTATGCTGACAGATACTCGTATACCATATGCTGCCGTGTTAGAGAGGAGAGCATTTCTGATGTACTCGTACACTTGGATATTGCATTATCTACTCTTCTAGGTTACAATGCCAGCGCTTTCTAAATTGTCCTTGAAAGCTGTTTCAAATAGTTTCCGCTGAGTTTTAACAGTGGCTATAATTTTATGAAAGATACACACGCATTCTCAGGCACACACATTAAAGTACAACTTAGTTGTGCATTGTCAGCGCACACTTAAATTCACTTTTGGCATTCATAAAATGTGTGCACACACGTTTAATGGATGTTGTTGGAGTTTGCACATCCTTACATCCTTACACATATACACACATCCATATTTACTATGATCTTTTTACCACGGTGCACCTTTCACGCCCCAAGGCATTAGTACAGCGGTGAATATATTTCAGAGTTCATTTTGTTAAATACTATTTAACTTTTTGTGTCCAGTACGCAAAGTTGCCACAAAGTTCAGCGCGGGCGCACACAAAACTGAAAACCAAATTTAATTTGTTATTTGTTTAAAATGAAAATAGCATACATTTAAATGCTCGTACATTGGCATATAATGCAGGCTGACTAATGTGTAAAAGTGGTGCGCTGAATTGAATTATTGGCTTCTATTGTGCATTTGCAATAACTACATGAAAATTGCGCTTGGATTTAAAATGTAAAGCGCTGAATTGTTAAATAGTATACTTATACAATCTGATATATAATTAAACAATTTACTTAAATTTTAATTGAATTTTTAAAAAATAGTTGGACATTTAAAGTTGAGTAATAAAATTAATAAAAATTATTTGGTTCAGGACATAGAGCAGAAGGAGTTTGGTAGCTAAATGACGCTACTAATGATGACGTGTTGTGGTCGCCGTGGCGCGGTTGGTAGTGCGTTGGCCTGCTACGCAGCTACGCAGAGGCAAAATAAAAAGTTGAAGAGAAAAGCTGCTGAAGATTGGTAAAATTGAAAAAGAATTCAGATTACTATGGTTTCTGGTATAAAACGCAGCGCATAAGCTCAAATCAAGATATATTGACAGAAAGCCATTCAAAATATTCTGCATATCTGAGATTTGAGATGAATTAAAAAAATTGGCAAAAATAAAGTTAATATTAATCCACAAAATATGTAAAAGTATGAATTAATCTTTTAATAATAATTTCAAACTGCTACTTAAACCATTGCATTTTCTCTCTCGGACAACGCTCTCTCTCTCTCTCTTGAGCTTTTTGGATTTGCAATTTTCATTAGATCTTAATTCCTGCTTTTTCTTTGTATGAAGAAAGATACCTCTCTTCTTCCCTGTCACTTCCGCCCACTCTTTTGCTGGCATCGTTGTTCTTGTTTCAAATATTTTTGTTCCTTCCTTCTCTGCTGTGTGTGTGTGCATTATGCATAAAGTTTAGCATTTCCGCTAGTCCATCAGTTTTTGTTTCATTTGCTTTCGTTATCCTTTGGTGACTTTCTTTTTTTACCATTGACGCGCTAAATTATTGTCTCTTGTGCTCTTCTCGTTTTGTGCGCTTTTTTATTTTAGCTTTTTTATATGAATGAAGTCGGTCTGTCGGTCGGTCGGCCAGACTCTTTGTCCCACCATCCTCCCTTCGTCCCACCATCCTCCCTTTGTCCCACCATCCATTGCCATTCATTCTCGAAATTGTTTCATTCTTTCTTTCCATTTTGAGCTTTTTTATTAAATTTTGGTTTTGTCTTTTTGCCTTTTTGACATTTGCTAGTTAGAGCAGTAGCATATTCTGTTTTTTTTTGTTGTAGTTTTTGTTTATCCTGTTTAATGTTGTTGCCGTTGTTTAGGTTTAAAAATAGCGCTCGTTTGTGGCTTTTTAAATCTGCATAGTTTTGTGTGACAAAAATTGTTTGGCGCTTTGTTGTCTTCGCTTCTAAGTGAATTGTTTGCGGTTTTTCCATTGTTCTTTCTGTGCTTTTCTGTTGTGTTGTGTTGATAGAAAATGACAAAGTAATTTAACGGATTTTCGGTGATTCTCCAAGCAGATAAAGAGAAAAGGAATACATGTATTCCTTTTTTTGGGTTAGCGGCAGCTTTAAGGTAAACAGGAGAGGCACAGTGCTTAATGTAAATAGCATTAGAATATGTATAAACTTGACGGGAAATTTGAATACGAAATAATACATATCGTTACCTTAATGTAGAAAAGCCTTAACAAACATTTTATTTTCCAAACTCAAGTTTGTGGCAAATTTAAATGGGCCGTACTAAATTTCATAAGAATCTGTCAAAAACCTTGTTTTGAAAAAATGAAGTAGGGTCTAATCTTCTACATTTTAACGTTTAGTACATTTTAAAACCATTGAGCTATTATCTTAGCTTAGAAATTACGGCCTAACATTGAATATAAAAGTAGCTTCGATTGAAAAAGAAGGAGAGTATTAGTTAAAAGTCGTGTTTCTTCGGATATACTAAACAAATCATATTCCCGCTTATGAGATTTAAAATATCTGGGTAGTATCAATCGCAATACCACATCTGTCACCTCAAATCTGTAGCCGATCTGCGAAAAGTATTTGCAACGAAGCAGCAACGTTAGTCTCTTCTAGTGTTCGAAACTGGTTTTTTCTAAGGAATAAGATCTTTGGATACCAAGTTAAGTTATATTTTTGATAATACTCTTTCCACCTAAGAAATTAAATGTTTACAACTTTAATAGAATTAATACAAGTAGGTCGATCGATGCTCGTACCTCGAGTAGCATCGCATTTTATTTATTTACATTCGAATCGTCGGTTGGGTGGTATCGTATCGTTACTGCTATGGATTCAGCTGGACACGCCTAACAATAATTCATAAAAAATTTATTTTGGAATGTTTTATGCTAGGATTTTAAGTAGCAAATTAAGTTGACCATATGTGAACGTTAAGTTTGTGTAAAAATAAATTCATATTAGCTTTCAATCTAATATCTGTGTAGTGAAAATATAATTGTATTTTTATCCTCGAACTTCCGCTGAATCAGCCATTGCTATCATGTATTAACAATGTAACAAACAAATTTGACCTTCACAAAAAAGAAAAAGGCAAAAAAAACTTCCCAGCTCGTAAAAATCCTACACATAAAAATTAGATTATTCCCTGCTATGAAAGTGACATTTCCCAAACAGAAGCAAATGCAATCGGCGTATGCCTGCTGTGCCTTAAAAATTACAATGGGAAAGGAAACAAAATTAAAGGATATGACATGTATGCAGTAGTAGTGGCAGTTTTGCACACCACTTTTGACAAAATGCAGCCGGCAGCAGCGAGGGGACACGAAAACTGTCAACGTTCCGGCAGAAAGTCCAGGCAGCATTTCGTTGTTGCCACTTTGATTGTCTAACAGCGAAAAATAGCCGTTAACACGCGCCACTGTTGTAAAGCGTATAAGTTTCCATTTCTTTTTTCCTCTAGCCCATAGCTGCAATGATTGTAATATGTTTTGTATTTTAGGTACGTGTGTGTACTCCTTTAAAGTTAAATAAAAAAAAATTTGCTGGCATCAGCGTGAAAATTTTTAAAGTGCATATGAAACGTAAATAAACTTGCACACATACACGCGACACACATACCCACATATCCATGCAGATACCTTTTTACGAGTACATATTTACTCGTTTGTTTGTAAAAGTCATACACGAAACCAAATAAAAAAACATTGTAAATACACATCAACAAAATATGGCAACAATGCCGTTGCTGCTGCTGCAAAATATATATAAAAGCAAAAATATCGCAAAAAACTATATGTGGCAAAAATCAAAAAGTAGAAAAAATAATTTTTCTACACGGCACCCACCACCACCTCTTGGCAGGCAATGGCAAACCTACAAGAGTAAAAATAGCTATGAAAAGCTTTTCACTTCGCCGTTCGGATTCGGCATTAAACTGTAAGTCCCTTCCATTCATGTACAAATATAACACGCACAACATGAGTGGATGCGAAAAGCTCGGCCTAGGCCCCCCACGGGCTGTTGTGCCATTAAAAGTAAAGTAAGTAAACTAGTTTTGTGTTTGTATTTTGTTTCGACTTCTAGGTAGTCCAGTGAGAAAAGTAGCATGTGCAAAAAGTGTTTTTTTTTAAAGATGCCACTGCTAAAAAAAAGTGCTGATATTTATTTTGAAATTTTGTATTTTCATACAAAGGTGCAACGAATGTTGCAGTGCGCTAAAACAATATACGATAAAAAAAAACACTTCTCCATTATTGCATCGATCCCAAATAGTAGGAGAATGCATATCATGTGATCGGTTGATTCAAACAATTGCCCTGACAACAACTTAAAATAACACCGATATTTTCGGTCAATCACAATCACACACAATTTTTGTGTAGGGGTTCATCGAAAAAGCCGATCGTATAACGCAATTTCGATAAGTTCAACGCTTATCAGTTTAGAGCGAGGTGAAGGCGACCGATTCAACTGCCATGGCGCTGATTTAGATAGAAATCGGTTTGATCAAATACCATTTAACAGTTTAACAAACAGAAAGAATTTCCCATAATCGACGCATTTGCGAAAATCGTGAGACGTTAGCTTTAGTGTGGGTATTTAGTTACAGAAGTATTATTATTTCTATTTACTCCATTGAGCAAACTAACGGCAGTGATTGGTCAAATGAAAAAAGGTAGAAAACGGTTTACTCTCATTCTCTTCTCAGCACTTATGAATTTACCGTAAATTTGGCTTCAACTCGGTTTATTCCCAGAAACAGGTTAAAAGCAACAGATATCAATTGTCTTATATTTTTAAAATACTATTTAAATGTCAGTTTATGTTAGGGTTGTCCGAATAGTTCGCCTTTGTTAATAATTCGCAAAATTAAAAAATCAAATATTCGTATTCCTAATCGCAATCGCAAAATTTTTATTTAATAATTTATGTGAGTAAATCTGAATCTCTGAATCAACAATACGAGTTAATCGAGACACAACTTAAATATCCATTAATTGACAACTTTTTGATGAAGAACTAAATTAATAAGTACACACGTCGTGCTGCTGTCTGGCTATCTGTCTGTATGCATTGTTGTTGGGCGTATGTCTAGGTACACACTTAAATACAAAAATTGTACAGAAAGATGCATCATTAACAGCAAATTTAGGGATAGGAGGGGGAGGGAAACGGTTAATTCCTCCCTTTTACCATCCTCCTCCCTCGGTTGTTGGAGTACATGATCAGAAATATGACTGGATCTACCATTTCACCATTGGCTAAGGTTTACGTATTTGTATTTGTATCAATGTATACTTACATTGTGTATTGCTCCTTACATACAAACTTATGCACAAAAACACTCATCCTCAAACACAGACACAGGCACATATGCTTGCATCCATATGTGAAGTTTAATGTGTCAACTTCGAATACCGGAAAATATGCAAATCTGCTGTCATTTCCTACCAATTTTACTAGAATTTGACTGCGAAAACTATTTCTGATTGTATGTACGCATGCTATACATATGTATAGCATACATATGTACATATGTTCGTGTAGTAGAAGCAATAGACAAACACATACATATACATACTCGCACATATTCATACACAACATTCATACGTTATTTTGTATTCGTGTACTTGTATTGCGCAAATGTTTGTTATGTTTTTGGTGATGGAAAAACTTTTATAATATAAAGTTATTATGTTACTTAGATTTTCGTATGCATGAAATGCACTCTAGAATATTTTTCATATTTTGTTATTATTAAATTACACATTCAATAAGAAATTTTGTATTCGGTTGGTAATATTTGTTAGTTGGTAAAATATTAATGTTGCAATTCTTTTTTATGTTATTGCTTAATAATTGTATATAGGGAAATGGCTATGAATGTGTGTGTGTATGTGTGTGTGTGTGTGTGGCGTTTAATTATAATTTTCATTATTATTGTGTGAATTTTACTTAGTCATTTAAGAATCAAGTTTCTTTTTTTCTATAGGTACTTTAATATTATTTTATTAAAACTGTAGCTTTCAAGCTTAAAGGCTAACAGCGCCACCTAGAATGATAGATACTCTGTGCCGCAGCTCGAATTAAGAAATGTACGAAAGTCGCAAAGGTTAATATCGCTCCTTCTAATTAAACTACATGCTTGAGTAATAATTTAACGTAAATTAAAAATATGTTTGAACATTCAAATAAATGCAAAAACCGGACTGCGTTAGTGCAATACACTACTAAATGAAGCTACTACGAAATCGAGAGTCACTGTAAGAGGAAGCAATACATTGCGTCTTCAACAATATTAACGAGACAGTGATTCTACTGACTGGTTCGGAACGTCCATTTCAAGCAACCAACTATTCAAAGTTCTGGCTTTGGAGCGTTCCACAAGTGTTAACAAAGGTCATGCTCTATCGCCAGTATTCGCGGATATCCTTGCCGGCTGCATGCAATCTCAACCGGAGTATCCTGCAAACTGGATGCCTAGAAGAAGCAGTACCGTTAATAGGAATGATACCAATGTATGGGCTTGCCATGTAGCAAGAGTATTATAATACAACCATAAACTCTTCCAAGAACAGTGGTGGAAGATTGAAGAAATCGTATCCCCTTTCTCCTTCCAGTGATTAGTAATAATAATGATACAATACAATTCGAAGTTGAAAAGAAAAGTTTAAAAGCTTAAAAAAGCCGAAAAACGCGAAGACTACTACTATGAGCTTAAGTTTTCATTTACATGTAAGTAGTTCATGTGTTTTTTTTTTGCAAGATGCGTTGGCAATCTTATTAATTAATTAAATAAATGCTGTCAAGCTAATTTATTAAGACAATAATAATAAAATGCCTGCTAAGTTTGTCATACGAATACACAAATTCAGGCATAGCGTGTGACAAATGAAAGGTTAAATAGAAATAAAGTGAAATAAACATTAACAAAAAACACACATACAACAACAACTACTCGTACTTATAATATAGTATGCAACTAACTTAAAAGACAACTGACAAATGATAAACTTTCATGCTACAGAAAGAGGCAGCGAGAGATATGAACAGAGTTGGCAATAACATTTTGTTATGCTAAATAAAGGAAGAAACGCTTTCATCGCCAATAAAATTACCACTTTCCGCCTTCTGTGCTTAAAGCATCATCAATATTAAACTCACACAAACATACATAGACACATACATAGTATGTTCATACTTAAATAGCTACTTACCAACAACTTTTACAAAACCATATTGCGTCTTGGCTGTCACTGTATTTATTTGGCACATATAGCGTCCTTTATCCTCTTCTTGTACATTATTAATATGCAGAAACCATGTACGATGCTTATCGTGTTTATCATGTGTCACGCTAATGCGTGGATTACGCGTTATCACATGATTGTGTACCGTCAATATGGCAGACTGTTCAAAATGCATCCACGCTACCTGGTGAGCAAAGAGAGAGAGAGAGGAAAGGAAAGATAAATAACTGTCAGAGAGAGTGGGGAACATACCAAATCTACATTAAAACGTTTTCCTAAATAATATATGATAATTTTATTTGTTTATAAACTTCGATTATATTAAAACAACATTGTTGCCATAAATAATTATTGTTGGAAAAAGTTTTTTTTTTTGGTTTTGGTTACGACACACGTTACGCGTACATACTTACATACATACATACATATGTATGTAAGCATGTGCGTACATTTTTTACAGCAGAGTAACAACAACCGAAGTTTTAATAATGATTGGAAAGTAAGTTTTATGAAAAGGTTGTTGTTGTTTTGTGAAAAGAGGGTAGCAAGCTTTGCTCAAATCGTTATTTTAGCGTGCAAAGTAATTGCCATTACTGGTTTATATCATCAAATGACAAATTCAATATGGCATCGATTCTCAACCTTTTAAACAGCCTTAGTCTACAACCTACTTTCAACTCCAGCACCGCAATATTCGAAAATCCATAAGCACATTCATTCGGAATCAAACCTGTTTTTTAACAACAACAAAAAAGTTATTCATCACAACAGTGTTGGTTCGAAAGCTACCAAAACCGTTATCAACCTACTAAAAATATTCCAAAAATTCTGAGCAAAAATTTATAAAATTAAAAATCTCCAATATCGTCTCAGAAGCGGCACAATCGGAAAAATAGAAAGTTGGTCTACTTTGAGCACACCGCGCAGCTCCGCGTTTAATTTGCTTTTTTTTAAACTTATCCTTTTTATACACAAATTTCTCGCCGCTTCATTCACAGTAACAAAGAAGAATAACTACATACCACGCATTACACTCCGTCTTTAAGTATAAGCCCACCCTATAGTAGAATGCAGATCCATTGAATTTTAATTCATACGATATTAATGGTCACTGAAGTTTTTACTCCAAAATCAGATGAAAATTACAGAATAAAGCATTGCAATTGCTTTTTTTTTGCAGATAAATTGTGCAATTGAGATAATTTTAGTATTAAAAATGTAGTAAAAAAAACTATAGTGTACATCAATATCAACGAAATTATACATCCTACAGATCTTATAGGACTGATCAACAGATCTTATTGAAACGTAGTGTACTGGATGATAATAGACTTTAAGAAGAGTAGTACAAATACAAAGTGAGTGCGAGAGTTTGAGTAAGTGGCACTTTCAAAATGACATTTACTCATTTACCATACGACAATCAGACGAGCAAAGTTGATAGGGGCCAACAACCTTGTTGCGCATTAAAAGTCATCAATTTTTATGAGAGCGTAGTTAAACGTGCAGGGTAGTTTAAAGCATGAAAATGAGAAATTGGAAAAGTTTGCTCAACAGTTCTTTTCAAATTTTGTTTGTAATGAAATGCGACGCGTTTAGCTCTAGGGTAAAATAGCCGTATCTCGTAGTTTTTCTTTTGAACTTCTCTGAATACATTACGAAAATTTCTTATATTATTTTGTGTGTACGTAATTCTTGTTTGTTTTTTGCAACCAAAAGGTAATCAGGTTGATATATAAAATATGAATAATTAATGTGCGGTAATCCCCACTGAAGAGCATGGATGAAGGTGTACAATTGATGGTCAATTAACCGATTAAGTGAAGTACATTTTGAACAAGAACTTTATATTCCTGGCGCAATTAAACGGAAACTCAATTAACCTTGGTTCAATTAATAAAAATGACCCAAGTATATGTAACATTTATTTTTGAAAATTGGCATGTGGCAGCCAGGCAAATCATCTGAATATTTTTGTTTATGATGCATTACGAACCTTGAGCAGCTGTTCTTAATTTCAAATACAGCCACATTTTATCAGGTATATTTTTGTGAAGGAAAAATGTAGCTTAAGCTTTTTCAAGAAAAAATCTATACTCAGCCATTTCAAATAAAAATTCTAGCTTAATGTCTACACGCTACGTTAAAGCATAATAAAGTAAACAGCACAAGGACACATACATGCATATGAAGTAAACAACAAATGTTGGCGCTTGTCCTGTTGGAAAATAAACAGAACGAAAAAGATTCAGAAGCAGAGAGAACAAAAATAGATAGATATCAGTTAATTTTTCAATGTCTACAAGAACGTGTCGTCTTGACTTGACTACTTCGCTATGCTATAGTTTCAGT
Organism: Palloptera scutellata; assembly: GCA_958295655.1. Classification (NCBI taxonomy): domain Eukaryota; kingdom Metazoa; phylum Arthropoda; class Insecta; order Diptera; family Pallopteridae; genus Palloptera; species Palloptera scutellata. The sequence goes on from OY282452.1 coordinate 67,432,655, forward strand.
TTCAGTTTCGTTGTTTTGTATTTAATATTTGCTTTAGTTTCAACAATTTTTTGCCTTGGTTGCCCTAAAGTAAAAGAAATACCAATCCGAAGGGTGTATATATCTTTTCGTCAAATCAATTCAAGTATTGCTTACTTACGTAAGTAGCTATGAGTACTATACAAAAAACAAGCAAAGCACAGGGATAAGTTAAGAATTAATTGCATGTAGTTAATCAAGTGAAAACAGTAAAATCTAGCATCAAATTGGAGCAAAAAGAAAGACACAGCATACGCGCTTAGTAAAGGAAAAAAGATATTATAGCCTAATTTTAGGTGTCGCACAAAAACGAAAATCATTGGAATAGCAAATTAACTGTCGGTTTTTTGTCACATTTAATCACGCAAATCTATTCTGTTTATATACATACATATATTTTTTGCTTTCAGGTATGGAATTCTTTATGAAATATTTGCTATCTCGCACATAAATGCACAAAGCAATCTATGCGACTTTAAGCACGTCGCCCAAAAATATGCTTCATATACATAAGTATACCATATATGTATCTATATATAATTTGTCTACTATTCCTTTCTGCTTTTACTGTTCTCTTTTGTTCGTTCGTCGCTCTCCTAATGAAATTAATTAGCCTCGTGTAATAATGAACCACTATGGTTGGCGAAGCCAGAACAGCCAGCAGCAACCGTTGGTGCTGCAGTGTCATTCCGTCATTGCCACCCAGCCGCCATCCAGCTATTCATCGCTGTGGCAGTTACATACTTGTGCGTTTGAAATGGCGAGGATATCCTTTCATAAGTGGCAAAGTGTCTGCTCTTTAACGTTATAACGTTATAACGTTAAGTGAAGTAGTCAAACGATGTTTTGCTCCGGTCACAGTTGCAAAAATAATAAAGTCTATGTTTTTCTGAAAATAGTTGCGGCAAATTTGTGGCAAATTGTTGAAAACAGTGCATAAAGTTTTTGTCTTCCAGTCAAAATTGTATAATTTGTGACCGCGAAAGTAAGTAGATTTTAGAGGCGATTACTTTGCTAAGCATAGAGTAATCACATTTTTATGCTTCATCTACAACATGAAATGCCGAGACGATGTTGAAAGAAACTACGGAATCAATTAGGAAAGGAAGTTTTCCCAAAGCCTTCAGCATGTTTAGCGACCAAGGTGGGGCAAGACCAAGGTGGGGCATATATAAAAATATCGCATATCTTTTTTCTGCAATATTTTATATGAAATCCAAAGGGGATAATGATTTTACTTATTTTACATTTCTAAAACATAAACCAATACCTATGGAATATTATTTGTAACCTGGATTCTATGTTTTTCAAGTAATCGGTTGTATCGTTTGCTCCAACTCTCTCGGACGACGAAATTATATTGCTTGTGTAGGTACTATTAAAATTTTCCACCGTATTAAATCCACTTTCACAAATGAGCGTACATATTAATTTTGTTTTTACTTTTCTGTTTATTTTTCGTATGTGTGTGTGTTTTTCTTGTGAAATTTTTCTCGAGTCCTTCACCGTTGCTTGCGCTCTGTGTAAGATAGATGAAACGACAACAGCACCAAGCAGGACCACCAGCAACAGCAGTAGGAATAGCAAACGGCAAGGATAATTAAAGTCATCAAGTGATGCCGCTTAAAGTTGACATAGCCGAATTGTGCTGCTTAGTGCAAGCTCGTCGTTAGTGTTAGTGTAATATTTTAGTTTCGGCCAAATTCTTCAGTATGTTCCCCTTTCCTAACCTCACCCTGCTTGGATTTCATGAATTGTATGGCAATACACTCGAAGTTTCCTAGTTAACGTAAGAGATTTGACACACAATATAATTAAAATATTCTTAAATATGTGCAAAAATGTTGGTAAATTTAAATTTGTTGAGGAATTTTAGAAATCTATGATTATATAAGTATATTAATTGCATACTTTTAGGATCTAAAGTTAATTTGGAGCCTCTAAAGCGAGCAGAAACTATTTACTAATATTTTCCTGTAATCTTTTACAGATATATCATGGCAAATTTATTAAGAAAATTAACCAACTGACTGCTGTTTTTGGTGAGAACTTGATGATGCGCAACCATAAACCATAGACCATTTCGACTGAATATGCTCATTATTGATTGTTTATCGTAGCTTCGGTAAGATTAATGGTCTTAAATGTCTATCAAACTAGTTTTGAAGTGGCGATTTACTGCGTTGCGTGGCCGTGTTGTATTTGGCCGTTGCAATGTGAGTGGTATGGGGTCGCATGTATGAACAATTTTCAGCCCCATAAACTAAACGAATTTAAGACTGGAACTCTGAATCCTGATACCGAGCCACAAGCCCATTAGGACTTACTTGGAATGTGTCGCTTTTTTTGTCGAGTCGGTTTTGATGTTGTTTCAGTCATTTCTTAATTGATAACGGTTTATTTTATATTTTTTTTTTTAACTAAAATATCTTTATAGGCTTCCTGTTGTTAGCTAAGCTATTGTTATCAGTTAATTAGTGATCATGAATCCGGGTCCTAGAGTTTCGCAATTAATCGACTTCACTCTTTATCGGTCGCTCCGGGGACAACCTGTATAGAAAATTACATATTTAAAACTGGACTCAATAAAAAACTAAGGATACGTTTGTGTGTGTGTTTATGTTTGGCACTCAAAATAAACAATGCTCATGCAAAAGCAACCAAGAATTCTTCTGAGTTTAATTTTGTTAGGAGCTTTAAGTAAAAATAACAACAACAGAAAACAGGCAAACAAAATTTATATGTGTTTTGAATACGCAAAAATAAATTATCCATACTTATGTAGAATACGATGTAGTTAGTTTCCAATTTGAAATCTACATTAAGAAGAAAATATGTATGAAGAGGTTTCCTATAGCGCCGCAGACGTGGACAAAGAGACAAATGCTGTAGCATATGCCAGTACATAGAGTTAATTACATATAATATGCAACGCAAAGCCATCATAAAACTTAAAGTTTAGATACTAATTTCCAATTATCCAGGGGGAAAAATTACGAAGGAAATTTGGAATGGAGCCTTAGTGGGGAAAGAAAGGAAGTTCTACTTTTTGCTACTCGCTTTCGTGCTAAACCTTTAGCTTGAAGCTGTCATGAAATTTTGTTAATTAACTAAAAAACTAAACTATATGACAATTGTTACAACGATGGTATAGTATATGGCGCCTTAGGTGCGGTGCAAGACTATCAGCTTATCAATTGATAATAAAAACAAGCAAAAGTGAACGCTTGAAAGCGAATTGAGCCAAACATTTTTATGTAAATCAAACCAAAATTCGCGCACTTTTTATGTAAAAAAAAATATAATACTTTTGTAGGAAAAAAGAGAAAGCACTGGTGAAAATGTGTTGCTGCCTGTTTCATTGCAACTCTTTGGGGGAAAATAAATTTGTGCGCTTTTTGCTGCTGGTTGCTGATGGTGAATTCTTTACGCTTGCTGGTTGGCTGACGCTGGTTTAGGTTCATTTGAAATGCGTAGTCACGTTTTATTGTAGCAGCAATGTTGTGCTATACACGCTGACTTTTCAAGTAGCTATCATGCAATGTACATATGCATTTGGCGTACAGCTTAACTACACGAGAAGACAAGGCTTTTGTGTAAATATTCTGGGTAGGGATTTGCATTTCATATTATAATAAAACTAATAGAATTCTACTCTGCTTTAGAACTACCCACATAGCATATACACAATAATGTATAGTATACGCATGTAAGTATTTTTAATGTATATAAGATTGAGCTTAATTTTAGGTGTAGCAAAAAACCAAGTTGAATAAAAAACATTCAAAAAGTTACGTGCACGATATTTTTGTAAATAAAGAGTTAATTGTTTTCCTTTGGTGTTTTGCTTTTTGATTAAAACAAACTTAAATTTTTACTTCGTCAGTGCCTGTTCTTAGGAACCATTTTTTTTTATAAAAGTAGCCAAACACATCGGCAGGCTTAATCTAACTACATATTACTCAACAAAGCCCGAATTGCAAGTCGAAATCAGTGAAATAAAACAACTGCCAAGGATAGAGCCATGATAAAGTAGCAACAACAATGGCTTATTATGCCACAGCCTTCGTCAAGACAAATTAGCTCCTCTAGTTCAGATTTTTGAGCACGTCAAGCGCTACAACCTCAGCAAACATTTATTTCCTTGAGAGTAAAAAAAAAATTTAGAACCAAGTCTTAGAACTGGCACTTTTGAAGATAAGTGGTTGAAAAATAGGGAGCAAAAAGCTATTAAGTGCCTAATGCTTAGTTCCAACTAATTTGAATTAGAGCTCAGAAAGGCATTCAACACAACATTTCGTAGAAAGTATTGTAGCAATATAGGTGGGACTGATATCCGGAGTCCAGATTTTTGTCTTTTAAGGATAATTTGTAGGGAAATCTGAACCTCATGACATATGCACATACTACATTGAAAACATATTTTAACATATGTTAAAAGAGAGCACTAGAGCGACAAAGGGTTGGCTAACAACAAAAATGCATTATTCCACAGTAAAAGTGTGTTGGCAACAATATAACAACAAGAGTTTTACTTCATAAATTAGTTTTGTCGATTTTGAATTAAAATTTCTAAATTGTGCATATATTTTCTACGTAAATTTATTTAAATTAGAAAGAATTTGTTATATTTTTAAGGTTCTTGTCCAGTGCAAAAGAAACAAGTCAACAAAATTATTTCATGGAAATTTGAATTGACTTACATCCTTGCAATAGAACCAAACGCACACATATACCAGTTAAAATACACTAGCATACACGTACTCAACATCAACAGCATCACCATGTCAACAAGTATGCATCACAAAAACACACACCCTCATTTCTTACTGCATACCTACACATGTTAGCTTCCCATTTGATTTCCTAAAACTATGCTACAGAAAACACAAATAACACAGCATGATGCCGAAAACCACTGTTGACATTTTATGTTATGTAGTGCTTGGTTGTGCGCCTGTGTGCACAGTTTTGCTTTTATTATTATTGTTATTGTTGCTCTTCATCATCTTTCCTATCATATACCAGTGTATGTATGGACGAATGCATGCATACATGTATGCATGAATTTTTGTGTGATATTTGCTAATACAAAATATTTGTAATGCCAAAAAGTCTGAATACAAACACACACACACACTCACTTGCATAGCTAAACTAACCTCCAACACCCTCATAGTACGTTCAAATAATATGCTACAGGGATTTGTTTTGTCTGAAAATTGCATAGCAAAATACTAAGACAGTGGGAAAAACCAAAATAAACACAAGAAGTACAGAAATCACAAATGCATATTTAAAGTGTATAGCAGATAAGTTCAATAGAACAGAACGTGCATTGAATTCTTGAATGGCTCAAGACAAAACTATGAAAATATTATTGCCTACTTTGAGGCATATTAAATAAGTTTATTATGTGATATGCACATATATTCTTGAATAATTCATTTTTAAATTCTCTCTGTTTAGAGCTAATCTTTAGCCACTTTAATAAAGCTTTAATTCCATATTTTGAGGCACAAATTATAGTATTCACAAAAGTACTATATATATAGGTAGAATCCACAGCATATACTTAGTTAAGCATGGAAACAACCTAAATTGCTTAATTAATACCAGTAAATACACACATACATACATACATACACTGAGACATGATTTCTTACTAGTCTGCTTGTTTGGAAACACACAAACATGTTTACGTTCCCAACGGGAAAGATCCTGAGTGCTGAGCAGAGTCTTAATTGTAGTAGCATGGTAAACACGAAGAAAGAATTTATACTTTTATATAAACAAATTGAATTGATTTGCTTTTAAACTAACTCAACGCGGAATACTGTTTATTTATTATTCCCTTCAAATCTTGAAGCAGATTTCCAAGTATTTTTGTAATTATACGTACAGACTTGTATGGTATTTTGTAGGGGTGCTGGCAGTGGTCGCACACCATGATAGACTTGAACATTTTTTTAATGAGATATGAAAATATTCATCTTAAAATTGTAAAGAAAATATAAATAGTTTTGCAAAAAATATTCTACACAGCAACAGAGGAAGAACAATTCATTGCCTAACCATAGTTTTCGAGCACTACGCTCTGTACAACTTCTTAGAGCACACTTTTGCCCACTGGGCCAACAAGCGCAATGAAAGTAAATATTTGTACAAGAAAGCAAAAAATAACCATAGATAGCCATATTGATTTATATTCCAAACTCATCTGTTAGCTTAGTACTTCTCTCGTTGAGCTTGTGCATGTGTGAGCATGTGCTGTTCTCGTTCATGAGCTTAAGTATGTATGTGAGTTCATATAACTTCATTAACTAGAAACAGAAAGCAAATAACAAAAGGAAAATAACCTAACTAACTTGATTTGTACCATTTCGAGTTTAAGTTCATTTCATACATTTGCACATAATTAACTACCCAACTTCTTTTTCGTGCTTGAGCTCATTTCTTATTTACATTCACGTGAACTTGTGCTTTTGTTTCGAATAATTATTATCTATTACAATACATAAATTTATTTCCACAATTGAATCGAACTTACCTTATATGATCCCAGATTTTTAACTGAACATGCCAATTTAACATTTCTTCCCGCTGGCACTGTGATATTCTCAATGACATCTGTAAATTCGGGATCTTCTGTGATAACTGCAATAATAAAAATAAATCAAGTATAGCACGAATGAGTATAGCACAAGTTATAGTTAAAGTAAATTCACAGACAAATAAGAGACAACAAAATTTGATGCTTCAGCACTATTTAGAAATTTGGTAATTAATGACAATATATTGTACATAGTTATAAGTATGGTATATTTACGGTTATCATGTAAAGTAGAGATGTCTTAGAAATATCATATTTGATATGGCGACCAAGATGGCTAAAATATCTTTGATTATACGGAAACAGAAATCTGTTAGTAAGTTGCTTTAGAAAATCAGTTTTTCAAAAAGCTACATCTATAGCGACATGATTGAGGTAAACACTAAGATTCCATTACATGATTGCATACATACATTTCGGTCTAGTACGAGGACACTGAGCACGTTGATCATTGGAATTATCGCAATTTTGCTTCGGCCTTCTAAAGCGGTGTAAAAATATTTCACTCCGGCTGATCTCAACCTGATCTACACCATTTATATCCATAGAATCAGGACTTAATGTAAGAAACTGAAGCTCCTGGACAGTATTCAACACCGAGCGGTAAAGCGTAAGAGGCACTAGGGTATCCAGTTTGCTAGGAAAATCGTCTGCACATTATTTTTTCAATGATAAATATTCTACGGGGATGTGAAATTTGATGACACCAATTCGTGTGTTCGCCAGTACTACGTGAACCGCAAGCGAAACACTGTCGCACTACTAGAATATGGAGTATGGAAAAAATTTTAATTTATTATGTCGACTAGTGAGGCCTTTACTGACTATATCACTGTCGGTGTGAAGCTCATACAGCTCATCCTTTAATTTTTATGAATACACTTTGCACGATAGGGAATTATATAGTCTGGAGCCTTTGTGTGTGGAGAGGTCAGTAGCTATTTCTTCTGTGCTTGTGATGTCAGTCAGCGCCATTTTGCAAAGTCGAATGAGCTTTGTAGGAATAATAAAACTTGAGATTCCGGCATTTAAATTAATCGAAACAACATCTTCAGTGGCGAAATTACTGCCATAATCGGAATTAAGCAGCTGCGAGAAGCGTCCTCTTCCTATATGTTCATCTTTGACCTGGGGAGGAAAAGCCAATCTCTTTCGGGTTTAGCATCCTAATATCTTCCAATTTTCGACTTTTTCTCGTGTTTTCTTGGTTTTCTGTACTGCAACGCAGGCTGCCCGAATTCGAGGTTCGGTATAGTGAAATTGAGAATTTTTTAAAATTGAGAGGAAAGTTTTCTAATTGTGAACTAGCGTCTAACGTGGGACACTTCCCTCATATTGCACTTAAATAAATTTGCACTTTGGCGACTTACATTTTGACTAATGAAAATCATGCTGTCATGAAAACTTTTCATGAAAAGATTATACCTACTAAAGTTAACTATATTTAAGCACTAATTAACATTTGCTGTTATATTGACGATGATTTGTGTGTACCATACTCGAATTTAGTGTGGATATGGAATGTTGGTAGCAACAGCCAATGCAACCAGCTAGACACACCAGCGACAATGTACTATGTCAATTATTTTATTGTTGTTGCAGTTGTTGTTGTTGTTGTTGTTGTGGTGGTGGTGATGATAGCGGCAGGCTTCTACATATACACACGTACACACTTATTGGGCAATAACTTAAGCCTGATTGCTTTCTACACATTTTGACCATTTTGGGTTAAATAATATTTAAGGTTCGATTGTTGTTGTTGTTATTGTTGCAGTCACTGGCCTCGTTGCTGAAATATTTACGAGCGGCATTGTGTGGTAATTGAAAATATGTGCATAAGTAATACGAATGGTGAAGTGGAGTGATTGAGGGAAGGGGCTTTAAGTACCGAATGCTTTTACGCATGCCGGAGTTCTAGGATTAATTATATGTACATAGATTGAAATGGTATGCATTTGTAGTATTTAAAAGGAAAGTGTGAAATGAGAAATTATGAATGTATGAAATGAAGGATTTATGCAGAGAGATTCGTTTACTCGTATCTATTACTATAAAGAATGATTTTCTGTGGTACAATTTGGCTGCACCTGCATTGTTCGACCTCCTCGCGGGGACTCTGACGGCACCAACCAATTCCTTCCTAATTTATTTTTTACTTTTTTACTAAGTACTTTTCAATAGATGGCGCAAAAGGTAAAGGAATCCGACATGAGGATTTCTGATTTTTCATGAAATTCATTCCGTTCGGTTTTTGCATACTTTAATTTAATTCAAATGAAAAATAGAAGATTTTTAATATTTTTTCCCGACTTGGGTGAAGTTAATATCAAAATTTCACAATTCCATATCTTAGTGTAATTGTTGATCAAAAAATAAAACCAGATGCATTCTTCTACCGACATATGCTACAACAAATCAGTAAGCGCAAATGATGCGCCAAATTTACACAACTCGTAATTATGATTTATTGGCGCGCTGCACGCTGTCTCGATACAAAGGTACTGTGGCCGCACAGTATAACTCTAAAATTTATGAGGAGAATTTATGACTGCGTTTAGTTGAATGTGTTCAAATGCATACTCAGCCATGTCATATAGCAAAACATTGGAATTTTTTCCCTTATACAAATTTGAAATAGTTAGCTACAATTTGTTTCGCTCCAATTCCGACAGCGGGAACATAAATAAAATTCCAAATATAATCGGAGGAATATGTGAATGCAGGGGCGAAGTAGAGGGAGCTGGAGCAAGCAGTTAGCATTGAAAACACATTTACACTCACTATAGATGCGCTTTTTGAGTTTGGTGCAAGCTTAGAGGAACTAGTTTGTACTTGTTTTTGCCAACTAGCTCAAATGACCTTCATTGCAAAGGGGACCGGCGAAGCTAGCAAGACCGATCACCCGTTGCAGTGCAAACTAAACACTTAAAGAAGTAAATAAATAATTCTACTTAATTTATTACAATTTAGTTTTATTCCCTTTTAGATTAATTTTTAAACATAAATTACTAACTAACAGCTTTGCATTTTCCCTTAGTTAATTTCATCACATTTCGCTCGAATCATGTTAAAAGTGACGCTGCCCACATTTTGCGAAGCATTATGTAGCAATTCAAACACGCGCATATGTTCGCTGGAATTCGCCGTGCGATCGTACAAAATTTTCACTTGCTCCAAGTAATCCTCGTACTTGTTATTATTTTCGGAGTCTCTTTTGAAATTCTCATACAACGTGTGGATGCTATGCATTAATTTTGCATCAGCATCCAACTGAGGAGTGCCAGCGACGGCATTGGGCCCAGCTTTTGGCAGCAACTTCAACCATTCCTCTTGCAAATGTTCGAGAAACTCAAAATTGCTAAACAAAAATGAAATGAATAAGTCCAAGCCCTTCTCTTTCAACTTATTCAAGATGTCTGCCATATCCTCCTCAGCATTCTGAGACTCTTTGAACAGCTCATAGTCCGCTGCCAGGTCATGCTCCAGGTAGCCATACAAGCGCTGCCGCTTCTGATAGAAATCTTCAATTGCGCGTATTCCATCAATTTCTTGAACAAGTTTGGATAATTTTGCCGCCTGCTGTTCGTATTCATGCTCGTGTCTCTCTTCGATTACTTCCTGCAGCAGGCGTCGTATGGCTATGAGATAGTCATCGATAATTTCAGCACCGGTAGTTTTAATATTTGCATATAAGCTGCGTCCGAATTCTTCGATGTTGACGGTGATGGGTGGAGGCGTGGGCGTAGAGGCAACAGCGGCACTTCGATCAATAATGGGTGCCAACTTCGTTGCCAATCTGACATGATAAGGTTGTATTACTGCCGTTTCCTTTTTATTGTAACTATTAATATTATCGTTATAATTGCCATTGTCGTTGTTGTTGCTGTTATTATTCGCTTCGATGCGAAACCAAAATTGTTTACATAAATTATACAAGCGCAATTCTATAACTTCCTTTGCTGCCTCCTCTTGCATCAGCAGCAATTGCTTATGGAATTTGTCCAAAAAGTTCACATTTCGTAATGTATAGAAGTTTTTAACATTATAATTCTCACTTACACTCAAATCGAGTAATTGCTTTATAAATATGATTTTCTTTTTTGACTTGGGCGAATCTAGAGCATGCTGAAATTGTTCTGTTAAGTTATTGCCCAGCATTAGTCGCTGCAATTCTTGTAGATATTGATTGAGGTAATCTTGCGCTGCACGCTCTACCACATGCGACACCTCATTGAGGAAATAGGTTTGGAATTTTTCGGTAGTAATATTTGAAAAAGCCACTGCGGGAACTACCAGATCGGCGGCGGCATTATCCTGCTAAAATCCAAAAATTTCAAAATACGTTTAAAAATCTGATTGGTGCTACTTTAAAATTATTTCTGCTCACCTTGAAATTTATGAAAATCGTAAAAAGTAATGTTGAAATCACTCCCGGTGTTTTATGCATTTTTCTATTTTCAAATACTTTAGTAACTGTAGTGGCAGTTGTGTGTAAAAGTTCTTTAAAAATTGGTTTAAAATTATTTGCAAGTCTATTCGAACCGTTTTCGCTTGTGCCTCACGCGCAACTATTTATTTTGATATTTTTGCTTATTGTGTTTACAAATTGTTGTCGTTTACTCAATCGCACCACAGCTTCACTTAGGGTTCAGCTAGTGGGTCACTATACTCGTAGATTAAATAGATGCTTGTGTTTCTTTTTTTAATGTTATCAGTTTTCGATTGGTACACTGAAATAAATTTATACTAGCTTTTTGAGCCCAAGACTAGAATCCTTTATGTGCTAAACTTTTATGTTTCAGTCAAAGTCATGACAATTTTAATAAACTTTTCTCTATAGAGTTTTTTTTTAGCTATAGCAGCGAAGTCTGTTGCAAGGAATTTCAACAAATAATATAGAAAAATCTTAATGCATTTTTCACTAAGCGACAATTGTTAGGTGAATATTCTCGAAAAAACTAGTTTATGCTTTGCTGGAGCATATTCTTGATGTTCATATATCTGTTCGCAATAACAACAGATGTGACATGGTTGGTTGGTTGCTTGGGTGGCTGTCCAGATGACGCACTGAGGCCAGAACAACCCATTATGATACCACATGATTGGTCCTGCACTTTAATGCCGATTCCGAATGGCGGATGGTAATTTGTTATCACTGTGTGGTTTTACCATTGCCTGCCAGGAGATGTACTTGCACAATTTCTTGTAATTATCGTTCACTTCATTTGGCAGAAATATAAGAAATTTAGGGGAATTAACCATGAGTTTAAGAGGATGAACCTGGATGATGTCTGGTGCTCTAGATATGGGGCAAAACCAGAGTCTTGATTCTGTTAGCTTGTAGAATAATTTTTCGTGTAATCTTTTAAGAAAGACCATTTCTACACTTTCAGCTTACTCAGATATCGGTTGATGATGTGATAAGGGAGGATAATATGAGAAAATATTTAAAGCCCCCCCTATTGTCCTTTGGGTACCTGCACCCTAGCCGTCTGCTTCTCATGTCTTCAGCTACAGTGAGAGTCTATGAGATGTATGGAACTACTACCGCCTATCTCTCAATCACCTCTTCCCTCCTCTACTACAACCTGGTGAAAATGTATGTAAGATCCATTAATTTTAAATCGAAATTTCCATTTCTTATGATTTATCTATTAAATTATTTTAAATCAAGCATTAAATCACTGAATATTAAAATTAAATTTTGAAATATTATATTAATTGCATCATACTTTTAGGCATACTAAAACAGTGCATAATTTGAATGATGGGGGGTGGAAAAATTTTGTGATTTGCTACTTTTCTAAGTGGACAGTATCCATGGGGAATGAGGAGGAAGAGAGTTTATCAACAGCAGGCACAACAGTTAAAAGTTTCAGAGCATGACACTATTACATAAGTAGAGCCACCATGTGCGTATACAGGATCAGAACCGTATAGGGTGCATTCAGTTAAGCTGTGATCCATATCTTTGAGTCTTACCCTATAGCACTACCCGTTCCTTATGCTAACTTTTTCTCTTCCTTTTATTTCAGTTTGCTTGCGAAATTAATTAGTCCATCCCACTAAAACTAATATTCGCCACTACATACTAAATACATACTTCCATATACTTTTCCCTCAATTATTTTAATAAAAAGGCTCTAGAACTTTCGGGAACTTGCCACAGAACAAAACCATACGAATCTAAAACTTTTATTTCCTCTTCATTTCTAAACATATTTTTTAAAACAATTTTTACTAAAATTTGCACTTTTCATTACCACTTTTACTTTATGCCAAAACACGCACCACACAATGCAATGAAAAGGTAGTAGAAAAAAGTATGTATGAATGAATGTGCATAGTACATATTTTTCAATAACAAGATTGCATTCATGCTGATGATGATGAACTCTCTATGTACTGCAGCTCAGATCAGCTCAGCTCAGGGACACAAACTCGTAACTAACCTCATAAATGTCAACTTAACTAAACAAGCTAAAACAGCACAAAAGAATGTGCAGCAGAGCAGCTACCTTAGGTGTACACTCTCGTTTACGTGTAGCACAGAGAAACGGAGCAAGAAATGAGGAAAATGCATGGCATACAAACACAAGTTCAATCAAGTTGACAGACTTCAATCAAGCTGAGGTAAAAAAAATTTCATACAGACAGACAAAAAAATGTTGTAGCAAAAATGTTGTAAGTACGTAGGAGAAAAATAGTAACTATTGCATACATATGTAGTAACTTTTATTGCATGCATTAAATGAATTGCAGTCAGTTAGCATTCAGATACAGTTCACATACATGCATATGTACATATGTATGAATGTATGTGTGCAAACTTATCTTATCTCAAATTAACCTTTCATAGTTAGTTGTGCCTACTCATATAACAACTTGTAAAGATTTTCATTTCATTTCTCTCTGTCTGTCCGACCGTCTGTCTATATTTTGCTGCTAACTACTATGTTTTACCTTCACTTACATACCAACTGCTACTACTTTTTGAAATGATTTTCCTACTGGCATTATGTGTATACATTTGTATGCAGTAGAACTTAATACGACTACTATTTTTACTGCTACTTACTATTCATAGTAGCTACATGCAATTGCTGTTATTCTCCCTCTGTCTCCCTCCCTCTTGCACACTTTCATAATTCGGTCCTCCCACTCATTCTACCCTCCTCAGATTCTCGCTGCCATTTCTTCACTCTCTCTTTCTCTCTTTCAGTTAGTTTACATTAGATTTGAGGTAAGGTTGTTGGATTTCTAGTGGTTAGTAAAAAAAAAAATAGGAAAAATCAGAAAAAACATTTTTTTAGGTGTAGTTTAATACAAATAAAAATCTATGCTACTCTAAGCATTCCTAGACACACACGCTCAAACACATGCGAGTACGTGTTAAATGTAAACGTACTCTTTATTTGAAAGTTTTCCCTACGATCTGTGGCTGCAGCATTTGCTCCTGCTGTGTATACCTAAACAGTTGCTGCCTGCTACTAATTGTGCAGTTGAGCCACTTTTAAAAGTTTTCCTATTTTGCTGAACTTGTGCATAGAATGTGTTGGAATGTGTGCCTGTGTGTGTTGTTCATGTGTGCGTTGAGTGTATATGAAGTTTGCACTTTTATAATTACTGTACACTAAATATTTGCCAAAATTAATGAATTACTTTTAATTGTGCTTAAATTGCAAAATTATCAATTTAATTAAAGATCATAAAATTAAAAATAAAACTATATAGAATTATTCTCAAAGCGTGGTCGCCGTGGCGTAGTTGGTAGTGTGCTGGGCTGCTACGCAGAGTGTCCGGGGTTCAAATCTCGGTACAGGCCAAATTAAAAAGTAAAAAAAACTAATTTTTTAAACGGCACCACCTCTTACCAGGCAATGGCAAACCTCCAAGGGCAAAATATGCAGTTCGGATTTGGCATAAGCCATTCATGTACAAATATAACACGTACAACATGAGTGGATGCGAAAAGCTCGGCCTAGGCCCTCCATGTGCTGTTGTGCCATTAAAAGAAGAAGCAGATGAGTTTGAAGTCAACTTTTTTTCAGTTTTATTTTTAATGGTGAATACATCCATCTCAGTGAACTTGTAGTAAGCGCATTTTGTCATTTATTTCTCTTTATTGTACGAGTATATTAAAGAATTACTGGCGTCGTTATTCACTCAACACTGGAATCCTTTGTCCTCGTTGGATTGCAGTATTGAGAGTTAGAGACAGAATGAAAACTAAAATGTGGAGCCGCTTCTAACTAAAGAAGTGAAACGTCTTTAAGTTTTCTTTATTTCTACTTTTTCTTTACCCCTGCTCCGTCTCACCATCGTATACTGACAACCTCTCGATGTACACGCACACTTCTATAGAGAGGGGCTTTAATTCGTGATGGAATTTCCGTTTCGCTCTCTTGCTTCAATCACTTTTACCCTACTGCGCATAAGGCAAAAGAATGACTATGAGATTAATGAGATTGTAACGATTGTATGAAAACAAGAGTTGTATTATTATATTTGAGATGGTGCGCTCTCTTCAAGAGCATTTGTTCAAGAAAACTGGTGGTAGCTCCACCACCCGTCATAACAAATCATTCAGATTAAACACTGAGTTTTCTTTATAGTTATTCTACGATGAAATGATCATTCCTTCAGAATATAACTAAATAAAATCAATTATTGACAACCACAACTGCATCCAACAAATATGGTGTTATCGGTAGAAACAAATGCATGAGTGCCATGCTATAATTGTGAAAACATACCGACAATCCAAACAAAAATAAAATAAATTTACAGCTGGCAATGTAGCAAACGCTTTCCTCAATGTTCGTGCATAAAATTTTGATGCATCATTGTGAGAATATGCAGATGTGCTTCATTGTGGTAGATGAGCTTCATATCTCTTTATACGATGATGATGGTGATGGTGATGATAATTCTTATAGTGCATTTATACAGCCACAACTCCGCAAGTCTGAAAGCAAATTGACATTTTAATGTGCTTAGACAGGAGCAAGACACATTCAAGGCATGAGGACAAGTGGGAAAACCATTTGCTTAAAAACATAGCCCATGGTAATGCTCAAAATACATATATACACAGATATATACATACTATTTTCGTACTTACTATACCATATGTACGTGTACGTTGTAAGTAAATACAATATATGTGCGACAATATTGTTTTTAGCTCCTTGTTGTTCCTATAAATAAAGCAAAAGTCATCAAATCAAAAGCCAATATGATTTTTGTTCAGGTCGTGCTCTAAACTCCACTGAAGTTGTAATTTCTTCTTTATTTTTTGTATTTAATTTTGCCTTCCATATAAATTGTTGAAGCATAAATATCACAGGTGTAACAAAAAATAACAGCAGCTGCATTTATCGTCAACTTTGTGATGCATGAAATCGAATTGCACTTGCTGAGTTTACATTTTCATTTATCTTTTTTTGCGCAAGCGAAAATGAAATTGAGAACTGTAACTTTTAGTTTCATTTTCAGTTTGTTACACTTGCACTTGCAATTGAATTTAAAAAGGGTTTTTTATTTAATTTTTTGTTTTTAATAATTTATGTTCACATGATGAATTTTAGCTTGAACTGAAGTCGCTGAAACGGTTGCTGTGGATACGGCGTCAGATGAAAAAGTTGTGTGGAAATCATTTCCAAGGCTGTCGATTATTGGTCAAGCTTCTTCTCATCTTCTAGATATGTTAATTCCTGGTTACATTAGCCCTGAAAGTCTGATGTAGGTAGCTCGCTGTGAAGACAAAGCGAATAAATTTGTTGAATACACAAAGGCCAATGAAATTGTATCGACTCTTTCTGCTTATAAGTCTTCAGGGCCCAACATTAATAAAATTGAAAGTATTGCTGCTACTCTCTGGAAATATCTTATGCTGACATGGTTCTAGGCTATATTTCTGAGGTTTGGAGCGAAAGCCAGGTACATTTACATATGACAAATCGAAACACTTCCAGCCTATAAGCCTGTGACACTATTTCCTAAAGACCCTTTAAAAACTAAGACAACTCCTTGACTTTATTGGCCGGTTTCAACATGCCCTGAACAAATCTCAAATCGCGGCACAGGCAAAATCAAAGTACCACAAGAGTAAAAATTGCCTACGAAAAGTCTATTTTCATCTACTCGGAGAGCAATTGTGTTTTTCATATAACCTATGAGTACAAATCTCAATGCACTCTCGCTCGTTGTGAACTCGCTTCCTTCAGACCAAAGCAAATAATACATATTAGATCGGAAATTGAAAACTCGTATTGAGCGTCCCGGTATTTGTGAGGATGAACGACTCTGCACTGTAAAATATGTTGCCGTATCGCAGGTTTAATATAAAATTTTTCAAAATCGAGCGTACCCATCTGCATCTTTGCCTTTTACCAAATGCTTTCATACGGTATTTTTCTTTTACTTAACATTAAAATTTTTTAAAGCGATTTTAGTTTCGCATGAAAAATTTGAAAAATACGTGGTAAGAGCTTTACCAAATTAAGGTAGCAATTTGTAAGTATTGAACCAAATCCACATCTCTGCTCTCCCAGTGTGATATTTTTACTTTTTACCTTTATAAGTATTTTGAACGTCAATCAAAATAATTCAGCTTCCACTCTATCCGCTCTCGTTAGAAATAATTTAAGTTTACTCATAAATCTGTTCCATCATTGACAACACCATTAACATGCCATCATTTATTATAATTCCCTCTTTTCGGTTTATTTTACTATTTTTTTGCTAGTTACAAATTTTAGCTTATGATATGGCAAATAGTTGCCTTAACATTGAAAATCTGTATACTATAAGTTAAAATGTAGATGACTTGAAAATGTTAGCTTTATTTTGAGAATGATTCTTTTGTTTAATGATTGTCCTATAAATGGAAAAACTTTATATAGCAAAGATAATTGAATAAGTTTGAATGTTTTATGAAAATTTTTTTTTATTGCTTCATATCCTCCCTCCCTCTCCATTCACCCTAGGTGGAAATTGAAATTTATCCACTATTAAATTAACGAATAACTAAAAATCGTTTACAAATTTATTAGCATCTAATTGCGTTTGATTGTCTCTTTGATTGCTTCTTCTGCCTCGCAGTTATAGCCTCTGATTGCACATGCAAGTTCCTTGATTTATTCTGAATATTTCTCTCTGTGGCTGCATCACATCTGACTACCTGATAGTGATTCTGACTTCTTTGGGGATCTTAGCCTCGCTGCTTTTGGAGTCTCGTGAATACCTGCTAGTGCAGCCGCTCTCTGCTTCAACCCGCTCGATTTGCAAAATCATTAATGCAAGAAACAATAAAATTATTTATAGCGTTTTATAAAATACCTGTCGTATTTTATGTATTTTTGTGTTCATATTCTTGTGGCTGTTACTGTTAGATAGTGTTGCCAACACTTAGGAATATTACATACGAGCAGAAATTCTGTGGCATCGTACAACAAAACACAGAGTTTTGTTGAAACTATATAAAAAGATTAAAAGGATTAAAAGGATTTTCGACTTAAATATATGTATGTGTGTGTGTGTGTGCGTGAGTGCGCTTGCGTGTGAAATACATGAAATATGAGGAAAATCACAAAAGAGAACAAGGAGATAAAATCAAAACAAAACAAGAAAAACTGAAAATAAAAACGCAACAACAAAATAAGCGGAAAAGTGTTTTAATGAATTTAAATTAGCAAAACTTTATAATTTCATAAAAAAAAAAAAAAAAAAACAAAATATAAAAAAAATTAAAATGAATGAATGAAAACTTTTGCTAAATATAACAAAGATTGTTTTTTTTTGTTCTGCTAAAAAAGAAAACTTTCAAGAATTTTAAGTGGTTGGTTTGCCCGCTACCAGCTTCATACGCTAGTACCTAGTTGGAAAAAATATAATTCTCACAAGGCATATATTGTAAGTAATATAAAAACTTCAAGTGCAATTATGTTGAATCATAATTTCAGCTTAAAGTTACGCTGTAAAGTTGTTTCGTTCCAAAATCTATTTTACAAATATTTACTTCCATTTTGATTTGAAAAATGAGCTAATTAAAGATTCTCTAATACTATAAACCCTTATAAAATGTAATTTCTCGATTCGATTCAGGCTCTCCCATCTTTTAAAACTTATTATTTACTTCTTAAAATACTGAAACTCCATACAATTTTTAAAAATTCAACTATTTAATTACTCCCAATAAAAATAATAGCACATATTTATTATAAGTATTATAAGCTGTGGTATAGTTGGCCAGCTACGCAGATAGTCTGGGGTTCAAATCTCGGCACAGGCAAAACCTAAGTAGATAAACAATATTTCTACACGGCACCACCTTTTGGCAAACCCTTTCCACTTATGAAAGGGCGGAAATTTGTAAACTTTTACAGGTGCTAAGAATCATTTATTTGGATTTTACTCTGTAGTTCTTCCTCTTCATTCAATAGATACCAACCACAACATTTGTCGTTTTACGTCTACTTGTTCGATTATTTTCCACTCTAGTTTGTTATGTTTTCTCTTTTTCTAAAATGTTTTTCTTTACTTTCTTTTTAAAGATTTCCTCTTTACCATATCATGTTGCATATGACTACCCTCTGTTTATTTGGTTTAGTAAAACCGCATGGCGATATAGGAAGTCCACGTTATAACGCCATACATATGTAGTCGTACATATGCATACATATATCGTAGATATATGAACACTATGAGCACATAGAAGAGAAAAATCGACATTGACTTTGTCTCAAAAATTTGTTTGCTTAAGGCACGGAGAGCAGAGAGAGACGAAGAGTCTGCCATTTGTCCGTTCCTCCAATTGTCATGTGTGTTGTTGGTTTGATATGGCATGTGTCGCATAATCGCCTGTGGCTGGTCTTGTGTGTTTGCATTTTCTTGTCTATGACTGTGCTGTATGAAATTCATTTTCTTTTTATTTGTACGAGATATGAGCATAAATTTTGATATTTGTGAACAAAATTTCTAATATCTACTGCATACATACATAGATTTTACAGTTATGAAAACAAATCATTTTTTTAGTTAGTAATAACAATTCCTCTGGCATTATGTACACTGTACAACAGCTTAAAAATCCAGTTTGGTTTCGGGGGCACTGATCGAGAATCTGTATTCAGTGTTTTCGGGAAAGATGTATTTGAAAATGGAGATCTTCGACGGTTGGTATCTGAAAATAGACTCGATGGGAAGCTAACGCCAGAGCAGATATAGATTAAGTTTAGAAATGGCAAAAGCAGGCAGTAGACGCAGTACCTCCCATATAAACTTAAAATTTAAAACTTAGAAAAGAGAAATCAAAGAGTATAAAGAGGAAAATAATTTTAATTCGGTATACTTTTTTGTTTAAAGAGTCTCGACATCGGCCTATAGCGTCACAAACAACGTTCGTCCGTCTGTCAATAAACAAGATTATTCAATCAAAACTCGAGCAATCTCAACCAAACTTAATGCGGATAAGCTGTGTCAAAACCGGGAATTTTACATATTCTTCGGGGAATATTTTTCCCGGATAACTTTAGTATCGTATTTATGTGAAGTTTTAGAAAAATTGGATTTTATACAGCTTTGGTTTTTTAGAATTGTCGCTACTTTCTCGCAACGTGCTGACGCTAATTGCATTTATCGCATAGCCCTTAAAGCATACGTAAAAATGTTCTTTTCTTCTAGAATTTCATAGCAGTCAGTTTTCCTGAAGGTTAAGTTTTCTCGCTAACAACGATTTACAGAATACATACTTCCTTTCCATTGAGTAGATTGCATGCTCGATAACTCGATGACTTACCTGCAATATGTAGCAAGAAGCACACACCTTGATGCATATAATTTATTTTTGGCAATGAATATTTTGTGATTACTTTTTTATATAGTGACTGTGGCAACCATGAATACATTTCCTTGTGCATAAATTCATGCATTAAAACATAATCATTTACACAGGATGACATCGTTATTATTATGTCTTCTTTTGCCATTGCCTATATCATATATGTAAGTAAAGGTATGTACAATTTGAAAAATGTCAACAGCAGTGTCAAATACCTTGCGAAAGTTAAGAAGGGGGGTAGCGACAGAGAGAGGGAGTGAGGGAGGGAAAGTTTATATAACAATGAAACATGTGTTCAAACTGACAGCTGTCATTTGAAATTATATTTCGCATACCTACTCTCTCGTGGCGTATAAAAGCATATGAAAAGTATGTAAGTATGCAGATATTTATGTAAATGTACAGGAAATATATTGTAAGTACAAACAGAAAATGACTCTGTAGATGATACTGTGGCTGTCGCTGTTGCTCATGTACTCGTGAAGGTGCAAATATTAATTTCCGGTATGAAATTAAAGTAGAATATTTCTTCGTTACAAAATTGCTGGGAAGTCAGAAAAATAAGAACGAAAATAAATAATGAAATAAAAAGTAAAAAAATGTAAATCTTTTGAAATGAGACAAAATTCTTCAGCGCTTTCAACACACAATTTCATGTGCTCTGAATTAACTTCAACATCTCTCAAGTTCTGTGCCTGTAAGATGCTACCTTGTGGTATTACAAATGCAATGTTCTCCCAACCGAAATTATCTCTCCCACATACCGAATTAAGTTGTCAGCACTTGTTTATTATTGTTGCTATTACTGTTGTTATTATGTTACATCTTTAAAGAATTATGACATTTTGTTTCAAGTATCCTCCACGTATTTGTAATAGATAGCATGAGTTACAGTTTACAGGGTATTGCTGTAATTTGTCGTTTTTCGTTTGACAGGCAGCTGACATTTTGGCATACTTAAGTTGTCAACATAGATAATATGATAATTGTTTCATATTTCATATATGGAGATGAATGGAAGATAGAGATTACTAATTTTTAAATCATTTAAAGAACACATTTCTTTCTATGGAGCTGAAATCCATTAATATCAGATGATTTGATGAAAATAGGAGTGGCATTAATTTTAACTGATAATTGTGTGAAACTATGCCTATTAAAGTCAAGAGATCTTATGCATTGCCAGTAATAATCCCTGCTAAAACGCCAGAATGGATATACTGCAGCCCTTCGTTAAATATCTCACTCAACTTATGTACAAAGAAATAACTTTGTTATACATTTTTTGGAACAAACTTTTTGATGTACTACGTAAACAAGAATTTTTGTACCAAGGAAAATATTTAAGTTGTGTTAAGTTATTAAAGGAAGAGTTGAAGGCAACATTGTAAGTGAGGAAATATTGTTAAAAAAAAAAAAAAAATGAGGAGAGTAAAGTTATAGGAAGTTATAAGTGAATATATTAACAACAACATCAATAAAAATTCATGACGACAAGTATGATTTGTACACACATACAAGTGTACATACTATATGTCTCCACGTACATATGTATGTGTGCAAAGATAAGTGTATTCTTAGCCGAAAGTAAAAAAAAAAAACTATGTACAGAGGTATTTTTTATTCTCTGTTCTAAAAATGTACGAACCAATTGAGATCATTGAAATATTTTCATTCTTCATACTATATGATGCCAAGAACGAATTTATATTATATATTGACTACAGACAGCATTTGACATATGTATTTTGTATAACTTATGTATGAAGAAAATGAAAATTAATTTTGAAATTTAATTTAAAAATTAAAGCTGTCAGAGAGAATAACAAGAAAGTATGTAGTATACAGGCAGATCTCCCATATTTCCACATACAACAATAAGAAATCAGTGTAGGGCAATGTCCTAAAGTAAATATGTTTCAATGATTCTTCCTTCTGGCTCTGTAATGAACCTTCATTTCTAACTTTCTTTATTTCTAACTTTCTTCTTTTACAGAAGGTCGAAAGCAGCCAGCCGTCAAAATTGTCTTCAAATCCACATTTATTTGGAGGTGACCTCAAATGACCTCAATAGCAATTTGACAGTTCGACACAACAGCAGTGTAATTTTTATCCCTGTTAAATTACTCTCTTTAATCGATCGCATTAATCTCTGCTTGAAAAATATCAGGATATTTTTTCCTCGTATAAGTTTCGTGATTCGCCGTTTACCGCTTGTTCGGAGTGTAAATTGTGATAAATATTATAAACTTTAGTTCGCTTTTCAAACCGTTGTGCCCATGTTCAACATGACATAGATTTCCTTGTTTTACGCATCAGCAGAGAACGAAAGAACACAAAATTGTTCGTTCAAGGTGAATTCAATTAGCATTGTCACTTCGGAAACGAACTTAATTTTTAAATCTTCTCCCATCAAATTTCCACAGTTTACACAGATAATGAAGAGTTTAGAAATTCTGTTTATTCTCATTTTCTTACACATAATTGTGTAAAGAATCAAACTATCCCAGCGGGAAAATTTGGAGCGCATCTTAAAGGTGCAATTTGCGAGCGCTGACCTTGTGTTTTTCTAGATGCTACTGTGCTATAGGAAGCACTGAATAATATTCAGAGTCCGAGAAATATTTTTTCAAAAATAACTTAGAGAAACAATAACAACCGACTTTTATTAAACTAAGAGACTCTTCTGTTGCTAATAACCAAATTTTACTTCCGCTGCAATCCTTGAGCCCTTTATGAGAGCTCTCTTAGCGCTTTGGGGAACCTTTATGTCAGTGCTCCTTTCTTACGACACGCAATGTAAAAAGCAAAGGACAGCGTACATGTATAAACATTCACACATACATACATGCATGAACTGTTTATGCATTTCAATAAGCCTTGGTTCTTTCGCTGCTACTTAAGTAGTACCATTGCTTATATGGTTGCCGCTGAGAAATTTTGATCCCTACCAAATTTTTCGACAAACGTACCATCAATTCAATTGATTTACTGTGCTATTGAAATACTTTTTGGTTGGCCACGCATACATAGTGTGAGTCCAAGTACAATAGCTGCCGCAGAACTGTGTGGTATCGAAAGAAAATTAAAAACAAAGTTAGCCAGATCACTGAAAGTAGTCGCACTCAATCCATTTTTAATTGAGATAACTGTGAATGGGTACCATAAGTAAGTCTGTTGAGAGATTTATCAAGCTTAGCCGAAATAAGTTTCACTGTGTCCTAACGAGACAATGGTCACAGTTTAATATGGAATATTTTAAAATAAGAAAGAACATCTTCATTGGAAAGTATTCATTGCCAAAAACTACCAAAATCAAATTTGACCCGACAAGGGATCAAAACTACCAAATTTTGTAGAAAAAGCCCAAATCGGCAACAAAACTTCAACATCGAACAATAGCCGCGCCTACTTCATATACAAGTGCAATCTTCAAAGAAGCTATCTATTTGTACGGACACAACAAAGCTTGGAGTTTGTAGTTTCTGAGTTAGTCTGAGAAAAATAATACAGTTGAATGCAAAAAGGTATTTTAATTCAAAGGGTGTATAGGGTACATAAAGTTCTCGTCGAACTTTTCTTTCGGATTTTTTTTTTTTACAACTTGAGTCTAATTACATTTTTCTTTTAAATTTTTTTTTTGGTTATTCGTGAAAACATTGAGACACAACGCAATTTGTTGGAAAGATAATAATTTGTGAATCATGTTAATATGTATTTAGCATGTTGCATTCAAGTCTATGAATAAATAAGCAGCAAGCAACAAAAACAAAAAAAAAGGGTAATATTAAGCAGAATTAAGCAGATTCTTTGAGCTCACAGTACCTAATGAAAAGCAGAAGCACCGAAATACTAAATAAAAATAACTTGCACTTGCGGTTGTAGATAATTGTAATTAAAAAAGCAAATGCACCGTAGAAACAACAAACAGAACAAGATAAACCAAAACAGAAATAAATATATATGTACATGTGACTATGCTTTTTTCTAAATAATGTAAATACTTATACTTGTATATGGTATGTAAATGTGTATGTAAAAACTCCATTTTACATACATTGTCATATGCTCGTATACATATCGTATACATTGGCTGTAAGACTGTCATAAATCAAAAATTAAAATTTTGGAATAAAGTATACTGAAATAACTGTTATTTAGTGCTTTATCTTGTGTATAAAAATCATAACTGTATCCTACTTATGAACTCTTCACCTAAGAAGAATATTTGTTGTTATCAATTGAATTGAAAAGTTGATATGCGTAAATTTATAAATTATTGCGTTTTGAGTTACGACCGTCTTGCAGCTAACGAGGCAAATGTATTAGGGTGGTCAGAAAAATTTTTTTTTAACTTTTAATATCCAAGCACGTACCGATTCTTACGTGAGCTTCTCTGACCTCAACAAGAACGTCGTAAAAGTTGGCCGAAAAATCCGTACGAGCTTGAATCTACCAATTGGTTTTTTCCCTCCATCCTAAAATATATTCATATAACTAATTAATATTTGTACATCAACGATACACTTGCCAGATGTTAAAATTAAAAGGGGGAAACACAACAAATAGTTCATAGTGGGAACCGCAGCACCTCCTCCGGCAGAGTATTCACCTCACAATTAAGCAATAGTAGATTTTCATCTATGATAACAGCATGACGGCTGACACATGAGTTATTGAGTTGAATGCATATGTACATACATACATATTTATTATATACACAGTATATACAGTGTGGCTAGATGTAACTAAGCGATAAGTTCCAAATGATTATTTACATTTAAATAATAATATGTAATAGTAACCGCATATTAAAAAAAAAACAATATTCGATCATTACTCAGCAAGTACGTATAAGAAACGTCATTCTTTTTTTGCTTTGTTTTTTTTTTGTTTTGCAAACACAATTAGTTACAATTAGTTACATGCAAATATTTCATTATGTTAATAAATTTTTCACACGTAAATCGTAAATTTTTTCTAGCTATGTGCAATTTTCGAAAAATATTTTCATATGTACATATGTATGTATGTATACATATGGTATGTATTATGTATGGACTAGTATAAAAGTAGAAAGTACTACGTGTAAATGCTGGAATGCATTCTATCTAATTGATCTGACGTGACTTAAGCTGCAAAATAATAACGAGTATGAAATTAGGTTAGTGAAGGTCATGCACAAACCAATGAAGTTACTGCTCGGTACTTAGATGTAGATTATTGAGTGTATATGGAAGGTGGATGTTTTAATTGCCTGCTTTTGTTCTTCTATTTTTGTTTCTTTCACAAAATGATAAGAACGTAAAGGTCATTCAGGGGACTTATTTATAACAGCTCTGGAAATAACGACGCAGTTCCCGCGAGCTGCGCTACCCATTAATGACATATAACGTCCCTGCTTTAGTTTTTGATCACCAAGACCTTGGCCCTGGGAGAATTAGGTAATCGTACCAAAAAGTTGATCATGAATTACATCAGTTGCCTAGCATCGGATAAAACCGATTCTATAAAAACCTGAAACAACAAATGGACTGTCCTGGGCTATCGCTTTTTGCGATAATCAGAGTCGCCATGTGTTTTGCATAATTAATGAATGAATGATAAATTTTGGCCGAAATTTTGCATCGTACTAATTAGTACTAATTTCTTAATCATTATGAATACATAAGTGCATATAGTTATAAGTATATAAATAAGTACATATGTAAATAAAAGTTATCAGATTTATTTATTTAGGAATAAAACATCAGAAATTTTCCGGTCGGTCGTTTGTCCGAGTTGGTATCCCTGACTTCAGCTACCGTTGCATTTTTCTAGAATTATTATGGTTCCTATCTAAGTAGCATATATGAATGTATGTAATACGTACATATACTTTATTTATTTATTTCATAACGTCTTTGGATTACAATATCCTTACAGACTAAATAACAATATAAAGCTTAACATACTGTATTAAAAATAATAAATTTAATAAAAATGAAAAATTGGAAATTTTTTAGATTCGATATTAAGTATTTAGCAATTTCTTAAAAGAACATTTTGAAAAAGAGATATCTTAATTATTTTCGATACATAATTCATTATACAATGATAAGATACGAGTAATAGCCTCATTACGAGCATAAAGAGTTCTATGAATTTGATAATGAAATAGCGAGTAATACTGTAACGTTCTAGCTGGAATATTAAAATTTACAAGCTGTAATACTATAGATGGGCACAATCGATTTGGCCAGAGATAAGATCATGAACAAATGTCAACGATTGAATCTTTCTCCTCGTTTCCAGAGTTTTCAAGCCTCACAGCAAAATTCGAGAATCATAGGAAGGCAAAGATTCTACAAAACTCAAAGTATGAAGTGCAAAACGTGAAAATAATTTTTGTATTTTTGTATCCAAATAAACGAGGCATACTCTGACCTTGACCTTACAAAAGCATTATAAAGACAAGTCAGAGTATACGGATCAGAAAATTCAGAGCTATTTCTGCGAACAAAGGCAAGCAAAGAATATGATTTTGGAACTAGGTAATTTATATGGTCAACAAAGGTAAATTTAGTGTCAAAAATTGTTCCTAAGTCTTTAATTGACTTAGCATTAAGTAAAAATGTACCAACATATGTACTATCTACATATGTAAATTATTATATCCCTCCTCCGGGTCCACCCACGCTTACATTCTTTATTTTCTTTCTTTTAATGGCCAACAACCCACGGGAGGGCCTAGGCCGAGCTTTTCGCATCCACTCATGTTGTGCGTATTATATTTGTACATGAATGGAAGGGACCTGTAGTTTTATGCCGAGTCCGAACGGCGAAGTAAAAAGCTTTTCATAGGCATTTTTACTCTTGTAGGCTTGCCATTGCCTGTCAAGAGGTGGTGCCGTGTAGAAAAATGCTTTTTTCCTACTTTTTGATTTTGGTTTGTGCTGAGATTCGAACCGCGGACACTCTGCGTACCAGTTCAACGCACTACCACTACAGCGACTACATACTGACTTACATATGCCTGGTGACCAAAATGTAATATAATCAGAAAATCTGTTACAAAAAAAAAAAAAAAAAAACAAAAACAAGTATAGGATGAATAATTAAATTAATTACTTATATTGTATGTACATGCATACCTATATGTACATAGTACGTTTTTGATGAGAATGTGTACATACATACATACTCGTATTTACTTATGTATGTATGTCTGTTCGGTACGATAAGCTTTTTAATATTCGTCTAAAGCTACGATTTCAAATTTGCTTTTGTTAGGTTCACAGTTTTTATTTAAATATTTGTTGTTGTTGTATTTTTGGGATTTACTTGCTTCGTTTGCTGTTGTCATTTGCTGCAGGTACCTACTTTTTTGTTGTTTATTTACTATTAGTTACTAATATCTAATAAATAGCTTGTGCTTCTGACCTGAGTTCAGTCGCAGCTAAGCTTTGAATAGCGAAAGTACGAAAGAAAAAGTTCTTACCTTTAAATCGAATTGTTAAAGGAAACGTGAAAATTTTTTGTGATTTGTGATCCTCCATAATTACAGTAAAGAAAGTGAATATATACAGAAAAAAAATAAAATAAAATTAGTAGCAAAATGCGATATTTTGCTATTTTTGGTATATTTATTTTAAAATGGATTATGGCAGTAAGCACTGAGGGGTAAGTCAGAAGAAAACATTTTCACTTGCCATCGCTCTCCTTCTCTCCCTCTCGCTCTCTCTCTCTGACAGTGTGTTTCAATCTTGAACTGTAGCCGAGGTGCGCTCACCTTAACCTACATATGTAATTGCTGAGCAGAAGGAGCTCATTAATCAGTGTTTCTCAAGTAAGCGTTCTATAACCTACACTTTTAAGAACGCCAAAGAAAGGAAACTGCCTACTTTTACATTCTAGACATACATATAGAGGGGAGGGGAGGATAGGGGAGGAGTACATTTCTCTTACAGCTGATTGTAGTATTTTCTGACAGAAAATTTGACAAATTTGAAAGTGAAAAAAGGTTTAAGTAACATCTCTTTGTTACCTAATAGCTACGTACCGGAAACGTATCCTTCGTCAGTAAGTGCCACGACTTTGACAAATGCCACAAATCACAAGGGAACTATCAAAAATTCTGCACTGAAAAACCAAACAGCAATAAAATCAAGCTCTTAACGCGAAGCAACTTTTTTGCTATATTTTTCTCTTCACAAATGTTGAAATGTTGAACCAATTCAAGCTGATGCATACCTCGGCATAACTTTTTCTCTCTCTTTCTCTGCTTTTATATAAATATTTATGTTATGAATACTAATAATATTCACTTATAAATTTGTTAAAATTTATGTGCATACATAGCCAGTAAGTTAAAATCAATGTCATTTTCTGTTTATTTTTATGAAGTTTGTGAGTGCGTGCGAATAAGCATTTCGCATGAGTTGGGGTTTCCCTTAATCATCATCAGTTGAGCTGAGCCGGTTTTATTATACTATAATTTTTTAGGGCAATTATTTGTTTACATATATCTAGTAGAAACGTAAATATTCATTAACAAATATTAAAAACGAATCGAGAGTTGATATTTATGCATGCATATGTACTCGTATTCCCTTGAATAATACATTTTTTTACATAGAAGAGCAATTTCTAAATATGTAATTATACCATAATATAATTTACACATACATACATACATATGTATGTACATATAGTAGGTATGTGTTGATCGCATAAATCTATATCTAGCATAGGTATATTACTTGTTAGCATGTTGATTAAAACTAATCACACTAATAATTTATTTTTTATTATAAAATATACTATTTTATTTAATGTTAGCCAAAATTGTTGTTTTAATTCGGGAGACAGCGGGCGGAACTGTCATTGAAGATGTGGCAAAGTGTGCATTTGCCACTCCTTCGTCCTCCGCATTCTTGACTTTTACAAAATATTTATTTGCATCAGAAAATCATCTAATTTCGGATTACTCCTAACATCGTAAATATAAATCTGATAAGATGCACCCGTAATAAAATTATATTACTTATGTATGTACTCTTAATGTATACTCATGTTAATGTTAATGTTTAATGAAGAACCAGATTAAAACTATCTCATTAACTTTCTTAACTTAGGCAATACACCGTAGTTGGCCCTGGCACTATACATTCGGCCCGGAAATATAATGTAGCAGTTGGTGTTCACCATACTATGGAACCTACCCAGTTGAAAGTGTGTATTACTGGGCCACTGTACGAAGAATCGAAAACTGTGGACCTGCAACCGAATGAGGTGAAAAATATTGAATTCGATGTGCCAAAATTGGAGGAAGGAGGCAGCTACAATTTGTCTGCCGAAGGTGTAGCTGGTATGATATTTAAGAATTGTACTAATCTGAACTTGAGTATCTTCAAAGCAATTACGAAAGTGCAGACAGATAAGGGAACATATAAACCTGGCGATTGGGTAAATTTCCGTGTTTTATTTTTGGATGAAAATTTGAAGCCGTATGCAGCGGAACAAGATGCTATCATTTGGCTTGAGGTGGGTTTTGTGGTTTTCTGGTGCAAGTGTTCACCACTTCCATGAAATACCTCCAACGAATCGCAAAATATAAAAAAATTCACTCAAACTTTATGAAACCGTATCTTTTCAGGATGCCAAACAGAATCGCATTAAAGAATTTAAACATTTCGAAGTGATTAAAGGTGTCCACACTGGGAAATTCCAGCTATCAGAATTTCCAGTTTTGGGCTACTGGCAGTTGACAGTACAAAATGGCGGACGCTATTCCTCGTCTGCATACTTTGAAGTATCTAAATATGTGCTGCCCACGTATGCAGTTCAAGTGGAAGCCACAGAAAGTGTGTCAGTGCGAGATGGAGATATGCAAGTTGTGGTCAGAGCAAAGTATGTAGAGAAGTTAAAAGTTGGTTCTTATTGTTGGATTTATTCTTATAAGTTATGGGACTCGAGTAGAATCTAATATGTCAATAAAAATGTTGCTAATTGGCAACATTTCAATATTTCGTTATAATAACATCTGTAATAAGTATACTCGAATTAGCCGCGTGACAGAAGTTCACTAGAGTCCCATCACAAATTCTTATGGCAACTTTTGTTTCATATTCTCGTAGTTACACCTATGGCAAACCAGTTAACGGCAAAGTGATACTAGTTATAAATATGAACAGCTATTACATTGCCAACGAAGCTGGCGGATATGAAGAGAAAACTGCTCCTGCACTCATAAAAACCGCCGACATGGTGAATGGAAAAGCTAAATTCGATTTAAATCTCAAGGGGTATTCCGCTTATATGTATGATAAAAATTCACCCAACTATTTATCTGTTACTGCAACTGTTGAAGAAAACTTTACCGACGTTAAATTGAACGGTACCGCTGGTACATTACTGTATCCCTATCGCTACAAAATGGATTGTGTCAGCTATTCGACATGCTATTCATACGATGCCAACAAGGAACAGGATGTCACTGTACAAGTGAAATACGTTGATGATACACAAGTGAAAGATACAAAATCTTTAGTTAAATTAACATATAAAGAAGTTATAAACAAAATCTATAGATGGCGTATGGCTGACGATCACAGTCCAGAGCCGACGCCTCCAACTATTGAAAACAGAGTTTTTACATTTGAGAGCCATTTGAATGAATCGGGCATGGCAGTATTTAAAGTTACGCTACCCGAGTTGGAAGAGTTTAAGGAATTTTCGCATTACTTTCAAGTCAATATGACATACGCCGATGAGGAACGTAATATTTTTAGTACCTTTCCCAATAGGGTTGATACGTCATCGGTAAACGAGGAGCCAAAGGAATATCTTAAGTTAAATGTGGCGTATGCAGAGAATAAATATTCGTAAGAAAACTCCTATTAAAATAAAATGAACTTAGTCAATATTATTCAATTTCAGTGTAAAGTTAAATGAGCCCACCGTTTTGATTGTAAACTCAAGCGCACCATTAACTTACTTTGTTTACAACATCATTGGGCGTGGCAATATTTTGCACTCTGAACGCATCGAGGTGCCGGGCAATGCCAAATTGTTCAACTTTACAGTGACGCCAACATTTCTGATGTCACCGTACGCTAAATTTTATATTTATTATGTGGATGACCATGGCGAATTCCATTATGCTGAAACCTCATTGTCTGTTGAATTCGAATTGCAAAACCAAATCGAGATAACCGCACTTCAGCAAGTAAAACCCGGTGAAGATGTAGCGCTACGCATTAAGACTGCACCCAATTCTTTTGTAGGGTTGCTTGCTGTTGATCAGAGTGTGTTGCTCTTAAGTGGCGGAAATAATATTGAAGCAAATGAATTCCAATGGCGTCTTTCATCTTTCGATACATACACGAACTGGCAAGGCGGATATTCACCTTATCCCGGGGAGCTCAGTGGTGTTGTAACACTTACTAATGCCAATTACTTTTATAATAGAACAGCACCCGATTCAACAGTTGGTTAGTATAAACATTATATAACTCTAATCAAGTTAAAGTAGTTTCAATTACAACAGTGTCACATGGACCAGCCTCAGTCACGCCCGAGCTAAAAAAGGAAGCTGACGCTAGGCCCACTGGTGGTGCTGCAAATAGCATTGCTATTCGCAAAGACTTTTCTGAAACTTGGATATTCGCTGATATTGCAAAGTGAGTAATACCATTCATTCCAGTATCATTCAGCCCAGTACTTATGAACATTTTTCCTCTTTTCCTAGTACTGAAACTGAAGAGTTTACCTGGACTAAGAAAATACCAGACACTATCACTTCGTGGGTAATAAGCGCTTTCTCAATGAATGCCGAGAAAGGCCTTGGAGTAACAGACGACAATACGAAAGTAAGAACTTTTCAACCATTCTTTATTTCAATTCGATTGCCATATGCGGTTAAGAGAGGTATGACAACTGTTAACACTTTGACTAGCTCCACAATCCCACTTTAACTCTTTATCATTCTTTCAATTTAGGTGAAGTTATAAATGTGCCCGCACTTGTATTCAACTATCTGGATAAAGACTTGGATGTTGAAGTTACTTTGGATAATTCGGACAATGAATTTGATTTCACTGAAGTCTCCAATGAGGTAATCAACGAAACGAAACGCTCCAAAACCTTACGAGTTTCTGCAAATTCTGCTGCAGGCGTTTCATTTATGCTGCGTCCGAAAGTTATCGGAAATGTTATGTTGAAATACACTGCTATCTCGCCCATCGCTGGTGATGCAATACATAAAACATTGAAAGTTGTGCCCGAGGGCGTGACAGAATATGCCAATCGTGCATATCTTGTGAACTTAAAAAATGTTTCCGAGTCTAAGGAAACATTTGAGCTGGCTTTACCGTCGGAAGTTGTACCCGATTCGCAACATATTGAGTTCACGGTCATCGGTGACTTGTTGGGCCCAGTTCTGAATAATCTTGATAATTTGGTGCGTATGCCAGCAGGTTGTGGTGAGCAGGTCACATCCACGCTAGTGCCAAATTATTTGGTGTTACGATACTTGAAGGTATGTTTTGAAAATTGTGTGTCATTTTCCATTTCAACTCACGTTCATTTATTGTTAGAGCATTAATAAACTGACATCAGCCCTTGAGTCTAAGATTATACAAAACTTGGAAACAGGCTATCAAAGCATACTAAGCTTCCGTTTGAATGATGGCTCCTTCAGTTCGTTCGGACCACCTAGAGATGATTCGGAACCCCATAACGGTTCCACTTGGTTAACAGCTTATGTAGTTTCCTCACTACAACAAGCCGGCGAGCACATACAAGTTGACAAAGAAGTTCTCAAAAAAGGGCTAAATTATTTGGCAAGTCAACAAGCGGAAAATGGAAGCTTTGTGGAAAGTAATGACTTTTTCTACACGTCACACAGCAATCCTGTTACATTGACTGCAAGAGTACTCCTGGCATTCATAGAAAGCAAGGTATGTGTAGAAATATTTATAATAGAAAAGAAATAAAGTTTTCATATACCATACATAATTTCTAGGTAACAACTGAGAACTCTGAAACTATTATCGACAAAGCTTTTAAGTATGTCTTAGAGAACATAGTAAGAGATGATGATTTGCTCGTGAAAGCGTTGGCAACTTATGTTCTTCAGCAAGCCAAGAATCCCATGGCAGTGGAACAATTAGAAAAATTAAAAGCTTTAGCTAAAAGCGACGGCGATCGCATGTGGTGGTCACAAAGCGTTGCAAAGCCAGTTCCTCAATATTGGTGGCGTTGGCCATTTAGTAATGATGTAGAGATTACTTCGTATATTTTACTCACTCTGCTCGATCAGGAAAAAGAGACGGTAGACAGCGTTTTGCCAATTGTGAAGTGGTTAATTGCTCAACGTAACAGTTTCGGTGGATTTTCTTCGACTCAGGATACAGTCGTAGGCCTGCAGGCTTTGATCAAGTTCGCAGAGAAATCGGGTTACGAAGCAGCTGTCATGGATATCGATTTCAAGTCGAAGGGTTGCAGAAGAAAACAGGGTACAGTGAAAGTAAATAACGAAAATGGTTTACTGCTACAGAGTGAGGAGGTAAAAGCAATTGAATAATTCAGCAAAAACTTTACATTCTAATATTATATATAAACGATTCGTAGTTGCCGCAAAAAACTCAATCAGTTGACTTCCATGCTAACGGTACTGGTGCTGCTCTAGTGCAAATCTCATACCAATACAATATTCTGGAGAAGGAAAAGGAACCAAGTTTTACCATCGACACGATCATAAATAACGAAACTCCGCCATTTAAACTTGAACTGGACGTATGCGTGGAGTACACTGGTGACGATGAGGCAACCAACATGGCACTCGTAGAAATCTCCTTGCCGTCTGGCTTCGTTGCAGATGTAAACAGTTTTGATGATATACTATCGGTAGTAGGAGTCCGAGTAAGTGTTTTTTTTTTTTTTATCCATTTTATGTTTTATCCGTTATTAATTGAAATATACTTACAGCAAACGGAAACCAAAAACGGGGATTCAGTTATTGTGGTGTATTTCGAAAGCCTTCATCAGAATGAGGTCAAATGTCTGCCAGTGGTGGCAATCAAATCATTTGCTGTCGCTTTACAAAAACCGGTGCCAATTGTCGCTTACGATTACTATGATCCATCGAAGAAGGCTACCGCTTACTACGAGGTGGTCTCGAAGATGTGTGATATCTGCGAAGATGATGAGGAATGCAAAAAGATGTGCCAATAACTCTAGAACTATTTGAGATTTTTGTTTTGAGAGAGTTTTTTCAATAAAAAATAAAACATTTGTAAATAAAAATATTGATTTATTTAAAAATATCAAATCTGATTGTCCATAGCTTAGTTAACTCCTGATCTTGACTGCACTTTGGATTGCATTCCTCAATTAATTTCATTTTAAAACAAATATTTTTCATTCTAACAATTTATACCGAAGAGTATATGTTATGTTTTTAAAAATTTATAAAGTTAAGTGTAGTCCAAATAATTTTTGAATGTTTGAACTTGCAAAAAAGCCCGTTCAACTATCCAAGCTCAAATGGAGCTGAGAAATGGAGAGTTTGTTTTTAAAAGACATGTAAAATTAATGTACCTGTTTTGACTCAGATGAGTAATTTTTCTTTCGTTTTTAAAAACAGTGCTTTTAGTTGTACTGTGCAGTACTAGGTACCATAACCCAAAAAACAGTACTGTACTGCTGAAAACAGTTCGGTTGGTCACATTATGTAGACATATGTATTATTATTATCATATTTATCTTGTCGATACGTTTTTGCGCTTTTTTAAGTCGCCCTTTTTCGAGCTTATTATTTTCTGCTTCTTTAGCTGAGCATGTTTTTAAAGGAATTTGACAACAGCCGATCAAAAAAAAAAAAAATGTGCAAAATTAATTATAAGTTTACCTAGTTTTATCTAGTTTTTTGATAATTTTAACTTTCATAATCGCAGTTGTCAAACATGTTTCCGCTCAAATGTAGCCAGCCGTTTCGCAGACGCAAAAGCAGTTCAAGAACACAAATCTAACAGAAATGTAACTGTGGCGGATCAAATTGCGTCTGCGAACCGCGACCAATGAGCACGAGCATATAAGACAACAAACAGAAAGAACTACAACAAAAGGCAATACACTGGCGGTCACGAAAACCGCGGGGAATATTTAATTTTATTTTAAATATTATTATGATATTAAAATTATGCAAAGTGTAAGAACGGAAAAATATTACTGGAGATCAAAAACGTATTATTTTTGACAAAAACTTAAATACACGAAAAAGTCAAAAAACTAAACAATATCTATTAGTCTTTAAAGTGGTTTTCAAGAACAAACATCAAGCTACAAAAAAAAAACATATCAGTAGGATGTTACTCCTCCTTTAGCCCGTATTACAGCCATTATCCTTGACGGCATCGAATCAACCAATATTTGTAGGTTATCTTTGGTAATAACTTCATACCAAACTTTATTTAATGCTAAAATAATTTATTTTTATTTTTGGGCTTCTGGTCAGCAACTCTGCGCTTCATAATATGTCATAAGTGCTCGATAGGATTCAAATCGGGCGAGTTTCCCGGCCAAGTCAGGAGTGAAATTCCGAAGTCCGTGAATATTTTGTCAAGCTGTAAAAAAAGGATTTTATTTTTAAATGTTCTGTTTTTCATTTTACATTCTGTAAGAATCAAACAAAAGATAGCATGCAAAATTTACCGATTTTGCACGGTGGCAAGACGCAGAATCTTCCTTGAAAATTGCGTTCATACTGCAGGATAAATGCTCTTCAAGAGCTGGCACTAAGTTTCCCTTTATGACTTGCCCATATTTTTCAGCATTCATAGTTCGTTCTAAAAAGTGCAAACGACCACGTACGCAGCAGGAAAAGCATCCCCAAATCATCTGGCTCTGTGGGAATTTCACTTTTTTTACAATACATTTTTCGTTATAAGGTTCACCATTGGAACGGCGCACGTACGGCAAACTATCGGCGCATAGCAGGTTAAATTTGCTTTCATCAGACCAGATGGCATTTCGCCACTGCTCCAGTGTCCAGTTTTTATAGTTTTTAGCCCAAGCTAGGCGCGCTTTTCCCATTTTTTTCAGTCAACAATGGTTTTTTTGCAGGCCGCCTTCCATATAAACCAGCTTCTCGCAGTCTCCTTCGTACAGTTTCAACACTAATATTTACGCAATGATAGGTTTCTAGCTCGGCCCGAATAGTTACTGCACTATTCGATACTTTTTGATAATATTTTTTATAAAGCTATCAATTCTGTTACTGGTCGCACGTTTAGGACCAGATCCTTTTTTCCTCCCCAGGGACTCCATAGTATTCTTTTTTTTAACGGACAATTGTGGAATGTGAGTAGGCCAATTTTTCAGAAATTTTCCGGTTGGAAAGTCCTTGATTCACTAATGTAAGTACATCGACTTTTTTGTCATGTGTCAGCTGCTTATATTTTGCATATTTTATTTATTTTATTTGCAATATTTTATATTACTGCACTTATTTCACAAAAATCACTTCTGCGTTAAACAAATTCATTAGAATAACTAATTTCTGTTGTCAACACATTTGGAATAATTTAAACGGCGAAATCCCCTTTATCGTAGCAAGAAAAAATTGTAAATTAACCGGATTTTTACATATTAAAAAAGTGTTGCCAGTGATGCGGTTTTCGTGACCGCCAGTGTATGTCAACAAAAACGCTACAAAAGCAGAACAGAAATACAATCAAGTATCTGCTAAAAACAAATAGCAATGAAAATGAGGGAATAAGGGAATAAAAACGTAAAGAGTACAGAACGAATAGTGAGCAAGTAACGAGTGAATGCTGAGAATCAAATCAAAAAGCAAGATAAAGAGAGATCCAAGCAAAGGGAAGGAGAGCATGTAAGCAAGCGATCGCAATGTAAATAATACGAAGAAATTTTAGATCAACAATACAAATTGCTGGCGATGATTATTACCAATTGAAGCTTTTATCTTATCACTAAACTAATTTTATTTAAGTTTACAGTTGTAGAAAAGTATTTAAAATTTATGTTAAACTATTAAGCCGTTTTAGGCTTGTCTGCGAGAAGGGAGTTAGTTTACACTCTATGTGCTTTTCTTCGGAAATCATTTGTGATGTGTAATAACTCATTTGGCAACTCATTGAGAAGCTTAGGTATTGTGGCATTTAGCATTCCTTGGCCACAGTTATTAGTGAATAAAGGAACTTCATATTTTCCTCGTTGCTTTCGCCGTGTTGTACGGTTGGGGTCAATAGCGTTTCGATATTGGCTTCCAGCATAAAACGCACGTAAAACGTTGGCTTTATATATTTCTTTTACGTTGAGGACATGCAGCTGTTTACCAAGATCTGCATAATTATCCTTATACGCGGTTGGTTTCTTCCTTGTCATGATCTTAAGAGTACTGTTTTGAATGCTCTGCACCTTTCAAGTGTGCACAGAGCTTCCCCATGTACAGCACGCAATGCATGCATTTGATGACAAAAAAAAAAAAAAAAACAAGCAAAAAAAATTAATGGCATATGCGCACTGCGAATTTAGAGATTCGAACATTGAAAAGACACAATTGTGAAATACAAATAAATAGATGATTCATGATTTTCAGTTGAATTATTCATAACGATATCATGTACTATATCGATATGTTTGTACAAACAGGTATAGAAAGCAGTAGGAAACATTATACTACGTATGAGTTCTTGTTTATCGTCAGTCGTTGAATAGGTGTCACTCGGAAAAGAACTTATTTTGTAAAAATATTTAAATATACACATTGCAAAAGTAACCAAAATGAAAAATGAATAAGTCGCATGAAGAAACTGTGTTGCCGTCAAACGTCAATGTTAACCAAGTGACAGCTATTAAATTTGAAGACGATGTTGGTCCTGATATTAGTGAAAAAAGGTAAATATTCGTTCATAAACTAGAAAAGTACAACAATTCGATCTGACTGTAATCTAAGTAATCATACTGGGTCTCACTTGTGCGCACTTTAGGTCATACATCACCGTAATTGCGCCTGGCACGCTACATTCGGCGCGTAAATACAATGTTGCGGTTGCGGTTCACTATGCTACGCAGCCGTGTCAGCTAAAGGTTGGCATTACTAGTACTGACACTAACGCGTACAATGAAATCAAAACCATTGATTTGAAGGTGAATGAGATGAAAATCGTAAAATTTGATGTACCAAAACTGGTTGAAGGCAAATACAACTTAACTGCCGAAGGTGTCGCGGGTATTATATTTAATCAAACTGCACGACTCAATTGGCGTATCTTCAGGGCGCACACTAAAGTGCAAACAGATAAGGGCGCATATAAACCTGGAGATTGCTTGAATTTTCGTGTATTATTTTTGGATGAGAATTTGAGACCATATTACGCCGAAGCTGATACTAGCATATGGCTAGAGGTGAGCTTGATCTGAAGCGTTGGTGAATGTTTTATTGATTTCAAATTTCTAAAACTTGAAAATAAATTATATATGTTCAGGATGCCAAACGTAATCGCATTAAAGAATTTAAAGATTTTGCGATTGTTAATGGTGTCTACAACGATAAATTCCAAATCTCTGAATTTCCTGTTTTGGGGTCATGGCGTTTAGCGGTGAAGAATGGCAATGGCTATCCATCGTACGCATATTTCGAAGTCTCCAAATATGTGCTACCAAAGTATGAGGTTAAAGTGCAGGCAACCGAAAACGTATCGGTGCGGGATGGTGATATGCAGGTGACGGTGAAGGCAAGGTATGAAATGGATAGTGACTGGAAGCTGTAGATTTTTCATTTCGTTTTTGTTTTCTTTAATACAGCTACACCTACGGCAAACCAGTAGACGGTAAAGTGTTGCTAACCATAGAAATGCCTTCAAATTACGAGCGCAACAAAGAGGGGGAGTATGTTGAAAAACCTGTTCCTGCGCTAATTAAAACCACGGAAATGACTGATGGAAAGGCTAAATTTGATTTGAATCTGAAGAAGTATGCTGCACATATGCCCGATAAAACTTCGTCACAGTACTTAGGCGTGACCGCTACTGTCGAAGAAAAATTCGCAGATGTAAAAATTAGTGGTACTGCTCATACTGAATTGCATGCATATCGCTATGAAATGTATTCTTTGTCGCCCAGCTATTACTTCGATCCCAATACGGAGACAGAAGTGGAATGTCAAGTGAAATATGTCGATGGCACAGCCGTGAATGACACAAAATCTGTGGTGAAATTAATATATAAAGAGGTGGTGAGAGGGGAATATTGGCGAGATGCCGACGATCCCACACCGAAACGAAAGTTGCCGAAAATTGATAATAAAATATTCACATTTAAGAGTCATTTGAATGAAAGGGGCATTGTGGTATTCAAAGTCACGCTGCCTGAGTTGGAAGAGTTTAATTTTTTCTCGCATTATTTCGAAGTGGATATGGCATATGCCGATGAGGAGCGACATATTTTAAGCACTTACCAAAAACCAAAGGAAGTAGATAGACCTAATGAAGTTGTGGAACCAAGAGATCTAACGGTCGATGTGGCATACCCAAATGATGATAACTATTCGTAAGTGCGGGTTGGGGTTCGAACATAATAGCTACAAGTATTGATTGATTTCAATTTTAGTTTCCAAATAAATGAGCCCGCAGTAGTAACTGTAAACTCAAGCACGCCTCTGTCTTACTTAATGTACAACATAATAGGACGTGGTAATATTTTACACAGTGAACGCGTTGAAGTGGCCGAAAATGATAAAGAGCTTACGTTTACAATTATACCAACATTTTATATGTCGCCATGTGCTAACTTGTTTGTTTATTACGTGGACGAATCTGGTCAATTCCATTATGCCGAATGCAATTTCCACACTAAGGTTGTATTACAAAATCAGGTATGACAAATTTTGGCTGGTATGCAATTTATAGTATAAGAACTTTTAATTATTGTTGTTTTTTATTTGCAGCTTGAAATATCAGCACCCGAGGAAGTTAAGCCCGGTACAGATGTGCCGATAAGCATTAAGACCGCACCCAATTCTTTTGTCGGATTGCTCGCTGTTGATCAGAGTACTTTACTGAACAGTGATAATAATCAAATAGCGGCAAACTTCTTTCACCAGATCCTTGGGTCTTTTGGCACACGTACTACCTTGCGACGTGGTTTCACCTATTACCCAGGCACAGACTGTGGGATAGTAACATTAACCAACGCTGGTTACTTTTATGAAAAAATAGAACCTGATTTAACGGAAAAAAGAGGTAAAAGTTAAAAATATATGTA
The DNA here is from genome assembly GCA_958295655.1 of Palloptera scutellata. NCBI lineage: Eukaryota > Metazoa > Arthropoda > Insecta > Diptera > Pallopteridae > Palloptera > Palloptera scutellata. The sequence continues at coordinate 67,473,400 of OY282452.1, forward strand.
GGTGCTTGTGTTGAACTCTAATGTAGCATATACAAGTAGACAAGTAGTTAATAATATTGTTGGAGGGTGTATGGACCTATGTATAGTCAGGGCCGGATTGAGGAGTCCTGGTGCCACAAAGCACCTACATTTTTCTATGTCCCTTTTATTGATCACCCCTATCGTGAAAAGATATTTCGCCTGGAATTTTATTTACCTGAACAACAATTTGGTTTTATTTTAAAAAATGTGAAGCATTGCGGGTGAAAACATATATTCTTGACAGTCTAGTGGTGGCCTTTCACCCAGGATGTTCGAGTTCAATCCCCGTCTATGTCTGGTAGCTAATTCTCATGAACTTCTTACATTCCTACCGATGTGAAGTGTGCCAGTACACCTCTTGGCATGCAAAGACAAAATCACCAAGTGATAACGAAATGCACCCAGTTGACTTCTACGAGTATGCATAAGTATATGGAACTGTCCTAGCACATGCTTAGAAGATTTCCTATTGTCTCTACAAGACGTACAAGAGTCATTAAAATGTTTTGTACGATGGTATAAATGATTCTGAAATGATTCTGTGACTATTCTGTGTAATGGTCATGCGTAGGAGTACATAAATTAATTCCTTGTAGCGATTAGGTTATATGTTTTTATATTTTTTACCCTTGCTAGCTTCTCCAGTATAATGTTCTTTGATGTACTTCTTTTTTGGATTAACAGTGAAAAGGTTCGTTTTGCTATCCCGCAGAATGGTCCTGATCTTACAAAGACGTTGTTGCTCTTTTCTTCGCTAGTTCATCAGCAACTTAATTCTCTTTAATCCCAGCACACCCACAGATTTCAAATCCGGCTATGTAAGTCAAGCGTATTATTTGGGTACTCTATAAGAAGTTTTCACATAACCTCTTGAGGTTTTAGTGTATTGATCATAATGTTACGATTCTGATAATGCGCGTATATTTGCGTTTGAAAGATGATAGTGTATCTATCCATGGACTCATAGTATTTATTCGTCGGCCCATGAATGTATTCTCCTGCTCCGGTTCCTTAATCTGTTAGGAAACCGTCCGAATACCATGTAAATATATACGACTTTATAATATATTTGTGCATATTTTTGAAGGCGGCTCCAGGTCAAGATCAAGGTCAAACGGCAGCTGTTATTATGAACATAATGCTGGTGGTGCAATACTATTTTCAGCAATGAGAAATGTAACCAAAATTAAGACTATGGAGGAAACGGTTGAAGCAGTTCCTGTACGTAAAGATTTTTCTGAAACTTGGATTTTTGACAATATCAAAAAGTGAGTAAAGTTGTTTAAGGGTCCCTAAATATTTTTCTGACTTTTTCATGTAGCACGAAAGCAGAGCAGATTACTTGGTCCAAGAAAATACCGGACACTATAACTTCCTGGGTGTTAAGTGGTTTCTCGCTTCATCCTGAAAAAGGTCTTGGAATTACTGATGAAAACACCAAAGTAAGAACTTTTCAACCATTCTTCATTTCAATACGATTACCATATGCTGTAAAAAGAGGTTCGCACTTATTAAACAATGAGAAAGTTATTAAAATTGTATTAACTTTTCAATTTAGGCGAAGTAATCAGTGTTTCCGCTCTGGTATTCAACTATTTGGAGAAAGATCTTAATGTTACAGTTACTTTGGATAATTCAGACAAAGAATTTGATTTTGTAGATGTCTCGAACGTAGATAATTTGGGGTTAAACGAACCGAAACGCTCCAAAACCGTCCGAATTCCCGCCAATTCTGCGGCAGGTGTCTCATTTATGCTACGTCCGAAAGTTATCGGAAATATTATGTTGAAATACACTGCTATCTCGCCCATTGCTGGTGACGCCATACATAAGACATTGAAGGTTGTGCCGGAGGGTGTAACTGAATATGCCAATCGCGCATATCTTGTAAACTTAAAAGATGTTGCCGAGTTTAAGGAAACATTTGAGCTGGCTTTACCGTCCGAAGTTGTACCTGATTCGGAACATATTGAGTTCACAGTGATTGGTGACTTGCTGGGTCCAATTTTAAATAATCTGGAAAACTTGGTTCGCATGCCAGCAGGTTGTGGTGAGCAGGTCATATCCGCGCTGGTACCAAATTATTTGGTCTGGCGTTACTTGAAGGTACCGTTAACATATGTAACAATAACGATTTCTGTTATATGAAATTTTTTAATTCGTAGGGCATTAATAAACTTTCATCTGCACTTGAGATTAAAATGAAACATAATTTGGAAGAAGGATACCAACGTATTCTTAGCTATCGTGTAGATGATGGTTCTTTTAGCTCGTTCGGACCACCCAGCGACAAATCGAAGCCATACGAGGGTTCCACCTGGTTAACCGCTTATGTGGTACGTTCGTTACAACAAACCAAACAGTACATAAATATCGATGAGGAGGTTCTGAAGAAAGCTTTGGCTTATTTGGCCAGTCGACAAGCATCAAATGGTAGCTTTGAGGAGAGTGAAGACTTCTGGCATGCTGCCTATAGAAAACCTGTCACATTGGCCGCCAAAGTGCTATTAGCATTCATTGAGAATGAGGTATAGAAACATAAATATTGGAACCAGTTCCATAGATGCATCCTACTTTTTCTTTTCTAGGCATGTGCTGAACTTTATAAAACTAATATCGATAAAGCGTTGACCTACATCTTGGAAAATATAGATAAAACTGACGACTTACATATTCAAACATTGGCTGCTTATGTGCTACACAAAGCTAATCATTCATCGGCTGCAGAGCAGCAAAAAAAATTAAAAGCTTTAGCTAAAACCGACGACGATCGCATGTGGTGGTCCCAGAGAGATAACAAAAAGCTGATTCATTGTTGCTGGTGGCGGTGGTCGGTTAGCAATGATGTGGAGATTACATCATACATGTTGCTGATGCTACTCGATCAGGGAGATAAGTCAGTGGAGAGCGTTCTACCAATTATGAAGTGGTTAATCGCACAACGCAACAGTTGCGGAGGATTCTCCTCCACGCAGGATACAGTTGTCGGTCTACAGGCTCTGATTAAGTTTGCGGAGAAATCGGGTTACAAGGCAGCTGTCATGGACATCGAGTACACGTCGAATGGTGACAATGAAAAACAGGACACAGTGAAAGTAAACGACGAAAATGGTTTGCTGTTGCAGAGTGTGGAGGTAAGTAAAGATGTTATAGTTGAAGATTAATAGTCGTGCAACAGTTTGTAGAATACTGATTTCTATTTCCTTATATTTTCCAGCTCCCACAAAAAACGCACGCAGTTGATTTTCATGCTAAGGGTACGGGTGCGGCACTGGTGCAAATCTCTTATCAGTACAACATATTGGAGAAAGAAAAGAAGCCAAGTTTTTCTATTAGTACTGTCGTCAGTAAAAAGATGCCTCCATTTAAACTGGAAATGAAGGTTTCTGTTGCGTACATCGGTGAAGATAAAGCATCAAATATGGCACTGGTGGAAATTTCATTGCCTTCAGGTTTCGTTGCCGATGTAGAGAGTTTCAAGGATATACTGGCAGTGGAAGGTGTTCGCGTGAGTTGTAGCTGCGGCCTAATGGCCGGTCTGTCATCAGTGAGTCGCTTACTAAAGTATTTCGTTTCCTTTTATAGCAAACGGAAACTAAAAATTCGGATTCGGATATTGTGGTGTATTTCGAAAGCCTTGTAAAGAATGAAGTAAAGCACTTGCCAATAGTGGCACTGAAGTCATTTGCAGTCGCCTTACAAAAGCCAGTGCCAATAATCGTTTACGATTATTATGACACATCGCTGAAGGCTACCACTTATTATGAGGTGATATCAAAAATGAGCGAAATCTGCGAGGAAGATAATAAATAATAACATGGTTTGCAATCTTATTTCTACTTTATAAATAAATATGAACAGTTTCTTTGAAAACTGGATTTATTTTACTTCTTTGTTTGTATTAACCTAAGATAAATTGTATGTATGAGCGTTGATGGCTTTCATCACAGGTTCACCTGTGTGATGAATTTGACTAATATCTACATTTAATTAAGCTGTCTAAAATGAAGAAGAATAAACAAACAAAGTAACGAAAAAGATCTCGAAATAATCATTAGTTCTCTCACAAAAAAGATTTCAAATAAGTTTCAAATAGGATTATCATTTCAGAATTGGCAATACTGGTCCCTCATACAATGAGACAAAAACAATTGACTTGATGTACGATCCTTAATCGAGGACGTTTATAATTTAACTGCCGAAAGAATAGCAGGTTTGATATTTACAAATACCACAAAATAGATCTACGATGATAAACTGACATATTCGAATATAAACCGGGAGATAATTGTAGTAGAGCTTCTCGCGGGCAATGTGAACTTTCGGAGTTTGCTACTTTGGGTTATTGGCCCAAATCGAAGTGAAAATGGAAAAATAATTTTTGTTATTGATTTGTTATTGTATAACAAAACCACAACGGTTTAAGCGAAAACGCTGTGAACCATTTAGTTGCCGGAGACTTAGATGGCGGAAACGGAATGATCTGAGTACTTCGTATGATGTGGATGACTTCGATGATCGAAAGGGCTTCCGAATTGTTGAAAGGGCTCGTTGCCAGGACCGTGGATAAAAAATATGGTCCCTACGGAAACCAAAATTGGAGAGCTGAAGCGAAACCAGTTATTATTGGGCTGAAGTCTAACTGGCACGGGGTCTTATAAAAACTGCGGCCCCAAGGGAAATTTTTCTGATCCTGAGAACTATGACCCAGTGAACTATGAATTTAACTCCCAAATTGGATAGCCCCTCCAGTTAGATTTATCTCTCCAAGTAAAAGCATATACGTGCCCTAAATTTAAATTGGTAGTTAATGAATTTTTTCCACCTTTTTGCGTTCTTAGCCACACTGTGCTAGGCGAAAAAGTTGCAATAAAAACAACAGCAATAAAAACTTCTTAATAAAAAAACTTATGTTTATTTGCCTTTCCCAGCACTCCGACTACATAACTTCTTACCTATTTGTGAGTTTGTGCACACATTTCCGCTCTCCCCGAACATTTCCACACTTTCCGCTAAATAATTAATTCATCTGATATTCAACAGCATCGTATTTATGAACATGTAATTGTTTTTTGCTTGTTTCGTGCAACCTTCTTGCTTCCATACTTCAATTATACACTACAATTTTTCACTTTTTTCACTTGATTTTTGTCTGTCTTGCTAGTAAATTTGTTTCTGCCACTTACCCCTTTTTGCCACTTGTAAACACATACACATGCACACACAGAAGAACGTCAAGAAAAATGTTCTCTTGCTTACTTCTAAGAACGGCGTGCGCCGTCACTTGTCCTCCTGTCTGTCTACCTCCTACCGCCGTCGACCGATCTGGCTTTGTGTATAGTGCCACTTAGAGCAAACTTCCTGGCATTCCACAATTTACTATGAAAGTATGTATGTACGTATGAGTGTAGGTTTGTGAACATATGTATGTTAGCAAGTGTGTTTGTGTAATTTTTAAATTTTTGCATTGCAAGACGATGCCACATAATTTTAGATGCCGATTGCGTAACGCGTTTCGGAATTTAGCATTAGTATTTTTGAAACTATTTTCAAACAGATACATTCACACATTTAAGGAGACTTTAAGAAACCCTTAAATACCTATAGAGCGAAAGAAAATTATTTGGAGCTAGTATTCCGAAAAGAATTCTGAACATAGTACTTAGATCGTTATTTTATAGGTATGTATACGAGAACTTAAAACCCGTAAATTTAGTTCCAATTTAAGCATACAGAAATTCAACGATTGCATCCCGGAAATCTTAGAATTAGTTTTCTATTTGGATTGAGCCCGCATTCCGGTGTTGTCATCTTCAGTGCATGCTTCCACTTTTTCCACTGTCTTTGAGTGGTTTTCTTTTGCATAAGTAAGCAGTTTGTTTTTTATTTGAGGAATATTGCAAAAACTCACTATTCTTAAATAAATATTTACTTAAGTTAAACTGTGTATCGTCTATGAATGTGTGTGTATGTGTAAATAATTGCTGTAAAAATACCAAGTATTTTTAACTTAGTCCAATGCTTTTCTGGATTAGTTTGTATCCTGCTGCGTAACCTCTCTCCAGCTATGCTGTTGCACACATTTCTCTTTCTCGAATTTACATAAGTGTTCGCCTAATTGATGTCTCTAAAGCATGGGGGTCCAAGTATTCACTTTGTTTGCCTTAATTACTTACATATGTATAAGTACATAAATTTTTCATATTCAAAGCATGTTATCACAAAATTACAAATTTTGCTGCTTACTTATTATAATTGCATGCAGTTTAATGGCATTAAGGACAAATAAAGAATTTCTTTTTCCTTTTAACCCTTATTGTTATTTTCACCAGCTAAATTATAAATGCAAGTACTCAAGTCCTTGGCTTGTGTAGTACTTAAGGCAAGTGCATAGCACATAGATGAAAGTGAAATGTAGATGACACCCCCATTCACAAATTGAGACAATGTTCGTTTCTTCTTTCTGAAAATTGGTCGCGTGCCGCTTCAATTGAGTGTTTTTATTTTCTATTTTTTAGGCTTACAAATGGTTTGTCTGTAGGCATTAATGCATATTTATTTTCATAATGATACTTTTCTTTTCAGATTTATTGCTGCTGCTTTACTTTCACCTGTTTTTATGAAAGAGAATTTCCTGCAGTAATGTCAATTAAAACCTCTAAGCACAAAAGTGGGTACCCGACATTAAATTTCCAGTTGTCTCATACAATTGTGGATAGAATTAAATAGGAATGTTTTCCAAAAAAAAAGAAGAAATTGAGCCATGGGATGCAAGGGGCCATCAACACTGCTCGAAATCTACAGGACCTATGTCTTGTAGGGCAGTCGTTCAGGCAGGGCACGCTTTTTATGAGGGAAAATTTATTACAGAAATGCTGCTTGAAGCATAATGTTAAACTTTTTGAAAGCTGACTACAACTTTATGAATTTAAAAGATAAACAATTCCGGGCCAATACCTGAAACTTTAAATAAGTTTTCCAACTAAAATTGTTCACGCTTTATACAATTGAATTCTTCATTGCATTTTTATAGCTGACTTTTTTAATTTTATAAATATGAATTCGATCAAGTCTCAACAATTTGTATTAACTGAAACTTCCAGAGTCTTCAGTACATGTGTACTCAACTTCGTCTACTTGAATTCTGTGCAACTGAATGCTATTACGAATGCAATAACTTTTTAAAAAATTGAAACTCTAAAGCGGCCCATAGACGATCAAATTTCCGCTTCAATCAGAATGCATGTGCTTCCATTTCAGTCTCAAAATGTTTCATAGGAAATGATTTCGTTTTAGAGTATTTTTAGACAATTTTTGTAATGTCAAAGGTACACTTTTGCAACAATAACAACGATACAAATTTAATAAAGGAACAGTAATCAGAGGCAGCATTTTTAGAGCAGGCGACAAGTGTTTCACAATTTCTGTTTGATCTTTATCACTGCTGTTACTATTGCAATGGATCACCCAATTGGTTTCCACGTATTGAATAGGTAATCTTTTAAATTACAGCTAGAATAGAAGAAATGTACTTAAGTCTTTGGGGTTTTTTAAAATTCGTAGACTTGAAAATTTAAAATGAGATGGAAAACTTTTGTTAAACACACAACACTTTCAATATCAAGTATCACAAGCACACAGTTTTCACACACCAAACTTTAGACAAACTTCAGCCACAGAAGGGGAAAGTAAAAGAGAATTGCAAGTAGAAAAATGTGAAATATGTATAAAGGAGTTAAGTGGAAAAAATGTTATTATGAATGTAGCTACCTGTTTTTGTTTTTGTTTTTGTTATTGTATATTTCTTTACTAGAACGATATGTTACCATTAGGTTATGCTCGACGTGTGACTCGCGAATTCATACGGGTCAGCATTATGCACATACGACTTTAAATATCAACAAAAACAAATACAGTAATCCACCGAGAGGTAGTTGGTTGTGAGCTTGGCAAGAATAGAAAAAAAGCTTACTCCTCGCGCCACTGCCTTTTGGGTGGCAATGGCTAACCTACAAGGGTAAAAATTGAACAAGAAAAGCTTTTTGCTTTGCTGTTCGGATTCGGCATAAAACTAATAGGCCCCTTGCATTCGTTGAGGTACAAATGTACACGCACGACATGAATGAATGCGAAAACTCTGCTGGGCTGTTGTGCCATTAAAGAAAAAGAAGAAGAATATCTTGTGGTTTGGCTCAATTAACCGAGGAATTTATAATACATATTTAACCTAACGAAAAAGTGTTGACACTTAAATAAATAGGTAGCGAACTATAGGAGGGTCAATTAACTGGGGATTACTGTACACAACAACACGATGCCTTGGTGTGGATTAAATTACTCGCAAGGACTTTTTGTAGCACAAGAACTTAAGCACAGCGCTGAATGCACTCACTGCTCGTCATTGTCATATCCCAGCGGTAAATTGTAGGGCTACACCCCTGTGTCCAACCGTGAGCCTTGTGTACTTTTCGTTTTATGTGCAATATAATTAAACTGGAGTGGTTCCCATAACAATTGGTGTTAACATCTGCAGGCTGATATGTGGCTTAATCCGGTTCAAACCAGAAAACACTAGTTCAACCGTTGCTAGCCACCTGGCATGAACAAAATAAATAAAACGGTTTTTTGCCAACCCCGATTTGCATAGCAGTATTGCAAACTCTGATTGAATTATGAAAACACGATATACTTGCAAACACTTTTCCAGCGCTTAATTCAGTAGCGCTTGTATTGCATTCCTTTGGGATGACACTAGCCCATTCACGCACCGCCATTTTGTGTCTCCTATTTCCGCGCTGAAAGCAAGAGTCACATAGAAGGACACAAAGGCACAAACACACACATACACTCTGCTCTGTCACACGTAGCGGTATCTGCTCGCTGGTAAGTAAAAGTATAAAGAGTGCTGCTGCACTTATCGCTTGTTTTGCTTTCTGTGTGCATGTAGCTTTTGATATTTTCTTCCTTTTTCTTCGGCTGTTTCTGTTTTTAGGAAAATACCACTGTTTTTAAAGCTTTACTTTTATACACCCACCTTCAGTTGCTTAATTGGAAGTCAGATTTTCCGATTTTCACATTGGATTTTATGCTCTGCTATTGAGATTTTATTGTTATTGTTGCTGTTTTCAGATTTGCAACAAAAATTATACCTACACATTATTTCTCAGTTAGTTTATCGTTAAGTTTGTGGTCGCTGTGGCGTTGTTGGTAGTGTGTTGGCCTGCTACGCAGAGTGTTCAGGGTTCAAGTCTCGACACAGGGAAAATCAAAAAGTACATAAAACAAATTTTCTACACGGCACCACCTCTTGGCAGGCAATGGCAAACCTACAAGAGTATAATTTGCCGTTGAAAAGCTTTTCACTTGTTCTTGCCTTCAAAAATGGCCACCGTTATTAATCAGTTTACTACTGTCCTCATGAGCCCGCTTTTAAAAATCATAAGTATGACACCACAATACACGAATATTCTATACTTACTTACTTACTTACTTACTTAGCTGGCACTACAACCGATGATCGGTCTTGGCCGCCTCCACAAAGCTCGCCAGTCACTTCTGCTATGCGCGCGCTGGCGCCAGTTGATAAGGCCAAGTGCAGTCAGGTTGCCCTGCACCTGGTCTTTCCAACGGAGATTAGGACGTCCCCTTCTGCGTGTTCCTCCACCGTGGTTCGAATAAAACACCCTTCTCAAAAATTAACTGTTGAGTCGATTCGATTCGATTTTCTCTTTCCGTTACCTTAAAAATCACGAAATGAAAACTATTGGCTGAGTGTAGAATTTACTTTGTCATACTGACAACAATTTCACTTAATACACATCTTAGTTCTTAGCCATAGCCATATCCACTTATATCCACTTATATAGTTTTCTAACAATATTTTATAATTGGCAGTATGAAAATTTGCGCAGCAGCCGAAAAATTAAATTAGAATAGAAAAACAAATGAAGAAGTTTAATTAAATTAACAAGTTAAGCGACAAAAATTCTTGTGACAATCTTTCACCATCTCCACCATCAATCCCACCTCCTACTACTACAAACACACACACACACACACACACACACACACACACACACTCATACGCCTAAATATAAACTTATTAAAAAAGTGTCAAAAACACTTTTTACGAAAATCTCTCAATACACGTTCTAACTTTCAAATTGTATGTTTGTAAGTTTGTAAGTTTGCCTATAAAATGTGAAAATGTCATCGTGATGCCAAAACATAACTAGCGAAATCAATAAAAAACGAGAAAACAAAACAAGAAAGTACAAGAATTTCAAGTAGAAGTTCGAATTAAGTTTCCAGAGCAAAATAAAAATGGAACATGCAAAATATGTAAACAGAACAATGACATTTTGGTAAACATAGAAAATACTAATAAAACAAAAGGACGAAGAAAGCAAAGAGGACGCAGCAAATCAACAGCCAACAGCAGCAACAGGTTCTATAAACAAAATTAACATTAAAATTGAGTGTGCAAAGTAGTAGAGCCAACCAAGGCACACACAAAAAGGAGTGACTGAGTGTAAACTGAAATTTACTATAGAGCAATACGAGCAAATGCAAATTTAATTTAAACAGAAATGATCACAATTTACGACGACGCAACAGCTAACACCAACAGCAATACTAATACATTGAAATGCTATACAATTTTTGCTGAAACGGTCAGCAATTTAAATGTGATTTTTTCAATGCAAATCAATAATACAATGGGGATAAAAAATCAAATCGAAGAACACGCTTTCTATTTTACACGGTCCACACTGCCACTGTGCCTTAAGATCAAAATGTGACTAAGGTGAGGGGGCGGAAATCATACCTAGCAAATAACAATGTCAATAACCATACCAGCAAAATCTATTGATGTGACGCCACATCAAGCCGCAATTTCAACTTTGGTTTTTGTTTTTACTGTATCGTGGCTGTTGTAAATATGTATGCGAACTTTGTCGCTCCCCCTCTGGTATACTACAAACCACAGTGTCATGTTTTTGACACCCTCAATAACTCTGCACTTAAATATTATGCTCCCACACCCTCTAACACTTCAATTTTATGATCTGGCATTGCACTATGGGACAAAAGAGCGTCAATTGTCTCAAATGTCTATACCATTTTTTGTTTTCAATGATAAACGGTTTCCACAGTTTCAATTATAGTATTAACAATTTTCCAACAGATTTTATTGTGTTTTTTGTAAATGAAATCGACATAAGTACATACATAGCTTTAATAATAACAAAACAGGAAATTCTGGAATTTTAATGACCAGAAAGTTAGAAACGGGGCGCAATTATGCTTATTATGCCCTTATTTTACACTTTTTATATTAAAATGATCCTGAAAGTATGCAAAGCTTTTTGGGGAAAAGCAGAAAATTAGTTATGGTACTTTCTCCCAATGTTACTTAAGTAATACCAAAAATAGTACAATATTTTATATGTTTTGTCGGTTGTGTGTGGTATTTTTATGTCAGCTCTGATGTGCTGACAGAAGATTTAGACTCTTGATGCATAGTTCTAAAACGGCTTAAATCAAAGGTTAAACTTTCAACTGAAAAGCGGGCATTTACCCTTGAAAAATATATAAGATTTTTGGTAGGTATTTGATTGCATCTAGCCCAAAGCTCAGTATTTTGGATGGTTTTCGGTCACCAGATCTTCAATATGCTCCTATGCACTTTTATTTTTTGCACTTCTCACAAAGCAAATGCACACAATAATTAGTAAGATTGAAATAAAGAAACGCTGTCTGAACGGTTTGAGTTAAAAAATACATTTTATAATGGAAAATACTGCTTTGCCCCATAGTGCGTCACCTCTCAATGTAAAAGGTTAAACATAATCTTTGTCTGCTCTTCTTACATTTTCTTGAAGGAGTATGTTGTGTGTGGAGCAGAGTAAGGCGTCAGTAGAATACATGATTTTGGTTTTCTTTTGGTTTTGTTATGTTTTTTTTTTTAAGGTTTTAGCTTTTCTGTTATAAACAAAGCCATAATTCAAGCATCATTTCCCTTATTTCATAAACAAACAAATCGTGTAAAAGACCATAACCACCAGTTAGTACACGTCGACTTCATGGGAAAAACTCATGGAAAACAAAAGAGAAATAAATAAAAATATCACGATGAAAGGCCAACAACGCCAACAACACCAACGACGCGTCAGTCTGCTTTCTTCATGCTCATTTTGGCGTGCGTGCGTGTGTGTGTGTTTCTGATTTGCGCGCGTTATATTCGATAAATTTTTTGGCAGCAACCTCCTCCTTTGTTTCTTTCTCTTCTTTACACATTTTTTTTGTCAATGGAAAAACGTAAATTTATCTGGAAATTTGACACTCCCTCATGCACGCCTGCAAGTGCTAAGCATTTCAAAAAAGTGTGAGAGAAAATAATGTTTTTCTACTTACTTATCGTCAGTGAGTTGCAAACAATCGCGGTTTCTTTGTGTTGTTTACATTTTAGCGTAGAAAACTTGTTCATGAAGCAAGCGAAGTATTGGAAGGCATTGTGGGAAATAGTATTTGTTTCTAAGTTGCCTCTTAATGCTTCGAACTATCTCCCAGATTGGCTCTAACTACTTCTGGCAGTTTCTTGTTGTCTGTGATTGCTTTAGAGTGTCCTTTATTGCCTCTGGCTAGATGACCCTCAATGCTTCCGATTATATTTGAATACTTATAACTATTTCTAGTGGACTCAAATAATGTCAACAATCCGCAGATTTATATTGAAGCCATCTTGTACTGTGACTCTTGCTTAGCTTGTTCTAGCATCTAACCTCTTATTGCATTTGGGTTATCTATTGTCTCTTCAGTCTGCCACAGAAAACTTCTTATTGCTTATAACATTTTGGATTCTAAATTTACAGTAGAAACCGCGCATAAAACACCATAAGCTAAAAATCTCTAGAGTATACGCACGACATCATTTCAAAGGGAATCAACCTGCGATATACCGGAGGTCATAGGTGTCATTATTTCCTTTCATATCAAAGCTAATTCAATTTACATCTATTTTTTCATTTTCTTTGTGAATCAGTTCTCCACATATACTATATATACCTATACATAGTCGCTGCACAACACTGCATGTGTTTTCCCCCATTTCCTTACCGCATTCAGCACACATGAAGGTAGAGAAGAATGCATTTGTTTTTATTTGTTTTGACAAGTTTTTAATTTTTTAACTGCTTGTTTTGATTGCAAAGGATTTCCGTGTGCAAAAGTGTTTTGTCGATTGCTTTCGCTATACTATGAGTAGTAAGAAAACATGTAATTCTGTTAATGCCTAAAATTGGGCTATAGAACTTTGTGTGCCATGCGGGCCCTTAGCGTAAGCGTAATAGATTTCAAAATAGGTATGTAAAATATGAGTGTAGTTATAAACAAAAAATGGTGATTTAAAGAAAAAAAAAAAAATAATAATTAACAGCAATATAAATACAAAATATGTTGTCATATGTTACCTAAAGTGATTTTTGTTATCAATTCATTATTTTAACTAAGAAACTAATTTCCTTGGCTTTACCATAGTTAGATGTGAACTATTTTATTCTGGCTTAGATGCACTGAGGCTTCAGCTTGTTCATGTTGATTGCAGATTGTGTACAAAAATTCATTTGTGTACGGGAAAGAATACCAAAAGTCATGTTTGTCTGTTCCAAATTGAATATCTTTTATTTTATTAGTGCCGATAAACTTTTATATTAAGGGCTTCGTTTGAAGTAAAATAATGAGTAATGCACATTCAACTGGTAAGAAGCTAAGTGTGATATTTTGTAAGCTTTTGCTGAGCAATGAACAAAAGTACATCATACCCTCTAAAAATAAGAATTAGTACTTATATCACTCAAATAAATTTGTTTATTATCGATATGTACATAAATATTTAAATTTGAGTACAAACTAGCAAATATAAAAATTTTGCGTGCGCCTAAAAGTAAGCCATTAATTTTTATTACGATACAAGCGAATACTGTGAGCAATCAACGAAATTCATTATTTTTATTGCAAATTCGTGCTTTTCTCTCCAGTTAAAAAAAATTAAATAAACAAAAATAAAAATAAAGAGACATTAAAACATTTGTTAAACTAATCGAGCATACACTTTAGCTTCGTTTTATGATTTTCCACGCAGTTTGGCTGCTTTGCCAAAACACAAGTAAACATTTAAAATAATTCTTCACATCTAAAATAACAACACATGTAGAAAGCCGAAAAAAAGGAAAGGAAGAGAAGGCGAAACAAAAATGATCTGCAAAAAATAAGAAAACTTTATCCATCGTTTTGTCTTAACTTAAATTTTCAACGTTGCTGTATTTTCTTGTGTATTTAGAAGTTTATATATTATATTTGTTGCCGTTGGCTTTGATTTTCTACCTTTTTATTGTTGTTGGTTTTCTTTATTGTTATCGTTTGTGTTATGTATGTATTTATACTTGCATATTTGCTTGTATGCAAACAATTTCTCTCTATGAGCTGAAGAGTGTATTTGCATTGTTTAACCCAGTTTATTTTCCTTAATTCGCTTGAATGAGTTATGAGCTTTGTTTGATTTTTGTTGTTTTAACAATTTTGTTTTGATTTTCTGGCTTTGGGTTTTTTTTCGCAGGATTTTGCCAACTAGTTTATTTTGGCATATTTATTTGCGTATTACAATACAAAATTCGTATTCGTTTGACAATTTTACTGACTCTCATACCCTCTCTCCCTCTCTCTCCCACTCTCCTTGTGCATGCTCTTGATGTTATTTCTGTTTCTGTAACTAGTATCGTTTTCAATAAAATGCTATAAGCGGCGACAATGTAGAGACTGAAGGGAGCGGGTGATAAGATGGCTGAGGATTTATGTAAACTCATGTTATATCTTGGCTTTAACATTTTTGTTTTTCCTTGGTGTTTGGCAATATCTGTTACCTTTTTACTTGAGTTGTTGTGGTTGTTGGAAAAGATTCGGTTTGCAAATCCATGATAACATTATTTATGAGGGAGTATCTTTCGCACTTTCGCACTTTCGCACTTTCTCCCTCCTTCTCTCCCCATCTCTCTCCATCTCTTTCTTTTCATAAGTATATGTATAAGTCATTGTTATGTATTGTTTTCTTTTTCTATTCAGCTGATTGATTGTGTTTACGTTCAGATTTGGAGTAAATTGTGGAAAAAACAATGAGACCAAGAAATATTTATAATACAAAATTAAATATATTCATAGCATAAGTAAAGTAAATAAGTATTACAAGCACAATAAATATTATAAGTAGGTATTGGTACAAGTTAAATGAGAGCAGCTTAAATTTAACAATATTTTATGTGGCTTCAAATATGAGTGCCACTTAAATCTAATAAAACGTTTCTAATAAATAGCTCAAACAAAATAGGTTAAGTTGGCTAATCATTTATTAAGTCAACTGGATACAAGTCCTTACTGACTATAGATACATACATATATACAGTACATATATGGTATATGTATATGTAGTAATTAATCGTAGTACTCGCACTTCTACAGGCGGTTGAATTCGAAGAATGTGTTCCTGGGAATAGTAAATAAATTTCTAAACAGATCGTGCCCACTAGAATGAGGGAATATAAAGAAAACTGATTCATGTACTTTCAGTACTCAGCAGAAATGGGAATAATGCATTAGGTTGATAAATCATTGCTCATTCCATTATTATTTTATATATGGAACCAATACATGTTTATATTTCTTAAAACACTTACGAACGGTAGAGATCATCATTACATTATCGAAGATATCATCATAATTTTACAGCCCGAATCACCTCATTTATCTATTCTCCAAATTTGTTTTTTTTCCAAATTTAGTTTGCTCCATATTTATTTTTTTCAGTTATGACAGTCTTACACAAACAACTGTAAAAATGTCCGCCATTTTTTTAAATTTCAAGTGGGTGTAACTCCTCGAATTACTTCTCCCTTCAATATAAATCAATATCATTTCATACCCAACTCACTTGAATGAACAAATAAGTTGATGCTTTAAAGTGTCGAGTAAATAATTGATTTTGAACTTTGTTATTTAATTATATAACTAAAACACTGGGTGGACGCTCTCTTCTCCAGAACATCCCGACACAAGGATAATGTGAGAAGACTCAGTAAGGACAGCAGATATTTTGTTTTAGTAATTATTGTAATTAGATCAGTGTCCTCTTTAATACAACCTTGTGCATATTTACTTATAACTTCAAAAACATTAACACAAACGAAATCACTCCCGTCGCACGTTTGTTTCTAGTAATTTTCTTGCTTTTATTTCGCACAATTCTGTATGCAAGCCAAACAACAAAAACAATAGCAACAACAAGGCAGCAATTGTGCACATAATTTACTTAAACAATGAAACCATATATTAAATTTCATTATAAGTAAAACAAACAAACATACACATATTCATACACATTTACATACATACAAATAAGGAAATTACAAATTGTTGGCAATACTACTTAAATAACTGCAAGAGTGTGAGAGTGAGAGTGGTAAAAAAAAGAGAGAAATCAAATTCGAGAAGCAAGCAGCCGAGTAATGGTTTTTCAGTACACTTAAATACAGAGTACACGTCAGTACACGTCAGTACACTTTGTGCACTTTTACACCTCAAATTCCTGCTCGTTACCCGACAAAATATCATAGCCAGATTCATTAGCGAATCCTCATGGTTCTTCAATCCATACATGGCGGAGTCGCGCCGTGCCATGGCATCACAATGATGCCAATGATTAATTTTCCTTAAGTGTTCCTTCAAACAGAAGGCTGCCACTCCCACTCCAACCCAAATATAAACCTAAGCCCGACAAAAATGTCAAAGAATTCATTTTCTGTGCTTTTTCAATGAGTAACTTGATGAGTCAAGGTTGCCAGTATGCATTTTCGAGTGGCTTTCTCAAGAAATGTTCTTTTGCAAGGTATTCCTGGAGAGAAACTGTCCATGCCCTTCCAATAGGCCTTCCTTGAGGCGCAACATAAGCATCTGACAGGTGACTGGTATTTGATGGATTTTTAAATCGTTAACTTCTTTTTGCTAGTACTTATAAAATTGTCACTACACTTTGGTCAGACTTAGTACACTTTCGTTATCTGATTCAATACAATGAGCACAAATGCCAACACTGATGCTGTCTGATGTTTATGCATGTATCCTACATATTTACTCGTACTGTATCTAGTATATGTACATACATTTGTATTTATGCGTTTCACTAATGTTTGTATGTGTATGCATGCGTTGGAGGAAAAAAATTACACTTAATTTGGCATTTAAGTATGTATTGTTCTATTCATGGTTGCTCCTTTCATTGTACTTTGTTGTTGCTCTTATTGTTGGTGTTTCGTTAGTTGACGACAAGCTGATTTCAAGAAGCTAACAAACGAACGAAAAACAACAAAAGCAGAACGGAGCGCAACTGTCAAGTGGCAAGTGTTAAGTGTCATTATATGTACTTTGTAGATATGTCATGTGACACATATTTAATAAAATCACACAAAATGCTCAAAAGTTAAGTTCGGGTGCACAGCCAAACTTTATATATTATATATAATATACATGTATATAGGTATGTATGTAAGTATCTAGGCTATTTCAATGAAATGTAGTGCATCTAGTTTAATTTGCTTTAGAATTCAACAATAAATTGTTTTTTAAGGTATCACCTCCACTTGACCACTTCCGAACTCGGCTTGGTTATGCGTTGACTGAGTTTGCTCACGCTAAACTCGAGCTAATACGTTCACAAAGATAGACTTAATCACCTCGGTGTGACACAAAGAGTGTAGGAAATGGAGAATGGAATGCACACAAACTGATTGCAAGAGTAGCAGAATTGCAAAACTTTGACAAGGAAGAAACAAATACATGTGTCCTATTCTTGCACCACGCAAGGGCATATGCTAGACTTAGAGAATTCCCCTTTTCTGTCCATGAATAAATTGTCTGTCCTCTTTGATCTCCTCCTCTAGAGGGCGCATAGTGATTCGATCCCATGGAACGGCTACACCAAAGTCGAAAGCTCCCAAATCATTGTGCAATTTGACATTTGGAGTTTCACCGCAAATAAGGCTCGAATATGCGTTTAAGTATGATCGGTGTTGTCCAACTATAGCCGCTGAACACTTGGACAGAATATCTGTCTGTGTTGTGTCGTTTGAGATGATAGAGAGAGAAAGAGTGATGTTGAGTTGAGAATGAATGATGATAACCGGAAAGAAGAGAGCGATACTCTCAAAGGATGCTACTCAGCTAGTGAAAGTGGGGAGTTTGGAGCTACCCTTTTTGCAGAAAACCAAATGCGTACAATTTAAAGCAATAGTGGTAAAAATAGCAAAATCCCGCTACATACTACATATGTTTTTCTTTTTATATTTAGAAGACTTTTTAAACTTGAACTACCAATGTTTCGTAGAAAACTCAATAAATTACATTCGATTTAAAAGCCAAAGTTAACAATTAATTTAGCGAACTAAAATTAATAAAGTCACCATAGCGCATGCAATCAATCAATCACTTAACAAATGAATTTATAAAAAATAAACATAAGTGTACAAATTCAAAAGTAATGCAACAATTCAATTGAAATGGAAATGCCTAAAGGTATGCTATAAATTATAAAATTTGCATGCAATTTACAATATTCGCTTACTTACTTTGTTTGTTTATGCATAATAAATAAAATAGAACAGCAATTTAAATAATTTCATTGCAACACTTTTTCTATTCCTGAGTTGCAAGAACGAAAGAGTATCACTAGACCCGAGCAGTAGCCACTTGAGTGACACTGTAGCAGCAACGCGTTGCTCATTATACATAAGCGTAATTATATTCGCTGCTTGCTCTTTGTACCGCTGCAGTTGTTGTTGCTCTTGCGTTCAGTTTGTTGTTGTTACTACATACGAATTTACTTCATTAGTATTTTTAAATAATTGATGCCGCAATTGTTTACATTATTACTACATTGTTCTGTCTGCTGTGATTTAATTGTGCGAAAATGTATTACAAATTTCTATTATGTTGCTGGGAAAGTTGTAGGAAGCAACAGGAGCAGTTCTTCCACCATTGCTCTATCGCTGAGCGTTTGTTTGTTTGTTTATTTTGCTTCAATTAGTAACAATTAAAAGTTTTTACCACCGCCACGCCATGCCATGCCAGTCAGCTGCTTCAAAATGTCAGAAATGAATTTTGACATACTTGACTTCAAAATTTAATTGCCAATTTTTAATGAGCTTGCGTAAAATATGAGTTGTGCAATTTTGTACGGACTGTTTTTATAGACAATAGAAAATGTGTGGTGGTAAAGTGGTTAAATGAAGTAATTGAAGCTACTTTTCGTGTGCTCTGTTAATAGGTTTGAGTACCAGCTGAGAAATGGAAAGCAAAGTTTGTTTTTTAATTAAATTCTTGACTGAACGCTTGACTACTTAATAAGTTAAATCGCTGTAATACCAATTACATATATTTAGTTCACTCCATAGCTATGTCATATCCAGTGCCACAGCTCTTATATTCCTACAGATTTACATCAACTGTGAACACCACAATCAATTTTAAATATCCTAAAGTGGCTGTTTACACTGGCGTAAGCATGAAAGTCTGCGCGAGAGAGACAGGTGGAAAAAGGTAGTGAGCAAAATAACTCTAATTTCATCTCCTCCTTATTACCTTTCTTTCTACCTGTCTCTCTTGCACAGTCTTGCCAGCTTGCGCCAGTTTAAACAACCACTGTTGCTCAGAGATAAAACGATAAGATTGTTATGCTCGCAATGAAGCTTCGATCTTAAAGCTTACTAAACTCTCAAGCAGCAAGCTTTAAGCATACTGGTCATACTGCTTTACTCGCAATCACAAAGCTTTAAGTTTACTCATGAGATTCATATGCCAGTTAGTGAAAAGTCTGAATGTATTTCGCTTTAAAACCTATTTTCATACCAATGCTTTGTGGCACAAATGCCCATGACAATTCAAAACAGATAATCTTTGCGTGATTTATGCGCGACCAACAACAAAAACAAAAAAAGAACAGAGGCAACCGAATCGCACCAGTTAAGTTAAAGAAGAAGCGCACCCCCTGAAACTCACTCGCATCATTAATCCCAACTTAAAACAAATTTAAAGAATGCTTAGAAAATATCTACGATATTTATTCCGTATTTACGTTTGTGAGCCGACCTTCATAATAAGGATCCACATGCATACGGATATAAATCAGCCCCAGCAACAACAGAAAAGGTATGTTTTATTTTCGCAAGCGTACGCATGAAAAGGCGGAAATAACATAAAAAACGCACGTGATAATTGCTAATCAAGTTGATAAAACCACATGAGAAATGTATGTAAAAGCAATAAAAAACAAACAACATGTTAGGCAATTTAATATCGCCACTGTATTGTAATGTACGTATATGTATAGTAAATTATGTATGTATGCACCCATACGCTGTGAAAAATGTGGGTCTACTTATATAATCTGTGGGTGGGTACAATGTATGCAAGAATTATGGCATATTGTACTAAAATGTCACCACTACTTCAGTCTTGTGTTTTGATCGTTGTGAAGCTACGACAACAAATTTGTATGCTGCATGGTTCGGTTAAGCGCTATCTCTGAATTACTGATTCAGTAAAAAAAAACCGGGTTTTCGCACCTTCAAACCACTGCAGCGGATCGGTTCAAAAAGGGTTTGGTTCAAAAAACCAGACAAATTACTATTTTATATGGTTTTTTTTAGATTTCTGTACAAGCGCTCAGACACTTGCGGTTTGTTGGACTTGTGCATAAAGGAAAGACCAGACTCTTGCCGGGAATTGAACTTGTATAAACAAAAATCTATAATTTTTTTTTTTTGCATGTTACAATTTTAAAAACATTTTTGAAAGAATTTAACTAATTTATTTTTTTTTATGTAATGTTTACTTTTTATGCCAATATAATTTACATTGTACATACGTTAATTTAGAAAAACATAACCCTCGTTTTTTCCAATCGATTGAATTATAAAAAAAATACCGTGCTTAGATAGCAGATATTTGTCTGAAATATTTCACAAATAGATACTCCCGGGACCATACAAATGATAGGATATAAAAATGAATAAATTCTTAAAACTTCCACACCCACTTCCCATATAAAGCTAACCTCGAAACTTTACAATTTTAGACACAGCTGTTCATAGAAAAATTCAAAAAATTTCGAAGAACCAATTTTGACAGCTCATAAACAGAACAATCAGGACCCAGTTTCCCTCATTTGATATAAGAGCGCTTTAACTTCATCCTTACTACGACTTTTGGAGTTGGAGATTCTTTTAACGAAATGCAGTTTTCAGCGTTATAAAACGTAATAAAGAAAAAATAAAAAATTTCTGATGCCGACGGTATAATGGTAAATTTTTTCGAAATCGCGATGATGATTTTGGTTTGGTTTAAGTTACATGGTTTGGTTCAGGTAACTTAAACTGCTGATGGTTCCAAACGGTTTGAATCCCTGGTATTAACATGTTTGTTGTATGTAAGTGAAAATTAGAGTTTCAATCTGTTTTGGACGTTACGAGTACATGTTGCAATATAATGTATGAATTAGAAAACGTTCAACAGCTTTTCTTTAATTCTCACTCACATAAAGTAAACCTACTGCCTGCACTTAGTTAATTTATGCACTTTATGGAAATTGCAAATTATATTAAAACAATATAGCACAAATTAATTGTCATTAATTGTCATTTATTTGTTAATTTGAAAAATTTCATTTAAAATCCTCCAAAAAGAAACAAAACTAAAAGAAATTGTGTAAATTTGCCAACAGTTGAAAATCAACATGAAAATTTATACGAGTATTATAATATTTCAATAAGCCGCATTAAGTAATGCGTGTCATTAACATTAACATACACACACTCGTATGTACATATGTATGTGCATACTATACTGTCGTATAGCATAAATATTATATTAAAAATAAATGTCTTTGTTTTTATAGGTAATTTGTTTACTCACCATTGTTAGCAGAACTGCTGCTCGCTGCCGATGACGAAGGCGAGGATGAGCTGCTGCCGCCACCGCCACCGTTGCCACCAACACCACCAATAGAAATGCCACTATTGCCCCCAATGCCACCATTACCGATACCGTTCATGGAGACCACATCTGCCATAACAGCAACAATAAATATGCGGCTCATTAAAAGCGCAACGCCAAATGTCAAATGACATGGCGCACGTCGCCGATCAATTGACATTTTAAATGGCATTTTCATTTTCACAAACAAAAAAAAGGGGCCAACACACGCACACGAATATTCTCGCAAATACGCAGTGAGCTACAGTGACGCACACAAAAAATGCCCCAATAAGCGACGCGCTTTTTTGGTTATGCGAATTTCGCGCGAGCGTTTTTCGCACTTGCTAATTCATGCAAACTTTTTTGTATGCCTGAATTGGTTTTTTAATTATACTTTATTTTTTAATTGTATTATTATTTTTTTATTAATATTTTTTAATATGCTCGTACTTTTCAAGTTATATCTCGAATTGCTTCATTGCTAATAACTTAGGTTAATTTTTGGGAGTTGCTTTCGAAAAAGTAAACATTAAACTACTATTGTCAATTAGTTTTAAATGAATGCGCTCGGTTTTAAGCTTGATTAAACAATTTTTTCGTATACAATACTTATTCATTGGCAAACATATTAAACATATTTATAAATATGTATATGAACTTTCTTTTTCACATTTATTTTATGGTATAATTTAATCGTTATTTGATGTGTGTGTTTTTTTCAGTTTTAAGCAGCGATTTAAGCAGCAATTTTATAATTTAATATTTATTCTTTTTAAGTTTATTTTAGCTATAATTATATATTTTTGTTGTTGTTATTGTCATGTATGCACGTCACAAAAAAGTAATGTGTAATTATTCTATGCACATGCTGTCATTATGTTACACCGGACTTTGCTGTGATATCTGAAAATAGAAAAAGACAGAAGCGAAATATAATATAAATAATGTATTGCAATTCATATATTACTTATAGCATTAAATGTATGCATAATAATGAAAAAAAATTACAACAAGTTAATTCACATAATAAACTTCTAAGCGCCGTGCTAGCCACAGTCGCACTTTTAGTTTCGATGCAACTCGGAAGACTGAGCCCAATACCTCATGTAGACTTCGGTGAATTGTCTCCTTACTCCTTCTCCTTCTTCTAGTACTAATCGAAAACATAGTATTTTTCAATCTTGCCTGAGAAGCATGGCTCTAAACAGGGCCTTGACATTTTAATGCTCTCAGTACATATAATATATGTGTGTAATAACAGTTCTGCAGTTCTATGGTAGAGTCTTTCTTTCAAAGAAGGTTTCATCCTGGCGAGCACGAAAACATTGCATAATTTCGATTTATAATATATTTGTAATATTATGAAAAATAATAGATTCCTGGCAAGAGCTTTAGATACTTAGTCCAAATGTTCAGAGTTCAAATGACCCATTATTACCTTTAAAGGTTTCAGATGCTCTTAATGAAGTTTAAGAACAACAGCAGTAGCACTAATAAATCTTTTAAATTCTTTTCAAAGTTGAAGTCAACCAGTTTAATAAGTATACTTACTTACTTACTTTTAATGGCACAACAGCCCATGGAGGACCTAGGCCGAGCTTTTCGCATCCACTCATGTTGTGCGTGTTATATTTGTACATGAACAGAAGGGACCTACAGTTTAATGCCGAATCCGAACGGCGAAGTGAAAAGCTTTTCATAAGCAATTTTTACTCTTGTAGGTTTGCCATTGCCTGCCAAGAGGAGGTGCCGTGTAGATAATAAGTTTGGCTGTGATAAAATCCGAAATAAATTAACGGCACCTTAGTATAGCCAAGCACGGAAATTCGGTAGATTGTTTTAGGTTCTGGTTTCGAAAGTATTACTTAAAATTTTTTAAATTTCACAAGTAATAAGAGGCGGCCAAGACCGATCATCGCTCGTAGTGCCAGTTTGGGTAAGTAAGTAAGTAAGTTAGTAAGTAATAAGTTTGACTTAGAAAAGCGTATTGGTGGTGTCATCTCGGTGGTCTAGTAGCAATGAGCTAGACTATTAACTCAGGGGTTTCAGGTTTTAGACTTGATTTCCGGCAAGAGCATCGCTTCTTATCTAAGTGTTCCATTCCTAAACAACTCAATGCTTTACAAGGGCCTCATATCTAGAATTTGCCAAAGCTGCGCAGGACACTTCGAAACTATTTTGCTCAATATAGCAATAAGTGTTTCTAAATATGCGCTAAAGGATTATCAACACAGTTGAAACAAAATATAAAAAATAATGTTTTTTTTTCTTCTAAAATGCCATACTGAAAGAGTAGAAAATAGTCTCAGAAAATTTTTTAAAATTTATTACATAAATACTTTTACAAACTCTCAAATTTACAAACCGCAATTAAAAGCTCTAGCACATTCTACAGAGTGTTAGTGTATGTGTATGAATATGTATATATGAGTGTGTTTGTGTGTGCCTGAATCTGTGAGACAGATTTATTTTTTCCAGCCTGAGCGGCCCATATATGAGACGAAAAATAATTGAAATTTTTGCCAATTTATTTTTTGCCTCATAAGCGGATTAAATGGTAGACAACAAAATAAAATAAAATAAAATAAAATAAAATCACAAACAACACAAAAAACCAAAAAATAAAAATAAATTTGTAGCCATAAAATGTTAAACGAATTATATTCACACATATGCAAAATTTTGACAATTTGTATGTGTGAATATAATTTTTAAAGTTAAGTTAAAATTTTTAAATAAGTTCACCGAAAAAATTTTGGCTAAAAATTAAGATGGTTTTGGAAAACAACTGGAATTGTAAATAAGTAAATATGAAATTTTGTCCAGGGCAAACCCATTGAAAAGACCTACCGACTTCCAACTTGACAAAATCGCGAGGTAATGACAGAGATATAGTTTGAATGCCTACTAGTTGCTGATGCATCTTCTTATTATCTTAATATAGTACATACTACTACTCTCCTACTCAGTGGCAAGTTGTTGAAATCGAAATTATTCTCAAGCCCATCAAATCATATCGTCTCTTCCCACTCTATTCCAATTTAAATTCTTACGTTCAAAAGATAGCTTACACCACCAAATACTTTTCGAATCTGGTTTTATTATCTTCTTTGGGTCTCCAAAATCACGATGACTTTTTGCAGCTGGTAGATTTCTAAAATGTTGATTAACTAAATTTTTTAAAAGAAATTTTCGTTTTTGCCAGCATTTCTAAAATGTTGAGTACCTCCATTTTCGAAATTTTGTCCTCCTGTAAAATTATGAAATATTCAGAACGCAACCTCCAATTAATTTCTGATGCTAGGATTAAGCCGATTGCATCTCAACTTGTCCATTCATCTCATTACCTTTGGCCAACATTTTTGAGAATTTCAAACAATATCGTTGACAATGACAAAATAACTCAGGTTGAATTGTGTTTCGTACATACGAGTATGTTGTAAAATTTATATTAATTTATGTATATTTGTATAATATTATATACCTACACTTAGGTAGCTATGTATGTATGTATCTACAAATTGCTACAAATTGTAAGTGCGTCCAAATATTTATTTAATATTTATTCGATATGCACATAAATACTTATTTGAAAAACTTAATATCAGCAATAATGAAATCGTGTTCGCGGTGGCGTAGTTGGTAGTGCGTTGGCCTGCTACGCGGAGTGTCTGGGATTCAGATCAGGAAGCAGAGAAACAATATTTCCACACGGCGCCTGCTCTTTGCAGGCAATGGCAAACTGCATATGAAAAGCTTTTCACTTCGCCGTTCGAATTCCGAATTCGGCATAAAACGGTAGGCCCCTTCCATACATGTATAAATATTACACGCACAACATGAGTGTGAAAAGCTCGGCCTAGGTCATCCATGGGCTGTCGTGTCATTAAAAGAAGAGGAAGAATAATGAATTCAATTATAAATAGTCTTTTTTTACAGCAATAAATATAGTTTAGTTTGTTTACTTCTCGCAGTGATGAACAGAAATTGAAAAAAAAAATAAATTAATTAAAATTTTAGTTTTCAAATTAAATAAATTTTATTAAAAAATTTAAGTGCATATGACAAAGTATTGTAAAATTGGATTTACATATTTCGGATGATATGAAATTTGTCGAAGAATCGAATACTAAAATCGACCTCAATGATTTAACTGCGAGAAGTTTTACGAATGCCTCGTGTAATGACTGATATTAGTAAGTATTTTATATAAATATTAATTGGGCGAGCTAACAAAAATTACGCTGTGGTACAGTGTAATCTGTAAAATCATTTGAGTACAAGTCACTAGGTTTTTCTCTTAGCCTTTTCTAGTATACTATAGGAAACCGAGTCGGGTTAGTTAGAAATGTTAAGCACCTATTTTGGAACCACACAAGTTTTCTCAAGTTATGTAACAGTAACTATCAGAAATTTCTTCTAAATTATTCCAAATTTATCAGCAACGAAATTAGGCATAAACTTAGAGAGCAATTCTTAGCAACTAAGTAATTCTCTATTTTACGTTTAATTCTCTATTTTGATTTAATACTGTACCAGTAAATAGTAAAAGTAGTAAAAAACAATGTAATAAACAAACGTAATAACCGTGTAGTTGACAACGTAGTATGCAAATTTGAAAGGAAGTATAGGAAATGAGGAAGGAAATAATTACAATTTTATTCGGAGTACATATATGCAAATACTCATGTTGAAGATGCGAATGGAGAAACTAATTACAAAGTTTCTTCTCCCTCTCCCGCTTTCACTTTTTATTTCTGATCTTATCGATTACGAGTATGAAATAAATTAGACAGAAATCAAGCAGTGGAAGTTTATGAAGGAAAGTACGCGGTTAGAAATGAATGCAAGCAAATTCTTAGTTAAATATAAATTCCTTAAAGCGTTCAAGGCAACGCAGTTCGTAACTTTTCAACTCAATCAACGCAGCAACACTGCGATAGTAGTAAATCATTTGTGAATTTCTCGCTACTGTTCCACACCACTTAAAAGTATTATAATAAATTTTAAATGCTTAGCATTTGTCTGCAGCAGCGGCGGTAGCAGTAGCAACAATCATAAAGAGATGGTATGTAAATCTTCTATGCACACTTTATCTTTATTCTTTACTACAATTTAACCACAGACAGACAGACAGACAGACGGACGGAGAGACAGACACGCCAACACGCTTAATGTCACAGTGCAGTGTCGCAATGCACTATGAACAAACGTGCACACTTGTAAAAATTGTGAGAAAAAATGGGTGACCTCCTCGCATATGCAAGTGTGTGTATGTGTGCGTACAACCCCAGCGATATGGCGAATGGCAATTCTTCTTAATTGCTGCACATCATTTATGCAACTGCAAACTGTGATGATGATTTAAAGCTGCAATCTTTTAAAGTTTTCGCATAATCAGCCACTCTGATTTGAAGCATTCCTTATAAGCGAGTGAACCAAAGTATCATCTTGGATACGTTTCTATGTTACAGTGTTCGGAAGGCTGTTATATGCTTCGGTTACCAGCTACTCCCGAGCACATCCTGCATGGTTGCCTGGCTCTAGCACGAAGTAAACTCAAAATTTATGTGATGCTAATTGGATTCTCCGTTCTTAAGGAGATAACAACGTCTTGGCCTTACTAACCTATGGTTTTAAAGATGTGCATCCCTAGCGCTTTTGATGCACATAACTCGGTCTCTGGGGTAATACTGTACCATATAATGTACTCGCATGATGACTTATGTTGCCAACATGAAACTAGTGAAACAAAAAAAGAAGACGAAAAACGATGTTATCGACTTTAAAACTGTTAGAAAAAATAGAAAAAAAATAAAACATAACTTGAACTTATGACAAACAAAAAATGGTATGAAAAATGTCTATGCAAAATGTAAGCAACAAAAAAAATATAAAAAATGGGAAAATGTATTTTCATGCTTGACTAAAGGAGTTTTTCACTTTAAGACCATAAAGATAAAGTAAAATCTGTGAAAAGCAAAATACGAAATAGAAATCGCGCAACCCGAAATACTCGGCATACCTTCGAAACTACTTTCCCTATTTCCATGGCAGGTATCCGTGGTTATTGAATAAATTTTGCTGCCACTTAATTAGTACTTACACCAGGGTTAGTATTTGAACATTCAAAAGTACTTACCCGCGAAGATATTTAGTTTCTAGGGAAATAAAAGTGCGTGCTTTAACATTTCATAATGTTGATGTCGGTGAAACAACACAAAGATTCCAATACGTACACACAAAAAGGGAAATAAAGCAGTAAAAAATGAGTATAAAATATAAACAGTAGATACTTAATTTATAGGTATTTTTAAATAAATGTTATTCTATAAACTATTCGACTACACAGTAGAACAGTATTTTTACGACAGTATAACCTTAATGTACATAATATTGAGAAAGGATGTTGTGCTAAAAATGTTTGACGAAGAAAGAAATAGTCTAGCACGTCCTGAACACTCCTCCTTCAACACTCCTCTATTAATCCCATATTTACGGAATTTTAGTAATAAATTTTACATCAATACAAATTCACAGTACTTTTTAATTCTTTTTTCCTTTTAAGTTTATTGATGTTTACTTCTTTAGAATCGTTTTCATACTAACGAGGTGATAAAAAACGATCGTGGTAAAGCAGAAATTGTCACGGAAATGAAAGGCAGTAAATCATTTACATATGTAAATGATGGGTAGCACATATGCATCAACTATGCGCCCTCTATTCCTCTATCCCTTGATATCCCTCGATTGATAAAGAGCGCTGATTCGCACATGATTCATCTCTATTGATAGCGATCAGATTGATACCCATCAGTTTCTAGTAAAATTTTACATTTCAAACAAAAATCGTTACAAAAGCTACGGCTTTTGGGCTGAGGCCCAACAAAATTTAGATTCGGGAGAGTGTAGAGGCACAACAGAATTCGAATTTCAGTGAAAAACATCTCGCAAAGACAGCATGAATGGCTGGAATGAAAGATCATTACAGCCAATACTTTCATCAACACTCATGTCAGTCATTGAGTCCCGACGAATGTCCTCAGATTATAGAGCAGCAGGCAGTTAATTAGGTGGCCGAATTCCCAGCTTCACAACGAAAGAGAAGGGCAGAAGAATTACTTGAAAATTTTCTCCCTGGAAAGAAAACAACTCGCATCACAACATCAAAACATACACGAAATTTACCTTGTTTCTAGTCAACCTCATAAGATTCGCGAGTTCTCAGGCCATCAAGTGTCAAATTTTCCTCCTGTTGAGATCATAGAACGTCAATATTTTGATGATGATGATGATTATTATAATGATGATGATGGTAAGATTATAATTATAATGATGTAGCAAATAAGTTCGAATGCTTTGAGTGTGAATATTTTTATGGAGATAATGATTTTGCAGAGGGCATTGCATGCATTGGAAATGCAAACGATCAAAATTCAGTTAATTCAGATGTAGCACACCTGGGATCAGAGAATCATCAAACTGAACTATATAAGGCTTATCGTTTGCATAAATCAGCACATCTTTTAAAAATTCCTTCGGCCATGCCTGTAATGTCTGCGATAGACTCTGGTTTTTACAAGTTTACTAAACCTAACCTGATAACACAAAACGCAAACGTTCTAAAGAAGTAAACTTCTGTCCCACTGACGCACACAATTTTTTTTTTTCAATTTGTTCTTTTTATATATTTATTATTTAAAAAAATTTTCTTATTTACAAATGACTTTTGTTGATATTTCACATTTTTCGAAGTACCCAAATTAGATAAAAATTGTACATCATCCAAACGCAAATCAAAACGCAATAATGGACACTGAAATGTTGTGCTTTTATTGCCTTTTGATTTGGAGCTTCTCACATATTAGTTCTGTATATTTCAAATATGTATGCTAAGCTCATTGTTGTAAAAAAATAAAAATCGCAGGGATGGTAACAGCAGTCGAACTTTCCTTTCCTATAGCGAATCCAGAAGGGATCAGAAAATTACTTCGTTATACAGAAAATTCATTACAAGAATGATAACATTTTTGTAATTAAACTAAAAAGTAATTTTACTTTGGGTTACACTCCTTCACTTTTTTCCTCATCAAAATATTTAAATACATTAAGAGAAGCAAACTCGTAATGGGTCGATGTTCCCCATCTCCAGAAATGGATTATGTGTTTGAAAATATTATTTAAACGAGTATGGAATATGGAGATCAAAAACGAATGAGAGTTCAACTTACAGCTGCAAAAAATGTTTGTTGTAGACAGCAATTCGCTAAATGGAAATTTATTTATAGGAGACCAAAATGCACTAAAAGTAGAACGAAAATTGAAATTAATTCATAATAGGGAGAGAACGCATTTCAGAAGACTCTCGTTAACTATGAAGTGACCTCGCGAGTGTGCGACAACTGCGAGGATGACGAGCAATGCATAACGGCGTGTAAATAATTCTCCAATTAAGAACTTATCTGACATTTTTCAGTTGCAAAATTATAATTACTTCGATACATACATACGAATATATATTCGTATTTGAAACTGTAAAAACAATCTTGTTATATTTTCTCTAATTATAGGCTCGCGAAAATACATCGTCAATCTACAACTTAGTCTTTTGGCTACACACGACAAAAAACACTTCGTTCAATTCTAGTAATGAATTCCAGTTTATTTCCTTGACGTACGATCTTCAAATCGAGAAACCGTTTTATTCAGCTGTGGTTAAAATGTAAAATCTGTTGTACCACTAGCTTCTACTACAGCCACTGCTTTGTATTATTATTTGGACGCCGTTGCCGTTCTTGTGTTTTCGTTTTCGAGGTACTTCTTATTTTAAACCAAAGTACCTTTACATAAACACAAGCTTCTTTAGCAGCCACTACAGTTTAATTTAAATAAATTTTCAGCTTCTCTTCCTCCGATTTTTCCTCCTGTGCATTGCAAATTCGTACTCACAATCGTACTACTTCAAGTTTGTGTATTTACATACAATTTCACGAAAAGTAAAACTTTTCAATTTGCAAAAATTTTACGCTCCAAGTGAAGTCTAACAACTTTTACTTGCTAGTTACTGTTCTTTTTTGCTTTGCTTTCCAAACAAGATTGATTCAAAATCAAATGTAGACAAAAATAAAATGGTGTATATTTGCATTTAAAAATCAATGCCACAATTGATTGCATTAAAACAATACGAAGCATCAAAAGAAAAATAAAACAAACTTCAAGCACAAATTACTACTAATAGTTGGTAGTCTTAGAAATAATTTATACCCAGTAGGACCCAGACACTCAGCTGGACTGGTTGAAATTCACCTCAGAGTTTAACTTTTTTAAAGTTACAAATGAGCGAGTGATGCAAGTACAATTCATGGCTGAAAAGGAGAATACCTGGTATTAGGAACAAAGCGTGAGGCTGAACACGTGAACTTTCGAGTTTGTTTCGAGCGATTTTTTTTCACCTGAAACCAAAAATATCACAGCAGAAACCAATAGCGAAAAAGGAAAAGAGCATTAAGGGAGACCACTAAAAAATTGAGAGCAATTCTAATAATTCGAACACAAAGCGGACAAATGTCATGAATAATGAAGGACTGATATGAACATTATCTAAAACCAATTTCAATAGTCAATTTGTTTCTTATTTCGGGTATGACTAACTCTATTAGTCCCTTGATTTTGATTTACAATTTAGCTATAAAGTAGATCTAGCTATTGAAGTTCATAGACACTAGGGTTCTCCATAGACGAGAAATAATTTTAGCAATTAATAAAATAACTCTTTGCAGACAATTGCAATTGCACGCTATTTGTGTACTGGGATAATTCCTTTTTACCACTTTAAACTACCACGTTTCAGTTTGTCTGTGTTGGCATTAACTTCTGAAGAGCGCATTTACTTAATTTTCTACTTGTAGTCATTAGAAAGCAGCTGTTCTATTAGTTTTATATTGTATGGTAATACTTATGCAGAAAATTCAATTTCTACATAAAAATTCCCTAGCAAAAATATGTTCACTGAATTTTTACAAGAACACAAAAACAAACTATGAATGAATTGTAGAGTGAGTGCAAAGTGATTTTGGCTGCTGTTTTAAGTTCTTCGACTTCATTTTCTTCTTCTCATATAGTGGAAGTTTTTCATATTGATGTTGAGCAATTCTTCAACCTCTTTGCAACAACAACAAAATCATATGAAGTGTTTGAAAGGAAATGCTGCTTCAAATTGGAAAAGTGAGGAGTAGGAGGTATAAAATATTGAAAGATAATCCATATATAGCATACTCTTTAGAGACTTATTTATGTAAATTTACTTATGGCATAATTATCGTTTTAATTCAAAAACTAAATGAATTTTAAAACAGATAAAAATACGAAATACACTAAACGATACAAAAAATGTTAAAGTAGCATTTAGTATAAAATATTTATAAATACAAATTCTAGAACACGACAGCCCAGTTGTGCATTGCCAAGACAACATATATTGGGTCATATAAAAAGTATCCGCGTTTTTTCGTTACAAGATGATGTTGGTACCCATACGTGGTGTAAATCATACAGAGTTTAACGGAGCAGGTGACGTTGGCTCGTACAAATTATTAGTATTTTATGATATTTACAAGCCCCAAACTTACGACTCCGTGAAACCGATCAGGGTACGCCCTCAGTTGTGCTGGAATTCGAAATCATTTGAACATGAGTAGTTTACCCATTAATTTTTCCATACAACTCGTTGGTATGTGCTTCACATAGGAATTTTTAATCAAAGTTCATTTGAGAATTCTGTGCTAAATTTCCATATCTAATTCAGTTTTGCAATCAGACCTAAATTCGTTGGGGATGGTTGGTCTCAAAACTACGTAAATATATTAAGTACAACTTCAGTCACTAACCTTTGACTTTGCTTTCCCTCTTGTTTCCCTCTTTAAACGTGGCGCACCTTTGAAAACTCTGCAATTTTCCACCGCAAAGAAGTAAAACAATAACGAAACACACTTGAAATCTCAAATGGATTTAATTCAATGGTTTATTTTTCTTTTCAAAACATCGAATAACGCAAATAAGTATCAAAATGTAAACGCTGCCGCATAAAGATGTCGCCAAGACAAGAACAACAATAGAAGTGGTAAAAATGCAATATACACTCACTCACTCACACACAAGATTTGATGGCGTAGGAAAAATTTACTCCCGTCGCGCGTTGCTAAACTACGACAAAGCAGCAGAAATCTCTGAATTGCAATTGTAAACAATTGCGATAAAACGAGATTTGCCGCAAACCGGAAACACAAACGCACAAACACTTAAATCTTATTTTACATTTTCGGTAATAAAACAAAAGGAAATTGTAAACACTAATTGAAATTTATGATTTTGCTTGCATATTCTTTTTATGACATTTACACAGATTCGATACCGCCACGATACTAAGGAACGTTGTAGATTTTATTTTATGAGCTCAACACGTGCGCACTCGTATAATGCCGTTACCGTTACGTTAGCGTCTTCGTATCTCACATAAAAAACAAACACAGAATGGGGGAAAGATTTGTATCGCGCAAAAACACGGAATCAATTACAACAACACCGCCACCATCAACCTCTCACATCAACATCCGATTTGGCACTAAACTACAGATGCCGTCTTGTCGTCATTGCCGTATGCTGTGCGATGGAAGAAGCAACAGCAACAGACATTGCAGTAGGTAGACAGTAGCAGCAGCAACAGCATCATCA
The DNA here is from genome assembly GCA_958295655.1 of Palloptera scutellata. Classification (NCBI taxonomy): domain Eukaryota; kingdom Metazoa; phylum Arthropoda; class Insecta; order Diptera; family Pallopteridae; genus Palloptera; species Palloptera scutellata. Next base: position 67,507,228 of record OY282452.1, read on the forward strand.
TCAACAACCCACGATGAATAAACTACCACAGCCACACACTACCACCGAAACGTGGCGAAATATATCGTAACCAACAACAAAAATTTAGCAGAGTAACACTAACACATGTATCTGCAAAAATCATATATATTTACATATGTTTACTTGGCTGTCAGCCGGCAGTTGCAGTTCATATTGCCGCAGCCGAAGTTCCATCGCTTCGTTGTGTTTTCGTGTTATTCGCCTATTCTAATGCACTTTTTGTTGGAGCTCGTGTGTGTTTGTTTGCCAGTGGGTGGGTTGGAGGGAAACACTTTGTCGGCAAACTCTTGTTGCTTACACTGCTCTAACATTACTTCTTCGTTTTTTGTTTCGGCTATTTTTTTAACACTTTTGAGTGCAATCTGTGAACAGTTAATATAATTTTTGTTTCTCTTAAATTGCTCTGTTAATGGTAGAATTACAGGTGTGCATGAATGAGCAAAATTTCTCTTAAAAGTTTTAACATTATGTGAATTTCATTTAGTTAAACCGGATCTACCATAATATGCAAGTGCCAACAACTGTTTTCCTTTGAATGGAACTTCCGCTTCCGTTTTGTGTAACTAAGTTAAATTTTGTGCATGTAAGTAAGTACGTAAATTTAATAGAGCTATGTATATGATATTTAGATATTTAAATTTAATTACACTGTGCAACAAAAGAATGGTAGGTATAGAGATATATGTACATACATAATACACAAAGCCAAGTTTTCTTTCTTGGTTGGTAATAGTGATGATCGTAACCATGGGTTATACGCGTTTTCGCCACTAGGGAAATTGAAGTATTGAAGTGGAGAGTGCGCGTAGAAAAAAGCGTAGTTAAAAATTTCTAAATCTTTATTTTGTATAATTACTAAAACGTCACAGATATCGCAAAATTAAAAAATTAACTTAAATTCGAGATTCCGGTGCCCAAATTACCCATTTTTGTTATATTGAATTTTATTTTTTGGCTATTTCTGTTTGACTGGCTAGTGGATTTAGTCACAGCAGATCTTTCATTTGTGCTGGCAATATTTTAAAGCATCTTGAATTTTACAGACACCTACTATACCTTTGATCTAGATCGTTTTCTGAATTTATACTTGCAAAATGGTTAGGACTTACATATGTAAATTCGACTTCTTCTGAAAAGCGGACCTTACACAGTCAATAATAATAACATTATTGACAAATATTGACATTTTTAATGATCTTGTAAGTCTGACATCAATATAATGAACAAATGAAATGATGAAAGAAATGGCAATACTAATATTATTCGAGTTTTTGTAAGAAGGTTCGACTTCGGTCTTGAGACTCACTTTGGAGACTATTGCTCTATGGTCTGCGAAAGACTTTCAGTCTAACTCTCTTTAGCAACGACTAAAAGAAGCTTAAGTACGATTAGCTTAATAACTTAAAATATACACATTTTTTAACTGAACTTGTTTGATTTGCACGAAAAGTTTCACTTTGTTTCTCCTCTCTGAGGAATATCGAAAGTCTTACATTTCACTGCTAAGAAAACATGTTAATTTTCTGCTACGTTAACATAATTCTGTTAAGGTGCCACATTATTACTCTGTTATTTACAATGAAAAGTTGTTGAGCTCAATAATTTACAAATTGTGCAAGTCTGAATACTTAGGCCCCTGTTAATCAAATAGTTTAATTAACCAAAATTCCTCACACTCTCTAAAATGTTAGATATCATTTGAATGTGTGCTCTTTGAGTTAGTCAATTCTGAGTCTCTTGTTCAATATTCTGCAAAAAAAATAAACAACTGTTGTATTTGTATTTGAAATTTATTTGGCTTTCGAACGAAATTTCCCTTTCTGCGTGATATATGGAACGGAAAGAACCTGGTTGGACTTTCCAATTCTCTACAGTTGCGATTCCTTGGCTCATTTTTCAACATTTATGAATATAATACTTAATTTAAATGTTTCCAAGGTATGTAAACCAATTTTAATTTAAATAAAAAAACGTTAAAACTACTTTTCCGAGCTTTTCTCAAAAATTCACCAGTATTTTCTATTGCAAAGCTCACTGAATTTATTTCTCCTTGAAGTAAAAATAAACCACTTCGAAAGCTGTGCTCATTCCTATAAATTTGTACGTTCTCATTCTTACTCTCTGGTACACTCTCTGGCTTGCCTAAAGTAAATGTGAAAAATTGGTTCTATCTCTTTCATAGTTTCTCATGAGAGGTTAATTTGGCACTCACACACACTCATATAGAAACACTCGAAAACATATTAAGCTCGTTTGCTGCAATACTGTCATTAATCGAAAAGCAAAATGCTCGAGTTAAGTATACAGAAATAACTGTTAGTTGGTGCTTTATAATGTGTAAAAAAATAAAAGTGTATCTTTTGAACACTTCCCATGGATGAGTATTCATCATTATCAATTGTAGAAAGTGATAGATAAATTGAAAAGTTGAAATGCGTTTGTCTCAGAATTTATGATTTTTGAGTTATGACAGTCTTGAAGCAAACGAGCGATTAGTAAATATGAAAGATACCATATTTGTATTTATATACTATACTTTGTATTAGTACCATAATTGGTGAGCAAAAATAAAAATAAACTGTATCCCGCTGCACATATACAAGTATGTGTGTAAATATGTACTCATGTATGCATGTATGTTTATTTGTTTGGGTACAAAATTTATATGATATTTCTTTATTAATTTCCAACAACCAATCAACGTTTGGTATATTTATGAAAGCTTAAGTAGTATTCTTTTTTAATGCGTTTTTTGTTTTACTAAACACACACACTTACAAGAATTTTGCTGGTAGGGAAAGGTGAGGAAAGGGGACGCAAATGTTTTGTATACCATGTGTATATGAACAAGTGAGTATATGTCTATCTATTTGAAGCAGTGACTGTGTATTAAGTCTAAGCTTGATCTAGGTGAAACAGAATCTTGTGTGCATTCCTCAGGTTAGATTAATGCATGAAAGTAATTCGGTAAATGTTGCAAATTATTGCGAAAGAGTTTTAAAATTATTTTGATATTAACTGACTCAACTTAGAGGGGCTGGGAAATGACCGTTTTTAACTTCCTAGCACGTAATTTCCAAAAACGTTTTTACCTAAGAAAGTTGCGTGTGACGCACCAGTTTAAGAGTAACAAGTTTGTTGTTACTTACATAATTGTAATACTTACTTATGTCTACACGATACCTCAAAGGTTTATGGGCATGTAGACAAATCTTTAAAACTCTTCTTATAGACACAAATTTTTTTGCAGAATTTTGCACAGCCACAATTTTGAAAAGCAGAATTTTTAAAAGCAGAATTTTGACCAGTTAGAATATAGCTCACATGTAAATGTGGTTAGTTAGCCAGATTACCTACTTTTTGGCAGTGGAATAACTAGCATGCTCGTTACTGCAATTTCTATCTTGAATTACGCTTGGATTGAGCTATCGCAAAACGCCTTCATACTTTTGAAAGCGTAACTTTCGGTAGCAAACAAGTCAAAAAAGCCCCGTTCAAGAAATTATATATAGATAAATATATTGTCAAAATCTATTAAATATGATTTTAATTATTAAGGGACAGCAAGTCTAAAGGGTCACGTAAAAAGTCAAAAATAAATAAAATAAAAAAAAAAAATCATTCTACGAATGAACCACTCTCTTCGACTTCCCCTTCTTTTAGGAAATAATAGAACATTTATACTAAGTATTTGAATGATATTAGGCTTACTAAATATTTAAATTATTTCTATGTATTATTCACTTCGTGTCTCTATTCATGGTACTTAGACCTTTTGACTTTTAGCGCCTCAATTCATTTCTTGAAATTCGCTGTAAAGCTCTTCAAAAGCTTCATGCAAGTACAATTCAATGATAGCTTTTCAAACGAAGCAACACATTTTAATGTTTTATTACTACATGGAAACACACCGTCGCGGCAATTAGAAGGGGAAATTTCTTTGGATATTTGCAGAGAAAAAGAAAAAGAAAGGCACTTAATAGAGGGGTACTTAATCGGGGTTTACTGTATATGTAATTCAGAAACATGTTGCGACACCATATATTGGTTTCTGGAGAGTTTTTTCGCTATGGTAGCGGTAGGAAAGAGAGCTTTTGAGCTTACAATATCTACATGAACACACTCTCCACCTGTTTTACATGGTAGCCACATTCCCACTAGCAATCGTGTACACCGAAACAATGTTAAAACCAGTGAATTAAAAATTGCAAGAATTATTTATATCTTTTTATATCTTTTTTCGAACCAAGATTTTTCTTTAAAGATTCAAATATTTAATCGAAAGGTTATTACACATGGAATTGATTCGCTATTTTCGATGAGTGCATATTATTCGAGATATTTGATAGTTTCAAATATCTCGAATGCTGTATATGAACATTTTAGCTATAAAAGTATATTTAATATATTTTTCACTTGTTTCACAGTGCCATGGATTAATCAAAAGTAAAATAATAGAATGGGTATTGTTTGCTTTGTGGAATTCTTATGACTCAGCCGTCATTAAAGATAGCCACAAATGCGTGTGGAAGAGTGTTAAGGAAGAGTTTTATTATTCTCCGATTAGTTGCGAGTCGATTGGTCTGGAACAATAGACAGTAGCTTTTGAACCATGTTAATCAAGTGAGTTTGTGTAGAACTTTTACTCCATACTCCAGCTCACCATTCCTTCACTTGCCTTTCAGCAGTAAGTAACAGCAAAGTGAAAAGCTTCCGTATGAACCGAAAGCTTTTACAAAGCGCATACTTTATCCAGCCACAAAGTTGTTAGTAAATGTAGTGTAGTGACCAAATGGAAAGTAGTAAAGTAACAACTTTTTGACAAACAGCTGTGATTTCTAAACACAACTCAACCCCCAAATAAAACTTTCATGCTCTTTGCTCTTTGGTTTTGGTTTCATTGTGTGTACTTACTACAAACAACGTACACACATTGCGCCGTATGTGTGGTGTGTTGTGTTGTGGTGTGGTGTTACTTGGTGACGTGAAGTTGACAGACAATATAGAGGAAGTGAATTGAAAAACAAGCAAAACTAACTATAGATTTCTTTGTTACTTAAATAACGAGCTACTTAGTTAGTTGACAAGCAGTGCTGCTGCAAAAAGCAACGACAGAAAAACAAACGAAAAATTCATGAAGCTATTGATAATTAACCTTAATTGAGGAATTGCTGTGTGTTGCGTGAGTGTGTGTGTGTGCGTGTGTTAAGAAATGTATGTTGTGTGAGAAAAATATATTAGCTAAAAATTAAACAAAACTAAAACTCTGGTTTATAAAAAGTGAAAAATGGTAAAGCATACTTTCATGCGCATACTTTCATCACGTACACGAGACGACGTTGAAAAAAAGAAAATACATAATGGTTAAAATCCTTGACCTAAACCGATGACAGTGCAAACTTGTTTTTCTTTGCCCCCTTTTTATTTTTGGTTTCCTGCTGAGTTTGAAGTTCATGTGATAATAAAAGAAGGAGGGGAGGAGACTGTCTAGAAAAAAAAACAAAAAACAAAACAACAAAACAACAAAACAACAAAACAAGAAACAAATAAATAAGTAGTAAAAACATATTTAGGTAAAAACAGAAAGGATCAAGAGAGAAATCGAAAAATATACAACGCCAATGGAATGCAGTCAAATTCAGTTTTTCATATGTTTTCAAATATTTTTTTATATAGAAAATATTATCACTCCCATTAATAATAATAGCAATCATAGTATAGTCGCTGCATTATTGGCTCTGCACCGTGCTATTGTTGCCTCAGCTGATTCTGTTGTTGCTGTTGCTGTTATTTCTATATCATTACCATCATTGTACTGGTTCTTCTTTAACGCATTGCGGAAATCATCATTGCTCCCACTGCTGCTGCTGCTGCTGCTGCTACTGCTGCTGCCTTTTCTGATAACAATGGGTTCATGTTTCGGTCGTTTCACGTCAAAGGATTCGCATGCTGCCACAACATCCTGTCTGTGGTAAGTGGCGCTCTGTGTTTTCACTTAATTAAAATTAAATTTTACTTGTTTCTTTTGCTCCATACATTACCCAGTAGAAAAGCTGACACTAGAGAGAGTAATTCGATTAAATAGTGAAACCTGAAAAAAACAAGAACGGCTTATTGAAATTCATTCTTCTGCGCCGAACCAAGGCTAGACATTCACATAGCACGCCTCTTCATCTTCCATGACTAAACTACATTTTTCCTCATTGGTCAGACTTAAGTTATTATGGCCCAAAAGTCGCCGAAGACCCATTTTGCAGCACGCAATGCACCGATTATGGGAGAGAGGAACGACGAGGTTTTTAAGCTTATGTAAGGTTTGGAATAAGGCCCCAATATGTTAGCCTTTGTTTCCTCGCTCTCAGAGATAATAATGATAGCTGCCTTTGGAAATAAGCATTTCTTTTTTCAAAGATCTTTTGACTTCTGTTGCATGTCTCTATCACTGTCTATCAATGTTTCATGGAAAACATTAGCGCAATTTCCCAAATAATTGGGAACCTTCACTTGAACCACAACCAAGTTGTCAATTGCAATCAAAGGGATTTAAGTCATGGCATTGGTCATTCGAATTGAACCTAGAAACCGATTAAAATATTATTGATTTCTAGCTGTATTTTTTATATAGATGTACAAAGGTGCTCGTCTAATTGAAAGGGATTGGATAAGTCTGCATAGCTCCTGTGATTTAAGTGAATAGGCCAGTACGCCTTTGCAGCCTGTTTAACTTGGATTTGATTTGCAGAGTCATTACATAAGAACAACATAGACTAACAGAAAGACACCAAATCATTCCATTGAGTTGCATTGGCCAAAAACCCCACCAGCTTTCGTGGGGATATTATTTAAGCCAATTTTTAGTTAAGCGCCATGAGTTCTTAGGGGTACTGGACAAAGGTGTCTTAAATGGAAAGCAATTTAATGTCTTATTATTGCCTTCTACTAAAAAGATTAAGAATGGTACTATAAGGGCCATCTGAAACAAATTCCTATTTCTATTAGCGCTGCGTCTTTGTAAACCTTTCTGTTGCGGGCAGCGTCTACTCAGTATTCTCGTTTGGACCTTTCCGCTATTTTACTTTTGGGAATAATTTGGAGAAGAGTTCAGAATGGCCAGACGAGCCAAACATAATACTCTGATTTTCGGTCAAGGAATTTATGTTGTTTTCAAACTCAGACATCCAGATCTAAAAAGGCAAACGCTTCTGGGCCGGTAGGAAAGTGGCTTTGGTATTGAGTATTATGCCAAAGGTTGGGTGGCAAGCTTTCTTATTACCATATGATTAACAGATTTTAATTAAAGCTCACTGCTTGTTTCTCTTGCACCGAAAAGGGAAAGCTTGTAATTTCTGGCCACAAATTGGGCCAAATCCAAAATCACGATTTTCAAAAACAAAATACCTTCAACGCTCAACCGCAAACTACAAAACTTTGCATTTAACTTGAGTTTGGCTTTCTGCCTAACATATTATGACGATGTATGTAGTTTGCATACAAACATGCAGCGTACTTGAAGAATGATTGAAGCTGACAAAGCAAAGCATATATACTTGAAAGGTTATTAGCTGAAAAGTGTGCTACGATTTTGTATAAGCAGTACAAAGAGCATCAGGCAGCGCATTATTGAAGGGAGTAAGCAACAAGCGATTGCTTTTGTATGCACCCTATGCTTTATCTCGATTTTCTGTTATTTATGTACTTGTCACATTTTCCTAATGATGAACAACAACACAAACATGTGTGTTGTGTTGCACACTTGCAGGCGACGTCAAGCTACAGATGAACAAGAAGCAGAACTCATGTCGAATGCAAGCCAAAAGTGTAAGCGTGAAAATGTAATCTTTCGTATCATTAAATTCAAACGAAAGGTGAGAAATGAAGTTAATAAATCAGATGTGAAGTGGAAATTTAAACTAATTTTTTTAATGAATCTAGCAAAAACGACCGGAATTTGTAGATAAATTTTGGGAGCATCAATATCTAAACTATGCCAAATTAACCACCAACACGAACGGGAACGATAAGTATGCATCACTGACTTTGGTTCAAGCTTGGGATTTAAGTCATTGATTTTTCTCTCCCTGCATGTCTTTAGCCTGTCTGATATACAGCTGCAAAATCTAGATGTGAATAATTTCTTTTGCAACACAACAGCGCACACAAAAGAGTTCATCGTCAATGCAACAGCAGCGGGAGGCGGCATGCATACAGTAGCCGGCTCACGTGCCAGCTCTTCGCTTGACCTTGAATGGGAGCATGAATATGTTCATGTGCAAAATCCAGCATACTCACCCTACTGCACTCAGCACGGTGACACCACCGCTATCCAGCAGCGACAGCTCAATAAGAATAATAACAACAACAACAGCACACACGAAGGCAATGACCACTACGGCAATCACACGAACCTGACTACTGCAGATTCTTTTCAATTTCTACGAAACGATGAGGATCAATTAAATTCGATTGGATCATTGCAATCACTGTCACTCTCTGCACAGCCTGCAACATCGGGAGCGTGCGCGGCGACAACAACAATACAAGATCAATGTGCACGTCGCTCAGTAAAGGGAGCACATGCAAAACAAAATGGCGGCGGTGGTGATGGAATGCGGGACGGTTCTTTTGCACGTACTTCATCTGCGCACACTTCGTGGTCGCATATTTCTACGCCCGAATCACTAGAATGGGATCAAGATGAAGAGCAACAGCGCCAGATGCACGTCGAAGATGACAATCTAGGCTACGAAACGCTGGAGTTGTTGCATCAAATCGAACAGCTTAAAAATCAGGTACTCAATGAGACTGGCGATGGTTGGTTGTACGAGGAGCGTGCAGGTGACAGTTGATTTGCAATAACCTTTTACAATTACTTACTTGCATAAGCAAGAGAGGATACTCGTAAATTCCATTACCTAATTACCAAATATTTATGTATAATCAAGTGCCTACACTAAAAATGTACTAAGAACGATTATGAACATGAAGTTGCAGTAGAGGAGCACGTTGCTGTTTCGCAATTAGATATCTTAGATATATTTGAATGGTAAATTAAAATTATTTTATATATTTAGACTCAAAGTTTCTAGAAGACTTCCAACGCAAATAAATAAATTATATCATAATTATGTACCTAGTTTTAAATACTTAACGTTTAATGTATGTACCATATGTAGTGCATAAATTAAAACTAAGCAGCTAAAAAATAGTGCAACATAAATAATTTGCGAATGGTGAATGAATAACATTTTTAAGGCTCCTTTACTTAGATTTTCGCAATTATGGCTTGGATTCCGGTTGTCAGGATCAGAATAAATGTGACCAAGGTACAGTTAAAATCACTCAATTGCTTTTAAAATAGCTTGAGCAATACATGTAGAACTATGTACATATACTTACTCGTTTACGAAATGCCAAAGAATACTTATAAAATACGTACCATCATCAACTGAGCACGAATATTTGAAGCCCTCATTGCATGTGTGGTGGCAAATAGTGTTGCCAGAACGGACTTTTTACTACGAAACGCTTACTTTTCTTGCTTTTCAAAAGTCTGTCGTAACATTGACGTACTTCGTTAGATAACGTACTAATTTGTGGTGATTTGTGGAGGAAAATATGTTGGGCATGGTCTTGATAAGTTATTCAAAGACAGTGCTTTACAATTACACTTTTAATTGGTAAAAAGTGAAAGGCCATCTTTTCTTTTTCACGAATTTCGTGTTATTTCACGAACACAGACGTACGGCAACACTGGTTGCAACAACAATATACATACAAAGAAACTGAGAGACTTAGTTTATGAATAAACACTGATGATATTCGCTCTTAAACATCATGCTAATGCAATATTTGTGATTGTTTCATTTCGAAAGTGAGTGAAATGTCATAGGGGAACAGAAAGGAATTGAATTAGGTGAGAGGATTTTTTTGTTTGTTTTTTGAATCCAATTTTCCCAATAATATGTGAAAATTCATTTCTTGCCAACCAGCGCAATTGAAGTGACACTGTAACATTAACAAAATTGTTGTCGGTAGAAAGCTTAGCAGCAATTAAACATTTTATTAAAATAGAAGTCTCTCAATTTCGTGAAGTGCCGCTTGTGGCTATTCACTAAAATATGTAAATTCCTTGAATTGGTGCAATCAATTTATTTTAGTTTCCTACCTTTGTTTGATACCCTTAACTATAAACTAGTTATGTTCATACGCATATCTCATGTCCCGGACAGTATTTATTTTTAAGTTATGCGCAAGCCAAACAAAAATTATATTTTTTCTAAATAAATTCAAAAGTAAACAATTAAGTTTTAGTAATATTGTCTGTTGTGCACTAAGAATACAAAGGACAATGCGATATTTAGGCAAAAACAAGAACCAAGACTACAACCTAAAAGATTAAAGATTATGTATAATGGCAAATAGTATAAAATATGCATTGACTACAGTTTCAGCTGAGCATAAAATATTGTAGAAGTGAGCGTAACTGCGTGTGCAAATCATTTACATTTCGTTTTCTCTCTCTTTGCGTAAAATTCCAAGAGAACTGGTTGTGTAACTCGTATTGGCTGAGCTCTTATTTCCTCTGCGCAAGAAGTACTGCCTGAAATATTTTCTCTTTGAGCATAGTTAAGAACTTATATATTTCTATATTCCTCGATTATTAACTTCTTTAATTTTCCTTTTAACATTCTACGAAATCATAAAACACAAGACAGCAAACGAATTGGTTCACTGATTTTTGTTGACTTGAACCAATTCAATTACTAACTCATATTTTTGTCAAGAAAAGAAAACAATGCGAAAGTTAAATATATTTAATAAATTTTATTAAAAAATATAATTTTTAAATTAGTTAATTAGTTAGTTAATTAATACAATAAAAAATAAAAAATTCAATAAATTTCAAAATTTTTATTTAGCTTAAACTTACGAACTAAAATTAAGACGTTATTTATAAAACAAAAAAAAACAAAAAAAAACAAAAAAAAGAAACATAACAAATTTACAATTAAAAAATATTAAATAAAAAAATATATTGGAAAACTTAGCTTTTTCTTCCTATGAGCATGTATATTGGTGAGCACATGAGTAGGTAGACCAGGCTAGTTAAGTCTTTTAAGCTAAGTTAGTTAGTATGTATTTATTTTGAAAAATTTAACCAAAGATATCGGAAGTCTTCTTTTTGATTTTGCCCCAGAAGCCGCTGGATTCAGTTTCGGCCTCTACTTCAATAGTCTGTGAGTAGGAAATTAATTTGGAATTAGCTTATTTTCTTTATGTTAGCAATGATTGTTCGATTACGACTTACCGCAGCAGTTGTGCCACTGGCATCAACTTGTTTTTGGCTGGCCGCAAATGTTCCATCAACGTTTTCCACCTGCACTTGTTGCTGCTGATCGAGTTCGTGTTGCTTGTAATCATCCAATTCAGTTTGTTGCTGTTGACCGAAATCCCCAGCCTTCTGTTGTTGATTGTAATTATGGCCGCGACCAGAGTGTCCAGTGTAACTACCTTGCGATGAGGTGTAGGAACCGCCACTATGTGATCTGCTGCTGCTATCATGGTCATATCTGCCAGCACTGTTATTCCACTCACTAATTTCCATCTGTTGCTGCTGCTGTCCATTATCCTCGTGTGCACCGTGAGCGCTCAATTTGCCATTCCATTCTAGCTCGACCTGTTGTTGCTGTCCGAAATCTTCCACCTCTTGCTGTTGCTGGCCATTATCAACAGTCAATGAATGCGATGCCATATCACGGTCACGTCCATAGCGTGCAAGTGGCGTACCAGTACCGCCAACCCCACTTTCTGCGGTACTCGCCTCAGTTCCGCTTGCATGCACAGGAGCCGTCAGTGAGGCACCATCTGCGGGTACAGTATATGAATATTCTTTTTTGGAATAGCGATAACCACTTCGTACGCCACCTCCGCTTACTGGTGGCAAGTATTGAGGCGTTGGTCGCTGTGTCGTAGGTAGGCGCATTTGTGCTGAAGGTGCCGGATAGAGAGGGTCTTCTCCCGCCACGCCAGGCTCAACACTGTCTGCATTTTCATTATAGATGTGTGGTGGTTGATCGCCACGATCCTTTGAGATCACTTGCTGTGATATGGCCGTGCGATTTGTCGAGCCGATTCCACTTTCGTGACCATCATACCCACCGAATTTAAAGGGTATTAACCCTTGACTGAGCAAATAGAGTTTACGACGCCATGCCAGAAGTTCTTCACCGCTCAGGCCCGTCTTACGTTCGAGCGCTAGTATACGTCGCGCTTCCGATGCGACCATATTAGCGCGTTCATATTCGGTGCTTGTCTGCTTGTGCATTATGTACTGAAGATAGAGTAATTCTTTGGCACGGAAATCTTGCAACTGGCTTAAATTCATTTGATAATATTCAGCGATACGCGTTAAGCGTTCATACTCCTCGATCTGCCAGTCCTTGAAAGTTTGCGCAGCGATACCATACTTGGCTGCCAGCTCAGTGAGGAACGCATCTTGGCGCTGCCAGTCGCGGAGATTTTTCATTGTAAAGTTTTGGGCTGCTATTAAACCATAGAGACGTTCCCGTTCACGTCGCTGCCATGGTTCCACTTTCAGCAAACTGATATTATCGAATAAGCCTTCGCGCTGCATTATAGCAGTCTGCACACGTTGATAGGGTGCCAACTGATTTAGTGAGACTCTGTACATATTTGCCAACTGCTGCTGGTAGGAGTTATCGGCTGCTATAAATTCTACAGTCTCTTCCATGGTGATTTTTATTTCAGCTGCAATATTACGCAACCGTTGACGTTCCTGTGATTTCCAATCGTTCGTGCTCGTTTGTATGCTTTGCACCAAACCCAAGTTGGATAAGCGATTCAATTCATTGCGTATCCACATCTCGAGCTCCTCAATACTTACGTGATACTGATCGGCTAAAGTATTGAGCGCTGTCTTATCTCGCAACAACTGCTCCTCGATCACTTGCAAACTCATGCCCGGCTGACGTTGCACAATGCGATAGAGACGATCCTTTTCACGACGCTGCCATTCCTCCAACTCTTCGGTTACAATGCGCTGTTGCTGCAGCAAATGTTGTAACTCACGCCTGTACCATGCCTCGATTTGTTGTACAGTCACATTATACTGCGTTGCGAGGCGCTGTATATGCGCCCGATCGCTGATCAGCTGACGTTCGAGTTCTTCGATAGACCACTTCTGTTGTTTGCGTAACTTATCGTTGATCAAGTTCTGTATGTACGCATTCTCGGATTGTTCCCATTCTTCAACGATGTAGGAGCCCGATTGCGGCGCTAGTATATGGCCAAGTAAATGCAAACGTGCGCCTTCTTGTTGCACCCACGTCTCAACCTCTTCGACAGTTACGTGATAGTCTTGCGCTATGCGCTGCAAGCGATCCTTATCTCGTTTCAAGAACTCATTGAACTGTTCATATGTTGTTGCATTGTTCTGTTGCTTCAACCAATCGTGCAGACGATCACGCTCAATCTTCTGCCAATAAGTTAGCTGTTCCACCTGCAACAGACCGGAGTTCTTCAGACGCTGCAGCTCATTACGCATCCACTGTTCGATTTGTTCAACGCTAACATGATACTGTTGCGACAGCTGTTGCAGACGTGCGCTATCGCGCTGCATTTGTATCTCGAGCTCTTCGAAGCTTAGGTTATTTTGCTGCTTCAGCAGCATGTCAATTAAACGTTTCTGCTCGGAATCTTGCCATTGCGTCAGACTTTCAACTTGCACTTCGCCGGTCGTTTTCAGGTTGACCAGCTGTTGTCGCAGCCACTGCTCAATTTGTTCAACGCTCACCGAATACTGCTTAGCCAGATCTTGCAAGCGTGCGCGTTCCTTCATTAGCTCGACTTCGAACTCGACATAAGTCAAATGATTGTTCTGCTTGATGAGATTTTTCAAGCGTTGGGATTCAGCTACCTGCCAAGCGGCTAGTTGTTGAACATGATTCTCGGAATCTTTACGCAAACGTTTCAGCTCCTCAATCATCCACTTTTCAATTTGCTCGATATTGATGCGATACTGATCGGCGAGTTGCGTCAAGTGTGCGCGATCATTTAACAGCTTTTGCTCATAGTCTGCGGTGGATAGTCCGTTATCATACTGCTTGATCAATTGTTTGATATAGTCGCGTTCGACAATCTGCCAGTTTGCCAGATTCTCCACTTCAAATTTACCCTTTTCCCGCAACTCGTCGATAACCTTCTTCACGTATGCTTCAACTTCCACGACGCTGACGTGATATTGCGTTGCCAAGTTGTTGAGGAAGAACCGATCATGCTGCACCTTACGCTCGAACTCTTCGACAGTTACGTCCGATTGTTGTTGCAGCAAATCCATAATGCGTTGTTGTTCAGCCTTCTCCCATGCGGTCAGCTGTTCCATATTCAATTTGCCTTGACGACGCAAACGTTCCACCTCGGATTGTATCCATTTCTCGATCTCCTCAACGGAAGTGTGATATTTGAACGCCATCGTTTGCATGTGTTCACGATCCATTCGCAGCACAGATTCGAACTCTTCAACGCTCCATCGTTTGTTTTGTTTGATCAGTTCTTCAAGACGTGCACGTTCCGCTATTTGCCATGCGGTGAGATTATCAATTTGTAGCTGCCCTTCGTCACGCAAGCGCGCTAACTCCTTTTTCATCCAAGCCTCGATATCCTCCACCTGTACGCTGTAGTCGCGCGCCAATTTCTCGAGCAATTCACGATCCTGCCGCAAACGTTGCTCCAATTGCTCAGTCGAGTGATACTGTTGTTCTGTAATACGCTCCAGATAGCGACGCTCTACCTCTTGCCAATTGGTTAGTTTCTCGTTCGGTTTGAGTAATCCCATTGCCAGGAAACGCTGCTCTTCATTTTTCACCCATTGTTCGATCACCTCAATTTGTACATTATGTTGCATTGCCAATGCTTGCAAACGTGCACGATCTTCGAGCAGCCACTTGTGGAATTCTTCGACAGTGAAGTCACGTTCCTTCACCATGTTAGTTAAATTGCCACGCCATTCTGTCTGCCAATCCTTAAGCTTCTCTATTTCAATAAGTCCCTGTTGTTGTAGTGTTCTAATTTCCTGCTTTATCCACTCCTCGATTTCTTCCACACGCACTTGATGCTTCTGCGCCAAACTGTAGAGATGCGACTGATCGGTCTTGATCTTCGCTTGTAGCTCTTCAATTGACAAATTATTTTTGTTGACTAAATCCAACAAACGTTCACGTTCGATTTTCTGCCAATTGTTCAATTGCTCTTGCATTTGCAGCAATCCCAAAGTCTTGAGACGTTCACCTTCCTGCTTGATAAACGTTTCAATTTCAGACGTTTGCACATTATAAGTACGCGACAAATCGGCTAGACGTTGTCTGTCTGCCAGCAGGCGCTTTTCGAATTCCTCAATCGTTAACTTATTCTCTTGAACAATCTTTAGTATTTCGTTGCGTTCATTCTTTTGCCAGTCCTTAAGATCTTCCACTTTTATCAGGCCCTCACCTTGTAAGCGTAGTAGTTCTTTCTTCAGCCATTCTTCGATTTCTTCAACGTGCACCTGATACGTGTTAGCCAGGCTATACAAATGTGCTTGATCATTTTTGATCTTCTTCTCCAACTCTTCGACAGTGAGCTCATTTTGCTGCACAATCGAAAGCAGACGATCACGTTCCTTTTGTTGCCACTGCGCCAATTCTTTTTCGACTTCCTTGAGCAAACCCTGCGACTGGAAATTCTTGATTTCATTCCTTATCCACTCTTCTACCTCAGAAACTTGCACTTTGTACGTTTTGGCCAATGCTTCGAGACGTGCACGATCACTCATGATCTTAGTTTGAAACTCTTCAATGGTTAATTCATTTTTATTAGCAATTAACATCAAATGTTCACGCTCACGTCTTTGCCACTCTTTAATGTCCATTTCCAGTTTGGTGTGTCCTTCGTTATGCAAACGTTGGACCTCTGCGCGTTGCCATTTCTCTAGCTCTTCAATGCTTACATGATATTTGGCGGCCAGCGATTGTATATATGTGCGATCACGTTCCATTTGCTCTTCCAGTTCTTGTACTGATCCACGATGTTGCTTGACAATGTTCTCGAGACGATCGCGCTCTGAACTTTGCCATGCTGTGATGCGTGTCATTTCGTTGCGTTGCTCATCGATGATGCCACCCAAGCGTGCCAGCTCACTCTTCAGCCACTGCTCCATATCTTGTACGTTACCGCGATATTTCTGCTGTAGTTCCACCAATTTTTGCTGATCCAACTTCATGGAGTTATGTAATTGTGAAATGGTGGAGTTATGCTGCCGTATGAGCTCCTCTAAACGTTCCTGTTCATTGACATACAGTGAGCCAGAGTCCGGATGTTGAGCGATCATAGAATTATTTTGATCGTTAAAGTAAACATAAAGTCGATTAAGTTCCTCAATCTGCCAATTCTTCAGCTCTTCGAGTGAAATGCGATATTGTCTTGCGAGCGTCGCAAGCTTATCTTGGTTTTCACGCTGCCAACGTTCCAGCTCCTCACGGGTTATGCTATTCTGGTGTATCAGCCAATCCAAGCGACCGCATTCAGCTCGTTTCCAGCCCGTATATTTATTGTTTTGCGCTTGATATTGCCCCAAAAGTATGCGATAACGTTCCAGTTCCTTACGATGCCACGCCAGTATCTCTTCGATGCTCGTATTATAACGTTCAGCCATGCCAAGCAAACGTTCCTCCTGCTGACGCTGCCACTCTTCCAGTTTATGTGCAGAGATATCACCTTGTGTCAAGAACCAGTACAAACGTTCACGCTCCTCACGTTTCCACTCCTCACCACGTGGCACAGTCCATTCACCAAATGGACGCTCAGAATCATATACCAATTTACCATCGATCCACTTTCTATTTACCTCGGAGCCCCGCATGGTATTAGTGCCATCTGGGTTTGTGATGATAGTTTGATTATAGCGATGCAGTGTTACTGTGGAACCACCTGAACCGCTGGGCCGATAAACGTGACCACCAGTGTTAAACGTTTCAACATCCGATGAACCTCCGACCGGTAGCTGCATCACTTGCGGCTTATAAACATTCAAATTACTCGGCCATTGTGAGTCAACATTCATTACTGGACTGTAATCCATAACGCTTGGTTCCATATTTTGATTGACCCAGTCATAAATGGTTTTTTTGCGTGTAATTGTTGTTGTGGCGCCACCACCACCCGGCCGCATGTAAACCCCGACTGGGTAGACACTTGCACCACCACCACCACCACCACCGCCGCCGATCATTGAGCTGCTGGTGAAACCATTATTTGCAGCGGTACCATAAGCATTGTATGTTGGCACTCCACCACCACCACTTGTGATAATTGTGCGATTACGCTTGACCACGCTAACGAGAGGACTATCCAATGAGCCATCACCTGTAGTTCTCGACGCTTCAGTGAAATTCTTATGAACCACGAAAGTTTTACCATCGATCACCTTAACCTCGGCGGGGTAGGCATAATTCTTCACTTCATCATAATTGGATAAATCCACGGGTTGAAAATGCCCCAGCTCGACTTGCTGCTGCTGCTGACCAGCATCAAATTCAGCACCTGCACTGTTGACACACGATTCCAATGATTCCGCTGCCTTCCATTCAAAGAAATTTGGTGATGCAATGGTGGTATAGGCTAAGAGGCCCTTACGCATATCGGTGACTAGCTGCTCGCTTACACGACGACACATCGCATCCAATTCGGATGCAGTCTTGCCTGTGAGATTGATAATATTTGCTGGGGGAGGAAGGTTGAGAGTGAATGTAAAGCATTAATTTCTTTATTTCACTTTCGTGCACTAAGACACTTACCGCTCCATGGCGTATAATAAGTGTTGCTGTAGTCAGTTGTACTGCCCCGTGACATCACGTTGTACTCCTGACGTAAGCGATTCGCAAACTGACGCACTTCATCGTGATGCCCGTAGCCCCATGAACTAAGTCTACAACAACCTTGTGCAGACGACGACGAGGACGACGAGGACGACGAAGATGACGAGTATTGGGATTGAGCTTGGGATGACTGGCTGTAGCCAGACGAATAGCCAGCAGGCGCTTGTCCCTGATAGGCGCTATATCCTGCACTCCATTGTGCTAGAGACAAGAGCACCACAATGAGGCTAAAAGCCTTCATTTTGATGTTTTCACCTATTTATGGAGTATTTCAGCTTACAGACTATAAAGAAAAAAGCCAAATGAATTAACACAAGTTTCAAAATATTTACTCATTAATTTACATATTACTGTATATTTCTATTGGTTTACGAGATAAGCAATCGTTTACAAATAAACATTTCAAAATCTAGTTCAATTAAACATTTTTTATGCTTTAGGAAAAAAATAAATAAAATATTTAGTCTTTACATAAATGCCTAATACGTAGTAAATATTCCACTTTTCAACATTATTATCTCAATGCGCTTCTTTTGAAAGTTCAAAATGTCACACATAAAAACGTATTAAACACATTTATTTTTTATACTTTAACATGAAATAAATCTGAATTTTTAGTACTGAGTTTAAAGATTTAAATAATATTATTTTGTATTTTTATGTTGTTTTCGTCCGGTTGGAAACAAACATTTATGATAAAGCGAGATAAGAATATACCTACGAGTAATAGCAGATGGGAAGAAATCGGCCTTCCATAAATCGGGACTCCATAAATTGTAAAATGGTCGTTTATTTTTTAATGAAGCCCCTTCGTTTTGTCTGAAATAACTGTGAATCAGAACTCATAGAGGATAGATTTCAATTCAAGACTAAAGCATTCCCTAAACGACACAGGAGATTTTATCGGTAGGAGTTACTCGGGAACCTGACGGTTAGAAAATGAACTTATTTAAAGTATTTTGATTAGAATTCGATTTTTATAGCGAAAGCGTTTTAAAACTGAATATGAATTTAAACATTTTTGCGCATCATCGTGCGTCTAAATATCGCATATCACTTAAGTGCGTCAAGGCAACAATGTAAGCAGTAGGACACAATGTAGCTACACCATAAGTTTCGGAAAGTCACTTCACACTTCCACCACCTCACATAATCACGAAATTTTAACATTTCCACCGAAACTACTGTCTCGAAAATGACAAATTAAAATTCTACTTAAGAAAGAAATTCAAATACCAAATCACCTACAAGAAAAAGTGAAAAACATTTTCTTTGATGTATCACTGGTTTCGATTCTATCACAAGGTAAACAACTTGAAAAACTCATGCCAATATAATACAATATATATAGTATACATATTAAGCATTTTATGTGAACTTAGTTTTCATTTTACGCATTCCTGTTGCACTCGCACTTGAATCTTAGCATATTCAATTATTTAGTTTCCATAATTTGAGACTGTGACTATTTTGTATATGAAAAGAGCCATTAGAAATGAAAAGATGCAAATGCATGACACAGAAATCGTGACATCAACGTGTATGGTGTGAGTGTGTGTGTGTGTGTGCGGGCGCGTGTTAGTTCAACAGCAACAACAGCCATGAGTTGCCATAATGAAATGAAAAATAAGTTTATGTCAAATGATGTGTACCATCATGATTCACGCCTGTGCGGTGCGGTGCCGTGCGGCCTTATGGAAAATGCTCTCTGAATATTTAAAAAGAAAACATAATTTTTTGTTATTTTTGGATATTTGTAAGCATAAAAATTGACCCAATTTTTTCTTTTTTTTTACAAGTAGTTTGAAATGTTTTTATTTAGGGAAACAACTTGGAGGAGTTCTTGGAGTTCTTTCGTGTATGTTTTTTTTCGAAATTTTCTCACCCTCACAGAAAGTTGCAGAATTTATTTGACATTTGTTAGCATAAATTAAGTAATTAGTAGATTAATTTTTACGTTGTTTTTAGAATCGTTATTTTGCTGGATCATTTGTTAGATATTCGGTTCCTTGAATTTATGGTCGTGTGTTTAACTGAATTTGGTTTATTAAAGTCTAAACGCAACCAATCCATGACATTCGAGACAACCAGAATTGAGTATAAATTTTACTGTGTTCCAAGAAGTTAGAATACTTGTACTCATAAATTACTTTGTATTATTTGAAGAACAGGCTCTGAGGTTTTAACTCTTTCTGTAGTCCTGTAGCGAAAGTTTTAAGGAGATGTATTGTTAAAATATCTGCGCTTGAGACATATCTATGTGTCTTTATGCTGCAAGAGACTAAATCACACAAGGATACAAGGGGATACAAGGGGATCAACGATATTTCGTCTTCTTTTAGGCAGAAGCAACTACTTAGTATTTCTAGTCCATTTTATGGATTGCAGGTCTCTGACTGTACAAAATATCTGTAAAAAGTAAAGTGGATATAAAGTCATTCGATCAAATGAAAAATGCTTTTGTGGATAAAAAAATCCAAGAGATACCATATATCTCAGAAGAGAAAAAAAACTTTGATATTGCTTGACCTGATGGCTGAAAATGCTACGACACGTTTGCTACTTTATTTTTAATTGAAAATAAGATATTCTTGTTTTACTTATTTCAATTTTAAGTTATTAAAATGCTCCAGTCCCATTTTGCAGGTTTTAAGTTAATGTAAACTTTTTTGACATTCGGGACGGTAAGTTGCCGTATCATTGAATAATACAAACTTTAACTATAAAAATAGAGAGGCACACAAATTATAAGTCGATTGCTAACTAAAACAGAAAGTTGAATTTAATATTTTTGAAAATTAAATTACATAAAACCAAAAATTAAAATACCAAATATTTTTAGGGCGAAATTTTTTGGAAATATCCGGTTCCCTTGTAAATTTTTAATTTTGTTTTATTTGAACCATAAAGATTTAAGAATTCAAACCAACATTTTCAAATGATTAATTTTTATATGAGATATTTTCAAAAATAATTAAATTATTGCAAACATTAAACTCACTTTATTATTTTCGTTTGCTTTAATATTCCATCAAATAAATAAAATAAAAATAAAAATAAAAACAAAGACAAAGACAAAGTCAAAGTCAAAGTCAAAGACAAAGACAAAGTTAGTGCACACAAATATAATACAAAAAAATTAGATTGCAATTTTTCTGAATATCCTTTTTTCTCTTCACAAGGATCAAATTGAGATCACAGATCACTTAACACACGCACACACCGCGCACAAACGCTAAGCGTTTGGAAAAATATTAAAAGAAGAGAAGCTGCCGAGATGCTGTATGCAACGCGTTTCGTTGCAAATGCTCAACTGACTACACGAAAACGCCAAAGAATCGAAACTTAAATATGGATTTGTTTGTTAAATATGAAAAGTTCTATACGCTCAGACAGCGTATACATACACAAATACCTACAAACTTTCTACTGAGCGCATGCTTTAAAGATTCTATTGGAAGAAAAAACAGAAAGAGCAGAATATTACAAATGATGCTCGAGTGACTACAACGAATGAATGACGACATGACCATAACACGCTCTTCATTCTTAGAATTGTTTAATGAGATGTGGCTGTGAATAAAGCTAACATACATACATACATTCTACATATGTAGAATAGTTTATTATCGGTAGAGAGCCACGCGCTTATCATACCATACTCATTTCGACCAATTATGAATAATCGAAAATACTATATTGGCTGCTTCTTGTTTTGGCTTTTATTATAATTTATACTTACTTGCTACTTGGCAAGTAAGTTAGTTTGTTAGCTGGTATTCCCTCTCCAATATAGGTAGTAAGTGAGTAGCTGGCTGAATAGTTAACGGTGCTGCAAGGCTAAGTATGACGTTTGCGACTCGAGATTATGTTATGGTAACTTCCGTTCCAGCCACGATGGTGATTCATTCCTGTTGTTTACCATAGCTAGGTTTAATTCGATTTGATTTGACCTGTTTCAATTGATATCAATTTCAATTATTTGCCGCTGTGTTGTGGCTTCTAAATGTTAGTTGTTTTGAAACAAAAGTTAAAAGCGAATTGTTGAATACCCTAAACCTATGTAAGTACATAACACTGCCTTATTTTGCTAAAGCTCTCTGACACATAATTTTTTAAAATCGAGTTTTTATGGATTATTATCCAAGCCAAGCCATGAGCTAAAAACTTCGGTTTTTTCCTTAACTTTAAATTAAAATTTTTTGAAAACAACACTCGTGTGACATGGATAATTAGTGATATTTGGATTCCGGGAGATGTTAACTGATGAATGAATGAACTCCCTCACATGTAGGTGTTTGAGATTTGTAATTCTTTTATGTAAGTAGTAGAGGAAGTAAATACTTAATTGTGAATTAACTTTAATACTATGTAATATCTATCTCGCACTTAGCACATGTGAACATGGTCATTTTCAAAATAAAACTTAAATTCAAAATACTACATTTTCGTAATTTCATTAGCAGGCAGCAGGTGGCAGGTGGCAGGTGGCAGGTAGTAGAAAATATGTATATGAATATTTCAAAAATATATTTGTTAGTTTTTGTAATGGCATAGCAATAAAAAGTTGCCATCAAACATTTCAAAAAAAAAAACAAAGTAAAAAGGCCTTATCTAACATTTCAGAAAACATTACGAAAACATTAGTAACATTGTATGTACCAATCCTGGGCTTTTTGAAAAGTTTCATACAAATTTCGTTCCAGTATGGGATATCCAAAACTTAAAAACAAATTTGTTAGATCCTTTCTACATTTCAGTAACGATATACAATACTAGTACAGGGTGCGTCATGTGAATGTTGAATAACTAAAAAAAAGCACCGATTTCTATATATGAGGTAGTTTTATTTAATTTGGTCCTCTACAATTTATTTGGACTAGTTTTTGAATACAATATTAATTAAGTGGCCGCCGTCATTGCCTAAAGCAATGACGGCCCTTGCCCTTTTTGCTGCGTTTTCTATCACTTTTTCGACCATCTCGGGCGGCATAGCGATGATTTCAGCACGAATGTTTGCCTAAAACTCGTCAATTGTCTGAGGCCTGCTGGCGTATACTTTTCTTTTCTAATAACCCCACAAAAAGGAGTCAATGTTGCAATTCATTGGAACGTCTTGAGCGCTTATGGCTTGTCGATGATCTCAAACTGCCCCGTGCTCAACGGGGCAGTTCAACAAAACTCAACACCAAACGACGTGTTGTCAGACGGTGCCTGTTGGCCACGATATTTTCGACGCTATGCACGTTGAGTTAACACGACTGAACGACTATTTTCAATGTACAGCGTCACTATTTCGGCGCGTTGTTTCGATGTAATTAAAATTGTACCGAATTGACGCTTCAAAAACACGTTTACTGAAGTCAATCGGTTGATAAATATTAAAATTATGCATTGTTTACATACCGACATAAAAGATAGCGCACCCTGTACATACAAACATAATATGCAAGCTCATACTGCGGAAAACAATTATGAATGGTTGATTTTGTGAACTTTTTCAAAGCTTAGGGACGTCGGGGGTACCTCTATATAAATATGTATGATACATATTTGGAGATATCCTACACTCATATGAAAATTTCAATTGCAAATTTCATCAATAGACTGTCAATGAATGTTTTGTAGGAGTCATTAAAATAATGAATCAGCTTTCAATAAACTAAAATGCCCTAAAAATTATTTATACAAAATATAACAAGACATAAGTGCAGTCAGTTAACGTTATAAGTTCATACAGTGTACAAACTTTTTTAAAGATCAATAAGTATTTTCAGTACGGTTATTGAATACAAAATAATATGTTTTTTCCAAGAAATAATAGACGCATTTCATCTATAATACCCATGCTTAATTTACAATCGAATGTGTCAATAATAAAGGCCAGAGAAACATTAACTTTTGCCGGTCCTAAGAATCAAAGTCGGGATATTCTACGAAAATACTAACATTGAATTTGGGTGCAAAATTTCCTAATCATCACGATCTGCTACGCCCAACGTAACTAAAAATAGGAAATATAACTAGAAATATTGCAATAATTGCTGAAAAGCTAGCAACAGAAAGTACTTTGGTAATAGAACTCAGATTATGAATGTATCTGAATTGCCTTTCTATAACTATTCTATGATAGCTCTACACCTTAGTTCTTATATTCCCATTAAGTGGTAGCAAATCGCCACCCCACCACCCAGAACCGGCGTTAAACTGTAGGTCCGACCATGTGGTATCACAACGGGTCGTTCTGGCCTACGTGTGTCCTATTACAAGACAACATTTCTGACCTCGCTTAACCTTTGCTAGTATAGGTACCTCACTATTAAATTTATGCAATTGTTATGAAATTTCCGAATATAAATCAAACAAGTTCTACCAAATCCTATTTTGTGGTTAATTCATATACATTTTGTATGCACATTTAACAATAATGTGGTAATAAAGATAGAAGACAAAATTAAAATAACAATAATAATAAATAATAAAAACCGCTTCTACTTAGGAACTAGATTTGGTAGAATGTAAGTACATACTATATGTATTTAATATGTGACTAATTTGTTTTAGTTTTTTTGACATTATTTTCAATGCCACATGTCAAAGTATCAACTTGTAATACTTACACTTCTGCTGATCTAGACCAATGAAAACAAAAAATGTAAATAGCATAAAGAAGTTGGGCACACGCGACTTTGTTAAAAAAAATACTAACAAATAATAAACTATGATAGAAATTTTTATGTAGCTGTTAAAAATCTTTTTAGTGTTAAAAAATTTTAGAAAAATCGAAAAATATTATAATTAAATAACAAAAATAATTGAATGGCACTTGAATTGTCAAATAAAAATAATTAATGACTAATGGCAAAGTACGAATCAAAGGCCAAACCATAACTACATAAATCACACAGAAGACATGGGCATTGCAGCAAATACAAAATAGCATTGTCAGCATATTGCATTTGCGACACAATTGCACCTTGCTAATCTAAATCGATCCTTGCGCGGATTGTACATTTGGTGACCCGACGTTATCTCGACCACTCTGTACCTGATTTGACAATCAAATTCGGTCACTGTCACACTGTCACACTGTCACAGGTTCCGATTGATAAAGAATAGTTTACGAAGAACTACTTACTACAGCGTCAATATTTATTAATATTATTTAACAATCATTGCGTGTTTAAGTCACTAGTGCAACTAGTTTATGTGCCAGGTGTAGAATCATTAGTCCAAGTTTATGAGCTTGGACTATACTCAAAATCTAAATCAATCCTTACGCGGATTGCACAATATGTGATTTAGGATTCAACTACCGGTTATTTTATATTTTGATGAATGAATTTTTGTTTTTTCCACCGAATAACTTCTGTCACTTGTAATATTCAAAGTAATCAGCAGTCAACTATTGTATTTTATCCAAATTCATAAAGAAATATTATATACGAGTATATGTTTGTATGTATACAAGCAAACATACAAACTTACATGTATATATTTTACTTCAGCTTATCAAAAAAGTCTACAATATATTTCACAAAAATCGAAGAAAAAATTAAAGGAGGCCAAGATCATTTAGGGTCATCACAAAAAGAGATTGATACCGAAGAAATTGCTTTAATTACGAATTAAACTGAAAACACTTTTTGTTCATACTTGTTCGTATTTTGGAACAATGGTTTTTAAAAACATTTCGTGATAAGCGAGAGATCAAAAGAGATTTTCTAAGATCCCTTGTATTTTTTAATACAATACTAAAGACGTAAAAATTTGATTTGATATTTTATTTCGAATATGCAAAGAAATATAACTTCGGCTCAACCACAGCTAATGGATCAGGCCCAATTTTTAGGCAATTTGTTCGCTTCGATATGCTCTTTTCTTCACTATTTGTTGAAAATAGAATGAAACCAATTTAATTTGTTATAAAATATTAAAATTGAATATATTTTTTAAGAATACAGAAATCACACAGAAATCTAAAAATTAGTAACGTTTTTGTGCCATTAGTGTTCGGCAAATCGAAGTGGGTTCCAGGCCAATCTAACCCAGGCTAATCTCAACTTATTTCAACAGGCACCAGAATACGTGATTAAATTTGGTAACAATTGTATATGCACGATATGACGATATGACGATCTGGTAGTCCAAATAGGATAGTCAGATTTTGTGCTTATGAACAAAATATAAATTGTTCACTTGTTCTAAATTTATAAGTGAAAATTAAAGCTGCTCTATAAACTGTATAAAGTCGAAACTTCATCAAATATTGGTTAAAAATATATTTAATAATTAAATTTTCTAATTTTTGTATTGAATTCTTAATATCGAATTCTGGAATACATTCATAGTACTTTTCCATACTTAAATTGAAATTTCGAGAAATTATTTTTGTTTGTTTTTAAAGTCAGCTCCAAGTCCCAGATCCGCCACAATTCTCCTTCTCTTGGTCCTTAGAAATTGTATTTCAAGTAGTAGGTCTAATTCATGCTCAGTTCTATCGTACAAACTTTTGAAATTTTATAATTATTTTTCATAGTTAATGAAAACAAAAACAAAC
This sequence comes from Palloptera scutellata, assembly GCA_958295655.1. Classification (NCBI taxonomy): domain Eukaryota; kingdom Metazoa; phylum Arthropoda; class Insecta; order Diptera; family Pallopteridae; genus Palloptera; species Palloptera scutellata. The sequence continues at coordinate 67,533,739 of OY282452.1, forward strand.
ATTCGTTTGAATTCAATGAAGCAGCAGAAGTTCGGTTTTTTATCTTGTTTTCTAATAGTGGAATGACTAAAAAATTGAAAAATTAATCAAAAATACCAGAACTAGATCGATGTTCCATTTAAAAAAAAAGATGTTGTATTAAATAAATTTAATTAAAACGCTTTAATTAAATTATGCTAACTACTTCATAAAACTTATATTTTAATTAAAAAAATTATAAATAATAACAAAATAAAGGGATTGATATTAACTCATACATGCCTTATAAGTCTACATATTAGACTTACATATTATATATAAACAAGTCAATATTTTTATGAAATTTGAAAGTTTTCTTACGAGTTTATAAGTTTATACGGGTTGCGAGTTCATTTGCATTTATGAGTTCACATACATGAATCTCACTAATAAAAAAATTAACATTAAAAGAACGTAATGAATGCATTCTCGTTTGAAATAGAAAAAAAAGCAAAGTGAAATATGTAAGTATATGATTTAGGTAGTTCATATAAAAAAATTTGTTAATAAAGCTAAATTTAGCTGCATATCTAAGCGGATCTGACTTGAGTAAACGCAGACTGAATATGTAAAAGTAAATTAGTAAAACAAAAACAAATCAAAAAGGGGGGAAAAAACGTAAACATAAACGTCATAAATTACGAAGAGATACGGGAGAGAGCCGAATGGAGAGGGCTTAGTAAAAGTTGCGTACATATGAACTTGAATTTGAAATCTTGGCTACTGATTGAGTTTCGCCGATTGTGTTATTCTTGGCTGGCTCACATTTGTAATGAAATAAGAAAGAAATATACTATGTATATATTTTTGTTATTGTAAAAATAAATAGCACTGAATAAGAAATACTATTTTGAGAGCTGTACTTATGTTGATACAAGTTCTCTTTCTCTCTTTTTTATATTTAATTATTGTTGTTGGTTTCCAAACACATATGTACATATAATACGGGAGAATATTTGTTAACAATTATGTATGCTGGAAAACGTTCATTGACTGAGTGCGATAAGGTTTACCAGATTCTACGAGGAATGCGTACTGTCTCAGCAAGAACCACTGGGAGAAATATCTATTAAAAATTAAGTACCAGAGGCCAAGCCGGTTGATCCGTGAACGTGCAGTTCAACTAGTCACGTATGTAACTCACGTATGAATTTCGGATTGAATTTTACGTTCAAAGAGTGGACGGACGATTCAACTCCAGAACCATTTAAAGAATATAGTATGTACTCGTATAATAAAATTCAGGACTATGTGCCTAAATACGTACATATATTGTAAACGTAATATTGGCAATTTATTGCATATTATTTAGTAATTTAAAATTTTATAATATCTGTTATAAAATTCAACATTTCTTGGAATTGATACAGAGTTTATGTTTTAGGCCGCAAAGATCTCTGATTGATGTTAAGTTTATTGTTGTTTTGCAAAATTTAGAAACGGGTTTAACATTTATTTACTTTGGCTGTGTGGATAAACTTTCAATTTCAATAATGACTGCAAATGTCTTAATGAGATCATAGTTTGCATGCAAATGAATTAGGTAGGTCTGTCATTTGCAAGAGCAGCATTTAAAAAATTAACAATAATAAAGTACCATAAACAAAACAGAATAAAACATACATCTACTCTTGAAAATTGAAGCCAATAGCCACCTAAACATGCACAAATATCGACTAAGCTTCTTTTTTATGAGGATATTGTATTGTATCTATATTCAACTGCTTAAGCTCTTTGGACACGTTTTATAACGTACTGCTCTTAATGGATACCATTCAATTCAAAAGTTGTTTGACTTCATTCAAGTGACACCAATTAACTTCAAATCCCAATTGACTCCAAATTACTTCGAGAGACTCCAAGTATATTCTAGTGACTACAAAGCTGGCATAAGGTCATAAGAAGGCATACGATTTGCATTCCAGTGACTTTAAAACCAGAAGAAGCATTCTCCTGACTTCAAAAGAAACATTACTAACGAATAGAACAGGAGAGTGGAGTAGATTTTTGTAATGTAGCATTCCCGATCGCTGATCACGAAATTAGTTTTGAATTTGTTGGCTCGACTACACTTCCCCAAATATTTAGATGAATTTTAAAAAATGTTGTGAAAATCTAAACAAAAAAGACAAAATAAATGGAATTTTTAGAAGCTTTTCCGCTTGGTATGCAAAGCATTTGCAAGCAACATTTAATCGCGTACAAGTCTAGTTTATAGGTTAAAAGTTAAGAAGTTCACATTCGCAGATTGTACTGTAACTCTTACACAATTCTCTTCTTGATTATTTCATATTCGTCGTTTTTGGCATTTTGTATTCAGATTACCCGAAAAATAGCACCACCTTTTGACGGGAGAAGATCTTTCTAACTTTAACTTCAAAATTTAAATTTCATCACAATTCATTTAATGTTCGATAAAGTATGAAACTATTTATTTTTCTTTAACCTCAAAAAACGAAGTTTCAAGATTGTCCCTTGATTGTGGCCATGATCCCCTCGGAAATGTACCTAGTTACGCCAATTAATATTTTCATTTGGAAAGTTCAAATCACTTTAAAACACACAATTTTAAAATCGCAGCAGAATTTTAGAAAAATAAATATAGAAATAAAAGTAGAGTAAAATTTGCAGTAAATTACGAGAAATCGCGAAGCAAATTTGTGAAGGACTCACCTTTTTTAATATTTTCAAGCAGTGAATAAAATGAAATTAACGTCTGGGTCGGCTGATTTCATATTCTAATTTCTAAACTCCCAGTTTAATTTGCTCTTAAAAATTCCGAATATTCGAATATTATTCACCAAAATATTGATGTTGGAAATAGGCTCACTGTGTGTAAAAGTAGTTGGTAACGCTTGCGCTCAGTACACCATTGTTGTACATAAAAGGTAGTAACGTGAGTTTGCACACGTGTGACTAAAATTTGTGTTGTTTACATGCTCGCAGCTGTTTGGTCATGTAAGTGTGATGACAAATGCCAACAAATGCCAATGTCTAATACAAACAACACGTCAGATATTCGAGGCCAGACAGACAGACGGATTCAAAGTTTTTAATTGTTTTGTGCGTGGTATTAAAAATTCATAATATGTAAATATAATTATTAAATAATCAGTAATAATTCCTGTGTTGTGGAACTAACGAAAATGCAAGTCAACAGCAAAAGAAAATACAATGGTGTAGGAAAATAAAAATAAAAAGTTCTTGAAAAAATACACATAACTCAAACGCACACATAAATAATATACATAATTGCAAAACAAAATACTACAAAATCATGGAAACAAACTCTGCAGCCCACATACCCTACGAATCACGTAGTAGTAGTCGGAAAAGTTCAGGTGGATTCGCCTCTTTGGCCGAGCATCCGCATCATCATCATCATCATCACCAGAACCATCTACAACAAGAAGCACACATGGTACGCCCCTTTTTACAAATATCCTGTAGCAGCTTAGGCATCTTCATAGCAGGCACCTTCGTAGCATTCGCTTTTTATGAACTCGCACGATTGGGACCACTGGGCGCACTGTTGCGTCAGCAATCAAAGCAACTGCAACATTTGCCGGAGGAGCACTATCTACAGACACGTGATGATTTTGCTATACACAAGTATTCGTTTGGTAGAGGCGGCGGCGGCGTCGCAGAACACGAGCAAGCTTTTCAGGAGTTTTATGCCGCCGACGCGCTCAGAACTGCCAGCGTATCAAAAACCACCACGGATGATACGAATCTAAAAGAGGCCTTAGGTTCTCTTAAACTTGCGGAGGAAATGCGCATTGGTGGCAAAGAAGAAAAGGCTCAGCGTCTGTTCGAGCACGCTTTTGCATTGGCTCCCAAACACCCTGAAGTGCTGCTGCGCTATGGCGAGTATCTAGAGCACAGTCAGCGTGACATTGTGCTGGCGGATCAATTTTATTTTCAGGTGAGATCAAATGGATGGGTTAATTTTAAGCATAGAATTTTCTATGAATTTTACTTCTCGTTCGCACAGGCTTTGAATATAAACCCCAGCAATAGTGAAGCGGTAGCAAATCGTCAACGCACCGCTGCCATAGTACAAACGATCGACGAGCGGCGGCTACAACTGTTAGATATGAAACGCGATGCTCTCTCGGGCATACATGAATCGAATTCTGCATTGAGACGCGCTAAAAAAGAAGCTTATTTTCAGCATATCTATCATTCGGTGGGCATTGAGGGCAATACTATGACCCTCGCACAGACACGCTCTGTGCTAGAGACACGCATGGCAATCGATGGCAAGTCTATAGATGAGCATAATGAGATATTGGGTTTGGATTTGGCCATGAAGTATATCAATGCTAGTTTAGTAAATAAGTGAGTAACAATATTATTTTTTTGATTAACTCAATTTACTTCTTTTCTTTCCCTCTTTCTCTGCTTTCAGAATGGAAATAACACTTAAGGATATTATGGAAATACATCGTCGCGTTTTAGGACATGTTGACCCTATTGAAGGTGGTGAATTTCGGCGCACTCAAGTATATGTGGGTGGGCATGTGCCACCCGGTCCAGGCGACTTGGCTATATTAATGCAACGTTTTGCAAATTGGCTGAATGCAGAACATGCCATATCATTGCATCCTGTGAAGTAAGTGCGAGAAAGTAGCAAGGTAAAATAGCTCATGTGACTCAGCAAATGATGGTCGCCGCGGCGCAGTTGGTAGTGCGTTGGCCTGCTACGCAGAGTGTCCGGGATTCAAATCTCGGCACAGGCACAGCAAAAGTAGAAATAAAAATTTTTGTACAAGGCGCCAAGAGGAGGTGGCAGGAAATGTCAAACCTACAAGAGTAAAATTGCCTATGAAACTTCTTTTAACTTCTCCGCTCGCATTCAGCATGAAACTGTAGGTCCCTTCATGAATGAAAGCGCGAAGCTCGGCTTAGGCCCGCCATGGACTTTTGTGCCATTAAAAGAAAGAAAAGAACTCAGGAAATACTCAAACAAAAATAAATTTATTCACACGAGATTCTAAATTACCGAAATTAGTAAAAATCTTTTTAATTTTAATTTGCAGACACGCTGCTCTTGCTCACTATAAACTGGTGCATATACATCCCTTTATCGATGGCAATGGACGCACATCACGCCTGCTAATGAATACGCTATTAATGCGTGCTGGCTATCCACCTGTAATTATACCAAAGCAACAAAGGTTTGTGTCAGCATTTGAGTTACTTCAGCTTCTTTAAAAATGCTCTCATTTGTAATAAAACTTTCTCCCCTTTTCACAGACATAAATACTATCAGTTCCTACAATTAGCCAACGAAGGCGACATACGCCCTTTTATACGTTTCATTGCTGATTGTACTGAGAAAACGCTGGACTTATACTTATGGGCCACCAGCGACTTACCACAACAAATACCAATGCTTGTGCAAACCGAACATGAACTAGTAAATGTTGATAAGCTTGTAACGCCTACAACAGACGGAGAAGGAATGGCTGCAGATTTCTTTGAATCTGGTTCGGGTGAAATTCCCTAACATTTATTTATATGTTTGTTGAATATTTTTAGTTTTAGTTTACTTGTGAATTATTGTGGATTGCTAGCAAAAATTTAATTTATTCATACACTCACATATTTGTTTATTCATATATGCAATATTTTTAAGGACAACTCTAAACTAAACGATATTAAATGTTAATCATACTTTATATTTGTACTGAGACTGTGATCTTCAAAAATTAAAAAAATAATAATTAAAATAAGCATATCTTGATGAAATACCAAAAAAAAATATCATATTTAATAAATAATTGCACAAATCATGGTATTATTTCTTAATAAGATCTAACTTTAACTACTTGTAAAATATTGTATGAATGTACTATGTATTTTAAATATCAAGAATAGTTCTATCCAGTTAAGTGGTTGGTTCATTCTATTGAGAGTATCTCGCTAACGCTCATTGAAAAGCAATGACTGACTGTGATTGGTTCAATTCAATTCTGCGGGCAGCGTTATTAATATCAACGAACTCAAACAATTATCAAATTAAATTGCAACCTAAAGACCGTCGGACGTGGGCAAAAACTCATCACTTTTACTCATAATGAGATTGAAACGAAGAATTGCCGCACATGCTTGATTCATTAAATTTTATAAGACGTGACTGACAAAAATAGAAGCGCACAATTGTTAACAAAACTAATTTCTACAACGAATTAAATCTCATGCCATTAACATTTCAATCTACATGTTTCTTATAGTACACTATTCGTACACTATTTAATAAAAACCAACAACAAAAGCGCATTCATATGTACAATATACGAAATGTCTATGTTTTATTATTTTATACGAAAAAATTCAATGCACTCACAAGACACCTTAATTTATTCACTAGTTATGTTTATAAAGCAGCACAATTGTCATTTATTTCAACATTAAAAAATAGTTTATTTTGTTGTAAAATTTATATAAGCACTTTTAATTTATGTTTTGACTCTTATAATTTCGCCTGCGATTGTAAATAATCTTTATAGGTTACCTCACGCCACCATTCGGGACGTTCAAAAACGCCCGGTGTCGAAATAATTGCACGTTGTAAATGTTGATATATCTATTATTAATAAATAAAATAGTTTAATATTTATTCTATATTAGCGAAAATTTATACGCAAACTTACATTGCCATCACTAATGCCGAGCGGTGAATTCAAAATGAAATCCGTTGGCGCTATAGCATCAATCAACGATATCGCTTCATCTTTCAGTAAAGGCAGTAAGGCTAAAATGCCTTGTTGATATAATTCAGTATGATTGCTTTGACGGAAATAGCCACCTTGATAGTAGATACCAATATGTTTTGTTATTATATTAGCGCCAAATAGTGAAAGCACTTTGATGAGCACATTTTTCTCATTGGATTGTTGTTGATCGTTGACAAATTTATAGAATACATAGAAAATGGTGCGCTATAAAGTATGTATGCAAAGTACGAAAAATTATCAATCTGTGAACACAAGACTTAAAAGCTTTTCATTTGCGATCAAGATCAAATTTAATTGGCAAGATAAAAACATTTATAGTATGTACTTATTTCTTAAAAGTTAATTTTGTATCACTCAACCTAGCACTCAGTCTGTTAGACCATTGAACTTATCCCAGATAGAGGAAAAGAAGGAGAGCAGAGAAGTAAATAGAAAATTTTTATTTATTTGTCTTTTTAAAAAAACTTGGAAGATCAGGTAGGGGAATAAGTGAGCAGAACTCACCCATAAGACATCGCTACCCAGCAGGTTTGTCCTTCTCTCGAAGGCGGGTCAATAAGAGAGGAAATGCTCTGCAGTATCCCTTTCCTCCTCAAGGCAGGACACACATGCCGGATCGGCAATGACACCCATGTTTATCATGCATTTTTCGCGTTTTTCGCTTAAAAAGAGAATATTTAAGGTCGGACAAGACTAAATTTGCTTTCTTAAATGCATAACGAAAACAATTGCTTAAACTAAATAAGTTTTGATGAAAATATATCTGAATTTTATTTATTTATTTTGCTGTTTTGTAAAATAAATTTTAATACTCTCAATTTAAATTAACACAATTTAATATATTTGACCTTTCACTAATACAAGTCCGATACACTGCTATGTTAAAGGCTGCTTAAGACTTGAGACTTCTGTACCAGGTAGCTGCGAACACAGCACATTCTACTATAAAAGATTTCCTACCGAATGCTGATTGATATCATTGTTTTTAAATTTCAATGACAAATAATTGATCTTTATGCTATAAATAAACTCAATGATCACAATTTATCTATTGTTAGACACCTGAGAAGCAATCAAACCATTAGACGTAATGATAAAGCACTTAAGGAATAGGCGCAACGTTAATTAAGTTAAACTTTGTTGGGTTTCTAAAAATAGCAATACTAAAGAGAACAGAGCCCCCGACTTTTTGAGAAGAATAAAGTTCAAATTCTAATTAGAGTACCTTCATTAAACCTAACCGAACCTTTTACATACATATATTACAGATCTCCAAAGTTGTGTTCGTTATTAAACTTTCAAATATTTTCAATTTTAAGTTACATTACCTGTGCATAAACAATCGACAGCTGCTGCGCATTGAAAACTTGTATATTATTACGGGTACTGAAAGCATCCATACCCTGCTGCTTTAAGCTTTCGAAACGCTTAACTGTAGCATCTAATTGCCAAGCACATAACCAATTGAGTGCTTTCAAAAGATCTACAAACAAAAGAATCACAGAAATCTCAATAAATTTCTCAATTATTTCTATATATTGCAAAAACATCCAAAAAACGCGTCGAGGCGCAAGCTTCTACTGTTCTGCTTATGGATAAGTGCACTGTGTTTAACTTACTTTTTGGTTCCATCACCTCTTTATCTGTACGCTCTTCTGCTTTCGAGCGCAATATCTGATCCATATTACTGAGGAAAGCTACCGAACCCATCGGTGATACTTCCGAAAAATTAGTGTCACTGCGTCGCAAACCAATCAACCAATTCGACGCTTGTTGTATGAGCGTATTATTCTCTCCTTCGTACGTGCATGTAGCATCGTTATCATTGCGTAGATCACCTAGTCCTGCAACTTTCAAATACCCATGACCACCGCATGCCTCGCGACATTCTTGTATACCATCACGTGCAGCCCATGTGGATACTGGTTTGGCTGCAGAAGAAACTGCATGCATTTCCATGCCCAAATTAGAGACATCCTCACCCATAAAGGCGCGCATCGTCATGTTGATATTCTCGTTGCCGATCCATATTGAGAAAATGCGCAAAGCATAGGCTGTGACTAGGTGAGGCATCAAGCGATATTGCTGATGGTTAGGAAAAATGAAACTATTTTTAGTTGAAGTGCTTAGTTTCAAGTGCGTCGTTTTTACCTGTGATTGGTATTCAATGACAGGCCATTCATCGGAAGATTCATCGGGTCCGAATTGCTTGCGACATGCCGAATATCTGGTAGCTATAGTAATTGCTTTACATAAAGCTACATAAGCTAATAAGCAAATATTAACGCGTCCTGCGGATAACGCGCCCAGTGAGGCGCCCAAACGTTTGCGATTATCTTTGATAGGACTGCTGTAATTACCTGAAAAGCGGTGTTTTTTTTCGGTAAACAAGGTTTATATACTTTACATACATACATATAATTATTTATGGGCGAAACTTACCACTCTCATCGATATCACCAGTTTTGGAAAGTAGGTTTTCTTTGGGAATGCGATATTGATGGAACATAACAAATCTTTGGAGTGAATAATACACAATTAAATTCAAAAGTGCAAAAGCTTACAACAAAACAACGACAAAACATAGCTTTTAAGCTTGCGACAAGAAGCTTAAAGCTCAACAAACAAACTTAACTTTCTCTCTTTCTCATTACTTAAAGTTTTCTTACCCATTATCAACGCCATTAAGTCCAACTTTTTCGCCCATATCACCCACCGTAACACCCGGAAATGGTAATAATGTACGCTCATCACGTATAGCCACCAAAAAAGCATTCAGCCCATGATATGTATCATCAGGAACATAAAGTTGCGCATATACAATAGCATGCGTACATGTTTTACCCAAATTTCCAACCCAACACTTGGCTGCTTCAAAATCGGGCGTATGTATAATGAATTCTTGCGTCTTTGCATCGTACGTAGCACGTGTACGCATGCCACGCGCATTTGTGCCGTGCGAAAATTCCGTCAGAGCAAATGCACCAACAATTTCATTGTTAGCAATTTTACCAGCATATTTTGCTAAACGTTCAGTGCCCAGCGAAAGTATCGTACTTGGGAACATGCCATTCGATAGCATATATTTCACGGGGAAACCAAATTCATAGCTAAAGGTGCCCTCTGCCATGGCCAGCGAGAGACGTGGCGCAGATATGTACTGTGAAGAAGAGCAAGAGCCGAAACGTAGGTACCATATATTATAGGTCAAACTTAATAATGCTGAATACAAATGCGAAAGCATATTTTCTGTATCACAGACATTTGAGATCAAAAATTAAAAACGGAAAAGTATCCCAAAAAACTGTTTTTTATAAAGTACACATGCACACCTCATTGAATCCATAAAAGTGTTTTTCCCATAGTAACTGACAACGTTTATTGGCCAATTGGCGTGTGCGTTCCAAGTTTGGAGTTTCAGGTTCGTGCTGGAAATCAGCATGTTCCTCCATATAACTCCAGATACGATGCTGTAAAGAAAATATTATAATTATTATTATTATATGTATACTTTTGTACTTTACTTTGGATGCATGTAACAAGAACAACAGATAATTTTGAGGTTTACCAATAAAATCAAAATTAAAGAAAATTGAGGAGCAATAACAAGCGAATTTATATTGATAATAAATTTATTTAATTAATATCACAGGCATTAGAGTAAAGAAAACTGCGTAAAAGCATGTCAGCCTGGATCCTGAGTCTGACAAACCCGAAAGTTCGCAAGTCGGTGTTAGTTATTAGCATTAATCAGTACTTAAACAAATTGTACTAGGTAGGAGTGACCCAAAACATGAGCCCTTTGACCTATCAGGAAGGAGTTCCAACATTGACTTTTGAGAAATATTTGATTTTCGCACAATTTTCGTACAAGCATGTTGTCTTTAAAAATCTAATATGGGCTACGAGATATGACAAGGTCCAAATCAAAACGTAATAAAAGCACAACCCTTCAGTGTCGTTTATTATTATTTTTCTATTTGTAGAAAATAAATGCCATTAAAAAGAGTTTTTTACTCGCCTGAACAAAATTTGGTCAATTTACAAAACGTTGCTCCATTACAATTTCGAAACACTGAAATAATAATTAAATACTTAAAAAAGGAATAAAAATGTATTTGATCAACAATTCTACATGATTTTTTTCTCAAGAGTACACAGACATAAAATATAATCTACGAATAATACGAATAATACTAAGAAACGGACTTAAGATTATTCCATACTTGCCGGCAAGATAAAATACAATACATTATTTGAATGTTTTGAACTTTGAACACCGACATACTTAGTTTAAGTTTAATGCGACTGACGATAGAATTATTTTCTAGGTATGCACGTTTAAGATGCAAGTTTACCAAGTTCTCTAAACTTCTGTACTCAATTATTTATAAATAAAACTATAATTAGGATAGCACTGCTCTAAACACTTAAATCCTACTCACCTTTAAGCGTATATGATCCTCACCTTCCAGCAGAATATTCATTCGTTTATAACAAAATGATGATTTCTTGCGATATTCCGATAGTGGGCCACTTTTAAAGACTGGAAAAATTTTCTTATCCTCGAGTATGTTCTCGTGTGGTGCCGTCGATTCATGGTCAGCGTCGTCACTGCTAGTTTTCAAATTGGAAAGTAAATTATTTAAAGCGGACATCTTTTTAAATTGAGTATCGTGCTGCGCAAAGGTCAACGACTGCCTTATTTGTGCGATTTGACTTTTCGTAATTTTCGATAGATACATCGTTGCAATAAAAGTGTGTTCGTTCGAGCAACGTCGAACGAGAAAAACTAAACTGAACTGAGAATTCAATTGGATGCAGCAGTTTACAACGGTGCTAACTTACTACGCAAATTAAAACCCATTTAATTACAAATTAATACATATCGCTGCCTTAACTTGCCAGAGCCCTAACACGCATTTCTCAAATTTGTCATGTGAAGCAAGAGACAATTTAAAAACTGCAAATTTTAAATATTATTTAAAAAAAATTTTAATTTGAAGTTCAAAAACAGGGTCGTAGGTTTTTTGAGTACGGCTCCAACATTTTTGCAGAGATGCAGATGGATACGCTTAGTCATAACGCATCAGAAACTCAATTGGAACAAATATTATGTTAGGGCTTTAGCAAAGGAAGGCAGCTTAGATACGGAAGTGAGTGCAAAAGTGCAATATGCATTAAATTGCACACTCGTGCAATTGCATATGGATACGCGTACGTACTTACTTTTGAATGCCATTTGTAAGTAGAACCATGTTGTGTTTGTTGTTGTTGTCAGTTTTCTTTAATTTCCGTTGCTGTTTAGTTTCTGTTCAAGGTTCTGCTTCTTCCTTCACTTTTTGCTATAACAAATTGAAAATTTTAAAATGCATACCGTTTGATCTTATGGTAACTACAAAACAAATTTTTTATTAACAAACTTCGGACAAACACAATTACCGCAGTGCAGCAAGGCTCAACAACTACTAACTATTGGCAATAAACATAAGCATACCATAAGCAAGTACTACAGTTTAATCTTTATTTATACCTTTACTTTATAGCTTATCGCCAACAGCTATCAAAATTTTCAATAAATGTTAAAGTAGTTTTTCTTGCTCTAGAAAGAAAGCTTTTATTTTTATTTTGTGTTTTTAGTCTTTGGACTACGAGCGGAAAATAGAAATAATACACAACTGTGAAGCAGATGGCGTTTGTCCATATGGAAAGAGAGAGTGAGAGAGAGAGAACGTCAATTCATTGAAATTTGATTCCAATTAAACAATAATTTTATGCTCTGTGTGTACTTTGATAATTAAATTTTTAGTAAGAAATGAAATTGCCTCTTATTGCATATTGTGCTCGCGCTTCCACTCGTTTGCCACTGCCATAATTGTCAATATGACATTTGGCTTACAGCTTTGTTTATTGTTCTGGTTTTTGAAACAGCTGATACATTATCAGCTGTGAGTGTTTCACCTTTCATCCAGAGCGTCTTTGTTTATTAAAAAGGAGCTACAAGCATAAGTTAATAAATTGTAATTGATTATGTATCTATCGAAAGCTGCATCTCAGTGTATCGATTTGGAATATATCTTGCGACAGAAAAAAAGGAAGTACATTGTCGTTGATCTATGTCCCATGCAGAATTAGAAAATCTTATGACTGCAGCCCGCATTCAGAAGTGTCATATCAATAACGCTATACAGCTAAAAATAGTAAATCTGTGAAACACTACCGACGAAGTACAAATATTATAACCCTTATTCCAGAATTCGTTGTACCAACTAGTAATTTGTGGGTGCATTGATAAATTTAAATTTGAATTCCGGAATCCAATCGGAATCTTTTATAGTGATGTCTCATTTAAACCAAATCGTTTTTCCTTTTTAAGCTGTGTTTAAACGACCTGGGTGATGCTCTCAACTTACTTTTTTGTCTAAAATAATCCAATCAATACCCAGCAGGCTACTACTGTCTGCAGTTAGTCTTCTCTAACCATCAGATACGATTGACAAATCTGCAATTCTGTTTTTGAATACTATACATTTTATCGGCGTTGCAACACATATTGCTGGTATTTCGTCTAAGGTTAGTTATCGGTTAAGGAAACAATAGTATCAATTACTCCTTGGCGTTGTAGAAACAAGCCGGAACCGCATACGTCTATAAGTTTGCTCTGATGCTTCCATAGTTTTAGGTTTTGTTCAGTATAAGAAATATATACTCTTCGTGATCAGGCATACACTCAACAAATAAATTTAATAAATCATACAGCAGAGTTCTACTTTCCGCAACTTTTCACAACTATAAAATTAATCAAAGTTTGAACGTTTTATTTTAAATAGATTTTCTTTTATTTAGACTTATACACTTAAATAACATGAAACATTTCTTTATAATTTAATTATTCATACTCTCTTATAGCATTATTTAATTTTATTAATTAATTTATGAAAGTAAATATGTATTTATAGTTTTTAAATAAAAGATTTTGCTTTTTAATTACAAATAATTATACGCAGAGCTTCAACTCCACTACTAGCCACATGCTTGTTAATAAATATATGAATAAACAAACATATAATTTAAATGCTTTAATGTTATATGTAATTTTAAAATCATTTTAAAATTTCTTAACCCTCATGGCATAATACTTATACATATTTTAATATAAATGAAGGTAACACGTAGACGTAGATTTCATAAATAGATCATTTTTCTTGATACGTTTCTTCTAAAAATGGATGTTTGTCTAATAGCAAATAATAAAGTTCAAATTGTAATAATACTTTTGCGTTTTTCTTTTCCATCATCATTCACATCATTCACATCATACCCAATTTATGTTTGTATATTTAAAAAAGCATAAAATTATGCATGCAAAAATCTAATAAGCTAAATATGTATATACCTTATTTTTATTATTATTGTTTAATATTATTTCATACAAATAAATACATACTCGTACGTACTTCTTTAATCTAATTAATTAATTGACACTGAACAGTGTTTGCATACTGAAAAGATAAAAGTAGGTATACGTATAGTATAATTTGAGTTTTACAACCATTTTTATAAATCTGTATATTATTATTGAGCTACTTGAAGCGAATGTTTGGCTATTTTTTAGCAGTGCTAATCAAAAATGGAAAAATTTTCATTGTATTTCATGGTATTTCATGTTGTGAAAAATAGCAGTAAAGATTTCTCCAAATATCGCATTTAATTTATGTGTATACCTACGCATAGACCTATTTGAAGGTACACATTTTTACTACCTATGAACTATGTAGATAAAATTAAAAAAAATATATAAACTTACGGTATACAGATATGTGCTGGAATCTTTTACTGACTGTTTAGGACATATATTTTCAATTCCCAATCACAGTGATTTGGGACTTTTACAACAAAGAGATCAATAAGATGGGAATGGAAAGCAATAAACTCAAATATCTTAAAAGCTGCTTTCTTTATTGCTTGAATCTTTTCTGTCCAATTATATCGATGATTGAACAGATTTGATAGAATAAAACATAGAAAATGAAGAAAATTTATAGCCTGATATTGGGTATGAATAAACGAAATATCCAATTATTAGAAGTAAAATATTGCATTCACCCAACAATTCGATAAGTTCAAAGGAGAATTGGTGCATTCTTTAAGTACCTATGTATGTACACATGTATATGGGAAAGGTTCGAATATGAAACCTTTAAACTAATCGCAAATTAGAAAAATAACAAAAAGCCATTTCCATTTCATGAAAAATATTTCATAATTTTAAACATTTTATAAAATTTCGTCCATTTGTTAGCATCTCCGATTTCAACGCAAGTCTGTTATTATTATCATAATTTCTAATAATTTATGAAAATTTTCGTTAAATTTAAGATTTTATAATACTACTTGATTAATTCAAAAAAAATGATTTATTTTATTATTTATCTCAATAAATTAATTTTAATTCCTTGTTTATGAATTTTCGTTTGATTACAAGAAAATTGTTTGAAAATTTTCAATTTATACTTTAGCTTTAATCATTAGAAATAAATTTTAGAGCAGTGATGGGTTTAAGCTCGCGAAAGCTTGCACATTCCGCGAGCACGAGTTTTCATCATTTTTTACAAGAGCGATATCGATTTTCGTTGGTATAGGCACCTAATAATTTTAAAAGAAACCAGCATCACTATTCTGATCAAATTGTAAACCAGTGATGAGCAAAAAGTGGGGGAAATCTTTAAAGTTCCAAAAGCTGAAAATCTAATGTAACCGCGCATTACTGTTTTTGCTTTACTTCATAATAGCTGGAAATAAAGTAGATATTTTGACAAATACTTGGAGGAATATTAAAACTAATGGTGCTTTTCTATAATGCTCATTTATTTCGACTAGCTACGGAAATAAATCTTAAAAATAATTCGATAAAGTTTTTAAATCTATCGATCTATTCGATACAATTCAAGATTGCAGAATAGATTTTTTTTGCAGGGACCAGAGTTAATTCTCCCAATAACAATTGATAAAGATGTATTTAGCTAAAAAAAAAAGTATTGTACTACAAAGATTTGCAGTCAATTTCGAAAAATATAGGAAATACTCGATTTCATAGTCATAGCGCTTCCATCTTCCTAGCAGCACAAAAAACTCAGAATAATTGAAATTTCATTGGATATCATGAATTGTGGCCTACATTTTAAGCATATACTTTAATTAGTTAGTTCTTTAGTTTTTAGTTACAAGTTTTTTCCTGCAATGTCCCCATATGCAAGCCAACCTCATCATCATCGATAATTGTGAATTCTTCTACTTCCAATCCTTCTTCATCAGCTTCATCATCTTCACCTTGTGCCTTTTTCTTTCCTTTTCGCCTTTTCACACCATTATTCATTGCATATCATCGACTTTGACACGAACTAGCTACCGACGATGATGAGAAACCTGATTGTAAACTGGTCATAGAACCTTTATAATTAACAGAACTCAAAATTTCATAAAAGAAATTAAGTTGTGCTGGTCCATCAGCACCCATTGAAGGACTAAACCATTGCATAATATAACTATCAGTATAATGCATGACATGAGAGCCCTGAAATCATGAAAATATAATTTATTATACATATTTTGGTAAATGGTAACTCATGCTTGCCTGCACGCTTTCCTTATGACGGCATATTAATGTTGGTTCTTCTTTAAAAAAATGTTCGCCTTCAATGAAGTCGCTAAGATCAAAAAAGGAAACAGCGGAATCTGCGAAATATATATAGAGATGTTGTCAATCAGGTGTGAAGCATTACCATTAAACTAAATTGTTACATTTCACTTTCCCTACTCATAACCTCAATTTCCGTACACATAACCTCACTTTCATTACATTTAATCTCAATTTCCAATTGTACAACCTCACTTTCCTTACATTTAACATTACCTTATAGTTTCACCTTAACCATTTCTTCACCCACCATGTTTATTTGGCAATTCCTTTGTCACGCGAAAGAGCGTAAAGTGTAAATCACTGCGCATTACATCGAAATCCCAAGTCAAAACACTTTTCGGATCCTCATTACGTATTACAACTTCATGCATGTAACCAGTGCGCAGTTCAACAGTTTTATATAAATTTTGATGTTCATGTCCACCTCCTAATCCTCCTCCTCCGGCAGGCACTAACGCCGCGGCTGCTTCTTGTGCATGCGATTGCTGTTGTTCGTCATCTTCTTCAAGTGAATTCATTTTATAGAGTGTTTTTGGAACGAGCCCGCCTTCATGTATGAGAGTCTGAATTGATTTTTTTTTAATATAAACAAGAAAAAAATAACATTTTATATCTTGATAATGGAATTTTAGAAATATAATATACATTTAAACACTGAACAAATTTTTACTATTATAGTACAGAAACAAAATTTGCGTAGAAGAACAAGCAACTTTGCCTTTGAGCCATACAGATATACTCGTACATATGGCTACCTCTATTCTTGAACCACGTTCGACCTTGTGAACTTATTTCTATCTGCATTCTTAGGGGATTTTTTACAATGTAAACTAAAAAGCTTAATTTCCTCGAAAATTGAGATACGTGGTTGAAGAATAAGGTAACGATACGATCATGTATATGAAAGACGAGATCATTGAGTGAAAGATTTTATGTACATAAAAATGATGTCTACAAAAGCAGTGATGCCATGTACATCGATTGAACCTTAAACATGTACATTTTTTTCCAAAACCTCGCAGGCGACCATCACTGATATAATATGAAATTCAAGAGAGTTGGTGTTTGATTATGGAGGGAGCACTTTTCGCAGCTGCTTAATGGCGATGACGACAGTAATCCCGCCACTGCTGAATCCACTCCGGAAACTCCAATCACTGACGGCGTTGAAGTACCGCCGCCTGACTATGAGGAGGCCTTAACAGCCATTGCTCGGCTGAAAAACAATAAGGCTGCAGGTGCAGATGGCCTGCCTGCTGAGTTGTTTAAGACCGGAGGCGAAGAGCTCAAAAAACACATGCATGAGCTTCTATGCAGAATATGGTCAGATGAAAGCATGCCAAGTGATTGGAATCTCAGCGTACTCTGCCCAATCCATAAGAAAGGTGATTCCACGATCTGCGCCAACTACCGTGGGATAAGCCTTCTTAATATTGCATATAAGGTTCTATCAAGCGTACTGTGCGAAAGACTGAAGCCCATCGTCAACAAACTGATTGGACCTTATCAGTGCCAACAGGTGTTACTACGGGTTCAGTAGGCAATTGAGAAGTAGAGCCCTCTCTCGACCGACGAAAATAACGCTCTATGAGTCCCTCATCCTTCCCGTCCTAATGTATGGCGCAGAGACGTGGACATTGACCATCAATGATGAGAGGCTGTTAGAAGCGTTCGAGAGGAAGATACTCCGTAAGATCTCCGGTCCAGTATGCGTGGACGACGTGTATCGAATAAGATGGAATGATGAGCTGTATGAGCTGTACGCCGACACTGACATAGCTCCGGCTAAAAGGTGTTTTATTCGAACCACGGTGGAGGAACACGCAGGAACAACCTGACTGCACTTGGCCTTATCAACTGGCGCCAGCGCGCGCATAGCAGAAGTGACTGGCGAAGCTTTGTGGAGGCGGCCAAGACCGATCATCGGTTGTAGTGCCAGCTAAGTAAGTAAGTAAGTAAGATGGCGCAATATTACAGTTGCATTCATTGTTTTTATAGATTAAGTCTTTCTCATTCGTGTACTCGTATTTTTCAGGACATTACAGATTCCCGTATTTTATTTTCTTATGAACCTAGGAACCATATTTCTTATTTCTAACAGTTTCTGATTGTCTCCGACTACTCCTGTCTGCCTCTACCCACTTTTGACTGCACTTTACTATTGCTGTACGGTCGTCATGCTTCTCATACAATAATAAAACTTTACTTTTTTGTGTTCCATATATTTTAATGATTTGATTTATGATTTTGAAGTCATATTCAATGCAAGATGATAACATTTAAATAGAAAATTAAATTTAAATTTATTGAAAATTTAATTCGTGATATTCCTCATTTTGAGAAAACATTAGAACGCTGCTAGCTTATCTTTTTCTAATATTTAATGTCTGCAGGCATGTTGTCTCAACTAATTTTGATGCTACTTTTTGATAACTCGATAGACGTTAACTGCGAACATTTAGGTGATTCACAAGGTGCCGTATCATATTGTATGAAAAATGAGAGAATTTACGACAATTGCAAGGATTCGACACCTTGTGAATACCTCAATTAATAAAACTAATGCAAAGAATGAATGAATTTATGAGAGAGCAAATTATGCTTTGAAAGTATTCACAAAACTTCGAAAACAATTTACGAAACTTGCAATGTAATTATGAATTATGTAATTATGTATGTACGCTGTATGTATACGCTTCAAAGGAGTTAATATTTTCCAACTTAAGCATAGAGAGTATATTTTACACGCAATGCTTTGAGCACTGAATAAATATCAACTCAATTGAAATGAACTATTTGTGAAGTACTTTTATTTATGTGACTGACACAAAGTGACTGAGAAAGATAATGCTTTTAATATCAGCGCTTACACAATCGCATTTAGCTAAATAACAATACGTGAAATGTTTTAGATTAATCTGTTCCACATACGATATATACGCCAGAGTAGGCTTAGGAGGATTTAGTAAGAAATTTTAAAGAAAATGTTAAAATTTTAGATGTTTATGTACACTAGTTACTAAAAATATAACATCAAGTATTATTTACAAAAGTTCTAGTTGATTTAGTAAAGAATTTGCACAATTATGACGTACCTTACATGGACCTCCTAGAAAATTGGGTATAATTTCAGAATCGATATATTGTTCTAATCCGTCTTGCATGTGCAAACAATCTGGACCACCGTAGAATAGAAATTTAGAGCGTGTATTCTCATCTGAAGGGTGGCAAGTAATAGAAATAAATAGAAACATTTCAGATCGAATATGCGTTAGTCATTGCTTACGTATAAATGCGCTAACGATAGTCCAAGCGATGGGAAACACTCTGGGTGCACGCACTACCAAAACTCGACCCATTGTCTCAGGATAATTACGTTCAACAGTTTCAATGATATTTAGCAGAGCCTTTACGCCCGGACGCCAAAGGTGACGCATTGAAAGACCATCCAAGTCGACAATTAGACACCAGCTGAGCACAGGCTTCCCGAGATTCTCAGCAGATTCTTTGATTTTCTGCATGCCCTCTTCACAGATGTGGAGCGACTAATGTAAAAAAAAAAAAAGGTAAATTAATTCGAATGTTAGGGTGCACAAATTGCTTGCTTTACTCACCAATTTCAACAGTCCCTCTGCACCGATAGATTTCAGCAATCCCTTTACATCCATATGCCCTAAGCGGAGTATGTATATGGGACGTCCATCTTTATCGTAATGATGCCACGCGCCTGGGAAGTGATTTACCACCACCGATGGCACCTTATACTCTTTCACCAAACTATCTATATTATGTTCTTTGCGCCATTTCAAAGAGTCTTTGAGCATGGCGAACGCTTGATTCACGTGCCAATCGCGTGCTGTCAAAAAACGCAGTATGGTCTGATAACTTGGCATTTTATCCAAGTCGTCGACACCATCCAGCATTTTTCGCAGCTCGAGCAGTTTGGATTCTTGCATTGGTGATAATTGCCCCAAATTTTTGGCAATAAAATCACCATCGAGCAGTATGTGATGTTGTTCGTGTGCAGATGATTTGCGTCGTTCAGCGCCAGCACAACCATTTTTCTCCTTCTCTTCATCGGGCAGTTCATCTTCAGCCACAGTTGCAGTTGCCACTGTATCCACAGTTGGCACCCAGCGTTCCACTTCTGTGACACCATCTGCTTTTAATTCTTCTATAAAAAACTCTATAATTTCTTTGCCTTTTAAGGTGGTCTGCGTATATTGTTTCATGCCCATTTTCTCCATTGAATGCTCAAAGCCAAAGAAATTCTTTATATCCAATGTTGCTATCTGATCGAAACATGTCCAATCAGGATTGTCCGGATGCGCATAATAACGACATCGTTCAAAAATTTCGATGCGCGACGAGAAACTCTCATTCACAGCCTCAATGTTGAGCGTACGGTTGGCCTTATCGAGGTAATTGTGTTGTAGAAAATATACAAAATCAACGCCGATCAATTTCTTAAATATGTATGGTGCATCCACGGCTAGCTTACAGCGTCGACTTGTGTTATGTTTGGCGCCATTCTCGAGTATTTCGTCTTTCACAATTTCGCAGTCGAGCACGATGGGCATCTGTGGGCATTTGGGGAAACGGCGTTCATAGGCCTGGAAGCGAGAAAGAAAGTAAAATAATTAGTCATATATATTATATTTTGATAACTAAGGCAGGTGCTGGAAGATTAATCTACGAAGATAATATTGACCGATTTAGGACAAAACTCTGGGAAGTGATGCAGAATGGGCCTAGGAATAGTGGAGTATGTTCGCCATGCCTTATTTTTATAAAAAAAAATAAAACTTTATCTATTAATAAGTTTTTCAGTTGCACAATTTCTCAACGTACTGTGTACTGTGTCTATTCCTCAACATGATCATCTAAGCTGATCTAAAAATAATTAATTTCGGCTCATCTGATCGATTGATTGATCTTGATGCTTCAACATACTTCACAATGTACCTAGGCTTAGTTCAGGGTTTCTCCCTAGCTAGATCGCATAATTTCTCAAAAACAAAAATTAAATAGGTCTCTCTGCTGAAAATCTTAAACGAATAGAACTTATTTATGAACCTTTAATGTAATTGCACAATATAAATAGAAAGGAAAATAAGTTTCAAGCTGCTTTAAATTGGCATTTACATAAATATGTTTGTATGTTTGTCAACCAAAACCACACAATTATTTACAAACACTTCTCCATTCTGCCGATGCCTCCCGCTCACTAAATAGAACGTAAAACTAAAACTAGTTGCCCTTTCATTCTGCATACACTTCAACTTACTTTATATGCAAAAATTTTTCTTGTTGTTTTTCTTTTTTTGAGGCAAGATGGCTATTTTTAGGTGTAAATACGAACAGCAAAAATTTCTGCATATATGTACTTACTATATATATAAGATTTTGTAATAGAAATCTAGAATAAATCACATTTTTTGTTGATATTATTGTTGTTGTTGCTAATGTTGCGGCATATATTTAAATAGTGAAAAGCGAAAAAAGATGAAAAGTATTTAAATTATTATTATTTAAATCTTACAACGTGAATTCTTAAAACTTAATTATAAAATTTCTTAACTAATCAATATCAGGCACTAATCAATATTTTAAAAGACCCTTCTCAGCTCCGGCCGCGACGCTGCTACTGTGGATGGTGATCGCTACAGTACCATGTCAAACGAGTTTCTGCTGCCAAAAATTTATGATTAGATTTAGAGAAAATGCAGTCACACCAGCAGGAGCAACAACAGCGTGCCTACTTTTGCGCCACTTCGTTCTACATATTGTTACCTTAATGTAGAGAAGCCCTAATTAAAATTTTTATCACAATCGGTTTTTCGGCTGACTCTAATGATTTTGACTACGGTCCCGAATTTAATTTTGAGATAGTTAATTAGGCCCTTTCAACATTAAGGTAACGATATGCACATTTTAAAAAAAATCTTAACTTAGCTTTTATTGCATAAAAGAAACAATTTAAATACAACAAAATTTCTTGGTACAGAGTATTCATATCGAAAAGTATACCTCAACAAATCTAAACTAGAACTGTATCTTAAGAATGTGTATTTTTCGTCATGTTAGTTTTCATGCTTTCTCGTTTGTTTTAAAAAAGTTATAAATAAACATTTTATATGAAGTCTATTTTATATGAATTGTTGATTAAGTTCAAATTTCTCAAAAAGCTGAGGCTATATGCCTGCACGCGAAGAGATATAAATAAGTAAGTGAGAAGTATGGTAACTAACGAATTAACTAAATGCTAACACATTGACTGAATTCCATGGTATATAAAGGCATAGTTTTATATGTTCTTAGGTCTTCATTCTTTTTGCCCACGCCATCAACAGAACTAGTATTGATTTTCTTTCAATTATTTGTGTTCTTGCGAAACACTAAAAGTAATTTCAAAATAAAATCTTTGGCTTTCAATAGGATTTTTTGTTTGTTTCTTTTTGGCAGACTTCTTGTCATCGTATATCAAAAGATTACTAACTGGCTTTCAATGTCAAATTCAAGGTAATATGGCTTCTACAGTGCAGTATGTATGTAAATATATAAATATATATAGAATTCGTTTCAATCCTTCCGCAGATGCTTTAATTAGTTTGGTGCCGCTTGCTTTAGGCTTTCGGTCCAACAGCAAACAAAGAAACCAAAAATAAAAAATAGTAAACAATAGCCATGAAACTGAGTGGAAAATCATGGTTAATGTCGTGTATGTGAAAAGCAGACACACACAAACACGTGTACAATATGCACACATGTACAAGCATACTCGTATATAAATAACGGTTATTTGCAATTTATATTTTTATGCGACTGCAACAAAGGAACACAGTAGTAGCAATGGCGGCATGTCATGGCATGTATAGTATTTATGTATGCCTTCAATTATAAACAGGAAATGAATAAATATACTTACACATTCATATATGAATGTGTGTGTGTGTGTGTGTGTGTTAACTTGTTGTACTCTCATGTACTATTCGCAACCCTGTAATTGCACAATCATTCTCCGGACACTGGCACACAACAAATGAATAGGACTAAATGATGATAGCGTGATTATTTGAAGTAGGCGTATAAATGTGCGAGTGAGGAAAAGCAAATCAAAACGCAGAGAAAAATGGAAAAGTAGTGTACCATACATTAAAGAAATGCTTGGCATGTCCTAGTGCGGCATTAAAATTGTATCCTTTTGGTAGGCATTTCTTATTTTTTGCAATGCCTGTCACTTGTTTAGTCTATATTTGAAAGTAAATATAAATATGTATGTATATATGAAAGTGAAACGTTGATGATGATGGGTGGTGCTTGGTAACTACTGATATTTGTAATAAATTACAGCACCACACATGGAGTTCAGCAGCACTGACATTTTAAAGTGTATTTACAGAAGTACACTGAAGAAGACTGCCTGCCTGTTGCCAACAATGCTTACATCAATAGAGGGTAAAATTATAAGCAATACGTTTTATCGTTAAATATTGGTAAATTATTATTAAACATAAATATATAAATAAATATTTGCACTGGTATTTTTATGACATTTTTATGCTTCAGTGTACATGCTGACGTTCATAAAAAAAACACAGCAATAATTGAAGAAACATTCAAGTGTTTACATATTGTTGAATTTGAGAGCACTTCCTTGCAATAAAAAACAATTTCATAGTTATACACAAACATTTTAATATGAAAACTAGCAAATTATTTATTTGGCATTCAATTAAGGCTTTAAAGACTAAGGCTTAATAACGATAAACAAGAGAGAGCGAGAAGATTTTGGAATAGAATTTCCCCAGTGATCAGGTAGTCAACTTCTGAGTTCGCTGCTGGTGGGGAGAATGAGGAAGAAAATTTTGATTGCCGATATCACACGGAAAATTATTAAAATAATTTGAACTACGAAATTTTCAGCTACACTTTTATAAAAAGATCGAAAACTCATAGACTGAGAAAAAATTAGTTGAAGCCTAACGAGGGGTTAATGTGTGTACACATACACGGGGGAGCTGCAGCTTTATGCGATGGATTTTGATTGTGCGTCCAACGTGGGGTTTAGCACACCCATATGATGAAAAAATGTATTATTGGTAGAGGTCAAAATTTTCTTAATAAGACAAGAACACATTTAGAAGGTTCTCACACTAACTAAACTAATGATTGTGGTAACTAAAAATGCTTAACCATGTCATGTGCATGAATATGTAAATAGGTATAGTAAGTATGCAATATAAACCAAATGTTGAGGTACACAAATGAATTTTCTAGATATTTGTATTCGTATGTTAATATTTTCTTTATAACTACATAGCGTGTTTTTGTGGTAGGTAAGTAAGGAGCTAGTTAGAGCCACTGTGAGTTTTCCCACATAACCGCAAGCAGCTGCTGCTTGCTGCACCGGTGTAAGCATGTGTTAAGCCCGATTATGATTGTGTGCTGTTTTGTTTCTTCAAATTAAATAATTTACAATAGAGAATCCTGGCATGTTTGTTTTTGTTGTCCTTTCCATGAAAAATTCAACCTTGACCCTTTTGAACGTGGGGTGCATATAAAACAAAAGTAGAAAAAAAAGCGAAGCACTGAAACAAAAGTAAAAGTTGAGGTAGTTAAGCCCGCCGTGTTCTTGTTGCGCTACTAGGTACAACTACATTTACATGCATAGTCTTAAGCAATAGTCTGTGATAAATAAGTTAGAGAAGTAAGAATGTATTTAGATACCTTTGGAAATTTAATTGAAAATTGAATTGGAGCATTTCAAAGAAATCGATAAAAAAGTTTAATAAAAATTTAAATGTAGACTATTTACTCCTCGTATTGTTGATTTCCCGTGCGGCAGATTAATATCGACAAGTAAATTAGTGTGTCCACACGCTCATAAGTGTTTAAAAGTATGAAAAAGGTTTGGTTGGTTCTTGGTTACGATTCCCTCAATCCAATTAAATTCTAATGTACTTTACATTAAAAGTTCCTAGTAGACAGATCGCACATTTTATCGTTATGCGTGCGTTTGCATAAATTTCTTTGATTTCGGTTTTGCGTTTAATGGCGTGGTAAATAGAATTGCGTGCCGTTTAAACGTCCCTTTTCCATAGCATAAACTCGTCGTGCGATTATTCGGATATTTGAACGATAAAGACAAATAATGTACGTTTCTCCATTAAATTGCGTTTGTACGTTGGTTTTATTTATGTGAGCGTTACTTTTATTGCAACTAGCTACTCGTATATAATAATGGGAGAAAAACAGATCGACACCCATCATCTATTTGTCGATTATAAAGCCGCCTTCGACAGCACGATTAGGGATCACTTGTACGCCGCAATGTCTGATTTTGGTATCCCTGCAAAGCTCATTCGTCTTTGCAAAATGACACTGACCAACACCACCAGCGCAGTGAAAATTGGGACAGACCTCTCCGCACCATTTGATACCAAAAGAGGTTTCAGACAAGGTGACTCCCTATCGTGCGACTTCTTTAACCTAATGCTGGAGAAAATAATTCGAGCTGCGAACATCGACATCTCTGGCACTATCTTCTACAAGAGTGTCATGCTGCTAGCATACGCTGATGATATTGACATCATTGGCAAAAACGCTCGAGCAGTCAGTGCAGCATTCTCCAACCTGGAAAGGGAGTCTCGTCGTGTGGGTCTAGTGGTGAACGAGGACAAAACGAAATACCTTGTGTCAACAAACAGAGAGTCACGGCGTCTTGGACAAAATGTCACTGTTGACAACTACACTTTTGAAGTCGTCAAGGATTTCGTTTATCTAGGATCCAGCATAAACACCAATAATAATGTCAGCCTTGAGATCAAGCGGAGACTAACTCTTGCCAACAGGTGTTACTACGGGCTCAGTAGGCAATTGAGAAGTAGAGCCCTCTCTCGACCGACGAAAATAACGCTCTATAAGTCCCTCATCCTTCCCGTCCTAATGTATGGCGCAGAGACGTGGACATTGACCATCAATGATGAGAGACTGTTAGGAGCGTTCGAGAGGAAGATACTCCGTAAGATCTACGGTCCAGTATGCGTGGATGACGTGTTTCGAATAAGATGGAACAATGAGCTGTATGAGCTGTACGCCGACACTGACATAGTCAAGCGTATAAAACTCCAGCGGCTTCGCTGGCTGGGTCATGTTGAGCGAATGGAAGAAAGCGCTCCGGCTAGAAGGGTGTTTTATTCGAACCACGGTGGAGGATCACGCAGAAGGGGACGTCCTAATCTCCGTTGGAAAGACCAGGTGCAGGGCAACCTGACTGCACTTGGCCTTATCAACTGGCGCCAGCGCGCGCATAGCAGAAGTGACTGGCGAAGCTTTGTGGAGGCGGCCAAGACCGATCATCGGTTGTAGCGCCAGCTAAGTAAGTAAGTAGATTTTTTAAGAGTTTGGATTTTGAAAATTAAAAAAAAACACAGAAATCTTACAAAAGTGAATGAAATTTTTATTTGGATCGATAAATCAATTAAATTACTTATTAAAGATAATTTAACTTAAATGTTGCCCGCGGCTACGCTTCAAGTGGGCCATTCTGAAGGTCCAATTTTGGCACATTTTTCACACATTTTGGCCGGAATCTCACAAAGCAATAATCGTGTTTGGCTGGTACCCATAGACAAGAGGCTTAACAAAAAATAGTCTAATGGAGTCAAATCACACGATCTTGGTGGCCAATTGACTACACCAAAACGTGAGATTAACCGCTCACCAAATTCACTTCGCGTATCAATTTCGCGTGCAGTGTGACATGTGGCATCGTCCTGTTGGAACCACATATCAGCCGAGTCTAATTCTTGCATTTTCGGCCAAAAAAAAGTGTTATAATCGAACGGTACCTTTCTCCATTGACCATAACGTTGCGACCTTCCAATGATACCGCCTGCTCATAAACCGCACCAAAAAGTGCATTTTGGTCTTCACACCAAATACGTCAGTTTTGCTTATTCACGTATCCATTGAGCCAAAAATGAGCCTCGTCGCTAAATGGACGTTGCTTGCGAAACACTTTCTTCACAGCGCATGAATTTTGATAATAAACATTGTTCAGGAGTAAGTCTATTCATTATGAAATGGCAAACCAAACTGAGCATAAATCAAGTGACAACTGTTAAAAAGACCAACTCCTTCTAAAAAAAAACACCCTTTATTTACATACATATACTAGATATATTAGATATGGTAATTGATAAACATTTTTGACAAATAAGCGTGGATCCAAGAATCTTAGCTTCCTCTACCATTTTTCCTTCATGGAACAATGGAAATAATAAATAAAATTGTTTTCTCCAACTATAATTTGATCTGCAATATTACTCTACAAACCATGGTGGATGTCAAGGGAGCTTTAGCTACCGTAGCCTTTCCCTTGAAACAACAGTAAAAATGCTTCATAAAATATTGTTCTTTTAGTTTATTATTCGCATACGAGTATGTATATCAAAAGAACCAATCGGCGATGCGAAAAACTTATAGCTCACGAATTCTGATGGGGAAGAACAAATTGACTGCAACACAACGATGCAGCGTCGAGGCAGCAGCAAGCTTCCACCTACTTCTATTTTAGCATGTGCAGAGTGAAAGGTAAGCAAATTATACAGATTTCGACCAAAATATTGTCTTCTTATTAAATTTGGGTCACTGATTACAAATATAGGGTTAAAATAGCGAAAATTTCAAATTTATTTTAAATTTAGCTATAAAATTTTGCTTCGAAACTGTCAAGTTAATAGTGGACACTTTATGCACTTCTACGTCTTATTTTTGATTTAAGTAATATAGTTTTAGTTTTATGAAAAATGAGAGAATTTGGAAGAAACTATACTCTGAACTTTCTCTCTTCTATTAGCTTCCGCTAAACGAATGGGTAAAGCTTGTTATGTATTTGCTTATGTGCTGAATATCTTAAATCTTATTATTTTTTGATTGAGTGTAGGTGCTACTAACTAACAAATTTATGCAATCACAAAAAAAATAAAATAAAATCTTGGTCCCTAATCTTAAAAAATAATAAAAATCTGTACTATAATGTATCAAACATGCTTTACAATAAAAACTCCTGCAATAAAAAATAAAATTTAAATAGTTAAATTCGTCAAGGCTTTTTTCATTAACACCATTAGGCTGTGGAATTCACTGCCGAAATATTTGCGTCGTATTGTTAAGAGAAGCAGTTTTAAGCAATCAGTTTTTAATATTGCTCCGGTCGTTAAAAAACAGAAAATTTAAAAAACCAAATACTTATAATAAATATTTCATACCAAATTATAGCTTATTATAAATGAAAATCAAGAAAACCTTGTCTAGTTAGTAAATAGTGAATTTTGCAGTAAGAACAGAAACTATTGCACACTATGGCCTTATAACTGCCTGCCTGCCTGCCTGCAAGAAACAACTCTTATGAGCTAGATTCAATCTTTTTTGCATACACACACACACACACACACACACACACACACACACAGAGAGACATAAATTACCAGCCACTTGACATTTTTAATGGCATATTTGCATAAATGCATATTTTGCATGTCCACTTCCATATTGGGACAGGCATATCGGTCGTTTGTAAGACTGTCATAAATCCAAAATAGAAATTCGAATTAAGTGTTCAGAAATAAGTGTTATCTGGTAACAGAAGAATTCTGCACATGAGAAAAGTATTTGTCCTTAGCAGTGTAAATGCGTCAGAAGTTGAAATTTTTGAGTTATGTCAGTGTTGCGGCAAGCGAAGCTATATTTACAGTGTACACACACATGTAGCATGTATCTATGGTATCTATGTACATAAATATGTAGTATCTCTAACAAAGAAAATTGCTTTTTAATTGCATATTTAATGCGTGTCAAGTGTGTAGCTACATCATACGAGAATGTATGATTGTGTCCTAGAGGAAGGAAGTCTGTCTCTGTGGGAGGATGCATGAAATATAAAAAGCTTGTTAACACTTTTTTAATTTGTAACATATCACACGCAATAGAGTTTAATCAAATGACCGGAAACATGCTCACAGATGACGATAAACTCACACATAAGTAATTCATTTAGTAACTATTATTCTGGAAGTCAGATTTTTATGGCACTACATTTAGTATGTGTTACATTTTTAAATTGAATTGACCTATTTCTATATATAATCCATAGATGTGGTCGCTGTGGTGTACTTGGTAGTGCGTTGGCCGGCTACGCAGAATGCCCAAGGTTCAAATCTCGGCACCTGCAAAATTAAAAAGTACAAAAAACCATTTTTCTACACGGCACCACCTCTTGATAGGCAATGGCAAACCTACAAGAGTAAAAATTGCTATGAAAAGCTTTTCACTTCGCCGTTCGGATTCGGCATTAAACTGCAGGTCCCTTCCATTCATGTACATATATATAACACAAAACATGAGTGGATGCAAGAAGCTCAGCCTAGACCCTCCATGGGCTGTTGTGCCATTAAAAGAAAAAGAAGAATTAATGTGAATAATTCCAGAATGAAATAATACGATGCATATTTTGTTTGTATTGGTATTATGTGAGTATTGATTTAATAAATGCAAAGCTACTTATAAACTTATCTCAGAGAACCTTCCATATATTATATGTATAGGTATTTGTATAAAGCGAATTTATATGGTATAAAGGATATCAGCAGTACAATAAAATTCACCTGGCCAACAACAACAGAGCTTTGTTATTATAGCGGCATAGTTACCATATAATATTTGGAGGGATTCATACAAGATCATAAATGCCTTATAAGTTTTTAAGGGTATATAAACTTTTCAATACTTTTATGAACTTTTAATGTTTTTTGAGGACTTTATAGGTTTACTTATACGGTTTACGAGTTATGAGATTATGGAAACCAAAGCTTTTTCCACCAGATTAATTAAATGTGGAACTCTCTATACATACATATTTAGATATTAAGTAATAGGTTAAGTGTCCTAAGACCAGTACCAATAACCACTCTCTTCTTCTTTGATGGAATGCCTCGCAGTGAAGAACGATGCGCTTCAGCGTTTCATTCCCTTTTTGACGAAACCGACAATTGCTGTCCTGGGTTTTGTTTTGCTTACTCCAGCTCTCTTTGAGTTAATGTCTCCCATTGGTAGCTTTAACTGTCTGATCCATACAAAGCTGCTTATGTGCATATTTAAATCCAACAACAAATCTATCTTATTCTATTTCCCTGAAATATGTTGGATGATTGACACTCGAACAAATCAGTTTTTATCAATAAATTCCTAAAGCATACCATATACATAATCTATGATGTGACGAACGAAGTAAAATGAATAAATTTTAGATTGATTAGTTATACTTTCAGCAAACCTTCCAATGTATTCTGTAGACAAGCTCTAGAAATGGTAAGTGCACTCGCGAGGGAAATCCAAATCACTAAAAAATTTCTTAAGGAAATTAAAGGACTGTACATCCCATGCCCGACAAGGCTACAAGGGACAACGAGGGTTTTTTATTTTAGATGAATGTACAATGCTCGATGGCATTGTGTCCCAAGTGATGTGTGCTGGACTAGCGAGCCTAGGATCAAAAAACCGAAAATAGAATATGTATAAAAATTGTTCTGCACGCCTTTTTCCGCACCTTGCATGAAAATCACAAACATCCACTAGTAAAAATTACCTAAGGAAAGCTTTTCGTTTCACCGTTCGTATTCGACATATAATTGTAGTTAACTTCCATTCGTGTAAAAATATTAATAGCACAATATGAATGCAAATACAGAAAGCTTGGCCAAAGACCCTCAAGAGGTGGTTGTGCCACAAAAGTAGTCGTAAAAGACACGGTTGCCTTATGCCTTAGATATTTTGAAATATATATTTATTCCTCATTGAAGTATGTATTCTGGGACTGTGAATATTTTTGTAATACTTAGTTGGTATTATATAATTATTCCATTTTATCGCTTTAAGCTTGCTTCAAATATCAAGCTACAATGAAAATTATTGTACACAGCTTAAATGAATTCCCATGAATGGAAATTCATTCCTTTCTTTTAGAAAATGTATTCTGCTCATTGATTTGACCTTGAATATGCTTAATCAATCTTAATCGCAAGTGACAATAATCACGTGCATAGACAAAAAGTTTATAGTTTACTCATACATTATTCTTTGTCCTATTTATCAAAGGTACCAAGCAAGAAAGTGTCTATTAATGCATGCATGTGAGGAACTCATGCCAATTTAAAAAATCTCAATTTAATGTTTACTCCAACGTATAACGTCTACAATGTGCAAACTGAAATCTAGAATAATATTGTATATTTTGCCACTCGAGTATAAATATAAACAATGAGCAAATGCAGTACAAGTTAAATTAAATCCACACAATTGATTACGTTATTATTTAATAAAAAGAGTCTAGCTAAATTTGTATAATAGCTGTGAGTGTCCTCACCCTAAAAAAATGGAAATATCACTGATACATACTCGTATCGGTGACGAGGTCTCATCTCTCTTTTCAATTTCATGAGATTTTTTAGTTTAAGCTATAATTCTTAAACTAAAAGGACTTGATATTCGGAGATTGAAAAAGCAAAAGTTCGGATTGTTTAGTTAAAAGGCCACAGATATGTAAAGCTGAATATTTCTATACAAAATATGAAAATTTTTAAAATCTGACGGTATTATTTTTTCTGTTTCGAATTTCATTTGCAATGCTACAACTCGCATCTTTTAATAATCGACCTACCCTACCCTTCATATGTATAAGTATGTAGATGTGTTAATGGTGGTATATCTTCCATACTCGTTGAGGCAGTATATGTACACATATTCCAAATGGCAATGCCCAATATCTATCATGATAAATAAAAGGGAAGGCATTTATCCCCAAGATTAGATTTTAGTAAATCCAGTATAGTTGACCTTTAGTGGAAAAGCCCGCAGTGGCAGGAAAGTGGAGGGTGTTTTACTCTCTAAATTTGATACTACTGCATCCAGTAGGTATTGTTAATTTAGCCACTTTAACGCTATATTTGGCTGCTTTTACTAATTTGTAATCAAAATTCGCCTACCTTCCTCCTAAGTTGACTTAAGATATAAATACAATAGAAAATAGATAAACTGCTCTGTAACGTAAATATATTGCCAAATCAATAATAAGATTAGCAATAATTTGGGAATATGCTAGACACACCTAAAATTTAACTTGCTTTAAAGTTAAACTTTTATGACCTTAACGCTGAGAAAACTAATTTAGAGCCAGACTTTGACATAGCAAAACGATTTAACTGGTAATTGAAGGTCACATTTCAGCATTTCACTGCAGAATCGGCAAGTGGTTTTTTAAATCAACAGACTCCCCAAATAAATACATAATAAAAACTATTAATGAAATGAAATCAAGTTCAAAAATGTCAAGACATGCAAAAGAAAAACGTTCAAGATAAAAGCTAAGTATTAATATTTCCAGTGACTCCCAGAACTAATTACAACGTACAACTTTTTTGTATTAATTGGTATCGAATAGGGTTGCACTTTCAGAGCTTTTAGAAATTGCCTAAAAGTGGATAAAGGGTAAATTTTGAACCAATTTTTTAAAGTTTGACGCTTATTCGGCACCAATTAATATTTTCCGATCTGAAATTTTGCGTTAACATTACTTTTAAATTAAAAAACCAAAAATTTAAATCAGGGATTTAAACAACTTTATATCTTTTTTATTTGGTACTAACAAGAATCCTGCATGGCCTGAAGATAAAAATGAAGAGCTGTTACTTTTCGTTTACCAACATTTGAGGTCAGCAAAGTATTGTGAGTTACTGTGTCCATATGTGTGCATATTCTATTTCAGAGAGTTATTATTTACAATTATACACAGACAGAAATGTCTCATGCCATGCATTCAATTGACCAGTCAGACAGCCAGTGAGTCAGTCATTTCTCCCCAAAATTTCAATTTCTCTTTCTGTCTATATCTTCAGAATACGCTGTAATCTCTTATGAAATGAGCTGTAATAATTTCTTAAGAGAACACTTAATAAATTGTACCAAACTAATTTAATACAGTGTATGTAATGCCACACGGTACAGAGTACTTAACAATTACGCCATTAATTCTAGTCTCCAGCTAATAAATTGACATCCTTGAACTTATAGAGAGATGCCGAAGACGAAATACTAATGGCCTAACTAAGCGGTACTAACGTTTTTCTTAGATACTCGTATGGCAAAAGTGAAATTGCTATTACGCTGATAGCAATCGAATGAAAAACAAAAATTTTTAAGTAATAATAAAATCTAATACATATTTTAGCAAATGAATAATTAATACAGATAGACAAGATAGGCAAAAATACCTACGCAAATATTCACAACGTTTATATAATTAACAAGTGAATATACTATAGTGCATATGCACATATCGATATGTGGAAATAATAAAAGTCGCGGTGAACACAGTCAATTTAACATTAATTAGTGATTTCTATTTATCAATTTTTCTATATACATATGGTACATATTTCCATAAACGTACATCAATAGAAATGAATGACGACTGCATATTTTCCCTCACGTTATCAAATGCACACTGCGCTCCAAATGAAAATGTTGTAAGCCAACAATATTTTTCCATAACGTACTTACAGTAGTTCCCAGTTACATTGAATATAGTCAAAGGTTTTGAAAATTATACACAGCAAAAGTTAGTTTTAAGTCTATGTTTTGCAATAGAGAGACGCAATTACCGGTGAATTCTCCATATTTCAACAGAAAAGCATCAAATGTTTTGAAACGTAGAACATTATCAAGCAAGTGACTACTGTATTTTGAATGTTGAATATTCTTTCGGTGGTAATAATAAATTAAATCAATATAAACTACATGGATACAAGTGTGAATAATGATGGACGTGAAAATTCTCTAATCAACTTTTTGGCAGTGAGTGTGCGTGGCTGCAGGAAGGTGGCGTAGGTGGTAGGCCGAAAATGTAAAAATACCGGCGCATATATAAAATTTTAATACTAAGTAGAACCATAGTGATAAGAAAGAATTACTCATCGTTCCACGTTCGAAATTATGACACTTTAATTTATTAGTTTATACACATTTTCACTAACAGAAACAAAAAAAACTAACTAATTCTAAGTTCATTCGTTCCCAGAAAATGTTGTAGGTATTAATGAGAAATGCCGAAAATGTTTAAAAATAGCAGTTTTCATCTTTCATACAAATTGATTTTAATACAATTGTGTGAAAAATGTAAAGAACTTGTTTTTTTATATTTTTAAATGCTTTGTGTGAATTCTTTAAATAAAATTTCCATGACTCAAAGTACATACATATGTATATCCCAGTATATTTATGAATGTATAACTATCAGTAGCGGATTTAAGAAGCGGTTATGAAGCGGTGAGTATGATTTGAATTGGCTATCCCCAAAATTATTCCAAGTAACTACTCGTTACTTCGTATAAAGTTCAGACCCGCCACTGTTTCTCACACCCGATTATCGATAATATCGACTAGATTAGTCGTGCTGAACCCACACAATAAAACTTAGTCGTTTCTCCCCTCTTTTTGTAACTCTAAAGACCGTTAGTAGTATTGTGCCTGTGTGCATGAGTAAAGGCATGGAGACAATTAATTACTGATTCCGATACTGCAGATCGTCCGCTTCGGAGGCATACTTCACTTAACACTCCGTGTAGAGCAGTCCAGCACACTGCTAACTACGCCACGGCGACAATTTCAACGATTATTGCTTCCAAAATTGTCTCAAACCACAAATTCTAAATCATATTCTATTGTAGTACCACAATTTTACGTACCAGAAAGTTGAGTTACGAAAATCGTTACTTCGTATAAAATTCTGACCCGCCACTGATTCTCACATCAGATGTAATCATTTCCTTATTATGTATATTCTTACACACATAGATATTCATATGTAAATTAATTGGCATGTGCCACTAATTAATCGGAATGTAAAAAAATCTTTGCGCATTAGGCAATTAAAACAATTGGAAGATTTAGTCGAATATCTGCAATGTAGGTATGTATGTAGTAGGATACGCGTACGTTAAGAAAACGCTACAAAACACTGATTACTACAAAAATTGTTTGAAAAATTGTTGGAAAGTGTTTTGTTTCTATAACAAATAATTACAATTGTATATAGTTTATGTATCTTAACTTTAATGCAGAAAATTGTGGTAAAAAAAGTCATTTATTTACTGCCTAGTTTGATACACTTTATCTGCCTGTCCATAGATAGCCTTGGCGAAACACATTTAAGTCCGGTGATTGAGACGGCCAATTTTTTCGTATACTTGGCTGTGTGCTTAGGATCGTTATGCTGTTGAAAACGCAATTCAAGCGGCATATTTTCCTCAGCATGTACATACATAGGTTAGTAAAACTTGGTATAAGAGAATGGAAAGTAACATTTTATTGTTTTTGTTGGCAGAAAAATTATTTTTCAACTTGCATAAAATTAATTTATCGCTGTTATGTTGTCCAGGTTCAAGCCTAAAACCTAAACTAATTTCTGGTTCTTGTGTCACAGTGTGTTACCAATAATTCTTTAGACAGTCGTGCTTTCTTACGCTTTGGTGTTAGGATGTCCTTATAAATATTTAGAGTTTAAAAAATGCAAACATTTTCTCATTTGTTTCCCTCCCTATCCATAAATTTTAATTATGGCTTAAATTCGGCCAAAATAATTTAAATGTAATTAATAACTAAAATGTATGTACATATACACTTCGAAATGAAGACCCTGACCTGCAGCAAGCAGTTGTGCTAATGATGCTATGCACATATTTTTGTACATAGTACATACAATAACACGGCCAAAAGCTTCATAATATGTTTTTGCATTTCGCAGCCTAAAGATTTATAATTTAGTTTCAGTTTTAGTGCACTTAATTTCTCTAGTTACAAATTAGTTAAGAAAAATGATGCCATTTAATTTCCTAGTATTGTAATGTAAATTCATTTGTAAGTTTATATTTAATGTTAGCTTGATGTATCATATTCATTTTCAATTCATTGTCTTTTTCAGCAGCTTATTATAATTACAATCAAGTAGGCGCCGCACGCTTTTTATTTGTATTGTATAAAAATGCTTGAAGTACGAGTATCAAATAAAAGAATACTGTCATTAAATCATCTATGTATGACCATTAGGTAGGTAGAGTTTTGTGTTCAGTTAGTTAGTATTGTAGACTCAATTCGATCCAGTAGCCCTTACGTCAAATCTTTTTTCCACAACTAAACTTTTAAGTTAAGCACAAAATTTTTTAACTACTAAAAGCGATCTTCTGTTTCTTAAGAATGATATCGAAGAAAGCTTTACAGTTTTACCACTCTCCTGACAGAGCTTCCTGCCACATGTCAAGGGTTCATATCGATATTACATAATTATTATAAATGCAAACATTTAAATTATATACAAACAAGCAGGGCGTGGCACAGTAAAATAAATTCAGTTTGTTTACAATTTGTATAGCAATTGCTTGACATGCACAAATACAATATAAATAAAACAGAAACGAGTAACTATTTAGTATTCAAGTACAATATTTATACACATGTACATACATATGTATGTATGTGCATTATATAAAAAAGATTTGCTGGTAAAATTTTGACAGCCAAAAAAGATTTCCGTATTTTCCGTTTTCGTTTAATAATTTAATGTAAGATTTGCCTTGCAAATAATTTGACACTCGCGTAGAAATTATTCGCTGCTTGTTAATTAAGATTAATTTAAATCTGTTTACTATGGAAGATAGAATAACAAAATGTGAAAATGTGAAACACTCTACAAATGAATTTGACACCTTTAAGCCTTGCAACGCTGCCTCTTTAGGCACTTGGTCTTAAGACTTCAAGTACTACCAACACGAAGATTAATTCCAAAAATAAATCCAAATAATATCTCACCTTCATCACCAATTCGAAGGGATGTTTGTAAACCCTTACGGGCGATTGAAATTTTTGCACCATATTCGCTTTGGTGTTTGTTGTTGTTAACTTTTTTGTTTAATAGTAAATTGATTTTATTTCTGTGTAGTGAATTTGTTAAAAATCAATTTCAAGCTGCGAAGGCGCACTTTCTTATTATTTTCTTTAATATTTGTATGAAGTTTAACACTTAAATAAATATCGCCGCTTCAGTAATTTACAACTCTCAATGCATGTAGAATCAATATCGAGAGGCTTTTTCTTTTAATAATGAGCAGGAAAAAGCACAGCACAGCACTTTACATACACACCACACATGCATTCACACAAGTGCACACAATTAAAACACTGTGCATTTAATTTCATATAATTTTTCAGCAACAAAAAAAAGTGTGTTGTCGGACTTTTTGTTTTTGTAATTATTTATTTTATCTTTTACTTTGCACCAATTCTGTATTCTACTTATTTTCTGAAAAAAAGAAGGTACTTCCATACACTGACACTGAAGCCAATAACAAAAAAAAAGTAGCTACAAAATTTTTGTCACACGACCGCACCGCAAGACTTTTAGAAAGTAAGTAACAAAAAAACAATATTTTCATTCAATTCAAACAGTCGACAAGCAAAGTAGTGGGATACGTAAATTGAGCGACTCGCTCCTCAAATGGGAACTGCGCGTTGAGTTGTTGCTGCTGCCTCTTGTTGTTATGTGCCCTCTCTCCAAATACATGAATGATATAAGTAAACCTTGAGGTGAGGTTTTGTTGTCTTGTTATAATGCTGTTTTCTACCTACTGTTGTTGTTGTTGTTGCTGTTGTTGCTGGTTTTGCTTTTTCCTAATTTAATTCAATGTTTTTTCACTCATTTATTGTTTTTTTTGTTTTTTTCTCTCTCTTGCAATGTTGTCGCTAATAATAAAATAATAATAATTTTAATATTTTAACACGTCCGGTGTTTTGAACTTTTCTAATTGAAATAAAGATATGTATTTATAAAAATAATCTATCTACTGACAGTACTGACAGACAGCAAGCAGATGCCACCCGAAACGAAGAAGACAATAGTTGTTGATGTAGACGACGAAGACGACAACAACAAGCGATGCAATGTTTCAACTTAATAGGGTGGTAGGTCTGGCATGAGGTATGGAAGAGTGGAGAAAAGTCAGAGAGTAATAACCAGTATATATTTGTTTTGAATAGTGGCTTTAGTTGAGTGCAGCAGCTGCAGAATATTAACAGCTGGTTTTTATAATATTTTCATGAAATTGCTGTTGGTTTAATACGCTTAAAAATTGTTAGATTGGTTTTCATGGCTACTCAGGTGTTCCCAGTATTTTTTATTTTGTTTTCTAGTGTTGGCTGGTTATTTTCGAGCTCATTGAATTTTCATAATAGTATGTACTATATAGCGTTTGATATAGAAATAGATAGTTTAACATTTATAAAAATAGATAACAAAATTCAGTACACACAAACATTTTGCAAATACCATTAAAAATATATTTATAAATATTATAGACGAAACAATTGTTTTCCATTACATATAGTGTAAATATTATAATAATAAGTAATATGTATAAAACACTCAAAATCAACATATAAATTAGCAAAACTTATAATATAAAATATTCTTTTTATAACAATATGAAAATTTATTAATTTTGTCTAATTCAATTTGCCATAAACCGCAATTCTGTGAGAAATATAAATAAGTAGAGCATATTAATTTTGAAACTAATGTTTGAAAGTCTATATTTCAGAGAAAGCGTCTAGTTAGGCCGTGGTTAGAATTTTTTTTTGAGAATTTTGCTCGGCAAACATTTTATGTTCGATGGGCGATGCATAATAATTTCATCGTGTTCGCCGGATAAAATTGTTAATATAACCACGGCCTTAGGAGATTCAAAGCAACCCGTTTTACAGTCATACGTAAATTGTAGCGTCAGCGTCGTTTATCTTTCAAAATTCTCTTATGTCTACAGTCAGTTTTACACAGATACATGCTCCAATTTTGATGTGACTGTAAAATGTGTTGCTTGGAATCTTATATTGATATATAATTATAATTATACATAATTAATTATGTACGGCCGATAAAGAATTTTGACTTAATACTAAATACATATTTGAATAATCCCATTGAAATCCGAGACATATCTTCCAAATCGCTGCGAATGTTGAAAAATTAAATTTTGGCTGTAGGAACTTAAGCATATGGTTTGAAAACTAAGCCAGCAAAGCATAAATATGCCGATTTATCGTGGTAACTTTGCTCTTTGAAAATGCTAGCCAATATTTTTTCAACGCAGCATTAGCAATAAATTATTAAACGATCTAGGAATAATTGTAATAGTATTCTTCCCTTTTTTGACTATTTCTCAAATATTTATTCTGTACCCAAAAATTATTTTTATAAATACTTATGCAAATTAGAACAAAGGTTACCGAAATTTGTAGAACGAAACCGTCTTAGATAAATTTAGGATTACTGTAATTGAACACATGTACATTACACACATGGCCTAATTTTTCTCTTTTTTTCGAAACAATACGAAGGCGATCGATCGTGTTCAGTGCTTCCATTGCATTACGCTTCAACAAAAATGTCTACAATGGTTATGTTTTCCTTCGATGACAACTTAATAAAATCATTTCAACTTAGTACTCGTAGTATAAATAGTTGACTTTAATTTAACATATAATTTAAAAGAGCCAACCAAACTGAAGCACCTATTGGTTTAATGTAAATCCACAAATGCTGATTAAATAAATTTGACTATTTTACCTTTGTTTTTCATTTTCTTTCAGATTGACAGTACTTAATTGCATACTCTTACTGTTCAATTTTACTGTTTAATTGTAAGTTGAAATTAAATTGTTTCCCTATTAACTGAAAAGACAGTTCTCTGGTTCTAATTTAACTTACCTATAAACGCATGTATAATTTGGATGTCCATGATTAGTTTCAAATTTAAAACGAACAAAGTTTGCACGAATCAGTGTTTTAATTGGAAACGTCTGCACACAGCTACCGTTGTTTACAAATTCAAACGAGCCTAAACAGAATTCCATATCGTATTTGTTTCCATCAATGCCCTATATACAAAGAGGCAAATTCAATAGAAATAAAAATAAACAAAAATCAAACTTTTACATAAACGAAAAATTTTCGCGGCGCACTCGATATATCATCAATGGGTGAATGCGCCCGCGAGATATGGGACACTTCAATTATTTCAATATAAATCTGAAAAAGAAAAAAACATTTTTTTTTTAATAAAACCATAAAAGTTAAAGTAAAATCCTCAATTTCTCACTCACCTCTTTCGCCAACTTTATTGTAACTTCAGATTTATTATTTCTAAAGCCAAAACAATTGCCTGGATCCATACTCTGACGCAGCATACAAACTGGGGGATTTGAACTGAAATCTAAATTCAAAAGCTGTTTAATGATGTTTGTAGGACAAATTGGTACAGCCACCACTGCATGTATCCGTGCACCCAAATCCTCGGACGCATAATTAATACGATGGTCGATCATCTGTCCTCCACCAGCAGTATCTGTTGCAGTTATTGCATTACGTCGTCCACCTCCCAATCCTGCACATTCGGCACCTCTCACATGTTTTTTCAATGTATACAAATCATCCCAAATGCCTGCCAGCTTTTTCTTTAAAATCCCTTCAATCACATCGGTTAATTGCTTGTTGTCGAAGCCAGTTCTGCAATCACTTCCAGAATGCAGCACAACATGCTTTTGGTTAAAATCACATTTAACAAAAAACATTTTTTTATTTATGTAGATTTCTCAAAATTAATTAAATTCCTTACTGAAATTTCGTCCACTTCCTCGCGCAACCTGGCCAATACACGATTGTTTTGCAAATTACCCGATATTAAAGTGTATATAAATACACTGATTAAAAAAGATGTTATTAAATAGCAAATACAGATTCGGGTCCGGATATTTTCCATTGCTTTCCATAAAACAAAATAACATATTTTTCAAATAAATTTTAGAAAAAATATGTCATATTCATTAACCGACACATTTTTTTTTAAGCGAAAAAATCATTCACAATAGTGTTGCCAGATTTAGTACCCAACAAGAACACACCATATTTACAGTGAAGAGAAGAAATATTTGAGCCAATGCTCTCCTTTTTATACCCTACACACTCTGCGGAAATTGTAATCACGAGCAATAATCACGACAAATCAAACGAAATCTTC
Source organism: Palloptera scutellata (assembly GCA_958295655.1). Taxonomy (NCBI): domain Eukaryota; kingdom Metazoa; phylum Arthropoda; class Insecta; order Diptera; family Pallopteridae; genus Palloptera; species Palloptera scutellata. The sequence continues at coordinate 67,575,381 of OY282452.1, forward strand.
AACAAACAATAGCGATGCTTATTTTGACTCGTATATAAGATAACATAAATAAAACCAACTTTGACCCAAATACGAAAGGAAACCGTTTTCCCGTATTCAAAATTCAAGATTTCCAAATAAATATTTACATGAAAATATAATACAGATTTTTTCTTACTTTTTTCTGTCAATATTTCTTCCACTCTCACATTACGATAAATGGTCAACAGCAACATTGGTTTCACAAAAAAGATCAAACTCAGATGCTTTCTTTCGTTCGGAGTATGTAACCGTTTACACCGCCTGACTAGTTCTTATTGTAGTCCCATAAATTCACTTTTTATTTTACAAAATTAAAGTCATTCTTGCCCAAGAATTGATAAACAAACTATAGCTAACTAAATTTCTTGTGTAATTCTTTACGTTGTTTCTTACAATGTAAAATATATAGAATAAGAATATAAAATTCGATCTATCGCAAGGAACACATCGATATATGAATACATCGACAGCATATACATTGCATCCAAAATTTCGGATGTATCGATATCAAATTATCGATGCTTCCGATGCATATATCGCCCATCACTATTTGAAAACAAGGCTCGTTCAATGAGCCGCTGTCACACGTGCAGGATTATGTTGAAAATATACCTACCAAAAATTAATTGACAAAGTATTCTCAAATGTCAGGATGAGGTGAAAATCAGGAGCAGCACAATATACAAAAATATCAAAAAATAAGAATCACACATGAAGGAATTTCTGTATTTGCAAAATAAACAGCAACAACAATTGCAGAAGTTAGCGCCTGCCAATTCTTTTGCAGCTTCACCAGTTCCAAGAACAGCCTACAACAACGACACAGCTAATTGCGGAGTTATGCCTTGCTGGTATTTTGATAAAAATGAACTGCGGGACGCGCCCTCTATAAAGAGTGGAATCTCATTCGAGACGGAGCGTCGCTATCGTAGAGAGGGTGCACGCTTCATCACGGACTGTGGCACACGAATGGGCTTGAGCCATAGCACCATGGCCACGGGTATAGTTTACTTTCATCGTTTCTACATGTTTCATTCGTTTAAGAGTTTCCCACGCTATGTGACAGCGTGTTGTTGTCTGTTTCTTGCGGGCAAAGTGGAAGAAACCCCGAAGAAGTGTCGCGATATCATAAAAGTGGCACGAGGTTTATTGCCGGACAATCACTTTTATTCATTTGGCGAAGATCCGAAAGAGGTAAGTAAGCAAGCTGGTAGCTAGCTGATTAATTTTTGAATGCATGTTAATGTTCTACTTTAAGGAGGTCATGACACTGGAACGTATTTTGCTGCAAACCATAAAATTCGACTTACAAGTCGAACACCCATTCACATTTCTAGTGAAGTACGCCAAATGCTTTAAGGGCGATCAGCCAAAGCTGCAGAAAATGGTACAAATGGCTTGGAATTTCGTAAATGATTCGCTAAGCACTGTAGTTTGCCTGCAATGGGAACCGGAAATTATTGCTGTTGCGCTCATACATCTCGCTAGTAAACTAAGTAAATTCACTGTAGTCGATTGGGTAGGACGACAGCCGCATCACACGCGTTGGTGGGATATGTTCGTCTCGGATGTTACTATGGAAATTTTGGAGGACATTTGTCATCAAGTTTTAGATTTGTACCAATCAAATCAAAAGGATCCCATTGAGCCCACAGAAAGCCCACCGCAGAAACCGCCCAGTCGAGCTGATAGTCCAACGCCGTTGAAAGCATTACCTGGCACAAGTGTTGGAGGTGTTGGTGGTGGTAGTTCACCAAGTTCAGCTTTGAAAAGCAAACCTACAGCAACCGCTGCTTATGCGGGATCCTCAACTTCAAACCTAACTGCTGCTATCCTTGGCACTAGCAGCACTTCAGCTACCACTGAGATAAATAATATACAAAAAATTAAATCACTCGCCAATTCAACGCCTGATCTACCGCCCGGTGTTGATCCAATGTCTGTTGCAGCCTTGACCTCTGGTTATCACATGTATGCACCGCCACCACCAGTTGTGCCGCATCAAATGCATGCAATCTATAGTGCCGCTCCAGGACCACCGCCGCCTCCACCACATGGCTACGGCGTTCCCGTTGGCGTTGCTTCCGCGACAAACCCTGCAATCGGTCTGCCTTTGCCTTTAGCTCCTCCACCACCAATGGCGCCTTACGGAGCTGGACAACCACCGCCGCCCAACGCTTGGCCCAATGCAATGGGCTCACGTGTACCCCCGCCACCACCACCAGGCGGTTCGGGTGACGGTTATTATCAGCAGGGGCCAGCGTATGGACGACAACAGCAACAGCGTTATTAACTTGCGAAGATTTTGCGCTGCTGGATGGATTGTCTTCTTTTAGTTACTTGTAATTTTTTTTCTTTTTATTTCTCATTTTTCATTATTTTATCGATTTGTTCCACTATATAATTGTTGGTATTAAATTTTTAGTTATTGGGTATATGACTTGAAATTTTTTTTTACAAAAATATAGCTTTATTTCATTAACAACTCGACTGAATACATTATTCAAAGTAGTGTCCAACGGAAGCTATGTCATTTTACCATCTTTCAGGGAATTTATGAATTCCTTGCTAAAAAAAACCGTCCGTCTTTTGAGGATATGAACGAATTATTCAATTTTTAATACTTTCAACTTAAGTAAAGGGGATTTCAGTTATTACATTCTACGTCGATCGAAATAAGTCATAGTGAGATGGAGCAAGGTCTGGTGAATACGGCGGATGAGCCGGAACGTTCCATCCACTATTTTCCAAATAATTTTTAACCAGTCTAGCAACATCAGACTGAGACGTTATGTTGGAAACATACAACCAGACAAGGCCTGTTAGCATATTCTGATCGTTTTTCTGCCATTGCTCTTTTCAAACGAATCAATTGTTTTCGATAAAGCTCTCACGTAATAGTTTCACCAGGTTTTAGCAGCTCATAATAGATGACACCATTGCGATCCCACCAAATACTGAGCATTACCCTGGCGCCATCAATATTTTGTTTTGGCGTTGATGTTCGTGGTTGGCCGAGCTCCACATACGCCTTCTTGTGCTTCGGGTTTAAATGCAAAAACGACTTATTTTTATAGCGCTGAAGCATTTCGATGTATCTCTATGGCACACAATTTCCTTCCTTTTGAATGAACCCCTTGGATTTCAGGCGCTTGGAGTAACTCCCAATGTTATTGCTAGTTCCTCTTGCTTGAGTTTGGCTTGAGTCTCCGTCGAGTAACATCGTAACATCTCCAATTCTTCATCTTCGAACTTTTTCACTTGGCCAAGGTGTCATTTGTCTTTCGTGTCAAAATCTCCGCTTTTAAAGTCTGTCTATTCACCGTAAACTTCCAACAGCACTTTTTTCGAATTAAAGAAGAAAAGCAACACTCCCCGCAAATACCGGAATGTTTGCGTTAGCGCAAAAATATTAAATTTATACATATCAAAAAACAAAAGTTGCACGGCGTAGCAAAAACATCAAAGTACGCCATCAATTGCGAATCCCTCATTTTGAAGTTATACACCCAATACAATTTTTAAACTTGTAATATAAGGCATAATAAATTTTAATAAAGCGTAAATTTATTAAAAACTGTAAGAGAACGTTTTGCTGTTCTGTTATGTTTGTTCTGGCTGTTGTTATTTGTTGTAACAATGTTTGAATAAGTTTGAGGCTAGATATTTGCATGCTGCTCTATGCTCAGTACTACGGAATGGATAGCATTTTTCACATTTAATTTTCACCACATGTTTTTGTTTTCTGCTTTTAATAATATTAATTATGTAGTTATAATAAACATTCTATAAATGTATGTATGTACGGTAGGAATATATACATAAATAAATATGTATGTATGTTTGCAGCGTAGAACACTACTTAAATTATTTATTTAATCTACATTGTACATATATGAATGTATTATATATTATAAGCTGCTATATACTTTTTGTAGTACAAGTTGATTGTGTGTAGTGTTTGTTAAGTATGAGTTATATATAAATAAGTATGCATTGCAATTGTTATATTTATAGTAAATAAAATAAAAAGCATTTTTTCATCTACATCATTAATTAATAGTTATTAATATTACTTATTTATGTTTATGTTTATAAATATATATGTATAATATTATCATATATGTAGTATTTAGTATTGTGTATTGTAGTCAGTTAATTGATTTATTTTTATATTTTATTGAATATGTGCTTTACGATTGTATTATAATTGTGTGTATGTGTGTATGCAGGTATGGATCTCTTATTTGATGAAATATTCTGCTTCGCCCGCTGCTGCTTGTTTGTACAAAACATTCACATGAATGAAATGAAAAGTACTTGTGGCTCTGCTGATGGTAGTTTCTTGTTTAACATTTTTTTGATAAATGTAAATAGCCACTTGGGTAATACTGTGGAATTGAGATATATTCGGGTATTGGCCGCTTCGGAGCACATGAGCGTTGTTGTGCCTGTCGAATGACGTTAGCTATTTTGCCTGAAATATAGTCGTTTTTTTAGCACCATTTTAATGCAAATTAGCTGTACGTAAAAAGATTTGAGCGATATATTTATGTACATTAAAGCGCCTCATGCTCCATGCAAAAAAGTTATTTTTTTCTGTACTCTTCTAAAAATTAATCTCGGTTCTTCGGTTCTTTGATGATTCTCAAACTAATTCGGAGCTAACGATAATCGTGCGTGAGCTGGTTCGATCGGTTTTTGTACGCGCTATTTCTTTGGCTATTTTGCAGAAAATAGAATCTCACAAATAGATACCCAACAATTATTAGGATCTTGAATAATATATATATATTTCAAACAGACTCGAGATAAGCGCTTTTTGTTTGTGAGCTTTTATTTTCCCAAAGTTAGCCTAAAGAACAAATTTCCTGTGCAAAAGACAAATGATCCAGCTCCAGATCCATTATATTTTGGTAATCATCATAAAATAAACTGTGAATAATTTTCAGAAAGAAAAACAACAACTTTTTTCGTGAGACGCTTTTCTGTACATATCGCTACCTTAATTTGCCAAAGCCTTAACACGAAATTTTCAAATTTAATTGGAGAGGCAAAAAAACATAGAACCTTCGGAGTATTGCTACTAAGATTTCTAATATATGAAATGTTCCCAAATGTTAGAAAATCCAGTTGGACACACTTAATCATAATCCTTCAAAAACTTGATTTTGAAAAATATTATGTTAGGGCTTTGGCAAATTAAAGTAGCGATATTTACATAAGTCATAAATACATACCCAAAACATTTGCATCCATAAATCGCTTATCCAATTGTTTTAAGAGTTCCAAATTTTTTGTGCGCATCCATTGGTGTAGAATATTATCAACTTTCACACATACCGTTTCACTTTTTGTGATATTTGTATCCTGCAGAACAAAAATTTCAAATAAATACTGTTTAAAGATTGCTTTTTTTTGTTAGAATAGAAGTAGAATTCATTTTCTGTTGAGTTATCATAGTAACACACAAAAAACACAGTGTGATAATGCACACCAAGTAGAGAGAAAAGTTGAGTTTTTTTGTCCCCATGGGACTATTCCTTGTGAGGAATATGATAATCGCCTTTATGAGAGCGATCCGAAATATTACACAGCTCTAGTAGTTGAGGCTCGGACACTCTGCATAGCAGGCCAACGCACTACCAATGGTTAATGGTATTATTTAATGATATGACGCTGGCTATATTCAATTTAATGAATGCTACATTCAATTTGAGCATAATAATTGAGTTTTCTGAATTATAATTGTCACTTTTTAAAGTTAACTTGACTATCGCTCCAGCGCTTTCTGAATGCAGTCTTATTGTGTTACCTTTCTAAATAGAACTTCCACTTGATGCCGCGTTGCCATTTCAATTAAGAGTTTCACTTTTGGATAATTGCAATTCTTTTTAGATTCATGTAAAATGAAATGTTTAAGATTTTTGAATTCTTTAACATTTCGATTAAGATTAGCCGATGAGTGATGATGCTGTTGCTTATTAAAATGTGCCTTCAAAAGATCAATATTGTATGAGATATGAAGTTTATCCTGCAAGGAAATATTATTCAAGGAATAGGAAAAAAGTATTATAACTAAATGTCAATACGTTCATAATAATAACAATAATAAATACCAGTGCCTGCACCAGTGTCTCTTCATTTAAATTAATTGTAGAAATTGTTACAATTTCCTTATCAGTCAACAATAAATTTTTGAGCAACTGCAATTCAGACCACGAATACAGAAAAAAAGAAAAAGAGGTCAATGAAATATAAAGCTTTACATTTGCAATACATTCTATGATAAGAATGCATTATATTACAATATTATAAAACTAACTTGCTCGCCGCCGCCGGCGCTGCCAATAAAGTTATCACACGTTGCCCTTCTTTGGTTTACAACTCCAACGCCGCCACCATTGCTGTTGCTGCTGCTACCATTTTTCACAATCATCCTATCAACATCTCCCCTAGCAGTACCAGCAACACCAACACTGGTTGTTGCCAGCGGTAAAGCTGCTGCTGATGTTATTGATATTCTATTTTTAATTGGTGTGGTCCAACAACAATCATTCTCTTTTTTTCGTGCTGCGCTGTTGCTGTTCAAGAATTCATTTGCCGCCTCAAAAATGCATTCATCACCGGCGGAGCTGCTACCACGCACAATCTCACTGCTAAAGAACAATGGCGAACCGCTGCGACAACGTTGTTGTGCTTGAGCTGCTTGCTCAGCGCGTGCATAAATAGCTATGCTGCTGCTATGTTTACTGCGGCACTTGGCGCAGGCATTCGGATCCATTACCTTGCCAATTGTGTTCGCCAGGAATTCACTCTCCAAACAATCCAGGCATGTCTCATCGTTTGTATTGAAATCATCGCACGTATTGGCGATGACAATCACATTCGACGATGAGACACAATCGTCGGCGGCTGTCGGTGGTGCTGAGCGGAATTCGGTGCAGCTAACGCTGCGCTCATCAAAACTGGAACTATTGCAAAGCGCTGGAGCGAATGAGGAACGCAGCGATGTGCGTGACTTGGATGAGTTCTTGGAAGAAGTGGACGATGATGTGGAAAATGTGGACAATCGTTTGGGTTTGGCTCCTGCAAATAAATAGAGATATCTCTGTAATTGATAGAATTGTTAAGCTGATGAGTTAACTTTTGTCCCTCACCCGTAATCTTTGATGGACTCGTTTTTATTTCATGATCCTCTCTCATCTCACGACCGAAACTGGCTAGCAGCGCATTTGGCAATGAATGCGATGCTGTCGTTGCGGAAGCTGCCGCCGCTGCTACACTATCGACAATATCAGTGCTGCTAATGCCTAACACCGATGCACGATCACTGCGCGTACACTCAAATACATCGCAATCCCCATTTTCCCCACCTTTGATTTGATCCAAATGCAGAGTGATGCAAGCGAAATTCTTGCTCAACATCGATTGTGATTGTAGAGTTTGAGGTGGCGGTGGCAATTCGTCATCAATGGGCGAGCTAAAGAGTTGATGACGCGCAGTCGCGCTGCTGGTGGTGGTGGGTGTTGCATGCAAACTCATCGTGGTTGCCGAGTGGCGTCCACTTAGATGACATGAGTCACGTTGCAGCAGAAATGCATCGGCATGTGGTGGTGCCAGTTCTACCGAACCATATTCTACTTCGGACAGTGGATCAGGTTCGAAATCCATTTCGAGAAAGTCAGTTTCATCATCGATGAGGCCAGCATCGCCGGCCCCACCACCTCGGCGCGTGATTGCATCCAAGGCGAGATCAAAATCTGCTCCATCACCACGATACGCGTACATGCAATCGTCGGAATTGAGTGAAATCTCTTCAGCCTCAACATCATCATCATCGTCTTCGAGCAGTATGAGATCGTCTGGATAATAGTTCTCGCTGGAGTAACTGAGATTTTCGGTGGAGTTGTTGATGGAAGCGGCGCCGCTACGATTTGAGTGTTGGGAATTGTCAGCGTCGCAGCCACCGCATCCAGGTGGGGTCAGTGACGCAGCACCTGCAGCACCTGCGGCAGCGCAGTATGCTTCGAAGTTAATGTTGTCGACAGTTGTTGCCGCAGGTTTGGGAATCTCAATTGACGCGGCTGGCGTTACTAATAGGGGCATTGCGTGCGCTTGTTTTTTATTGCTCAAATCGCTTAAGGGTGTTGTTATTCCAGTCACAGCTCCATTCTGTTGTAAATGTTGTTGCTGCGCATGAAACGTTTGTGGCGAAAGGGTGAGGATTTGGGGAATTGAGTGCATAAGTTGAGGGTCGAGTGAGGTATTGTAAGCAAAGAAAAAATAAATTAATACAACTACAATTTTTATTATGCTTTTAAAAATAGTGACAAACTTTTTCCATAATTTGATGCGTCGTTGCCATCAGACATTCACCCACTCGTTTACCTCCTCCTTCATCTAGTCTTGTACTGCCAGCATTAGCTGCCACGTCCACATTTACTGCTGCATCATTATTGTGCTTGTTGTAAATCGAACAGGACACAGCAGCGTCCTCGCCCACTACTAATGCAGCAGCTGCTGCTGCTGTGTCACAACTCTCACAATTCCAACGCTTTGTTTGTGCATTTCCTTGTTTTTGTTCATTTGTGTTATTCATGGTTACTGCTGCAAGTTGCTTCTGCTGCTGGTCCGGCGCCGTCACCTCGGTCGTCTCTTTCGACATTAGCGTCGTAATCTCCAACGAATTGTTATTGTTATTCGAATGTATTTTCCATGCATCCTGCTGACCAACCTTGCAACATTTGCCATCTTTTTCAGCATTTATTATGCTCGCAGATGTATTTGTAAATATCTTTGCATTACTTTTGATAGAATCGCTTAAATTTTCCATATTTTTTCAGTTGATAGTTTGAAAAATCTTCTGCAATATTTTTTCGCCTATTTTATTTGCGTCGGCGAATTCTATTTCTTTTTACGTATTTCCACACGCGTTACGATCACACACATGAGTTTAAATTTTTAGAGAATGCACTTTCGAATCATATTCTAGTTACTTTTATAAAATATATTAAACTTAATTTTCTGTTTTTCTTTCCTTTGGACAAAATATACTAGCAACAATTTTTTCTCCTTCACTTTTATCGTTTTACTATTACCATGATTTTCTCAAACGATTTTATGTTCTGCTCTTCTTATGTGCGGTCTCTTTCTAACATACGAATCAAGTACAATGCTAATTTGACGTTTTCCCATTTGTTTTGATTTTTATTATTGTTAGCTTTGACTTTCGTATTGTTATTCGTAGCATGTTCACAATAGTAAGTGTGCTAATCGGGGAAAGGACATTCACAGTGATCAGCTGACCATTTGAAAAATTTATTAGGATAAAAGAAAACATTTAAAATTCGGTTATTTCTTATTTATCGGGTAAAAATGTCTTCGTATTCATTTCAAGGAACTTCTAGGGTGTGGATACCACGTGACGAAGAGGAAAATCGAGCCATATTCTCTGCACGCAAGCAAGTGAGTTGTCTGTCCAGAAGCTTAAAGTTGCAGTTATCCTGTAGTTCCATTTGCAGGCTGTTGGCTTTAAAATAGTTCTTTCTACATATATACTTATTTCATAATACACAGAAAATTCTAATCATATTCTACAGGAAACTGGCATTAAAATGCCAGTAGCCTTCAAACCCGTATACTTGGCCAATGCCGAATTCGAAGTGGAAAAATGGAGTCTAAAGAAATTAACACAACTGTTGCGTCTCTATGGTGCACATCGTTGCTTGTGGGATCTACGCGATCCTGGGAATCGTAATAGAAAACTACGCAAGGCCGCGTTAATTGACATAACTGCAGCAATGGGCGGATTAGTGACAAGGAGGCAGGTGGTACAGAAAATAAATATACTGCGTGCCACGTATAGGTATGAGAAGCGACGCATTAAACAGCGTATACGTAAGGGTATTGGAGCCAAAACAAAACTAAAATGGTTTGCGCTGGTAGATGCTTTCCTGAGGAATGTGCCACGCACCGAAAAATATAGGAAAAATGAGGTGAAAGAGTTTTACATTTAATAAAAGTAAATACAAATTGTTGAGGGTTTCATCATTATTTTGATATTACCATATTTGTTTTAGGATGCCAATACAGATTCCGATTTGGAAGATGCCATAGTCTTCACTATTGATCCAGAAACGTTAATACCACTTGATGAAGAGGAGGAAGAAAAGAAAGACGAGGAGCAGGTCGATGAGAAAGAATGTGATTTACATGATGAATTAATACAGCACGATTTTATTAAAATAGAAGAAGATGATGTAATTATAGTATCTATTCTTTGATGCTGTATTTGTATATAATTTATCCTTTTACACTTCTTTTTTATTAGTGTCCTACAGAAAAATATGAATGTATTGATCAACATATTGCTAATGCTCGGTTTAAGAATGAAAAGCTGCCGACAATTAAAGCAGAGCAATATAGAGAAACTGCTAGTTCCTCAGCAGCCTCCAAACAAATATGGACAGCCACAGAATCATTGCAATTTGTGCATTTACTTAGCGAGCACCCAATCTTATTTAATGAGGAATACAATGAGTCCAAAGAGCAGATGTACGCTATAAAGCAAATAGCCAATACAATGCAGATAAACGAACAGCGTATTGAAAAACGTGTGTATACTTTTAGGCGCACATACGCCCAAGAACAAGTTAAATGTGCGCAAAATCAAAACTATAGTCCCAGCTTTGTGTGGTGGACGGAAGCAGAAAGTTTTATGGAGTCCAACCGTAATAATACACAAATCGAAACAGCAACATATTTTATTGATACTAATGATGAGCTACCGGCAACGCCAATGAACATGGAGTCACAAATGCATATTAAGCAAGAGAGTGATGAGTTTCAACAACCAACCCCATCACTTTCAACGCCTATAAACCCTATACCCTCAGTAGCTCCACCATCGATATGCAATGAAGAAATGGAAGAAGCTTTCGAAGCGCTTTTCACTTCAAATTCAATCGGGACGCCAAATTATGAAAGTACAAGTTTAAGTTTAGCAAGTAAGAAAACTATTAAAGCTGAAAACGACATTGATGCATTTATAGCAGAATCGACAGATCCATCGTTAGCAGCTGCATCACCAGCATCTCAATTACCTGCAGCTCCACTGCAAGTGAACGACGTTGATAAGCCTGCAAAGCCAATCAACGATTCTGGTACCAAGCTAATATGGAATGGTCTGGAAGATGATCTACTCGAAGGTAAATGGTCCCTCAAACATTCTGTTAAATTTCTACGGTTGTATGGTGCACACCGTTGTCTCTGGGATCTAAACGATCCCGACTATCGATCACGTGAGTTACGCAATGCTGCCATTGAAGATATTGCTGCCGCAATGGGTTACAATTTAAATGCTGATTATGTTGCAAAGAAAATTAAAATATTTCGCATTACTTATATGCAACATCGTAAACGTATGTTAGAGGCAATTAAAGAAGGTAAAGAACCTGAGATACAATTACGTTGGTTTCCATTGGCCGATAGTTTTTTGAGACCACACATCGGGCTTCGTTGCATTAAAGAACGTGAATGTGAAATGCCTCAATTTGATTTGCAATACGTTTATGCTAACTTGAATTTAATTGATCCAGCGTTATTGACGGATTTTCGTGGTAAGGGCACACAGAATCAAATAGAAATTGGTGGCAGTGGTGCACAAGAATCTGTGCAGAATGGGGAGGAGCAGAAGGTGGACGTGTTTGTTAACAATATAAATGAACATGCTTAAAAAAACCAAAGGTTTGTGATTTTATTTCTGATAAGTTTTTATATATATATGGTTTGATTTAAGGTTTAAGAATAAACATACTTATTTACTAGTTACGGCAATGAACACGGAAAATGCCCGAAAATATAACTACCTATTTTTCAGTTGATATTTTATTCCTTAATATCTTTTATATTCAATATTTAGACGCAGCTTTGTCTTTGCATAATTTCATCAAATCGCTTTCCGATTAACTGTATTTTCTTTTTAAGAGTTCATTTCTAAGAGTGTTTCAGAATTCCTTATTTCTGGTGTCTTGCTGAAGTAATCTATTCCACTGCATACCTCTTTGATGTTCTCTTATCTGTTTAACCCAATGTAATTTTTCATTTACTTCTTATTTACCGCGTCAACGTACATTTAAAAATAGTCAAGAAAAGGGAGAAAAGCACCTCTAATACAATATAAAAGCTTTCCTAATATCCCAATTTTATTTAGGAAAACGTGCTTTTAAAACGTAGAATGTACGGTGGTATTAATGATGCATTTTAGCTGTAAACTAATGTTATACACATTTCTTACAACCGGCAATCAGCTCTGTATCAAACTTGAACTTGCACATCAACGCTCTCTATACAATACTTAATATCATTCATCAACAAACACTGGCATTATATATGTATGCAGTTTCAACTTAAAATGACTAGTTTCTGCCGCAAGCACACATACTCGTACATAGACTACACCCAAGACAAGTTTCAGACACTTATAAACTTATCTTATGTTCTTTGTTATGTGATACTGTTAGTAAATGATTAAATTACATACAAGTTTGATGATTTGATGTAAGTATGTACATATGTAGGTGCGTATGTACATATGTAAACTTGCCCACATAATAAACTTGCTAGTTACCTGTACCTGTACTAACTGCATATACTCAGTTTTTACTTGTGAAAAGTTTTATGGTTTTTTACGGCTGTTTAACTGTTAGTCTCAGGTTTCTGTATGTATGTCTATCTCCGGTATACCTTGCATAGGTAAATACCTACAATATACATACAATATTATCCCATAAGCGTGTGCACATATTATTTACACACTTCGATGGAGTGTGATAAGGTGAAGAAACTTGCCATAAACATAAAAAACGTGTGCAGTTCAAATTGTTTCACAATAAGAATTTTTGCCCAATAAAAAAAGGTTGACTTGGGAGAAGAGCTGCCCTCTACACACTTTTTTCTCCGGAAGTACTTATATGACATTATTAAATGATATATGTCATAAAGAGTTAAGTTACTGTATTTAAAAAAAAAAACATAATTTTTTGACGCGCAAAGCCTCATCTTGCTATATAATAAAACCACATTTCTTGCTCTGCTGCGTTTTCCGGGTTTACAATTAATATCAAAAACTTGTTAAAAATACGGACAATGTTCAATGATTATAAATTAGGGTAGCATACCTAAAGATATTGATTTAAATTATATATCATGAATCTTCATTCCAGGTAAAAGAAAAAATGTATTTATAATATTTTAGCGATTCTAAAATGGAAGGACCTCTGCTAGATTAAATAGGAGGAAATAAGCTTTAAATTTTTTATGAAATAATTTCTGGCAAAAACAAAGTGATTATAGGTACGCTTTTGTCATCAATTGTCTAAACTCTTATGTTTCCTCTTCCTAGCTGCATGTTGGACACATACGAGTGCATATCTTCCCTTCCTATACTCAAGGTGTATAAGTTTTTGTTGAGTCGGCAGTGTTCTCTATGGGGAACGGCAACAATTCGCATTTGATTCCTTAAATTTAGCATTTGTTTTGCTCTACGTTGTCAAATGTTTGGTATGAATGTTCTTGCTTATCTGTTACCAGGCCTGTGAATCGGATCAAACACTGGAACTGTTCTTGTTCTAGCAAGTTCGTCTACTATTTCTTTACCTGCATGATCACTATGCTTTGCAAAGTGCAAAGCTAGGTTGATTAGAAGCTGTTGACGGTCCCAAGCTAAAAAGTTTGGAGCTGTCAGAGTGTGCATATGTCAACTGTCAGAGTGTACATATGTCAACTGTCAGAGTAACCGTTCTTGTTCAACAAAGATTTTCGTTCTTACTCCAATAAGTAGAACTTATTAGCTTAAATTCAGATCACAAAATTTAGTTATCGATGGCCATCCCTGCAATAGGTTTATATTCCTAACAACCCCTTTTTCGATTGTATTGGAGCCATCTGTATACCTGCATGATAGTCACGTGAATGTGACCATGACATCGTGCCAGAAATTATAATGCAGTAGTAATTTGTTATTGTAGTAATACTTTTTTTATAACAGATAAATGATAAATGAGTATCTTCTTAAGCAATTTTTACCTGTGTGGGAATCGACCCGGAGGCTACTGGAACTAGAGACCAGCACTCATTTACTAGACCACCGATGTGTTGTAGTAATACAGTTACTAAAGTTGTCATCCCTATTGATTTCTGGAGCTCCACTTACAGGCAAACTGGTTTTTAGTTTTCCTTGGTCCATTAGATTAAAGTAGGAAAAAATTATGTGTTTGACTATATAGTAGCTCTGTATAGCCACATTGAACAGTGGCTATGCACTATCTATCTAGCAATATCTATATGCATAAGTTTCCCGAAAACAATGGTCGTAGTTTACTTGATTATAAGTAATTTTTATGACCAGGTACGTGTAGTTGAATTGTGTGACGAAATAACTGTGGTAGCGCATTAGATTGTTAGGCTTTTCACGGAATCGAAAGGGTGTACCTACCTAGGATTAATACCACAATCGAAATGAAAACAATTTTGTGAAATTAAGCGATTTATCAACGATAAAGACTACTCTTACTAACATCCTCGCTTAAAATAATAATCCTGGGAAGGCGTCTTTCTAGTACTGTCGCCTGTCCACATTGGAAATGGGCTTTTTTTTGCTGTTTTCACGATTATATATTTTTATATTTTATACTTGTAACTTGTTAATTGCATATTTCTAGGTCGTTTGCATGTTCTTATCACTTTCTACTTAAAGTTTCCATGAGCATTTTTTAGTATAAGGTTCAATCTGTTGGTGGTCAGACATTGAAATATTTATGAAACTGGGTCTACGAATTCTAAATTTCCAATGTACAATACAGTGTGTGGTGTGCACTAACATCACAACCTATTATTAATTGATGAAATAAGGAGATTTACTATCGAAATAAACGATCCATGAGGATTTTATACCAAAACACAGATCATCTTAACTTTCAAATGCAAACAAATAGAGCTTGCTACCTTTAAGTTTCCCTATATGTAGTATGTATTTAATATAACTGCCAACAAGTTGAAAAATTAACAATCGGCAAAAAGGAATTATGCAAATTTTTCACTTTATAATTTACCTTTCCCCAAACGCAAAAGTAATTGACCCAAATCGAATTGTGGAATCGATCGGCAAATATACACACGATGAGCTATAGACCGACAATCTACTAGTTTTAGTGTAAATGTACAGGGAAGTAAGTGATTAATTTACCTTTTTTTATATACAAAACAGAAATGTATGCACACAACAATCTCGCGTTCCAACTGCGACAAGTATGGGAGTAAACGTTGTGCTGGTTGCAACGACTGGAATGCGAAGATTGAAAGCTAAAAGAGAAGTAAAAAGCAGCGCATGGTGGAGTGAGCAGGGGGCTGGACTTAGCCGCTTTCCAAAGTCAAGCTAAAACTGACGCTAAAAAACATAATGAAAACAGTTTAAAAATACCGCGCCAATGTTGAAGCAGAAGAACAACTACAAAAATATTTACAAAATTAAATTTGCATAATACAGAGTTAGTTGCAGCAGCAGCAGCAGCAGCAGCTTGAGGAATTTGGAATTAAATCGAGTAGCGACAACAACAACAACATATACATGTACAACAACACTATATGTATACTCGCACCTATACAGATTTGCAACATCGTAAAAATAACTAGTTTTTTGGGTTAGCAAAGGGAGTTTGTGGTACATATGTATAGTAGCTCGATGAAGAGAACATAATGAATTATCAAGTTTTGACAATAAAAAAAAACACCAGAAAACAATAATCTAGCTAGTAGTACCTACCTAAGTTGATGATATGTATTAACAATTACGAATGTATTGAAGTAAAACCTCAAGCACCTCGATTGCATAAATACCACAGAGCACAAAAAATAATTTACAATTTATCACTGTAAGCTGCTGTTGTTGTTTGAATGTATTTATGTTCTTTTTATCTACCCATTGTTGTCTCTTCGCTCTGTAGCTGTCTGCAGTTAGCCTCTTTAGTAAGTAGCCAGCAGCCAGCAGCTTGTATTGTATCTTGATAGTAGATCGATCGCGTTATTTGGCCAGTCTCTGAAAATTGTTCTTATACTGTTGCTTCATTGAATAAAAACCAAGAACCTTGATTTGATTTGTTTTTGTTGTTGTTGTTTGTTCTTGTTGTTTGTTTTTACTCTTTTGTCTATGGAATTTCGTAAGAATTCTTTCTTTCTTACCTGTCTGTCTGGTTTTCAGGGTTTCTTTTTTTTTTTCCTTTGTGTTGTCTTCTGGAGATTTATTCTCTTTTTCAAGTCTTAACCACCAGCGGATACTTATGTGTTTTTTTTTCAGATTTTTAACTGTATCTTCTATTTACGAGTCGGTACAAGTATCGCCTATAGGTAAAATTCTATAGCTAACTACTTTGAAGCATTTCAAATTTTATCTTTTGTTGCACAGCATATTTTACATGTTGCTCCATTGCACTTACTACTCAATCACGTTAGCTTCTGCTTCTCTTCTTTTACAGCTTTGTGGTTTCCTACGTGTTTCTTTTAAACAAAAACTAACAAAATTTCTGTACATTATAAATGTTTGCAAGTTACTTTTTTAAAATTTATTTTTGCATTGGTTCTTTTTCCCCGCTTTGACTGAACACTGGTCCACAAGGAAAACTTCTTCGTCTGTGACAGCATCTGGTCTTCAGGTGCTGTAATTTATAAAGATAAATATAATGGGTATAGTGTACTACGGCCAATAGGTCTAGTCTAGGCACTTCTTACAGAAGGAATTTCGGCTCAAAGAAAGAATTTCGGCACTGCCAGTAGTGTCCCAAATATATTTTACTTCTTCCAGTGAGTGCCTCGCAGTGGAGGAGAATGTGCTGCGTCCTTTTATTTTTTTTCCGAAAAAATTTACAACTATTTTTTAGCGTTCCCCAGTTTTCAATGAAGGGAAACACGGAATTTTTCTGAGAGTGTTTTTGTTCTACTTGAAGTATAGAGCTGCTCTTTTCGAATGTCTAAAACTATTTGTGTCTGTCGGGCTTGGTTTCTGTTTAAAAAAAATCGTCATCGAAATTGTTGTGTGCAGGAGTTAAATTGAAGTCGAATTTAGCGTTGACTTATCTAAAACAAATTAGTTTCTCGTAATTGCTTTTGTTTTGGAATCCAGAACACGAATTTAGTTGGATTTGTATATTCAGTTACGGATTTCACTGTTACGACAGAGCCTAGAATAGAAGATGATAATTTCAAAAGAAGTACTGATAATTTGTAATTAAAATTTTTGGTACAGTGAACCTAATCATACATACATACATATGTACATATTATTTTGCATAGTTTTTGTTGAATTTTTCATACGCAAAATTAAAAAATTATATAAAAAATATGAGACATGAGCATAATTTATGATGCCATTAACCTTTTCAACCAAAACAACAATAACGAACAAAAAGTTGTTTACTTCACTTGTCATATCTCTAAACATCTTCATACAACATACCATATGCACATAAATATGTATGTGTCAGTTTACTCATATGCACATCAACAACAAATTTCTATCCCCTAACGTGTTATGTGTCTCCCGAAAGCTCACTAGGTCTTGGGTCTTTTATTTAGTTTTCTTGAGGAATTCCAATGTGTCTATTGTAGACGACATGCGCTTCGCCTTTGTTGTCAATTGCATTTTAATTTGTTATTTTCTTATTATTTCAGACCCTCCCTCTCTCTATTGGTTCGTCGTTGCATAGTGCCTACTTTATAGTAAATTTTTTTGTTTGTCTTTCTGTTCCTATTGCTGCTTGCACTGGCACAACAGCCCATGGAGGGGCTAGGCCGAACTTTTCGCATCCATCCATATTATGCGTGCGGGACCTACATTTGATGTCGAATCCGAACGTTGAAGCTTTCCATAGCCTTGCTGGCTTGCTATTGCCTGTCATGAGATGGTGACGTGTAGAAATATTGTTTTTTCTACTTTTTTAATTTTTGCCTCGGCCGGACACTCTGCGGTGTAGGTCAGCGTACTACCAACTACGCCACGGCGTCTTTCTGTTAGTTTCATATAATTCTATGAAGTTTTGTTTTTTATATATAAACATATATGAATGTGTGTTTCTTGGCTTCTCAAACACAACTTGGATGTTGTGGATAGAAAACCTCTCTCTGTTGTACATATTCCATCAAAGTCGTGCTTAATTGCGTCATAGATTTTTTCAAGGTTTCATTAGCTTCTTTTTTAGTTATTTTCTTGTAGCATCTTTGTGTAATCTGTTTCTTCTGGTTTGCTGGAAGGTCTCTTTTTAGAACATTTCTTAGCTCGATCTTTCTTTTTTGGACTTCTCACTGCGAATGGAGATATCTTTTTTTGGTATTAATATTTTATGCTATCATTATTATTATGATTATTATTTTGTTGTTTCGTATTAACTTTTAATTTGCTCAAGTTTTTTTGTTGTGATTTAGAAAGTTAATATGATTAGCGATAGTTGGAGCGGATACTTGATATTAAATTATAGCCACCTTTCTCTACTTCATCGAATTTATATAGAACAAAACTATAGGTACCTATGAGCTTTTATTAATTTTTTTATTCCATTTCTTACTTTTCTCCGAAAATTTTTTTTTCAACTTATACTTTCATAGTTTTGTAATGATTGTCCTCTTTAATTGTTGAACTTTTTGCTTTCCTAACACTGCAACTTGATGGGATGCGTTGTATCTTTCTGCAGATCTGAATGGATATTATGATTTGCTATGCAAGATATTCTCTTTCTCTCTCTCTATTCCTCTCAATTGACCAACCATCAAGAGGGAATATATCTTTCTCTACAATATACTTTCCATTTTTTACACAGAGAAAGGACTACCCTGATGATTTCAATTGAGGCTTCAAACTGGATAATTTTAGCATCATTACCACTCTCCAGCCTGAGGTATACCCAAGCAATATATAAACTATACATATAAGGATACCTATCCTCTTCAGTTTTCAGGTTTGGGCTAAAGCTTTCTCAGAGCTGTGGAATAATACTAAAGGAAGTGAAAAAGTTCGTGAAGACAGGAAAAAGAATTCCCAGTTTCATAAAAAAAAGTACCGCTTAATTCTACCTAAGTAGTGTATATAATCGAAACGAGGATATCTAACCAACTGACTTCTTACTTTACTTTAGCTGGTGCTGCAACTGCATGCAGTTTGGAATCTGTAAAGTCCACACTTTAATCTTATTCGCCATTTTCCATTGCGAATTTGGCAAAAATAAGTCAAAGGCTTCGTTCAAAAATACCAAAAGATTTCCGTCATAAATTTCAACTGCTCAACTGGGCGAATTAGGCAGCTGTTGGCGAGCTTAATTTTTCGTTTTATTTTTAATGTGATGAGGAATTTAGTTAAGTAGCTCTACTTTTCTATTACATCTTTCTTTGGTGATGGGAAAGTTAAACTGATTGTGAGCTCACAAATATGAAATTTAATTTGTGACAATGTAAAGATAATTACACAAAATGGAAGTGAACGTGAACTCGATTGTCTACTTGAGTCGACACCTTTCCGCTTTCGTAGGTAGGTAGCATGTATGTTTGTCTCTTGTTAAATCAATAAATAGCTTCCTTTAAGAACATACATACGTAGTCCATATAGAAATTACAAGATCCTATAAAGAATTGTGCCGAGAATTAACTTCTACGTATGTAGAAATGCATGAGCAAGAAGTGTCTCTAGACCTGTGTGCAAAAGTAGCTGCTGCATAAGTATCTTTACGTTTCACGCTACGGCATTGTATGCCATTTAACCAGTTTTTCTGCTAGCTTGCTTTTTGTGAATATTTTATGAACACTTTTTTTCTTGTTGTTATTCTGTTATTATTTTTATTAAAGTTCAGCTTAAAGATTCCACTGCGAAAAGATTCCAAAGCGAACATGTATGAGTTGCAAGTTGCAAAGAGCACAGAGTGATACCTGAAGAAGAAATGGAAAGAAAAATAAAGTAACTTTGCGCAGGTATGAATTGAAATTTAGTTACTTTTCAAAGCTGAAGTTATGAGCAGGTCAAAATTGTATATAATATAGGAAAACTAAGTAACTATTTTCTCCAAAGAGAGCTTCGAATAAAATTGGATAAAATATATAAAAAATAAAGAAATAAAAAGGTAGAAATCTACGCCGCGCGTGCGCAATGTTTTTCAAATATTATTGCGGTTATGAGTAATTAAAAATTAATGGGAATTATGTTAAGCAACAAGCAATTCTTAAGAAATTGAAATAAGTTTCTTAACAAAATTAAGTGAAAGAAATAGCACAAAGTGAAAAGTGAAAGAAAATAGTGAAAGAAAGATTGAACAATATTTCAAAAATCATAAAGTTTAAAACAACAGCGATTATTAATTAATTTAATAGTTGTCCATAATTCAATGCACAAATATTTAACTAAAATCAAAAGTTTATTTGTTAAATTTGCGTCTACATATATTCATATTTTTTGTTTTTTTTTTGTTTTCAAACACACACACATCAGATACAACAAAAAAAAGGTGCTAATAGTGTAAAATAAATAAATCTTGAAAAAAATTGTGAAATTTGTGTATTAATCTTATACAAATCAGTCATCCATCAATATCAGTCAGCAACTTCTCATCCAACCGACAACTACACAATTCAAGCATTCAACAATTTTTCTACTGCATGTCTTCCTTATACCATTCCATCAACGACTTTTAAACATTTGGAAACATTCTATGTGGATTACCTTATACTCTAAATCAGTCAATACATACATATCACACACACACACACACACACACACACGCACCCGCCTACAACGAAAGGATATTTTTTACGTTATATTTGAGCTATAACGCTAAATAAGTAAGTTGCATATAATATTATTGGTATTTTTTTTTTTTTTTTTGTTGCTATTAACCAAAAGAAAAGAAGAAATATTTTATTAGTAATTTAAAACATGCACCAGTACTAATAAATATAGGCAAGTTGATTTCAACTTCTTTGATTTAGCTGCCACGCATAAGTTAAAGTAGAGCAGAATTTACTGTCGCTCAATGCAAACCAACAACTGTGCTTGGTCAATTGAAAGCATAGCGTTTTCTCTTTCTCTCCGCAAATATTAACTTTTTTTTTTAAATGAACAAGTTTTTAGGTTAAGTTAGTAGTTTACGTGAAGGTGATGTCGGATTAGGTGGGTGTCGATCTGGACATATGCACATTAAGGGCAAAAGATGACACGTTGCGATTCCAAGTGATATTCTCATGATATTCCCCAAAAAAAAGATTGAATTTATATGCAGTATATATTGTGGAAGTCCTTTAAAACTTATCTTAATTTTTTTTTTAACTATGTCGAGGCTGTTCTTGAAGTTAAGCTTGCGTATTAGATAGTGCATGTTGGATCAGGTAGGTTTATTCATTGCTTGTGATAAGATTCTACTATGTACCAGTGCCCATTTTCTCTGAACCCAATTGTTCTTGATGCTGCAACTTTACTAAACATTTCCATTGACAATGATACTGTACTAGCACGTTTATAGCTTCCGTTCCCCATGAACAAAAAGCTTGTTTTATGCCAATACAGGCTGATGTTTCAACCATATTTACTTTTTTTTTAATTGTATCGTTTTTCCATAGTAAGTAAGTAAGTATGCATACTAGTGTAAGAAAGATATGGCTAAAAAATAATTTTACTTATGATTATCATTATGATGACATTAGGTTAAGTTTTCATCTATTCCTCCTATCTAAACAAAATTGGTTGCCGAGCCATACGAATTTGTTCTTTGCACTTGAACCTAAATGCACAACTACAAGTAAATATTATTTGAAAATACTTTACATTCCCTTACCATTTTATGAGCAACATTTTCTGCATTCACTTTACGGAATCAGATATACTCTTATGTACTTACTTACTTAAGTAGCGTTGCGGTTTTATGACAGGCTAGGATTGTATTTTGTAGTTCAGCGTGCATTTAACCATGACTCACGCCGAATACAAGTTCGTGTTAAATAATAAAATTTTTTGTGGTATTTTATACAGTTTTTGCCATTATTTTTCACCGGTTGGTTCGTTTTTCTTTTCCTTCAAACAATTACTTAAGCTCCTTTCTGCAATTAAGTATTTCAAATATCTTATTATTTGTAATTATTACAAGTACACTTATTGAAAAATCCACCTTAGCTTGTTTTATGCGGAGTATAAAGTTGTAATTATTATAAAGTCGTAACAATTACACGATTATGCCCTAATACATTCAATTGCATTGCTTGCCACTCGCCACTTTTGGGATTAGATCATCTTTTGCAATGTATCACATATCGTGAGTGTCATCAAGTGTTATTTTATTGTGTTTTAAGAAAGTTTTATTAATCATTGCACTTGCTACTTAAACTGTACTAGAATTGCGAAGTTAGTCATGTAACCTCCTGATCTTATTTATTTAATGCTTATGCTTCAAGCTGCTGTTTAAGCAATGTGCTTGTAGTGTTACTTAAAAAGTCATGCGAAAGGGATATATCTGTTTTAAGCTCCCTTCTTCAAACATTTTGAAAGCCTCAATTAATGTCATTAATTTTACGCTTGAAATCTTTTAACAAAAAGATAGAATCTTTAAGTGAAGTGTGAGCTTACCATGTCTATTAATATTTAAACTATTTTCGATTTTATTCTTGTGTAAGCTTTTGTAGTGCCCTTAATAATAATATTTTAATTAATATTTAATATAATATTTTTTAATTATGTTTAAGATTTGCTTACAAGAGAGAAACGAATTTGCTCAATTGCGGTTAGATTCTATTTATTACAATGTGCAGAAAATAGTTACCATAGATTTGCAGCTCGTCATATCTGAACAGGTTTAGAGATGGAAGCACGAAGCCGATCTGGTGGCTATGTAGGTATGCGAGTAGTTGATACCCTCTTCAGTTGCTTTTGGTATCGAGCACGGGAGAAGCAGGAATAGTAGAAAATGAAGTTCTAAAAGAAGCTGTGGTGTCAATCAACCTGGAAACCGGCCAAAGTAGATAGAGTGGAGAAAATTTTAGCCTCGTCGACTAAGATCATTGCAACATTAAATGTGTACCAGTTTAACAGCATCAGCAATGATGGTGATAACCTAGACATTTCATTGGTACGCGAAATCTGGTGCTTATAGATGCTTATAGAATCCGGATTTTAACTGTGCTGAAGATCGGTCGTTATGTCGTGACGTCGACAACATAAGAAACTGCATCTTTTATTATTGAATCAGTATACCTACCAATTAATCTAAGCCACTTACTGATATATGGTACTTATGTGGTGGTTGAAAATACCTGGCTATGTTTTGAGAGGTAGGTATTATAGGTCTAATACTAGGCTGCGATGCCAACAGTGTAACAGAACTATTGTGATTATTTTTTTTTCTATAACTTAATTAGTCTCTTCTACGCACCGAAGGGAAGTGAGTAATAATTTAAAAATTTAGAGTCACCAATGGATCATTCTCTCTCGCTCTGTGGATATTAACCTATGTAAATAAGTTAACTGTTTTGAAAAGAGCTATTCCGTCCTTTCTTCTTCTCTTTGCCTCCTCCTCTCTATATTTTTTCTTTTCTTCTTTATTTAAAGTAACCAGCTCATAAATTTGCCACATTCAAACGAATTCTCATGCACTGATACACATCGGAAAAAGATACAGAAAAGATGCGCATTTTATAAGATTCTTACATAAATATTGTTAATTACCTTTTTAACAACATCAACTGCAACAAAATCTAGATGGGTGTTTACGGAATTCTCAAAACTACATTACTTATATGGTCATAACATTAATAATAATGTTGCTTCAACTAAAAAAGGGTTTGGTTGGTCTCAAAAGCATAAAAACAATAAACAAAAATGGTGAAATTTAACAAACGACTCTTTTAAACTCACGTGCCATCTGCCAAAATAACAAACAACAGAAAATCTCAACAACAAAAGTTGCGTCAAATTATCCGTATTTATGTATTAAGAAGCAAAAAAAATGAACCATAGAAATACGCCGATATTTGCATATTTATATGGTAAAAGCTACTTCAAATGTCAAAAATGGTAGTAATAAGTAGTAAGCAGTAATGCCAGAGTTACGAGTGTACGAGTATGCGTGCAATAACAACAAAAATATTAGTTTATTAGTTTATCGATATCCAAAAATGGCTAAAATCTCATGAAACTGTAGTGTAAAAATAATTGGTTTAAAATATACATATTTTGATTTTGACACAAATTTAAATTTAGTTAATAAATGTAGCAACAAATGGATATATAAAAAGATGGTGGCTTATTAATTATGTATGTATGTTTATAGGTGGGCGTGTTGTTGATGTTGTGAAATTTTTATACAATTTCATATGAGTGGAGATGGTGATTAAGTTTGGAACTTTAACAGCTGCAATTTCAAATTCCATCGAAAAAAAGGGGAAACCGGTTAATTAAAAAGGAAAACGGTATGTGTGTAAAGTATACAGTGTGTACCAGAATGACCGGACGATTCCTTGCGTAAATATGTATTAGATCAAAAAAAAGTTGTAAAAAAAAGCATTAACAACTAAAATAAAAGAAAGTCCCTATTACAACAACAACAAAATTAAAAATATACATCGCGTGAAACAAAATGTCACAATGAATAATACCGACCTCAGGTCGGAAACGCTATCTTACGCTTTCTTAACATTAATTTTTTGTAAATGCCAAAAGGAAAATTACGTCTTGGAATTTCGCAGGGAATGCACCCTTCATTCTTGATCGGGCGCTTTGGGATACCCTGTATAGCCTTTTTTTTCTTTGTTAAATGGTCAACAGCGCATGAAGGGCCTAGGCTGAGCTTTTCCCATCCATTCAAGTTGTATGAATTATATTTATACTCTTGAAGGTTCGACATTGCCATATACAAAATGTTGAATTTTATATTATTTTTGGCTGTGTCGAGATTTGAGCCCGGGCAGCATGCGTAGCGAGTCCAGAACACTACCAACTACGCCACGCTGACCACATAGGTATTATTATTATGTATATTTGATTTAGTAAAAATATGCTACTTTTTAATTTACTTTGTTACTTTTTTGTCACTTTTCTTGTAAACTGAAAATAGCTGTTTAATTTATTGTATATATTATAACTTACTCTACTTTTGTCTACGGTAAAGTGGCATTTCATTACTTCACGTTACTTCACCTCACGTCAATTATATCCAGAGAACTGATGACAGCCAGCCTCAATTGTGGCGTATCGTCGCGAAAATAATCGTCTCCATACGAACGTATGTTTTATAATTTGACGATTGTGCAGTCGTGTAGCTGTCGTCGTCAATTTGTATGGAGCATTAAATAAAGTTACTAATCCCGCAGTACCTTTGTCTCGCGCTCTCTTTCCTGAAGTGAAATGTTCCTCCTTTACATAAATTTATGGTCATTAAATTGTTTATGCTTTTTCATATGCTTTTTTGTATTTATGTACATGTGTGTTTGTTATTGTTGTCCTGCTATTAAATTTACAGCCGCCTTCTTTGATTTCAGAGCTCGTATTACAGCGCAACAATTGGATTATTGCTCTCCTTCGCATTTTTGTTTTAGAGTCTTCATACCACTTCACACCACTGTAGGGTATTTCTTAGCACTCGTGCAAATAAACTTTGAGTAATACTTATATATGTAATATATTGAAAGGTTGAAGCTCTCCACGAAGTTAGCCTGATAAATATCACTGATAAATATACCCACGTACAATTTGTTGATATTGTCTTGAATTCTACAGCAGAAACAATTAACGTTTTTGACCCCCCTTTGCTTTTTTTGATTGCTTCTTTTTTTGTTTTTTTTTGTTTGTGTGCTTGTTCCAGACTCTTCATACATATTACATTTTGTTCTTGTTGTTTTTATATTGAATTTTTAAAGCAACAATCTAAATTTTTCGTTTCTCACTCTCCTTTTATATTAAAATGTTAAAATGTTTTTGTATCTTTTTTATAATAGCATGAAGAAAAATTATTGCATGCAATATTTTCTAGGATGAGTGAGTGCATTCATACATAGCTGCATTTTGTTGTTGTTGCTGCTAGTTCTTTTTTTGCTGCCGCTGCTGCTGCTGCTGCTGCCACTTTAATTGTGATTATTTGCTGCTGTTTGCTGTGCTTAAAGTTGAAACAATATAATTTTGTTGTTGGCAATACTTTTTACTCGGTAGTAGTAGTTGTAAGTAAATACGTGTTGCATGCTGCAGTATTTGCAAATGTTGTTGCTTTGCTTGAAACTATGTATGTAGAAAATTGCGGTTGAAGCGACTTTTCATGCGTAACGTGGCCGGCGGCGTTGACGGTCGGTCGGTAGGTGTGGTGGGGAAATACTTAAGTAAAAACAAAAGAAAATAAAACAAACAAAAAGCAAACAACAAAAAAGCAGGTGGGCTACTGTCATTAATGGCATTTAAAAAAAAAACATAAATATATAAATAATGCTGCATGTGAGGATAATGACATTTTCACATGTGTGCAACTTTTGATTTATGTTGTGTTAGTTTGAATTTGTGTGTGTGTGAAAAAGTGTTAGAAAATTGCATATCTCACTATTTTTCTATACGATAGTGACTCGGGTTCAATAAGCTGTAGGTGCTGCATTTTTTTGATACATAGTATTCGCTTGTGGCCAAGAGTAGACACAATCGAAAATATAAGCTAAAACACTAAAAATTTTACTTAGATTTAATTAGAGTAGACTGCGTGACCACCACGAAAAATTCAGCTAGTTTCGATTATTCTTCTACTTAGTGTAGTCTACTTTTATTGCTATATTCGCCTATTTACGAAAACAAGATATAGAATTCGAGCGATTGATTGGAATCGGCAGTATCAGCTTAAAATTGTGGGATCGTTCAAAAATATAATAAATATTTTCATACAAAAAAAGAACGCTGTTGTTGTACCCTTTTTAAAATGAACCTCGGCTTGTCCAAAATATTTTGACCTTAGCAATAACAGTTTATAAGCTAGATCATTTTTAAAAGCCTCTCAAAACTAACTTTTGTATAGGATAACTTTTCTTTAAGCTACTTTTCGGAAGATAAAAGCTCTTAAATAAGTAATACATAGATATAAAAAAATGATTAACTTTCGCTCTTAATAAATTTGTTTTTTTTTTATCTCAACTTAATACTCAAAATTTCCATTAAAACTTTCAGTAAAAAATAGATTTTTCGTCATTAATTGAATTTTAATTATTTTCTTTAGTGAAAATTTACATGACATATTTTGACATATATGTTTTCTTATTAGAAAATGAGAGAATATTTTCTTAAAATCTTAAAACTTAAATATTCACTCAAACGTTTCATTTCATGGCGTCTTTGTTAATATATTGCCTTTGCTCTTTTCGCGTGTAACAATCTCTCAATAGAAAATAGTGATTTACGATGTGCCTATTTTTAAATTAATATCACAAATAATTTAAATTTATTTTTACAGAAATTTTTGTTAAAATCATTTGCATACATTAGCAGTAGGTAAATGAAAGTGGTATGATTTGTAATTTTAAAACAGATAGATACTTAAATTAGGTTGTGTTTGTTCTAAATAAATTGTAGAAGAACTTCCAACGCCAACGCATTCGATCTTTTATGTTCATAAAAGATCACCCAATTCTGATACTGTACCTATATTTCATCTTTCCTAAAGCCTAATTCTTGATCTAGAACTGGCTAGTAGCTGATTCCGCTTTATTCTCGGAGACACAGCTTCTAGCCTTCTGCCAGGCCGCATCTCAATATTTGAAACATCATCATCACGTTAATCAATTCGAATGAACTACGATATCATTTAGTACTATAAAATTAAAACAATGTAGCTAGCTTTTAAAGATTTTGCATATTATATTTGTAATTATTGTAATTAAAAATATATGTATGTGTCTATCCTATATTTAAACGTCTCTGATGACTGATGACTTCACAATTTCAGTTTTTTGTTTCGGCAATTAAACTCAGCCAACAATAGATCTTCATAAACCAAACTATTCATTAATGTGAGAATTTACTCAGCGACTATAGACTCGACTTTAGTCGGTGAACAAATGCTGCCGCTCTATTTTAATTAAAATGTTAAAAACATAAATATTTTCTGTTCTTGGTTACGGAGTTAAAGTATCTTAAAAAGATTGTAGTGGAAAAAATAAGCCCTAACATTAAAAAAAAAATCCTAAAAACGAAATGACAATAAGATGTTGAAATGAATGTATGAATGAGAATGGTTTGTGTGTGTTTTTTTGTATTTCAGTCGCAGTCATTGTTCATTATTTATTTACAATACACAAAGTATGACTTCGCAGGCACATAATTTTATTATTATTTTTAAACTGTAGTTATTTTTTTTTTTTAGTTTGCGCTTCTGTACGTTTTTTATTTGTTTGTTTTAGTTTGAACTTGATTTGAATTCCAAGAAATCATGCTCATATAGTGAAATCTCCTACCTCCAGTTTTGTAATTGTAAAAAAGAATGTTAAGAAAAGCATGAAAGAAGAACAAGCTGCTGTAGGCAAACGGAAATTTTTTGTCAAGAAATAAAAATAAAATATTTTGGTTTTAGTCTTTCAGACAACCTCTTTCAAGATGGCTTACACTTTTTGTACGAATACAATAGCTTGAAGTTCAGCATGAGGCTTGGAGTTCTCTTTGTGTTAGTTGAAGAATCATACTAAATCTTTCTTCTGACTTCACCTGGTTTTAAGTAGCTTATTTCAGGGGAATAGAGCAGAAATTCGAGTCAATCCTTTTTCAAATTTTGTCATGTTTATGGTGAACATTTTATTGTCCAAACATTAGTGCTTAGATTTTCTACAATTCCAAATACAATTCCACTCTACAATAATGTTTTAATTTTTTCTTACTTAAATTTAACTTAATATTTACTTAGTTGCATTACATCAATAATATTTTGAAATATTCAGTATCGAATTTTTTTTCTAACTAATAATTCAATTCTACAGCTTTCTTTATTTTACTCCAATTAATTCTTATTTTTCTATCTGTTTATTTATGATTATTTTTCATTTTTTTTCTTGATATTCTTTTTTATAATTTCTTCTATTATTTTTTTTCTGACTGCGAGTACTTCCCATGTTTAAGCGCTGCTGGCTGCTTTTTACTTAGCACTTCATTAAGTTCAATCATATCTATGCATGTAGGTATGTAGCATGAGTTTAGCTTTAAGCCATGGTAATGGTATTCGTATACGAGTCGCTTGTAGCCAACATTTCCATTATAGTCTGTCGTGAATTGTACTCAATATGCATGATGATGGTCCATGTTCGAGACCAATGAAATGAACATCAGCAACAACAGCAACAAAAACAGCTGTTGACCTTATTTATGGCTATAAGAAGAAAGTCTAACTTTTTGTACTTCTTTCTCTTACATTTCTTTTTGTAATTTTATTTTGTCCATTTCCTCCGCTTTCGCTCTTGTATTTTGTTTTTTTTTTTTTGTATTTATTTGTTATTATTGCTTGTTATGACCATGTTACAAAATAGCGTTAAGGGTCTTGGCATTTTAATATGCGCTCTTTCGAAATGTCAAAAATATCTATGCATGTAACTTTACTTTTTTAACAATTCCAATTTCTTTCTTCAACTTTATATTCATTTTTGTTGTTAACTGTTTTTTTATAACTGTTAAATGTTGTTAATCATTAATTTTTATTTATTGTCAATTTTGACAAATGTTTCATAATTTAATCATTTATTTTGATTTATTTACAATTTTACACAAGAAGTAAAATATTCAAATTAATTGTTTAAGCGAAAAGAGAAAATAAAAGCTTTTCTGATTTGTGCGATTTGTTGAGGGTTATGAAATTAAGATAATTAAATATGGAAATTGAGCTGGTATTCATTCACTTATTTTTCGGTTTTTGTTTGCGGTAATTTTTCATTATGTGACTTAATACTTTTGAATTTTTTTTGTATAAATATGTCGAAAAGGTACAGTAGATTCGACAGTAGTGAAAAACATTATAATTCACCATATTCAACTTGGAAAATCTGTGCTTCAACTGCAGCTGAAGCTGAAAAGCTCAGAACAATGGCTCACTATATTATAGTTAAATTTAAAAAACAACACGGTAGAAAATAAACCGAGATGTGGGAGTGAGCGGGGCCTATTTCGGGAAGTGATGAAAATCGCAAAAGTTACTGCATTAAACATTGCGAAAAGTTCAGCAAACTGTTTAGGCATAACTATCATACCTCGCTGAGCCAGAAAAGCATTGAAAAATTATGATTCCCAAGCAAGACCCGCCAGCATTAGCTACATTTTTCCAAGAAGAACCGCCTTGCTAAATTTGAGTTCGCTTTAATGCATTTTAATAAGTGTATTGGATGGATGCAAAGCTTGTAGCCGAATCCAGGTTGAATGTTTTTGGTTGCAATGAGAGAGTGTCGAAGAAAGGAACGTAGAATTGACGGTCAAGCACGGAGGCGAAATGCTCCCTGTGTCTTCTGGCGTCAAGATGATGAGGGCACTCTGCATTATAATGGCCGAACCTTTATAAAAATTTAAGCACAATCACCGTTCTAAAACCCTGTCAAGCATCTTATCGATATCTGGAAAAGTAATTGAGTCAAAGAGAATTTTGCAATAAGAAAGATATCGAGTCTCAATACTGTTTGAAATGCGTGAAATCAAAGCCAAATCGTTTGACTGAGGTAATGAGACGCAAAGGAAGCCAAATGACCTTCCACTGGTACACTGTTCTCTGACACGAAAAAACTTTGGCATTTTTCAAGGATTTTGTATGAAAAATGAGAGACGACAATGGAAAGAATTCGACACTGAATACGAAGCCCTGTGAATACCTCAATTGTATTCCAAATAAAAGCCACAATATGAATTTAATTTCATTTCTAATTTTAACTTCAAATTTTTCCATAAATTGAATTACAATTTTTAAAAGGAAATGATTTTAATTATCTACACCCCGGAGCGGTATAAAAGCTTAACGAATTGAAACAATACATACATACATAACTGAGTAATGGAGCATGATGGGCATATGAATTCGTATAAAAACTGATTAATGTGGTATTTTTTCGAGGCAAGCGGAAAGCATGATGTTTTGAACCACAAGTGAATGAATAAAAATGTTTAACTAAAGTAAAAATTTAAAAATTGTGTTTATTGTATAAAAGAAACTAGACCAGGAACTCAGGTTAGATCTAAACGGTATCTTTGAAGTAAATAATTTTCTCCTTTCGAAAACTTATTCAACTAAACACAAAAGCGAAACAGTTCGACTGCTTTCTGCGTTTCTTCTTTAACTATTGAAAAATAAGAACTGTTTGCTTAATATTCATCCCAACAGTACGACGACTACACTGCAGCCTGTACTTTCTGCATCTTGCTGACCTTTTCCTATGACTTGATGCTTTACAGTTCTTTGACATTTAGTTGACTCGCACTCACTAAAATATGAAGAAATCTCTCCGTTTCTGTGATTAAACTCATACCTTGTGCATGTTATTAAAACAAAAAATAGAAACGACTTTATTAAACCTAATCTTAATATAAAAGACAGCCTTTAAGAAATTACATTTTCCATGATTAAAACAATGCAAAAATTTTCCACACTTTTTTTCATCTCTTCAGTCATCGTTGTGGTGGCGCGTGAAAAAGTGAACGATTTAAATGTAAATTGAGATGGTAACATTTTGATAAACTTCACAAATATTTTTTTTTTCTTTTCCATATTAATTTATATATAATATTATTACATTTTCATATGAATGTGGCTTGAGACTCTTTTTCTTTTATGTGTTTGCGACTTGTGATTACTTCATTTATTGTGGCTGTTTACACTGGCGTAAGCATAAATGACTGTGCGTGAGAGGCAGGTAGAAAAGTAAGGTAGTGCGAAAGAATGCGCAATCTCTATCTCTTTCTTACTACCTTAATTTTCTACTTAATTTTTCATGCGTTTTCCAGTGTAACTAGCCACATATTAGTACAAAAGCTTGAAAAAGCATAATGTGAGTTTAAGAGAGAGATTTTCAGTTATAAAGCATATTATCTTACTTACGTTACTCATTTTGGTAGTAGTAGTTTCAGTTGGTAATATTTTCAATTTGTAGTCATTTCGAAATATTGTTTTATTAAGTAATTATTTTATTGTTAGTTATTTTAGTTGTTTGTTCTTTCATTTGGCACTCATTTCAACTGGTAGCCATAACATTTTGTAGTCATTTTAGTTCTCCGTAGTTTTCATTATTAGTTATTTCAGCAGCAGTCATTTACGCTTATTATTCTTTGATTTAGCAGTCAAAATTTATACTAAAAATTTTATTGTAATTTCTGTGAAATTCATTAGTGGATTTTCCTGTATTCATGTAATTTTACTGCTGTTGTTGCTGTATTAAAATTTGTTGGCAACAGCTTTTTGTTAGCTGCATTGGTTAATTTGCACTTGTTTACAGAGAATAAAGCGAAGTAAAATTTGTCAGTGTGAAAATTCCGAATTGTTTTTGTAGTGAGAGTTGAAAGTGTTTTTAACATTTCCAGAAGGGTCCAAATTTGAGTGTTTGGCAAAACGTTTTTTCCCCCAATAGTTATGCATACTCGTACTTAATGCGCTTTAATTTTGTATGGCATAAAACAGCTGACACTGACACACAATAAGATTTCGAAAGGTTCGCTGCATCTCTTCAAAATGTTTAACACATTAAGGTTTGATTAAGTTTAATTAAATGTTAAATGCTTGTGTTATGTAACCTTGATATTGATTTGTTATAATCGAAAGAGCATTCATGAGAAGAAGGCCAACCGCACTTCTATACCACATATTCGAATTTGTTGCACAAATATGTGGAAAACCTGATATTAAATTATGGTACAAGTTGAGATATGAGGGAAAATACGGCAACACGTAATGCGGAACATAAAAATCAGTTTATCAAATGAGTGTATGTAGTTTTTTCGTACAGTCTAAAAACTGCAATGTTAAATTACATAATTTGCCTTGTTGCATATACTTATTCTTAGGGCTATTTTACTTAGTTTCTTACATTTGTATTCAAAATTGTTATAAATTTCAGTTGAATTTCATAATTTGTGCTGTTAATTACCATACTTCAATTATGTTTAGGTAGTAATTTTAGATTTATTTTTATTTTTATCAATTATTTTACAGTTAACTGTTAAAGTTATAGTCTGTTGATTTGCGTAATAATTTGTATGCAGTTGCTAATTTTAGTTCTGCTTTTGAAAGCTGTTGATGCTTCATTGTCTTCAAAAAAGATAAAACAAAAGCAGCCCAGTATTTCTATACTCAACTTCTTCGTTCTTCATGGCAATTAAAATTAATTAATAAAGAGGATACGAAATACACACTGTGGACTATAATTATCTTTAATTGCATGGTAAATTGAGAAGTACTACACATAGAAAAAGGCACTAAATTAGACATCGAGAAAAGTAGGAACGAGTTTGAAGAAAACAAATACGAGTAATTTGTAATACTAAAAAGTGGAAAACGTTCGAAATGAGAGCGTAATGTGTTTAATTTATTTCTCAAAAATGTAAATCTTTTCAAGTGAAGCTGCTCACTTCTGAGTAAAAAATTAAAGATTCACCCTCATACGCAGCTTGTATACGATATTTTTATGAAATTGCGAAAAAATCAAAAATCGTACATTTTTCGATTATTGAATCTTTTGCTTTCACTATTTAAAGGCATGATATGTTCAAAAAATTCTCAGTTAAGAGAAGGCAGTAAGGAGAAAAATTATCAACGGCTTCAGGCTTATGGGCTTAATATTGTACTAAATCTGTACATAAATATATGTACTATTGTAAAAAAATCTCTCATACGACCCAAAGTTTGCGAAGCAATAAGACATATGTGATGTCTAGGAGCAAAACGTGGTATGGGCTTTGCTATCATTACTTCCAATTAATGTGGATCTGAAAGTCGATTTGCTCACCTCTAGTTTCATCCAGAGTTGTTATTCTAGCTAACAGCCTGAACTGAAGTAGTAAAATTAACTGTTGTCTACAATTGGGCATCCCTCTAACGACTGCTGCCGAACCTGCAACGAATGCAGTGCAAAAAACCGTAGAGAATCGATTTCCGGCTAGCTAAAAGAATTATCCGTTATGAACTTCTCACGTTTCTAAACCAAAGGCAATGAATTCAACCTCAAAGTTTGTGGCAAGAAAACAATGTTAAACTTCAAGTGCGATGCACTTGGTTCCCATTCTAACCATACCCAAACTACTGTTCTTTGGCTGACTCGATGTATCCTAATATTATATTTTCTTTACGCTCTTCACTTCACTTCAAGGCTAAACATTGTTTTCAGTGTGTCAGCTCATATTTTCTATAATTGTTTATAAATAAACTATAAAAAATGGGCACTTTTGTACTACAAATAGATTACAACAAAAGTATATGAAGTTGCATATAGTATATGCAACTTCGTGCATTCAAGAAGGCGTAAAATGAGCCCGATACAGATGCGTCCAAGAAAGTGGTGTATGTAGCACGTAGTTTTACGTGCAGCACTCTTAAGAATTGCATTATCAGCACCGAAGCGAGGGCGACGAATATGATCGAAGCAAAAAGTAAAAATCTATGTAGAGCCATATAGTATAACCAGTATGCTTATGCCTGAGTGCATACAAATTGAGATAAAGTTGAAAAGAATAGTAGGAAAAATGTAAATTTAATGAATGAAATGCAAAACAGAAGCAGCAGGAAAATATGAAATTAATATAAGAATATTGTTTGTTTGTTTCGAAAATTGGAAAGTAGGTGGGAGCGGTTATTCAACTCTTTGTAACAACGACCGACAGACGATGCTGTATGTGATGCAAGCAGCTGTTTTAAATTTTTTTTTTATGGTAATGGTCACGAAGTATGATACTACGAAACTATTAAACATAGAAAAGTATAGTATCTGCACATATTTCTAACAACGTATAGCACGTATGCACCACAAATTCTGTAGTGCTGTGCCAAAAAGAAAGCCAAAGAAAAACTAGTAAAATTACTTATGTGAGCTGTGGTGGCGGTTGCCAGCATCTAACGCCTCAACGCCTCAGGGTTGCTATTGTTTTGCAACTGCAATCTTTTTGTTTGTTAAAAGTTTGCTGCATTATTTCTAAGTAATTTTTGCATCATACTAATTTTTATTTTTTCGTTGCCTTGGTTGTGCTTGTTTTTTATGTTTTGGCCATTGGCTGTTCACTGTCTGCGAATTTTATTTTTGGAAGTTTGCTTTTATTTTCTGCTAATCATCGTCTGCCTGTCTATTACTTGAAGTGTTTGTTGTCTGCGTGGGTTTGGTTGATCATTGTTCCTGTTGTTGGCAAATTTATACTTTTTTTTTGTTGTTTTCTAATTGACAAAACATTGTCGTGTTTGTTGTCTTGTCTGGAAAGTGTTTTGACATAATGTAGTATATTAGCTTTTGTTTCTTAGTTAATTTTAAAGTTATGTAAAACAATCACGATTTGGGTCACTGTTACACAAGAGTGAAAAGTAAGCTATGATTATGTACTTAGTTTTTTTTGTTTTGCTTTAAATATTTGAGAGAGTACATTTACAGAACAAACATTTAAATTCTGACACAGATAGAGGCTGGTAGATCCAGTGGTTTCAGTAGGTTTCAAAGCAATTTAATGTACTGTGTTTTATATAAGTACTAATATAGGCTTGTAAACAATGACTTGACTTGATCGTTGGAAATATCGAAAGTATTTCCTCTAATAGTTAGGCCCGTTTCGAAGAACAACTTTTTAAATTTTATATTAATTCAGCTTCTGGTCCTATTTCTTGAAGGAACAACCTTGACAACTTATGGTAACTATGTCATGTAGATCGAAAACTTCTTCAACGAGTGCAATGAGTTCGGTTTCTTTCCAAGCCGACCCCGTTTATTTGACCTCTGTGTCGAAATCAGCTAGCCGTCCTCCTGGCACTTGGTAGTTTCCACTCTAGACACCGGCACCGACACAGCTCAGTGTATGATAAGATTGAAACTATGAGCAGTCCAACTTCTACTTTGCTTTTTTGCATAGCATAGCAGCTTGATGGACTGTGAAAATAGGCCTTTTTAAGATAACTTAATGTTGTCGTTTTGATATGAAATTATTATTTATTTCAATTATAGCATTCAATATGAAGTATAGCTTTACCGTTTTTTAAGTTCATACGTTTTTTAACCTACAGTAGTATTTACGAAGAAACGTGCTCCTTTGCCTACTCTCTATGCACATATCCAGCAGTGCACTTCTCTATAGTCTCACTCGCCCTAACTCAAAGATTATTCTCACGCCAGAACTTCATGATAAAAAACGAATACCGCTCCAACCTTCTTTGGGGATTCGATAAAAAATACAAAACAAAACAATCACTTCTATTAAATATCAAATACATGCATTGCACTTTCATTTAACAATTAATCTGAATGATTTATAGTAATGCAATTTAAAATATTTATGCATGATTAAAAATTCTCGAGACATTTCATCAGTGATTTATTTTAAAATTTATTTTTCCATTATTTTTATATTTTGATTGTTACTTTGCTGTCATAAATTTTTAGCATTCTGATCTTGCAATAGTAGCAACTTATTTGTAATATACTACACACACACACGCATACGCACCCACACACCTAAACCTGAATTCCTCCTTCACTTTTTCGCTTGTTTTTCTGCTTCACGATTTATTTTTGCGAAAAATTTATTTCAAGAGTAATTCAAGCAATATGGAAGAGGAAAAAAATAACTAAATAGCAATTGCTATACTCAAAGAGAATGGGTTAATTTCATATTAACCCAATATCAAATTGTAAATTTATTTTTAATAAACTGTTTTTTTTTGCATTGTGCAAGTGTTTGCATATTTTTTTACACCTTGCAAGAAAAATAATTTGTTTATTGTAGGAATAAATTATTGTTTTGCGACGCAATTTGAATAACTAACAATTCAATACATTGGAACTCTAAAGACTGATTTTCTAAAGGAACATTAAATTTTGTATTTAATGCGACTAATTTTTTATAAATCTAAATACAGACATACTGTGTTTCTGTGTTTCTGTTACTGGTGCCCTAGTGGATCCAGTGGATCCATTATGTCTGCACGATTCTTAATTTGTGGAGCTGTTTCTTTTTTTTCGTTTTTGTTTAATTTTCTTTTTCTTTTTTTTGAAAGAAATGTGTTTTGTTTTTATGATTAGCATAAAAATTCATTTAAGCGGATTAAAGTTTTATATATCTACAATGCACACAGAAAGTTGATTGATATGGCCTTTTCATTAATTTAAATTCAATGTGGGTAAGTCAGGAAGTCGGCAATGGGACCAACATGAAAATTGAGTTAAGTCTTCAATTGGGTCAATGTGCAGAAATAATTTGTATACTTTTTGCACTGCATTTATCTACAACGAGAAAACGAAGTTTTTAACTCATACCAAAGCAGGCAAATCAGTGCCACTTTACAAGAAAAAGCGATCCACTATTCTAACAAAGGTCAGAATTTCTTCTGTAGAAGTGGATTTTAATTTTAATTTTTTTAAGAATTTCCCTTCTTAGCCGAGTTAGCAGGACTACTGAAGATTCACATATTATAGGATACTTATGAGTTGTCATTTCTACATCTTCCGTACATAGACGACACTTTGTTTCATTGTAGAAACCTAATTGATTGGGGTGACGGGAACGGCAAACTCTTTAACTTATCTAAAGCCGGGAATAAAATTCCAATATTCGAGCTATTCCTCAACGATTGATTTCGAAGTGACCCAGTCGAGACCACAGAACGGTCGTTGCCAATGTACATAGTCGATGAACCTTTTCATCGGCAGTCTCATTGCAATTATATTAAAAACAGTAAAAGTAAGTCTGCCTGATCAAATGTATGTTGATCGGCGATAGGTTATGACTGTTCGTTGCTGAAGCTTTTAAGGCTTGCTGGTCAAAAGATATCATTAACCCTTGTCTTGCGATTTAGTTCTCTGTTCCACTATTAATTTTGTAGATTATAAGTGCTACTTTTCTACTTTATCATGAAAATTCTTAAATATTTTGAATTGACATTTTATTGTTATTCCCCTCAGAGGTAATATATTTAATCTTTTTACCAACAAAAACAAAAACTTTCTAACCTTTAAAACTGTTAAATCTTTCGGCAATGCTACACTGAACAAAACAAAATGGGACTTTTGTAATAATATCTGAGTTTTTCTGGAGTTTTCTAGTCGCTGATCAAAAATCTGTAACAAAATTTAAAAAAAAAAATTCCATTGCTCCTTTAGAAAAGCAAAATAAAAATTATGTACTTATATAAAAAATTTTCGTAAATTTTCTAAAAATCAAGAATATAGACTAGAATTTTAAGTGACCGGTAAAAAATTGTAACTGATTCGCGATCGGCGGCCAAATAAACTTCAGAATAACTGGGCCACAACTCAGATACTTACTAAATATGTATTTGACTGTTTTACTGTATTAAACATACATTTTTTATTAACTCAAAGAAATACAAGCACAAAAAAAACTCAACTCTTACCTTCAAGCTTTAATGATTGCGCAGTCGTCGTAAGCCATTGGGAAATAGTGGGAAATGGATGAATTTGGGAGTACCGCAATATATGTATATTATGGTAAGTATGGTATAAAAAAAAAATATATTTAAATTTGATTTCGAAATTCTTAATGTTTTATTTTGAATCATTTGTCTTAGAAACTTGTTTTTTTGCTTATACTCGTATATTTACTAAAACAATTCATTTAGAAAAAACACAAAAAAACTTAAATATTAAACGCTCATACACACACAATTAATTCGCAAACGATGGGAACAAGGTCAAGCTAAGAGCTGGGCTGAGCTGAGCTGATTTGGGCTGACTGACGTCGG
This sequence comes from Palloptera scutellata, assembly GCA_958295655.1. Taxonomy (NCBI): domain Eukaryota; kingdom Metazoa; phylum Arthropoda; class Insecta; order Diptera; family Pallopteridae; genus Palloptera; species Palloptera scutellata. The sequence continues at coordinate 67,614,338 of OY282452.1, forward strand.
CAATTCGCCGATTCAGTGGCTAGCTAGTCAAGCAGGTTAAGCTGACTGCATGAATGTTTGTACTCTGTTTTGATGAATTACAATCCATTCAGAAACACAGCAACGTTGGAAATCTTTGTTATTATCTGCTGAAGCTATTAAGCTCCGGTTTAAGTATGAGACCCACAGCAGTTGCTTGCCAGCATTGTTTCATAAATGTTAACGCGTTTATGAACTGAAGACAACATGGAAAACGTGAGCGAGTATAGATTAAAGAAAATTACTAAATCCGCATCGAAGAAGTAATAAAAAAAATTATTTAATAAGAAAAGGAAAACAAAAACGATTTATGAATGCTTCGTGTTTATTGAAAATTGCAATACATAATTTTTAATAACTGTTTTTGTTGTAAATCATAAGTAGCAGGCACATACTATGTAATTGTAGGTTTACTACTACTAACTACTTGCTTTTTGAACTCGATTAAGTTTAGTTTGGGTTTATTTGCTTGACTGTGCGTGTGTGTGTTTGTGTGAAGCAATGTTTAATGCATAATTGTTTGTCTTTGATGTTTTGAGTAGGTATTTTAATTTTAGTTTTGTTGTTCTTCAACTATTACCATAATAACCACATTTTGTTTAGTTACTTTTTTTAGTTTAATTTTAAACTATTAATAATCAACTGTTCCTACTACTACTGTGGAATTACGTGTTGTTCAGAGTATAGTGGTTCGTTAGTGTCCATGTGCGGGAAATCAATAGAAACGTGTAGTTAAATAATAAGTATGGTAAGTTGTGTAGTAAGTTAAACTTATTTATAATATAAAATTATTTGTAATAAGATTTTTAGAAACGATGAGCCCCAGACAGAGAACTCAGAAATCAGCAAAACGTGAAACTAGATCGTGGTTACGATTCAAAAATTAAATCTTTTAACTATAAACATAGTTCATGTAATAATGGAGAGGAAACAGCAGAACGACTTACGTTTTACTGTGGTAATGTGACCTAAGTCAAATCGCTGCAATCAGGAATAGCATGTATGATTTTTAAAATCTCACCTGGGTTATTTAGGAAACGTATGTGTAAAGGCTGAAACCTCACTCTAGCCAGAACTAGACAAGTGCATAAAAAGTGAGCAGGGATTTCTTTCTCGGCCAAGTTTCTGCAGCTACGATTTTGTGCTAGTTCCAGAGCCCTGCCAAGTTTATATCCACCATGAGGACTGGTGGTTTCTACAAAATATATTTATGTTTTTATTTGGATTTATTTAACTATACTATCTAATTTGCTTAGATGTGTTCTTAGATAGTCTGCTTACTAAAGTTTCTACCAGCTTCTACATGCTTTTAAGTTTTTGCACGTAATGTAATGTTCATTTATGGTACGATTCATAAATATAATAGGAGTCACAAGTATTTCATTGCTAATAAAACAATACATGTTTTCGTATAAAAAATTATATGAACCGCGAATATCTCTTAAGAATCACATATGATTGAAAGACAGCGAACATGATGAAGTTTAGCTCAGCATTCTTAACTTGTAATAAAATAACGCAGAAAGTATTAAGAAGACTGTTAGCGGTTTGAAATCAAATAAGGAAATGTTTCAGTTCGATTTGATTCAATACTAAGAAGAAATTAATACCATGTACAAATAGTAATTTGATTTGAAATACTGAATACGTTTGAGTACTCAAAGTCGATACTTTCTAGTATCGATTATTGATTATACTCAACAGTGATTAAGTCTTACTCAACATATTTACTTATGAATACATACACGAATCATATATTTCATTTGACTCATAAAAACGCATTAAAGTTTCTTTTAATTTTAATATAATTACTTCTTCTTTTCTTTTAATGGCACAGCCCATGGAGGGCCTAGACCGAGGCTTTTGCATCCACTCACATTGTACGTGTTATATTTGTGCATGAATGAAAGGGACCTACAGTTTTATGCCGAATACGAACGGCGAAGTGTAAAGCTTTTCAGAGGCAGTTTTTACTCTTGTAGGTTTGCCATTGCCTGCCAAGAGATGGTGATGTGAAGAAAAATATTTTTTTCTACGGACACTGCGTATCAGTCCAACGCACTACCACTACGCCACAGCGACCATATTATTTCACACGTTTTTAATTTAAAAGTTAAAAAACTCGTCTATATTTCTTATGAGTCACATGTGATTCATAGACGATGCCAAAGATTCTCCTTAAAATTTTCAACATTTTATTGCATTACACGATTCTATTTTGTAACTCTAAAGCGATTTATATATAATAATTGTTATAAAATATCTAACAATAAAATTACAAATTACTCATAAATATTGTATATACATATGTATGTATGTATGTATAACCCATGAGTCACATGTGTAATACTTATATGGTATAATGACTGAAGTAAAGTTTGTCCAAGCATCCTAACTTTCCATTACATATTTCATGTAAAATATTTATTTATTATTACATAATATCAATGACTTTTGCTTATAAACTGTGAATGAACTAACTGTCAAACCCATTTGACACAATCGACACACTTCTTTGTATTCAAAACTTTTATCAAAGCATTTCTATTGATTTCATAATACAATAATATATTAATTATGCACTTAATAATAAGCAAATCATAGCAAAGAAGCAACATGCAATAGCGAAATTTCGTTGATCACTTTCAAAAACTACTCCTATTTTTGCGCTTTCAATTTTTAATTTTTGCCACTAACTTTCACCGCTATTAAACGATTTGAACAGCGGTTTGTATATACCATATGTAGGTAGGTGGTACTCATAAAGAAAAGCTATAACCAGGATCATTTTTTTTGCCATCAGAGTAATCTTATAAAAATAGCAACAAGCGAAACTCTTTACCATAACTACTTATATGCTATCAATTTCTGTATCATAATTTATGTTTCTTTTATTTTATCCGAGTATATTTCGGACACCTTTGTGGGCGGTATTATATAAGTACTTTCAAATACTATACATAAGTACGAGCACATGTACGAGTATATTTTATTCTTCTACATGGGCCACTATTGGTGTTGTTGTTGTTAAGGTGTTAATAATTTACAGTGTAAATTGAATGAAATTTTATTTGGAGACTCATTCTTCAAAATTCGTAAAATAATAAATTTGCAGGTTCAAGATTAAGAGACACAATTGTTTACAGAATAAGATTTGGCGAATAATGAAAATTTTTTTGGTTGCATCTCTTTGTCATTGTCTCTACCATAAATTAGCTCTATTCAAATCTTCCAAAAACCGGGGCCTAAATGGTTTTAGAAATTTGAGAGACAAGGAAAAATCTACATATAAAAGCAGCACTTCAGCGCTAAATGGCAGCATTAAGTTTAAGATGACCCCGTAAATGAAACGATTAACGAAGTCGACTAACAACATTGTAAACATTCATGTGATTCACACACATTTCAACATAATTCGCAATTCGGAAAGACATTCACCCCAATAAGCGTGCAAAAATGCGTATGTCAGCCTGATAATATGTATTATAAACGTGCTCCCTTTTTTCTTTTGGTTACCCACCACACTCACATAACTTAGCTGGTCACTCGGGTTTGGTTTGATGGTTAATAGTTTTACAACATTTTCCAACGAACTTGTTTTGTATGTAGATTGAATGTGTCCGTATCTACTTACTTGTATCATATGTGAGCTTTTAACAAAAATTGTGAGCATTTGCATTTACCTTTTAATTTATTTGTAATTCCAAGCAATGACACTTGTGTGCTGTTTTTGACAACCAGTTTTGACAGTTATAGCCTAGTTAATATGAGGTGGTGTGGTATGCCGGAATTGTAAGAAAGGCTTAAAAACTGGGTTCATAGGAGAAATGCATAAATTAAATTATTTAATTGCACACACTCACAAATAAGATAATATTGATTAAAAATAAAATATTATCACAACATTTAACTTTCTCTTCTGTTTGTTGTTATGCTTCAAATAATAAGATTAAATTGTTAAAGTTTATTACAGTAATTGCTGTTAATTCACAATTAAATTTCAAGATTATTAAATTGTAATCAAAATCGATCGCATTCGAATAAGGTAAATTATTAAATGCCACTTCACACTCAGACTTATACACGCGCCGATAGCGTTTCCAAATGCCAGTGCAAAGAAACTACAAAAAGTCACAACTTGCCAAAGTTAGTACAACAAAAATTCAACATTGTCAACAATAAATTTTTGTTTCTGATAGTTTTGTGGCTAGTGGCGGTGAATGCCGGTTGAGGGGGTAGCCTAGCTAACACCAAAAATGGCGCACATTAAGGAATTTAAGCTTACCATTTCCATCGATCATTTAGCAACAGCTACAGGTTTCTTTTGTGCTTTGGGCCGCAATAAAACATATTGAATACTTAAGCTCAGTTAATCGCAAAGATCTGCAAATTATCCAGAAAAAATACACATATTTAATTGATCACAGCAAGCATAAACGTGCGAATAATTCCCAGTATGAGAATGATACTTCATCATTATCAACAGTACTTTCCGAATAATCAAATGTGCTTCAGAATATTTCCAATTCGGTATAATATTTTACACTTGGTTCAAATGGTTCAATTTACCGGGTAATGCAATTAACCGAATAATTTGAGAACATTTTGAACTAAAACGTAATATTTCAAACGGAATTAAACGAGAAACGTAATTTAACGGGGATTAATGTATGCCTTCCAGATTAAGGAAATGTACTTCAAAAAACTCCAAAGTGATACCAGAATATTTCAAATTTACTTCAGCATATTTCATTAGTATTTCAGAAAAATTTAAATGTTCATCAGAAAATTCCAAAGTTAGAAAAACAAATTTAATTCTAAACTTGCTAAAGAGCAAATGCATCATGCATAAAATGCAAACAAAAATATACCAAATCCATCAAAATATTAAAATTCTTATTCCAGAAGATTAGACTCATGCTTTCGTGAGGTATAAAAAGACTACTACATCTTAACCAACACACATTAAAATTTCTAAAAAAAAACTACTTTTTAGACACTATTTTATGTACACAAAATTTTATCTAATATCAATTTGAACTTTTTTGAAGTATTATTGAAAAAGTTGTCGCTCTAAAACACATGCATGCATACCTTCCTACTTATAGAGGTACCTGGCAGACGAAACGACCTGGGTATGTTCAAAAAACTAGACTAGTTAGCCTGGTTAGCTTGCGTTTTTCAGTTTTCATTGAGTTCACACAATAAACTACTATACTATGGTATATATTGTAACTGCTTTCATGTTCAGATCTGGAATAACCTATCGCACCTACTTTCGGCCTGTGTTAAATATATTTAGACTTTTCAGAATTATCTTTAGTTACCAATCTGCGCATCTACCATATACTGGGCTATGTTCATATTCGTGGGGCAAACAGATTTTTAATTTTTTATAAATACTATACATATTTAATTTCTCGTTTTGAGTTCTTTCCGAAGTACAACGAACCAGAAAAAGTCACAGCGAACAACAATATTTAAAGAAATAACTAAAAAAATAAAAATAATTAATTTATTTTTATTTTGTTTGAAGTCATCATTAGTTAGTAATCCTGCCAAATTTATATTTATCGTATAGCACCAAAATTGTTTGGTAATTTAAGATGACACGAGGTATGCATAATTGAAATATATACCATACGTAATTACGTGGTCGCCGAGGCCCTGGCCTGCTACGCAGAGTATCCGGGATTCAAATTTCGGTACAAGCAAAAACAAAACAAAAAAGTTAAAAAAAAAAATTTTACATGAAAGCAATAGAAAACCTACAAGGGTAAAAATTACCTTAGAAAAGCTTTTCACTTCTTCTTTCAAATTCGGCATATAACTGTAGGTCCCTTTCATTCGTTTTCAAACTACCATATAACATGCAAAACATGGGTGGCCTATACCAGAATATCATAGAAACTTATGGAAACACTATAAATGTATCATGAACTAGATCAAGATTTTGGTGTGAAGCCGGCATATATGCCAATAATTTCTAATTGAATCAAGTTATATTTATTCAACTTGTTATTTCACACGTAGGTTGTGAGAATGATTTTATTTCAAAAACAACAAAAATCAAATATCAAATAAAATTATAAATGCACTTTGGAGACAACACCCACAATTTTCCATTAAACGTGATAGTAATATTCATATTAAGCACATACATTACAAAGTCGTACATGAATCGAGTATACTCGCGAATAGAAACGCATAAACATTTTAATAGTAAAAAAATTTTAAAAAATAAACACTTAGTAGTTATATATAGTATGTATGTATGTAGGTACATAAAAAGCGAAATACTTAATAATAATAAATTTATTTCTACTACAATGCATCATAAGTAGTAAAACTATCGAGCAAGACGTCACAGCTTTGCATTTGAAAAGGTTTTATTGCAGATCTTTTGGTTTTTCACAACACACAACTTTTCTATGACAATTTATTGTAATAAAAATTAATTAAAAATAATAACAGAAGCTAACGGTGAATAGCAGAAACTTTTTAGTGGAATCAAACACTTACTATTTATCGGCTATAATACTTTCCTGTGACCTCTGTCTGTACAATGTTTGTGTCACTTTGAAATGCTTCGACTTTGTGTTGGATCAATTCTAGGCACCAGAATTAAAGGAGTTATTTAAACACTAGAACATTAAGCTTCACTACTACGTCGGGTATAACCTTTTTGTTTAATCATCTATTTGATTGTAAGTGCCCGTAAACAGGGGTTTCTCACCTCATCACTGACTTAATGAAAAATAACAATAAAATGTTATTTTTTGTGGGATCCCTCTAGCGCAGCGATCTTTGGTTATCATCATATCAACTTGCATTCTTATGGGCTATATTTAGCGCTTTCATGTCCCGTGTAAAATTTTTAATGCAAAAAATGCAACCATGAATACTTACATTTATACATACTATATGTATTTCTCTAGTACATAAAATAGATTTTTCCTAGATTTTTTGTCTTCTCTTCGATCTTTCCTAACAAGCACACATGCTACTTTTTTCTACTACTACATTCTATTTGCTAACTTACTAAGTATTTCCAGTGATCTTTTATTAATTTAAAATTGTTTTCGAAGTAGAAAAATCAATTCTCATCTCTTGTAAACGTTAGCGGTGTACGCCACAGGAGGTAGAAGCTATTATTTCATATGATGCTGTTACCATATACAGTAGCAGTCTTTACTTGTACTTTATGAAAAATGCTTTTTAAATACTACCTTTTTCTTAATGCAGTACGAGTATATTCTCTAAAAAAAACAAGTGTTCTATTGTATACGAGTATAATTTGCATATACGAGTATATGTGTACATAAATATTTCTTAATATTTTTGTTGTTTTTCAAATAAAAAATATTTGTCAAACCATTCAGAAAAAGCAATTAGAACAAGTTTTAACTGCGTTTTAATTTAACAACAATTTATATAAATTCTATTTTTAAACTATTGCCAATTCTATTCGCAAATTAGTCATTAGTCATGAAAATATAAATAAGCTTAAGTATTTCTAAAGTTATACTTGCTCCAAAAAAATTCTGAAGTTTGCAAAACTAGAGATAATAATCTATACATTACTAGGCAAGAGCATTGCTCTTCATTTGTACTTATCAGGGTTGCAAACCAACGAAATTGTGGGTTCGGGTTTAGGTACAGACTAAAACCAATAGTAGGTTAAGGTTAAAAAAAATGTGCATGTGTTTGGTAATTTTTTATTCATTTGTGCTTTGGTGTTTCAAATCCTTTTGAGAAAGACTTGAACCGTAGGACGCCAAAAACCCGGGTGCGGTTTTACCAATTAAGTTCCTCACTTATACATGAATGCATAACCTTAAATTTCCAACTGCCAGCAAAATAAATCATGTTTTTTTGTACCTATCATATTTTATTACACAATTAAAAAACTTTTAAAATACTCACAATAGAGAGAAACACAAAAGGCAGTAGTAATTAAACTTGAAATTAATTAATTATTGTAATTAACAACTGCACAAATAATAAACATAACCGTTAACTACGAACAATGATACATGGTAATAATATAAAAAATAATAATTTATGAAAAATGTTGCAATTTGATGAAATAAATGCTGCTGTGCGTTGTGCGGTGTGCGTTGCGCGCTGTGCGCTGTGCGCTGATGAAATGCGTTTTTAATGTCTACATTTTTTGTAGTAATTTACGATATATTTGCACCACTGCAACACCTCTTTTTCTTACCAGTTATACAAGTACTTATTACCTACCATACACTTTGCTTGTGAATTTCTTTTAAGTAAATGCAAGTGTTCGTACCTATCTTGGTTTTCTGGTCATAATATAATAAATTTTCGTGATTTATTTCTTATGCCCTACACAGTTGGCGGCGGCGATATGTTTGTGCACAGAATATGTTTGAAATTAAATGAGTTTGGTACGAACTTTTTTATTGGAATCTTTCCATGGATTGCATTGTTGAACAACCATGTCCAGCTAGTGTACAAGTAGGTTGCAACCAGGTGATCTGCGCCCTAAACCTCACAGTTTGATCAGAAAATAAATGTATAATCAAACAAGTGATCAATTTTCACATAAAAACTTGATTTCAACCAAAGAAAAGTTAATGTAATGTAATGTAATAACTTCTGATTTTTGTTTACTCTATACTTGCTCTGCATACAAATTGAATAATTTTTTACAAATAAGCAGGCATTGGTGAACCCAGGGGGATAAAATTACTCCCTTTGCTTATCCTAATAAATTTTAATATTAAAACCGTATTCAGTTTAGACGTTTTTTTCAACGTCAGAATTCTCCGGCATTCGCAGGGTACTTTATAAGTCGAGTTGTTCGTTGTTTGCTTAATTTCCACGTTTTTTTCTCTTTTGCAATTTTGACAAAATTTAAATTAGTTTTTGAAAAGGTTTGCGTGCAAAATTTTAAATGCACATAAGCAAATAAAATAAATTAACTTTCACTTGTTTGAATTTTCGGCAGCTTTTTATTGCTTACTACCAAAAATAGTTTTCAATTTTTTGTTTACTTATTTATTTATTTTAAGTTTAATCGCAGACGCTGCTCCTTAATGGCAATTTTTGTTTTACCTTTTTCGCGTTTTTTGAAGATGTCATGCAACTTTACTTTTCTTTAATGTCTATGTTAAAATGTTTTAAAACACTTTCTGCATGATTTTTTTCTTTTTTCTGAAATTGTGCAGCAACAATTGTGGGAAATATTTGCAGCAACTTTTACGCAAAAATGCCTCGCGTAATTTACGGTACATATTTTGAAATACTCATACGCGGTGAGTAATTTTATTACTATAATCTTAATGTATTGTTTTTTGTTTGCTGTTCATTGTGGTTTCTTATTTGAATTTATTTTCGCATTGTTTACACATTAATTTGTGCTACGAGTGTAAACAAATTTACTACTTTAGTACATAGCTGCCAGTGTTGCCATCAACATTTCCTTCCCACTTCACTTGACTCGCTTTGTCAGTTTGAGATGTACCTAGCTAGATATATTTGATATCTTGCAACTCATTATTATGTATTTTTTTACATTTTTACATCTTCATTGTTAAAACTTGAAAACTATAAAAATTCATTTAACCAACATCTTCAGCTCAGCTATTACTTTGAACCGCTATTTTCCCCGCAACTTCCCTGTGCGCGGGTGAGATATCTCAAAATATGCTGATGGCTAAATCGCATCCGTCGTTTGTACTTCATACCTACTACTTTTTCACTTGTGTACATACTAACATTTTCACAGTACACACTTTTGTACTATATACACTATTGCTTCCTTACTTTTAAAATGTTTTCCTTTTTTTTAATTTATACTTATCCTACATAAGTTTTAATTAATCAAGGAAATAAAAAGTGAATGTACTCGTTCGTCTACCTACCATTTTTTCTAGATTTTCATAGTACAATAATTGCTTTTATTTGTTTTTTTTTTTTGTATTGTTTTCTGTTTCTATTGTTTACTCCAATTTTTATTTATTTTTTTCGCTACAGTCTTAATTTTTAATGCCAGTCTTAATCATAGTTTTTGATTTAGTCTTTTATGTCATACATCGTTCTGATTATATTTTTTTGGTTTATTGCAAATTCAGGTTTAGTAATGTATGTAATTAATTTTTGCTCCCATTTCACCTTCTAATTTTAATGATAATTTTTAGGAATCATAATGTAAGTAATTATAGTGTATATTTGAAAAAGATCGTCATCATTATGTATGTAAGTATGCACTCCTTTAAACGCCGAGACCAGCGTTTGGCGTAATAACTTGTGGTGTTCACAAGGTTTCTTATTCAGTGTCGTATCCTCTCAATTGTAGTAAGTTCTCTCAACTTGTATACACCCCAAATATTTAATTTAATCGAAAGTCGAAGAAGTTCTAAAAATGCTAACAAATTTTATTATAATATAGTTTATGGCAATAATAAATAAACTGTTTTTTTGTTTATTTTTTTCTTTTGAAATTTTTTGTTTGTTTCTTTTTTTTGAGTGTGTGTGTGTGTGAACATTTTGCTTTGTTTGCAATTCAAGTAGTACTACTATACTTTTTATTACTTGTTAATACTTTTGTACTTGTTGCGACTACGTTTTTGTGTCTTTTTCTGTTTTGCTTTGTTCAGCTTTTTTTTTACTGATAACAAATTGTTAATGTATTAGTAAAAAATATCAAATGAAAAAAGTTAGAAATTATACATAATACAAATATCTCAGCAAATCAAATATACCTAGTTTCACAAAATATAATGAGTTTATTAGACAATTACAAACACGGTGAATTTGCATAGTCTACAATTCATCTTTCTAAAATCGTACATCATATCAACTATCAACTATTTCCTGTAGAATCCTTCAAATCACTTGGGATTCTCCCAACAAATATTTTTTCTGGTTCCACTCAAGAGATTTAGATATACTTGCTTGCCTTTTCAATCTTTAAAATATGAAAGTGCATAATGCCGTCATCATCGTTACTGTAGGCTCGGCATTGATCCCAAAAATATTTCAAATACTTGATATTAGCAATAATCTTGATCTTGGTTATTTCGTTGGTAAGTTAGCGTTTTTCCTGTAAGCTTTCCCAATATCTCATTGCCGCTTAAGCTGAAATTCTTCTTAGAAGTGAGTTTAAATAGGATTAAAAGCTCCGAAAAGTTCTCCGATTCCATGTGATTTTAGTTTTCTGAAGCATTCAGCGTCTCATTGGCGTTTTTTGGCGTCGTGAGTTGAAATGAGAAATGGTGATTTTTGTAGACATTTCTTGCACTCTACAAACATTTCGTGCAGAGTGTGTCTATAGAAGATCTGCAGCGACGAAAATGAAGTGACGTTGAAAGCTAAATGCCGTTAAGTGAATGCGTGATAAGATTTTCAGTTTAATAGATTAATTTTTTTATTTTACATATCGTCCTATTAAATTGAAAAAATATATTGTAATTTGTGGGGACTTTTTTTTTTGTTTTGCATAAAGGAAAAAGCGAGAAACATTTGTGTTTTGAAAGTTGTTTATTCATTTGTGGGTGACTGTGCCAGACGTTAGCATGCATTTCAATTCGGATCTCGTCTACGCCACTGATTTATCAATGTTTTTTCGGTTGCCGGTTTTTGGTGCGAAGAAAGCAGCGTGTGTGCTTTAATTTGTTCGTTTGTTTATTTATTGTCGATCTAAAAGAGCGTGAGTGACTGCCGCGTGTGGCAAGCTTCCATACAAGTGGCGCGTACCCACTGAAGAATGCGAAAGGAAATGGGGAAAAATTGAAATTGTCATACTCGTATAAATTTTGTAGCGCGTCCATTTTTGCACTCGCTCTTTTATAAAAATAGTAAAAGTATTTAAGAGTCTCATCTAAATATGTATTTTATAGTATGTAGAAGTGATTCGTTTTTTTGTTTTTCTTTTATTTACGAGAAGGTGGCGCGCTACAACGATGAGACGCTCTCAGCAGAAAAACTGTTTCCTTATCTATTTTACGACCCCAGTGCAAAAATAAAGAATTACTAATTTTTATGTTTTTTTTTTTGGCAAAAAAAAGTGTTATATATTTAGTACCTAAGCTCACCTCAATGCGTTAAGGTGTTTTTCAATTTTTTATTTTTTTTTATTTTTCGAAACAACGATTTTTGTGTGAAGTTACACAAAAATATCGATATAATTTATGGAAATTTATATAATTTGGTAACATATCTTCGGTAATACAAATTTGTGCAAGTTCGTATAACATATTTACTACGAGCTATTTCCTCATTAAAAATCTATTAGAATATTCTTTCTTTATAACGAGCCGTTATTCAAAATTTGTGTTATTATTTAAAAAATGTGATTATTAGAAATTTGAAACATCAGTAAAAGAAAGTAAACGCTTAAACCGTAACGGAAAGGTGTAGTGAAATTAAAAATACAAGAATACAAATAGTTTTATATAACGAACTTCTATTTTTTGTAGTGCCTTTAATACTTTTGTGCCAAGAAAGAATTAACTAAATTTTTGCCACTACTTTTCTAAGTATTGAGGATACAACGAACGAGATATTTTAACAATTAGACAGGTGTGTACTTTGAATATTTTTTGTTTTACTGAGCCCAGCAAGAAATTTATAACTCACCTTTCAGTTTTTTCGATGTATTACAATTTGAATGAACAACAGATTACCGATTGAGAGGCAGTAGTTTCAGTTTGGTTGAAAATACTTCCATGAATTTAGTAGTGACACCTAACAGTCTCTCTTCTACAACCCAATCTTGTAGTTCTGCTTTCTTTTAGATCTAGAAATAAATTGAAATCCGAATTCAAAAGACTCTAGTTGCTTTCATTGCCAGAACTAGATTATAAAAATTATTTTAAAATTATGTCGCATAGAGCATCGGGTATAAGTTTTTAACTCTTATAATTGCCAACTGTAGATTTAGAGCAAAATTATAAGTCCATGACTCTAATTCCTCGCTCAGTGCATTACCAGTAATGAATTCAGTACGGAATATTTTGATTCGTTGCAATGTTTTGAATATATTCAAAACCAAATTCTGTAATTTCTCACTTGGGTCTCAAGATTCTTTACCGCATTCTAGAACTATGTTTCTAGTTTCAGATTTGTTGCACTATCAAAACTTTGTTTCGAATAGAATTGCAAAACCAAGATTCTTTCTTATATGTACATATATTGTTATTTTGAAACGCAGGCCTTGTTTTCTGACTAAATGAATTGTCAGAAAACGCATGCTAAAACCCCCTTTTCTTTTTATTCAGTAGAATATCTTCGATTTCCTGTACTAAGTTTTGAAATTCATTTTGTTAAATACTGGAACTGTTTCCTTTGTGAGTCTCCTTGGGAGTCTCCTTCATTTTTCTAAATTTATGTCTTTTTATACCTTATGTGAACGAGTATATTTTAATGGTTCATAAAAAATGTATTGGTTTCTTTTTAGTCGTTCTGTATTTCATTTCCTTTGCGGAAACTGTTGTTGTGCTAGTTGTAGTTTACGCCTCCTAAATACATATTTGAATACTTATTTTTAGAGACTGTTTATTGCATTCCGCTGAAATTCATTGTTTAAGTTGCACCTTTTTTTATAAATTCACACGACTGTATGAATTGTCCAGAATTTTGAGCATTAGGCCAGCGCTAAAGTATTGTGCAATAATTTTTGAGCTATTGACAATGGCTGCGTTCAGTAGACTCAACTGTTGAGTAAATGGTAATCAGCGATAAGGTCTGCTGAACTTTGGGAAAGTGGAAAACAAAACAACTTGAGTATGGCAGGAATAAAAGTCAAAATGGTAAGAAAGTTTTGTTTAATACTAACTGAAAGTAGCTTACAAATTATCCGTTCCTGTGATGATATGTTGAGGAGGCAATAAAGGAGCGGTTTTTCAGCAGGGCTTTACTCAACTGTTTCAAATAGGTAAGCCTGCTAAAGGCAATCGTATCGCAATAACATTTAAACTCACACTGTCTTTAAACTAGATGGAGCTATATGCTCGTGACTTCTCAAAATCTTCAAATCTTTCCATCGATTCTTCTGACTTTCTACAATATTTCATTTCATATTTTACAAACAAGACAAATTTTAAATTTTATTTGAACATAATCATAAAGTCTTTAAATGTCGAAATACTGTTTTACTTCAAAATTACATAGTTTCAAATGGAATTTTCAAAAATTAAGTTCATTGCTCTACAAAGTAACGAAATTGCCCTTTTTATTTTACATACAAACTACAATGAAATCATTTTAGCATTTAGAAAATTCATACTTTTTCAGATGAAAAATCAGCACAACAGTACCAGAAAAAAAGTTTGCTTGCCAACAAAATACAAATAGAAACTAGAAAAGAAAAAACAAATGGAAAAATGTTCGGAAAAAAGTTCAATTTCATTTCTCAAAAACTCGTACTCGTACTCATTTCATTTTCATTTCAAGCATTTTTTCTAATTATTTTCTTTGCGGCGTGCACCACAACAACAAAATAATTTTAGTTTCGTAGTAGATTTTAGTTTGTATCTTTTTTCGTTTAGTTTCGTTTATTTTGGTTTTGTTGTTTGGCGTCTAAATTTAACTCAAAAATTTTCGCAAAAATGTAAACAATAATAGTCCATTGGGGCATTTTCTCATAAAGAGAATAAATGCAGGGCATGGGTTCTTAATCTATTTACTCCCCTTTTCCACTAGCAAGCCTGTTCAGGCAAGTTTTCATTTGTGCTATTCGTTCTTTGACTTGTCAGGCAAAGTAAAAGCAGAATTGATACAGAAATCTTGCTATGTGGAAAAGCAAGTGGAAAGACCAAAAACGTGTTGGAAACTTGCTTTCCAGAAAACTTGCCGTGAGGGAAAGGGGACTTACATATAGAAAGGCGCAATATGGAGTGAATTCAGAATTGAGGGATCTGCAGTTTATTTAAAGTTTATTATTTTTTAGTTTTTAAGTAGCAGGTGTAAATAAAATTTAATTTTCCTTTAAATCCAAAGATCCAAGAGGTTTGTTAAGCCAACTTTAAAGAGCCCCTGTTTTACGGTATTCTTTATTTATGTCTTATAGGTTTCCTTTTTTCTTAATTGATTTCTGGGTTTTTTTTAATTTGAATTGTTTTTTTGTGAATTTCTTACAGATATTTCTCAATCGCAAATCAGCAGAAAAAGCAAAAACAGATGGCTGCTGGTTTTTTACTTTTTGTGTATTTCCGTGTTGTGATAGAATTTGTTGATACATATTTTCACTCAAACAAAACACAAATACCATAAATTAATAGGTACAAATTTTAATTGAGGCAGCAAACCACACCTTAAGATTCTTGCTGAATTGAATTGCTTTGAATTGTTGAATTGTAGTTGTAAATGTAAAAATTTGCGTATCGTTTTTGATTTGTGATTGGTGATTTTCTTTTTGATTTTTCGATTTATTTTTTCTCTCAGTGTCCGTCTATACATAAAATGACGCAATTTTCATTTCAAACACTTTTTGTTTTCAACTTATTTTTACTTTCTAGTTAGTTTATGTTTTTATTTTTATCTTTTACCTTTTACCTTAGAAACAATTTCTGTGAAGATATTTTTATTTGATGTGTGTAGCTAATAAAATTTTTTTTATATTTCAAATTATTTTTCTATTCCTTTTCATGTCTCTTTTTGTTTTTCTTTCTTTCTGTTGTTTTAATGTTATCGATGAATTTTAGTTTTGAGGTTTCCTATTCATGCATCGTATGTAAAAGTATGTATGTATGTAAGCCATATGTTAAGAATTGTCTTTGGTGCGTCATACTCCTGTTCAATGATCATGTTTTTAAGTGTGTTACAGTATGTGTTTCGCAGTTATCTATGACACTTAGTTACCCTCAAGGTTTCATGCCCTTTCTGATTTCGTTTGAAGTTTTTGGAAATAATTTCGAAATATTGAAATGAAGTCTATTCCAGGACTTAAACATAATACATAATTAATAAACACTTTACAGAAGATAGAATTAAAATAAAAGCGAAGTGATGTTATTTTACGATAAAGCTCAAGTGTCTCCGGATCACTGCTAAAAATATCTAATAAACTTTCAAGTTTTCGTATTAAATAAAATAGTAACTCCGGATAATTTACTGCAATCTCTGGATAAATTTCTGAAGTTTCCGGATAAACTTTAAACACATTGAAGTTGTAGTTAAATTATGAATGCTCAATTTGGATATGTAGTGAAGATGAAGTCATAGATACTCCATACTCCAAGGTAATGGAAAATTTGAAGAAGCTAGATTAAGGTGACTTGAAATTTTTAAAGTAAATACTGATAAATTACATGAAATAAAACAAAGTGCAAGTAAATATAAAAAAAAAAAAAAGAAAATGAAATTGAAAAGTGTTACACACAAAGTTTTTAGTGGAATAAAATATTAGGCCTCTTATGTTGTTATGAAAAGTATACATAGTAACTTTCTGTTGAAATTATTTTTAAACGTGTTTAAGACAGGCGATGGGATGTAAATATGTAGGATTTTAATTTCAAAAGTTTATTATTAGTTTCGTTTCTGTGAAGAAGGACACTCGATGAAATACATTCATCATCATCAGTATAAGTTTTCCTGATAAATTTTTATATTCTCTCGATAAATTCTTTTCTATTTTCGGATAAGTAACCAACTTGAAAGTGAGATTTCAGCACACGAGCTTGAAATATTTATGACTAATTCGTGAAATGATTGTAAGTTTAGTTTCTGTGCATCATATTTCATTTAAATCATCTCCGGATAATATGTATTTTTAATTTTTCAATTAAGTTCCCAATATCTCCGGATAAAATTCTAGAGTTTCTGCATAAACTTCTAGCATCCAGTGATATATTAACATATGTATGTATGTCTAATATATACTGGCAATTTCTAGCATCTGGAGTTCCGAATAAATCTCTAGATTTAACAAATAATCTTGAAGTTTTTATGCCTTCGCCCAAAATTGATACATAACCACTAGAGAGAACTAGGTGATTCAAAACTATAACAGCAATGTTACAGTGCTTTTTGGATATATTCAAAGAATTAATTCTATGTAAAAAAGCTCATATTTATATGCTTTATATTGCCGTAATTTACGATTAATTCGTTTCTGGAATTTCAAAATAGTTTCAGAATTTTCGGATACAGATCTGGAGATTCCGAATAAGTTCTTTTAACTCCCTCTTTTTTTTTGTAAATCCTATTTTTGACCTTTCATTAATTTATTGCTTAAAAAAAATATATTATATAAACTTTTTTAATCAAAATTAAACAATATATCTAAAGTGTAATCAGAATCTACGTTATGAACCTTGAAATTTTGTTTCGAACGAGTAATATTTTAATTCTTGCAGGCCCTACTAACGATCACGGTACTCATTTTCCTGCCACTTTCTTACAACGTGTATGCGACCTACATATTATTGACCTAAATTTCCATGAATTCCATACAAAAGCAATTGACTGAAGTCTGATGAAGTACAAGTATGTTTGAAATTTCATTGAACAATTGTATGTTTTTCTTAATTTCTTTTCCTATACACTTCCACTTGATTTCAAGATAATAGAAATTATCGCTGCACAAAACATAATATAAGTAATAACAATAATAATAAAAGTTTGAAAATAAGCCGCTGGTGAGCGCGGCGTAAATTGTGGTTTTTATTTCTATAAATGCGCAATGTGTAATATTTGTTGTTCTTATTTTCGCAATACAATTTTATACAAACGAGAATCATTTCGATTACGAGTACATAAAATTTCAAATCTATTTACACTGATTTATTTCTGGAAAAATTACAGATATCCGTTCGGTACTTATGTACAGTAAAGATAATGCCGAAAGCATTTCGTTGAATTTGGAGAGAAAACAGAATCGCTTTCATGACATTGAAAACTTTATTAAGTTAATTTTAAGATAAGGTTAAATTATTTGTTGTGTTGCTTTTATCGACGACAATTCGAGCGTCTAGTGGGTAGAGCACTGGGCTTTCAGCCGGGAGGTTGAGGTTCGATTCCCGCCTTGGTCTGGTGGTTAATTCTTATAAATTTTGTGTATACAGATATAAAGTGGATGAGAATTATAAGAAAGTGTAGAAGCATGATCTTTGTCTGCAATGGCAAAACCACCAAGTGATAAAAGGTTGCCACTCTGCCGTCCGGAACAGGTGTTGAACTGTAGGTCCAACCATGTGGTATAACAATACGGCTCAATCTGCCCAGAAAATCAGAAAAAGAAAATCATTTAATTATATACATATACTACAAAATTTAATTAGAATAAAGATCAAAAACCCTGAAAACATGAACAATCGAAAGCTGCTGCGTCAGTCGAATGTATCATCATCAATATGCTAGAAAATAAACCACAAAATGCCCTCGCACACAGTCACAAGAAAAACCAAAAACTTAAATACATACACAAGGAATTATTCACAGTGTAAATACACCCCGATTTTCAATAATTGATTTTGAAAAGAATCCATTCGATTTTTTTTTCACAAAATAGCAACAAATACTACAAAATTTTAGTTCCGAAACGAATTTGCAGCGTTGCGGCAGCAATTAAAGTAATTCATTTATAATAAATAAAAGAAGAAACTTAGTGTTTTTGTTAAGTCGCTAAAATTTAAGAAAAGTGATTAGAAATCAAAAGTATTGTACATAAATCTCGATAAAGCAGCAGCAGCAGAAAAAAAACTTATTTAAATAAATTTTATGAGAAAACGTACAACTTGTAACTAAATACCTAGACTCTGAACAAAACATTTAAATGCATTATTTATATTTATTAATTTTTTTCCAATGCGAATATTTTTTATATATTTATGTGTTTTATTTTTTATTTATTTATTTATTTTTTGCAAATTCATATATAATATACACGTATAAATTTATTGAACAGTTTGTGTTTTTTTTTGCTATTTTTTGTTGTTATTTTTGTTATTCCATATGAACATTCTGTACTTGAGTTCGTTATTAACAAAATTTGGCATTTCCACATTTATTTCAATTATTAATCATATTTAAAAGTGAAGCACTTTTATTTAATAAAGTGAATGCAAAATATAAAACAAATATTTTCTCACAATTCTTTGAAGAAAATGTGCGCTTGCAAGTACCATAAACGTAGATATTGAAGGTCAAGTTTAGTGAAAGAGAGAACCAACATGTTGCTAAATATAATCTCAAATAATAGATTAACTAATCAGCGAAATAAACAATTTAGTTTAAACTGTTTTGTGTGCGAGTTTGTTAAAACAGCAAAAATATTAATAGTAGAAAAACAGAAGTCTTTGTTAAAATCAACAGAAATGTTTGTCAAAGCAACAGCTAAAAGTAGAGCATGACCAATTGTAGAAAGTTTTCAGAGAAAATCTACAAAGCAACTGACCAAGAATGTCGTAAAATTTCAAAAATATAATAGTTAACATTTTTTTTTTGGGAAGCTTGAACTGAAGACGAAGTTAAGCAAACTATACAAAATGTTGCGGTAAATAAGAAACATAATAAATAAGCTGTAATTAAATAAATTAAAATAAGTTTTCTAATTTTGCTCAGTGTTTTTATAAAAACAAATTAATTCCTACTTTTTTTGCATATGCAATTAAAAAATGATTAATTAACATGGCTGCATAATCCATAATTTGCTTCCATGTTCGTAAGCCCTGTTCAAACTTTCAAATCGTTATTCTGACGAATTTGAAGAAACAGACTTTGATCGTTATTTCCCTCACCTCCCCTCATTTGCCTTATTGAAATGTTCGTATTATATTTTGAGGTAAAAGCTGTGTCTCTCACGGGAGAAGTTTACGATCGACGGTCAAGTAGCCTCTCCGGGGCGATTGTCAGTGTCTGGCTCCGTTTGAAGTGATAATGACACTTTACTCAGATGCGGTAATGCCATCAAAAACCATGAATTCACGGAGGTGTACGACTTCTAATGTTCCCATCAGTAATGTGTTAATAAAATTGTAATGTCACGAATTATTTAACAAACTTTATTGTCGAATTGCAGCTACCTATTTTATAGTCTGTATATCTACCTAAACCTTTCCTACTACTTCTACACACATTAGCTTAATTAATGAATGCGCCGTTTTACTCATAATTTCATTTCACATTTCTTATCTTTACAGATATCATTTTCGCCTTATCGAAAATTCAAAATAACGTCTGTACTGGGCAACAAATGCTGAACTTGGTACTGCTAGATTCGAAGAAAAACGAAAACACTTTTTAAACTAATACATAATGAAACTGCTGCATGCTATTTTAAAATAAACAAAAGTGTAAAAGCGATAAGTACGAAATCTTTTTCTGGTGAAAATTTAACGTGATGAAATAAAATATCAATAAAACATCCAACAAAACGACCAAATTCAGTATTTAATTGTTAATGATAAAAACGAGAAAACGAGCAAGACGAGAAACACGAGAGCAAGAACCTAAGGAGATAACCCACAAATGAAGCTATCGTCCACGACAATAACGGACTTAAGTTAGAAAGTAATTGCAAACTTTACAGGGGTTTGCCAAAGCAAACAAGCAAAATGGAGCATTTGGATCTGGCAGGCGTTATATCAACGCCAACAATATGGAGTATGTCAGCATTTGATCAGCAAGGTAATGAGTCCAGTAAAAGTTAATTGGCTCTTAGGAGAATCTCTCTAGAAGCTTCAAAAACGTTTTCCATGGTGACATAAGTATGGAGATGTGAATTGGAAGGATTATCTTTGTGTGCTATGATTAGCAGTACATTTTTAATGGAAGCTTGAGAGTTAAAGGCAATTAAAGTTATAGGTCGTTAGCAGTGAATTTGCCCAATTTTCAAGTATGGTAGCTTGACCCTTCAACCGTGCGCCCTGTGTAACAGTCCAGCACATTCTGCTTTGTTGATCTCAAACCGCATCAGACTAAAAATTATGTCAAAGTAGACTTACTAGATTTTCTCATTCAGTGGTCACACTGGAGCTGGAGCTGTTGTTATACACAGCAAAGAGCAATTATGAGGGCATAAATGAGAGCAGAGAAAAGATTTTTATGGGAAAAAGGGAAAATATTAATCTGAACTTAACAATTCATGCAAAATGATGATAAAGTTGCAGTTCTACTCAAGAAAAGTATGCGCTTAAAGCAACACAAGCGATTTTGACGATATTCGTAAAATATGAATAGCACGCAACTTAGTATTGTATATTAGGGGGATTCTCTAAGTCTAGCATATGCCCTTGCACAGTACAAGAGTAGCAGAATTGTAAAACTTTCACATCCCTACAACGAAGAAACAAGCAAAATGTTTGTTATTAGGGAATCCCCCTATTTCATTGTCGCACGCTGATCACCACTATACAGCAGTAAAAACGCATAAGACACACTCTGAATGCACTTTATACATAAGATAAATTGAAATAACGTCATAACGATAACGTTAATACATTTACAAACGTTCAAAGATTGCGCTGCACGCATCTCCACTTCTCGCTTCTTGTATTCCTTTGCAGCACTCGGTTTTTGCTGCATCTGCACTTAATTAATAAATTTATAATTAAAGGCAACTGCAACTGAAAAAGAACAGCAGCAGCAGCAGTAGCAAAACACAGAAGCCGCAGTGCAGTAGTAGCAAACTGCAACTAGCAACACAAATGGATCGTGAATATGAATGAATCATATTTGTTTGCCTAGATAATAATCTCTAAAGGGAAAATAATATTAATTTTTTGTGATGAAAAGAATTGCTGCTTCTCGCTGCACTGGGACTGATCTTGTTAGGAATTATATGTATGTATAAATACGCTGGGAGAAGAATATGAAAGATAGATGAAGATGAAAAGGCAGAAGAAATTGTGCTGCAACTGATGGGGTTTGATTAGTCATAAAGTGTGTGCGTTTAGAAACGGTTTGCATTTAACTTGCATTCGATTGCAGGCTGCCAGCCAATCAGCCAATTAGTTAGAAGGGCCAATAGTGCATATAACAAATGAGGAAATGGAAGTTGCTTTTATTAGGTAGGGAAGTAAAGCTTGAAATCGTGCTCTCAAACCGCCACAAACTTGATTTCATTTAAAAATACACGCTTTGTTTTTTTCTGTCATATTTCAGATGCTATTTACTTATCGAATTCACGACAAATGCTCGAGCCCATTCTCGAGGAGACCTCCGAAGATGAAGAACACGCACAAAACAGCTGGAATCAGTATGAGAACAGCACGAGCTTTTGGAGCTCAGCGGAATCAGAGACAGGCTCGGTGATAAGAATCGAAGTAAACAAAGGTAAATTTCTGTAAATTTTATTAGTTTGACTGGAAAACTAACTTAGTTTATTCTGTCTATAGATCCCGATTCGATATCCGAACGTGACTTTGCCTGTCCTGCCAAACGTGCACGCCGGTCCGATGAGTTTCTGATTGGCGGCGTGCTCATGCAACCGCAACAACATCAGCTGCCACAACAAACACAGCCACATCCATTGACACCCTCCAGCAGTTTCGATGATACTGTACTGCTCAGGCGCTACCAACGCAATGTCGATTTTACCGATACAAATAGTAGCAACAGTTTGGAACGCTTTCTCGCTTACGAAGCATGCTCACGTGATAGCTGGGGTGCAACAGCTACAGCGGTGACCATTCAGCCTCAAAGAAATAGCACAGGCAGCCGGCGCTTTGACGATTTCTCCGATTCTGATAGTCTGTCATTTAATTCCTTGAGCCGCTCATCCTCGCTGATACAATTTGAATCGCTAGAACGACAATTGACGCTGCAGGAACAGCATGCCAGTATGTCGAGTTTGGGTAACTCTTCGCCATCGGTGTTAAGTTTGGAAGGCATCGGAAGCAATAACCAAACAACGAGTGATGACAGCGGTAGCGGTGCGCGAAGTGGTGCTAATAGCGGCTCGAACTCGGGCAATAACAGTCGGCGTGGTTCGCAAAGTTCGCTACTGAAACGTTTCGAATCCTCCGATGGACGCCTGCATCAGACCTATTTGGATTTGGACAAACTGAATTTCGACGATGATGAGCAACAGCAACGCCGCATTGTTGCGCTATTTGGCGGTACCAGCAAATCAAATATGATTGAAGCGACTGTGGGAGAGGTTAAGTCTGATTCGGAATCATCGACAGCGTCGGGCTCATCAAGCTCGTGCACCTCCGGCAATAGCATACTCACTGCATCGAAGCCTTCGGCTGAGGACTTGACCGATTCGAGTTGCAGTGCTGCATTAAGTACGCGAAGTGCTGCTGCGGCACGGTTCGCAGCTTTTCAACGTGCTGGCAAAAGTTCTGCGGAGAATTTGTCCGAAGATTCGGGCTATTGTGAGCCATCGACTTTGAGACGCGCTAAATCGAAGAGTATACCAAAGAATTTTGAAAAGTTCTGCGAAGAAGATGAGGAATTTCAACAATACGAATATGAAGTTGAAACGCATGTGGACGACGGCGATGATGATGATGATGATTGCGACGTTGCAATGCTGTCCTGCGCCCAAAATAAACATTCCAAAAACTCCACCAACACCCAATGCAACGACGACGATGAAGAACTTGATATATGTCAGCCAAAAATAAACGATGCCACATTTTTAGTGGAGTCAAACGAAGCGCGTTCAACATTTAACATTTCTACAGCAAAGTTGCCGCCACCGCCTTTATCTCCACCACCATCACCACCGCTCGTAGAGTCGCCTTTGCTTTTGTCTTCTCCGTCGGCGTCGCAATACTATGATTGTGTTAAAAATAGCCCAACGCCGCGAGAGTCGATGATGCTTGAACATCGCCGCTCATTGGCGCACTCGCCATCGCCTGTGTCGTCTGATGCTTCGGGCAGTAGCAATAGCACAACCAGATCCTCTACATCGGCATCGACATGCGCTTCAGCTGCCTCATTTACTTGGCTACCAATACAATTGCAACAAAAACAACAACAGCAACAACAACAACTACTACAGCAGCCACTACAACAGTCGCACCGAACTCATCAGCATCATCAGCAACAGCCAAAAGAAACTCTCGATGAATTTTGCTCGAGTTTACGAAACAGTTTGCCAGATATACGCGACGAGTTAAGTTCGGAATCATTTTATTTTTCTAATTCGTATAGTATTGATTTTGACACGGAGGAGGGCCAAGGAAACGGCTACGGGCTGGAGCAATCAAAGGCAGGAATCACGTCGTCGGCACAACCAACAACACCAGCATTAGCAACAAAGCAAGCACAAGCGAGAAGCGCTGACGATTCCGATTCTCAACGATCGACATCATCATCGTCATCTGCTTCGGCGCACGATAGTCATAGTGACGAAACAGACACTGAAACGACAACGACGCCTGAAACAGCAAGAAAATATAGCGTGGGCAGTGTTGGTGTCGAAAGCGGTAGCGGCGGGAGTACGAGTGCGGCTGCTAGTGCGATTGCTGGTGATGTTTGTGGTGGTTGTGGAGGCAGTGGAAGTGTTGAAGCAGCAGTCGGCGGCAGCACTAGTAGTAGTAGCGACGACGGCGAAGGAAAAGGAAAATGTTACGTCAATCGGACGTGTATTTCAAGTGTACCCAGTGAACTTAATAAACTAGGACGTAAAAAACGTCAAACATCGAAGCATAAATACAGTAAATCTTCCGCGGACGACGACGGCAGAACGGAAAGCGCAGCAAGTAATTCAAGCGGTAGCGAAAACGAAGAGCGTAACGATTTCTTTGACGATTCTGCACTAAAAATACGGCGTAGTTGCAGTTGGTCGGAACGACGTGAACGTAACTTGCAGAAGTTTGAGCACGCATTCGGACGCATCCTTACCGAAAGCAACGATAAACGTTTGCACACACAGTCGTTGGGTTACATGAATGCCAGCTATCAAAATCTTACTCTCTTAGATTATTCAGAAGCCGGTGACGAACACGAATCAAGTCAAACAAATTATAAACGCACCAGTGACACAATGGCGACACGTAAAAGCAACAGCGCAGACTACGAGGATCTAATTTGTAAAGGCAACTTTTTGCTAGATGAGCTATCAGAGATTTACGATAAGAATGCTTCCATACTAAACGATAAGCCAGTGGGCGGTGAAGAGGAAGCGCAGATAAAACAGGCACCCTCAGAACAGGTAGTGCTGGCAAGCTTGAAAGTAGATGATTTATCTGAGCTTAGTGGCGGTAGTGGCAGCAGCAGCAACAACAGCAACAGTAACAACAGCAATAGTCCACGACCACCGCCGCGTCAACGAAAACATTCAAATTCGAGTTACTCCGACTTGGATGGCAATGACGGCGGCGGCAGCGGCGGGGGTGATGTACAACATGTGCAGCTGATTATACGCAAACCGCCAGCACGCCAGCATCACGGACGCAAGAGTGATGTCACTAACAGCCTGGTAAATGAGACGACAACAACAGTTATTGAGCTCGGTAAAACCTTTGATCAGGATCCCACAAATCTACGCACAAGCTACGCACAAAGCCTGGAGAAATGCAACTTCGATCCGAATGAGATTTCCAATAGTGATCTCAACAAAGTGCATTCATTGCCCAAGCGTCGCTTTCAATCGCCAGCAGCGGCTACGAAAAAGCGTGCACTCGTTTCAAGCACACCTAACTTGAATGCCTTCAATCCACGTGAGAATGAACTAGAGGATGATATCTACGTGTCGAGCGCGCATACCTCAATGCATCAGTTGCCACAAGGCGGAAGTACAACTGGGCAAAAACCACTCGGTATTCTACTGCCAACTGGCTCGCGCACTTCCTTCAGCAAAGAGGTGAGCTTTTGTCCCGTGGTTTCCAAATACTGCTGGCAAGAACAATCATCGGAGGAGTGCAACGAACCGCAACAAAAGCAACAAGATGGCAATGCCGAAGAAGAAACCGACGATGAACTATTGGATAATGCCGATGCGACAGTACTACACAATACAAAAGAGAATGAAATGATCGCGGCACGCTACAAAGCAGAGAACCGTCAAGTGTTAGCAGCATTGAAGAGTGCAACAGCACAAGCAAGAGAGCAACAACAGCAACAGCAGGTACAAGTTGAAAAAGTAAGAGCATTACTGATCGTAAGAGAACCGGCAGCAGCTAAAGAGGAAATGCTGGAAAATATCAATACCTCAGCAGAAACAATAGCAGCGGTAGAGCGAAAAACATCGCACAAAAATGAAGCGCAAAACGAAAAACTGAAAAAACTCGTTTCCAACGAAATAATACGAAATGTGTGTATAGTATCATTGCCATCATCGCCACAATCAACAGCAGTAAATGCCAGTGAAGTCAGTTTACAAACGACGATCGTTGATGCAGCAGTGACCGCGGAAGCTACTACGTTGAGCTATATTAATAGAAAACTAAGTGAGCAGAAGCAATTAATTAGTAATAAAACCGCGCCGTGTGCAATTCTTGACGAAGAAACAACATTCGAATCTAATGGTGCTGGGGCCAGTGATGGACAACGACAACAACAGCAGCAAACACAGAAACGTCCACTCAGCATACAATTACCAATACTAAGTGAACCGCCCACAAATCGTGCACATCATATCTTGTATGCGTCCCAGCAAATGTTGGACAGCCTGCAAAGACGCGAAGAACTTGAACGTGCACAACGCGAGGGTTACGACCGTGATTACGAGCACAATTCATCAAATACACCAACAAATCAAAGTGAAAGTGTTAATATTAAAAAAGATACAAAATCGAAAAGTGTTAGTAATTTGAGTAGCCAAAAAATGTCACAAAGTGGTGCTGAAGCGATCGGTGTTAGTGGTGGTGGTGGAGTGGCAGAAAAGAACACCTCCTCCTCCTCATCCGGCAGTGGCAGAAATAAAAATAACAACAATGAAATAATGAAAACAAAATTCAAAGATGAGAAACATCCAAGTTCGAAAGGTTTTCTATCGCGCTTCGCTAATGGTTTTCGCTTTTCGTTGCGCCGCAATAAAAAGAAGCAGCTGCAACAGCAACAGAAGGAGCTACAACAAACACAACTGCAGTATTTAGCAGCTGCAGAGCAACAACAACAGCAGCAGCAGCGAAATGGTAGCAGTACTGATAAATCAGCACACGACGCTAGCAAGCAGCAACAACAGTCGACGAAGGTCCAAAAATCGGGTAAACGTAACTCATCACCGGATTATATTTACATACCATTAAAAGGCCCTCTACCAGCAGGTTCACGTGCAGTCAACAGCAACACTAACAATATCTCAACGAATGGCAACTTCAACGCTTCATATGATTCCAGCGCAGCTAGCACTGCCAGCATGCAAAGTACTGCTGCTTCTAGTGGTGGTTCGCTAAAAATTGGCGCCAAAACGCCAGCTGGAATATCCTCTACTACTAATGCGACGATGACAACAAAAGTTACCGGTAAGCCACCATTACCAAAACTACCACCACGTTCAGTCTCACTGCCGTCCCACCAACAACAACAGCAACAGGGCGCAGGCCCTCATGCGCAGCACTATCCAACAACAACTGCAGCCAACTTTAACCCAAACAAACAACAATTCTACACCACCGATGATTTCCTCGATGCCGAACGCTCCTACTATGCTGAATTTAAAAATCAGTTAAATTCCGGTCTTGAAGCAAACGGTCGCAACAGCCACGACGCTGCTGCCTACTCAAGTTCATCTTTCACAGATTACGTCGAATCGTCGTCGCTGTCGCCGCGTTTAAGTGTCTCGCCCGAAACGATAATGCTATTAACCACCGGTAGTGGTGACGGCCAGCAACAACATCATGTTGTTGCCGGAACAAACGGCGGTGCTCGACACCTTAACGCTACGATTGCCAACGCCTATGTCAAACAAAACAATTACAATAATAGTAAAATCGGTTTGATCGAAACAGATTTGGATACGCATGAAACGGTTATCTCGGGTAAAACGCGTTCGCTAATGGATATCGTTGTTCCATCATCTCAGCAGCATCGTTTAACTGCTCTAAATGCTGGAGGAGGTGCTGGTGGCGGTGGCAGCGGCAGCGGCGGCGGCAGCTGTATTGATGACGGTGATGCTGACGACGATGATACTGATAGAGATGGTAGTGGTCGTTGTGTTGTTAAATCATCAATGCAAGCTGGTGGCGGACAGATACAATCTGTGCGTCGTCCACACAAGAGTATGGAGTTTTTATTGGACAAAGAGAATCAGCAAAAAGTTTTGGTAAGTTCTTAACTGATTGGCAGTATTGATAATTGCACTGCAAACTTTTTGAGTTCTTCGCAATCCAAATCAAATATCTAATGTCTTCTAAGGGATGTCAAGTGTATGGTAATTATAACCGTTCAGCGACGAATACAAGCAAATATTGATAGAAGGGTGGGTTGCTGCAGTTGTCTTCAAGCTTTTCTTGTATACACTACACGGCAACATTCGTTATGCCGCACCTCTCTACGTAAGTGCACAGCTTACGAAACTTGTGTGTGAAAAATACAGAATTTTTGCTCATATGAGCTTCCTTCTGGTAGGCTGGCAAGTAACAGAATGTTTTTGTCTCGTCTCTCGCCGCACCCCTCAGCCATATATTTCATAACTATGTCGCTTGTCTTCCATGCCATAGGGTTGGGTTGTTTTTCATAGATTGTAACAGAGAAGTATGTGTATTTTGCATGGTATGTATCTTCTTGTTTGCTGGTTTTCCCCCTCTTCAGCTTCCTTCTTTCTCTGTATACTTATTTTTGTGTAGTTTTGTATTATTGTTTTCGCATAAAAATAGCGTATACTTGTTCTGCTACCCTTTCTTCCGTAGTAGTGAAATGGTACATTAACTTCTTTAATATACTTGAAAAGAATTTTGCGCACCCCTTTTTCTGTTTGCGACACGACGCATAAAAACGGAGATGCACATGAACTCCTTTTTTCTGTTGCATGTTTTGTGCTAGATTAACCTTAATTCAGACCCTTTTTGTACGAAGGCTCTTGAGCGAGTATCTTTGTGTAACATATTCCTATATCAATTGGAAGTTCTATTCTATATTCTATTCTACAACTCTTCGGTTGTTTTCTCTGTAGAACTTTGTAAAAAAAAATGCTTGTAGGAAATTTGTTTATAATTTTCAAGCTAAAATCACGGCAGCTAAGCATCTTTTATCATAGAAGTTCCAATGTCTCTAACAATTATACTAGATTATGGCTGTGGACTTTGTATAGAAATAATAGTTTTAAAGAATAAATATAAAGAAAATCTATTGAAGTTACTCGTGTCATTTTTCCGAATAAATTCTGTATTGAAAGACTCGAAGTGATGAGGTTTATGTCAAAAAAGTTTGAAAGTCAAGAAGTCTCAGTCAAAAGCTGTTCTATAGCATTCTTGATGTGGGAGGATCTAACCCAGTTGGAGGACAATATTCTGATTTGGAAGCGATTCTCTAGTTAAAGAATATAATTTGCAATGTCTACGGTTTTAAATTTTTTTTTAATGGCATACAAGCCAAGTTTTACACATCCACCAATGTTGTGCGTGATTTATTTTTACATAAATTGATATTTTAATTAATATTTCTGTTTCGAATGAAGAACAACAGAAAACTGTGTCGCTTTAAATCGAAACGCGAGTAAATTTGTATTTCCCTATTTTCTGCTTCAAGTATGTAGCGTTGTACCAACTTCTTTGAGCTTCTGCTTTGTATTTTAGTTTTGTTGAAGCAGAAACTTATGAGATATCCTGAAGCTAAAAATTGATTGCTGTACTTATTTCTGCATTACCCACATACCGCTTCATTAAAGAGATGAAATAATATCCTTATCATGATACTTTCATACACACATAAATCGCTATCAACCTCCAAGCTTTCGAAAAATTAGTTTAACGCTCGTCTCCTCTTATGTTTGTGGTATACACATACACCCCGTGCTAGAAGTAACGCATCAGCCACGACGTTTTAGATTTAACCCTTGTTAAAAGTAGGCATTTCAATTATTAGTTTGGATATCTTAAGCATGTTTATGTTTGATTTGCACTCAATCGGGGCCGACATTTCTATCGCAAGAAGAATATGAGGCTTGAAAGCATAAAATTTCGGTTTTATTATTTAACATATAGCACGATTATTCCTTAGTGGTACGAAGGAGCCGCCTTCAGTTAGTATTTTTGAGAAATTTGTCAAACCAAAATCATCAAAGCAACGCAGTGATGCGTTGCTATTGGCACAGGGTGTATATACATACACCAACAATACACTTGCACGCACGCACAAGCACATCCATCCATTCATATGACGATTAATAAGAAGATCCCTAAATAAAAGGAGCGAGTATTTCCTCTAAATGGTTACGATGAGTGTAAGATAGCAACATCCTCAACGGCAATAAGAAATAACAATGCATCCGTTTCCTTTCATAACAATGAAATTCGCTTACTTGCAGTAAACACACACACACACGCACGGCTACAATTACAGCCAACTCATCGTTAACCAACACAAGTTGAGCAAAAATAAAAATAAATAAGTAAAAAGGAAAAGTAAAAGTAAAAATCAACATTAATTTATTTCCTCTTAATAAAATGTTTAATTTTTTCTTTTTCTCTTACTTTCTTTCTTTGTTATTTGCTTCATTTCTGTTGATTGAATGCTAAAAATTTGTCGCACACTTACATAAGTTAACTTCCAACTTTTTTTTTGCTTACTTGTGTGTGTGCATGTGTGTGTGTGTGCGTTCAGCATATTTACAAGAAAAACAACAACTTAGCAAGCAATTCAGCACCGTCTAGAATACAAATGTAAAAAAGTCAAGCTAATATCAAAATTTACGGTAAAAGCTTATGTAAAACAAAAAGTTGAAAAAGAGCTCGAAGTGAAGAACGCATGAAAAAAAAGTTTTCTATGTACTTACTTTCCCCGAACTTAATGCTTTGTTTGCCTGAGAAATTAAGTGGTGCTGAGAGGGAAGAAAACGTGTAAATTGCCTGCGGTGCCTCCTTTCTGTCTCCGACAGCAATACTCTGCTGGCTTCGGCTCTAGCCCTGGCTGCTGCTTTTGTCCTCCTGTGGCAATATCTAAGTATCTTAAAAATTCATTTAACTTAGACGGTAAACAATTAATGCATTATCGCTTAAGGAAGTCAGTGTAGCAAGGAGCAAGGAGCAGGGACATGATATTTTAGTCTAAAATTAAAATCACTTTAACGGGCAGAAGACAACAATAGGTAAAAAGGTATTGAACGCCGCGAAAAGTTTTGAAGAAGACGGAGAAAGAGCCTGAGGAACTTGAGAACAGAAGAAGCATGAGTGTTGATAATTGGAACTTTGAGGATTGCCTGCCTTTATGATATGCGCCATAAAACACTAATAATTATTAAGTGTATTGACCAAATTTCGAATATTTTAGAACTTCGCCACCCACGTAATTGAGTACGTCGTTGTGCTGGCACGTAAATTTATTTGCTTGAAAGAGTTTTATAATTGTATTAAGATGCTTAAGATGCAGTGAAAACTCTGGCCTACAATTGTATTCGTTATTATTAAAATAACCAATTACCTTGGGCTTCAATTATGTATTTCACTTATTCTGCGAGTTTTGTCGTTTTCGCAATTTAAGAAAGTTTCGCTATCAGTTATTGAGATGAGCTTTACTTAATTAAAGATTATCCATATAAATGCGTATATCAGGTATTGTCTCTCTCCCCACTTTCTGCCTCATGAATATATCGGGAAATCATTAAAATTGCAAACTATGCTCAGAATTCGTTCATGGCATAACAACCTCCACCTATAGATTAGGTTATTTTCTTCTTTTATTGGCCTTTAATCAGCCCACAGAGGGCCTTTTCGCATCCAGTCATGTTGTGCGTCTTATATTTGTACATTAATGGAATGGACCTGGACCTACAGTTTTATGCCGAATCCGAGAGGCGAGGTGAAAGACTTTTCTTAGGCAATTTTTACTCTTGTAGGTTTGCCATTGCCTGCCAAGAGGTGGTTTAATTAACTATCTATTTACATACATATTTAGAATTTTCCCTTCCCTTTCTTCTATATTTCATTATAAGTATACATAATTCCGTTTTATTTCTTCTTACTCACATTTATCATTATTAGATTTCACTTTAAGTATATGTGCGTATTAAAGTTGATTGTCATTTGCAGAACCCTCACAAAAGTAACAACAAGAACTTGACCTTCTCGTTAAGATTTCAACTTGTGGCAGGCAACGTTAAGTGGCACGCTTACATAAATTTAACTACGTAAAATCCTTTTTGTCGAGGCCATCGAGACAAGTTGTTATCAGAAAAATCTTTCACATACTTCCAGCTCAATACGATGAGTATTGTTCTTATGTAAATATGTAGCTCATTTAGCTAATGTTGATATGTATGTACAATTTTATGTTCATCGTCTTGTTTTTGTTGTTAACCTCGGTGTTTTTTTTTTTCGTTGTCTTCTTTGTTTGGTCATTATAACATATTTTATTACTTTTAAGTTGCAAGACGGAAAAATGAAAAGAAAGTTCCTCTTAAGATCTTCTTTAGGTTCCATTAATAATAATGAAAATAAACAACTTGAGGATCATCAGGTTTCAAGTTGAACCGTAGATATATTTAAGAAGAAATTTTAAAGCGCTTATCATACAATTATTTGTATACTTTAAGAAATTGATTTGCTGCCGTAATTTTTCCCAAGTAAAATCTTCTTTCTATGGCGCATTTTCTGAAAATGAATGCACTAATGAATTTGTAGTGTTATATGTAGCGTGTGAGTAATAATCGCTAATGTCAGATAAGCCCAGCAAAAATTTTAATTATTTTCTCTCGTATGAATATGAGTACTTAGTGTATTATCAGAATTAACTACCTATTTTCCCCATTGTTCTCTTGTTGTCAGGTGCTGCATGGAGGTGTGTTCTCAGTATTGCATGGGCTCTTTGGAGCCTCTGTGAAGGGGTAATAGAAGTTCCCACACCCGCTTAGACTTAACTTTATTGCTTTACTTTACTTTTAATGGCACAACAGCCCATGGAGGGCCATGGCCGAGCCTTTCGCATCCGTGTTTTATATAAATATTTTTTTTTTGATTTTGCCTGTGCCGCGATTCGAACCCCGGACACCTTGCGTAGCAGTCCAACGCTTATCTTCAACTTCCGCTATTTAACTTTAACCTGAACAAAAGTTAAACTTCTAAATGTGTTATCACTCATATGGTCATACTTTTTTTTCTGGGTGTACATGGCATTTCAGCTGCTTTTTTTTGTACTTTCTTCTTTACATGTGAAATTTTTTATTAAAACATTTTATTTTATTATTTTCATTTGTATTTTTGATGAAAAGTAGTTTTTATTTAATTTCTGAATGTAGCATACAATTATAAATTTTAATTATAACTGGGTACTTACTTGATGAATAAGAAAAATTAACTTTCGCTTTGACTTCCTTTATAAATTATATAAATATGAAAATAAAGAAACTACAAAATTACATATAAAACTTATACATGTTCCGGAAATAATGCCAACTGCCAGCACAGCCCATTCACCATCAGTCAAGAGCGAAAGAAAAAACTTGAATGGAATATAGTATAGCGAGAAAGAAACCCAAACCACGACTAAATAACCGCCAAAAACAGTAGCAAATAAAACATTAAGTAATTAACAATCTTATGCACTCGCATTTGACATGACAAAATTTATATACTTACATACTTACACAAAAACAAACGACAAACGACAAACGCCTTTTATTGGCTAACTATAAGATTTACTTGGTATTTTGTTTTTTGTGTGATGTGAAGTTTTAATAAATGCAGTACCTTCTGTAAATATAATAATGGGGTAAATGGAGTATCTATGGAGTGGAATCAGCCCAAACAAACACACACAATTACTTCACCTAAAAGTGCTAAGGACTGGGAAACACATTATTTTTTTGAGTAAGGTATCTGAAAATATACTCCCGAAAGTGTGTTAACCAGGAGGGGAAAAGCTACCCTCATCGGAGAAGGTTAGAAGGTTTCTTTTATGTATGCTACTACTATGGGCAAACAGACTATGGTGAGTCTAAGCTGAGCTAAGCTTTTTCGTAGCAAGTTTAAAATTGTAAACATAAACATTTTCACGAAATCGAATGCCAATCAAAAGTCGCTTGGTGCTATGGATTGAGTAAATAACATTTAGTTTACCCTTTGGATTTACACGCGTCACTTAGAAGAGTGAGAAATTTTAGATTCTGTAATATTTTGTCAATTGTGAGATTATAACCAGTGGTTTTTAACTTAAAGCCATTGGTTTTTATATCGTTTTTGATGAAGCTTAGTTTTGTTGGACCTGTTGATCCTAGAAAGTTTAATAACACTCTCGTCGTGGTGCAGTAATTTTCAAGTGGCAAAGTCTTTAAAAGCCTTTAGCTTGTCGCATCTTTCCCGTTCTCAGTTATCCATTTGATCTGAAGATTTTGTGTTTCGTATGGGATTAATGACCTACAAAAACTTCTTCTGCATCATGCTTTCGTAAAGACAAGGTATTGTTTTATTTAAATATTTATATGATAAGACATTATACTAAATGTGTTCTTCTTTCTTGGTTAGTGCTTGTATTTGATTTGTTTCAATATTTAACCAAAGGCAAGAAAGCCCATTAAACACTTTTATCTGTATAATTAGTACGAAGATAAGGCTCGAGAACAGCCTCTAAAACAAGCTAATGTTCTTTGTTTTGTTTAAATAATAAAAATGAAAAATAATTAAAATCTAATTTTTAGTTTAAACACACACATGATGTGTGTGTGTGGAACAATGTAAACAAATGTACGACTCGGCAATTTGGATTAAAATCAAAAGTAAAACATGGGCTTGCCGGAGGGGCGCACGCCTAAATGCAAAGCGTTTAGGAAAACGAGTACGTACGAGTATATTATGTTTGCATTGATGTTTGACATTCCATGTGTGCTTTTGCTTTCGCTTTGTTTAGGTTAACTTTCTTGTTTACTAACATTCAACATATTTGTGTTGTTGTTGCTGTTAAATTGCATTTAGCTTTTTCATTGCCAGCCTAAAGAGCACCAGAGACGACGCATGGCTGACGCCACCATTGTCGGTGTTGACTGTTGGTAATCAGTGATTTGGAAGCAACCGATTCTGCTTGTTACATATTTGGTTACATATATATGAATTTTTTACACCTATTAAAAAATGAACTTAAAATAAACGATTTCAGTATTTTGCAGATCTCGTGCACTATTAAACTCGAATTGATCTCAGTTAACCTAGACAGAATGATAAATTATATACTATTACTGATCAGAGACTAATCACTTAACCGAAATAATACATAGTCTAGGGTAGACAGAAATTTAACTGAGGTGGACCACCTGGAGTAGACGGAGTCCAGGAGAAGGTAAACGCCAAGGCAGGAAGAAAGTATATAAAGGACATTATTAGGCCAAAGGAGATTGGCAACCAAAGAAGTTAGATAGCATGTGAAAAGATTGTTAACCTGGAGGACGTAACAGCCTCCAGCAGAGGTACAACCATGACGAATATGGCGATCAGTGTAAGGCAAAGCTCAGGGAGGTAAAAATCGCGTGGTAGGTAGATTGCGACGGGAGGTGAACAGTCTGGTTGATGTAGACTTCCTGGAACTGGAGTCATTCAAGCAGCTGGGCAGATTACTAAGAAATGTTCTTTAAAAGTCACGAAAACAACCTTGTAAATTTATTTATATCTTTGTGACCATAGCTAAGGTTATAATTAAATACATTGAATTTTATAAACAAGTACATAATATTTTTTTCGAATTTCTTGAAAACTTACAAAACTTTTAGAACCCAATCAATTATCAAAAGAAAATTCTTAACTTTTATCGTTGTGTGTTGGTGTTACAAAAACAATTGCATTTCTTGTTTATCAATTGTTATCAAAAAAACAAAAATAATTTTATGAAAAAAAAAACTTTGTAAGGCTGATAATATTTTTTTTTATTTTTTTTCTTTTACAGTTTTTTTAAAGCTATACCTACCATTTAGGATTGTAAAAACATTAAATAAAAAAATTGATTAGTTTCGTCGATTCAGAATTACATTTACAGTTACTTCACTTGGGGTTTTCATTGGGTGTCTTATTTTGTCGTATTGTTTGAGGAATGAGGGAGATTAACGACAATTGAGAGGATACGACACTGAACAGAACACCTTCTTAATCACCTAATTGTGTAGCTCTCCGCACCACGCTGGACGCCAATGAAATTAAAGTTTTAATTTAAAATTGATTTGAAGAGTCTTTAACAAATATGTGGATAAAAATAGTGAAAAAGAGGAACAAATGAAATTGAGTAGTTCAAATATTGGAAGTTACTTGAAAAGAACAGCTAAAATATTAAGAGAAAGAAAAAAAGTACTACTGAAGTTGAAGTATAGTTTCTTTCAGCAAAGAGAACTAAAACAAAACTTAGAGAACGCATATGAGCGCCACACTCTTTCTATTTGATTTTAAACTTAATTCGATGTTTTTCTTCTCTGTGCAAGAAATGGCTGGAAAATACCTTCTCCGATTTTTAAGCCATTTCTTCTTGCACATTTAGTTTTCACAACAATTTTAAGTTTTACCTGCAAAGGAACTCTGCTAGTTGAGAAATTTTCACACTTTTCTATTACAAAATAGTTTTGTCTTTTTTGCCATAAATGATTTTCATGTTATTTTCGTGTTGTTGTAGTAATTGCTGAAGAAATGCCAAGGTGTAGTTTATACTCTTTTTCACTCTCTCGCTATCTGTGTTGCGTTTATTCTCCTGAACAAATGCAATAATTTATTTCTTTAATTTGAGTGTGTATTTGAGTCGATATAAATTTCTAAAATTTTTTGAAGCGGTGCTTTTTCTTTTTTCTTTTCGCTATTTTTCTCCATAATAAATTATATTATTTCTGTTGTTGTATTTTTTTGTTTTTCTGTGGGTACCCCCTTCACTTTTGCCATTATGACAGCTATACCTGTTTTCTGTCACAACAACAAAAACAGCAACACCATAATAGCAAGTGCAAAAATATTAAGTATTTTGTTTATGTGTACATATGTGTGTGTTTGTATGTATGTATATTTAAGCATTTGTTTTTCTGTCTTCCTATACAAAATTGTGAGAATCCTCATTTTGTTTAGCAATAAATTTTGCATTCATTTGCGTTCTAACTTTCTTTAAAATTCTTCTGTTTCTGCTTTTTCTTTTCCAAAATTTGTTTATTATTCTTATTCGTCTTCTTTTTGTAGTATATTATTGTATTATTGTATTTATTAACGCAAGAATTTAATTTCTAGCAAACTAGCAAAGGAAAGAAAACAAGAATAATAAATATAAATTCATAAAATCAACATTTGAAATTGTATAATTAAATGAGCTCATCTCTATTTATTTTTGCAAAATAGCTTGATTTTTATTAAGTTTATACAATACTTCGCCACAACAATTGGAATACTACATATCGTTCGTTTGCTGCAAAACTGTCATAACTCAAAAACATAAATTCTAAAAAAACGCATTTAAACTTTTCAATTTACTGTAACCACGTGCGCTTATGCGTTATTAGAAATGTCTGAAGATTTATCCAATTGGTTCCGAAAAACATAGTAAATGCAAGAACTGGGATCGAGTCGTCTGATCCGTGAACGAACAACTCGACCGATTTAACACAATTTCGGTTTGAATTACGTGACGGACGAGTTGTAAGTTCACAGATCATACGATTCGACCCCAGGTTAATTTTTGCAGTGAACCTGTATGGCACGAAGACGTTAGTTTTCTGCCTCGTCTGTCCATCGTTTTGCTATGTTTTTTTTACAATTGAGCTGAGCACAATTGTGCATTATTTCCACTACTAACTCGAAAGTTTTATCGCGTTGTCTATCAATTAACCGCGTGCCATTCACAATGATGCATTAATTTCCCCCATGACATTTTCATATTTGTTGATTAACCACTGGAAATAACAGCGTCCACAAAATTCGTAAATTGATTGCTCTCTCTCTCTTTCTTTGGTCTGTCAATATCAGCTACACTTTTTAAATAACTGACAAAAATTACAAAAACTGGCATTTGTAATAAAGAAAGGAGCATGGTCATGGTCATAGCCAATTTCGAATTTTGCGAAATTTTTTGTTCTTGTATTCCTTTTGTAATTGTGGTCAACTTTCACAAAAGTATTTAGTTTTGTTTTTTGGTCATTATTAAAATTTTATTTGCTTTTTGTGTGAAAACTGAAAAAATTTCCACAAATTGTTTTTCTTTATATTTTAATTACTTGTTTACTTGTTTTTTTATTATTGATATGATCTTTAGATTTCCTTCATCACTAAGCAAGCGCAATGTTTGCTTGCCATTTGTCAATCAATTTACACCTTCTGCAAAAATAAATGAAACACTTCATTACTCGTATTCTGCTGGAAACGCAATCCACACTCTTGCAAATAACATTTAGTAGTTATAATCATTAGAGAAAATTTTTGTTTTATTTGCTTTAAGTTTACGCTTACGTAAACAACAAAATAATATTGCAATTCTTAACATTTATTTCTGAATCTTGGAAGTACATAAATTAATGTTTTACATATTATTGATTTGAATTTAACTAGTTTGTCATTTCACTTTTGTTTGTTGTAATTTGATTTTTAATTGCTGAAATTATAAAAAATTATTCAACATTTTCGACACATGTCACTGTCTCGTTTTTATCGCTGGTGTCAATTAGCTTTTATGAAACCTTATTGCAAAAAGCTATGGCCGAAATTTGATAGAGTATTGAAATAAAAACCTGCTTCTTTTACTCCTCGCAGCGATTAGAACAGTCAGAGGTAAAAAAAAACAGCAATACAGCAAAATTACGATACACACATACAGAAAATTAAGAAATTTTTGTATGTATACAATAAATTTTTTGAGTAAATTACATTATCGGACAATTTCCAGCAGATATTCTACACATAAGCACACACACACACACAGGCACACAGCCTACAGTGTCTGTTGCGCTGTCAGAGGGAAATAAACAGTGGGGTGAAAAATGTAGCTCACAAACCATATGTAGGTATTATGTACACATACTCTAAATATTTGAGGGTTAAACATTCAAAAAACACAGAATATTCCAAAGCGAACAGAAAAAATTCAATACATAAATTGAATTAACACCGCGCCTGAAAGTAAAAATCATAAAAGTTTAGCTACTTGCGGAATTGTGTTTTTGTTTTGTTTTTGGTATTTATGTGTCTGTGTGTATGTACATATGTATACTAGATGGAATGAGCTACTTGGAAAATGCGGTGAAAATGCAATAAACAACCAATAATAATAAAAATGTAACAAAAATAGAATATTTTTATTTATTTTGCTGTAGTATCAATTTGTACTAATTCTAACTTTCTCTTTGTATCTAGCTCATCGGATTCATAGAGAAATTAAGATATCATCTCCAAAAGGATAATCGAAACGAACAGTTCAAGCAAAATGCTATAACTAAATAAAGTTAATTTCAAATATCTCAAAACTGCAAAATATGCATTTATCGCGTTTTCAATGTTTGCTTCTCATTTGTATGCGGGCGAAAAGTGTATTAGCATAACAACATACACACATATGTAGGTACTGTAGTGATTCGATTGTTTCACCAGGCAGATGACGATACTTCTTCTCTTTTCTTTTGTTTTTTTCTTTGGATTGTGTGATGATAAGTTAACTCTGAATTTCCTCAGAAGAAAATACACGTTTATTTAAGAAAAATGGTTATACATTCAATCTGCAAAGTAATGGCAATTTTCCCATCTCTCTTTAAATTTGTGAATTACTGTTCGTTTTTGAGTCAAACCAGTCAAACCATCGAGCCATTTTTTCACATTTTCGTACGAATCGAAGTGCTGCTCAGCAAGTGCGTGCCCCATTGATGAAAATAAGTGGTAGTCAAATGGAGCCAAATCTAAGCCGCATGGGGGATGTATTCCCAGCTGTACGAATCTACCAATTCCCGAGTCTGTTTCTTTTCAATGTGATGGTGCATTCTCATCAAGAAAAATCAATTTGTCTGCACGTTCAAATCGGGCAATTGTTGTTGGTAGCGTTGACCAGTAACTGTTTCGCCTGGTTTCAGAAGTTCAAACCAGATAACACCTCGCTGATACCAGAAAACACAGAGCATTGTCTTCTTTCCGAAACGATTTGGCCGGTGTACCGTGCTTAACATATGATCGTTTACGTTTGGGATTCTCGAAATAGATCCATTTTTCATCGCTAGTAACGATTCGATGAAGATATGACTTTCTTTTGTACCTGGCGAGCAACATTTCACAGGTGGTTTTTCGATTTGCTTGCTGTCTTTTAGTCAATTCATGCGGCACCCATCTTCCCATCCTCCCACCTTCAAAATCAATCCCATGGCTATGAAACGTTGAGAAATGCATTGTTGGGTCTCATTTAATTGTTCTGCAAGTTGTTGTTGCGTTTGACCACCATCCTCGTCGAGCAACCATCATCCTTGCAATTCGGCATCTTCAAACTTTTTCGGTGGTCTTCCACGTTCTTCGTTTCTCACATCAGAATCACCACTGTTAAACTTATTGAACTACTCGTTGCACTGTGTTTTGCCTAGAGCGTGCTGGCCGTAAGCTTTGACAAGCATTCGATGAGATTCCAAAGCAGGTTTCTTCAATTGGAAACAGAAAATCAATGATGTCCGCATATCGTAATTTGTAGGCACAAAATTCGATATTTTTACGAGCGAAAAAAAAATGTTGTATGAAACTTGATTGTTTATGAACTGAATATTGTTGATAGAACCAAATGCGAAGATATGATGCCAACGATTTGGTTTGACAGAGCGTATAATTTTACCTAGCGACACAGAGATGTCATTCCTTGTTTCATACTTGTACACCTGGTATAATATAACGTAATGCGACAAA
The DNA here is from genome assembly GCA_958295655.1 of Palloptera scutellata. NCBI lineage: Eukaryota > Metazoa > Arthropoda > Insecta > Diptera > Pallopteridae > Palloptera > Palloptera scutellata. Next base: position 67,655,191 of record OY282452.1, read on the forward strand.
AGGGGAAATGAAGCAAATGTTTTCCAAAACAATATTATTTTTTTGCAATTGTTTCTCTTTCTTCTACATATCTTCGAAATATTTACACTACATTAAATATTGAAGTAAGTAGGTAAATAAAATGTTTACATTCAAGAAAAGTATAAGAAAATTATTTATTTTTATTCAGTTGAGTTGCAAGAATTTGGAAGGAATGTAAAAAAATTCAAAAAATTTACTTGTTTATTGTGGCGAAAATCAAATCTAAATTTTTATTTGCTAAGAAAACCCCACCTACTATGTGAGTGGGTAAATAAATAAAATTCCTGTGCGAAATATAATATTTATTTAAATTTACTAGGTGGAATATTTCATACTAAATTTGACTCACTTTTCTTATTTCCTTTTCTATTTTCAGGTATGTATCGTGTCCCGCTAACTTCTTAAAATAGCAACAAATCTTCAACTATTAGCAGGTAACACATTAGCAGATATGGCAACCCTGTTTTTAAATTTACAACTAATTTTTGCGTTGCTTAATTAAATTTAGAATACAATTACTGCTAGAATGTTAGTTACTGCTAGATAGTATACAGAATTTGGTTGTTGTTTGTTTTTTGGATTGAATAGCCAAAAGTAGCAGGAAATGATTGTGAGCTCTTCTTATTATTGTTATTTTTCTATTCTTGTTACTTACTGTTGCTGTTATTTTATCCATCGAACGTGCCTTGTTCGTAGAAATGTGGACGTAGCATGAACATATAGAAAATAGAAAATAGAAAACTGAAATTCGACATTTAATTGGCACGCAGCACAGCAATAATTGAGAAGCAAACAAGAGGAAAAGAGAAAAGCAATATTATAAAAACTTTTTGATGGCAAAAGTAGTAAAAAAGAAATGAACTTTTATTACTAATTTTAGTAAAAGGGAGTGTCACTTGGCAGAAGAAAGACTCTTAATGTGCAGCTAATGCAAGGAAATGTAATTTAATTAGCGAAACCTGCGGAAAAAAGACTATACACACACACAAGTATTTAAACCACAACTTAGAAGAGGAGAGTCGTTTATTGAAAACGATACCATCAGTCCCAGAAATGTTATTTGGCTTTGCAAATCATACAAAATCTTACATGGTAGAGCTTTTTTTGCCCAAAAAAGATGGATATTTATCAAAAATACTTCATTGGAAGTTTCTAGGCAATTGAAGTAATCTTACCCTAACCTAAAAAAACTGACTGCCATGGCTGATTACACGCTCGTGCATAAATGCTGTGTGCAGGTACATATCTTCTCATTACAGTACATAAGTATCTTCTTATTACATTGCCGAGAGCTGTTCAAACTTCGGAGTATATGGAGAATTCTGGTGGAAGTGTGGTAGTGTGTGTGTGTGTGTTTGTGGCTCATTGAAGTTGTGAGAACAAGAAACAGGCGTAATGATTGATTTTTAAAATTTTTAATTTCCTTGAATTTTAAAAAAAAATTTCAGTTCTTCTTCTTCTTTTTTCTCCCTAAACCTCGAGTCATTTCTGTGTTTCAATGTATAACTACTTTGTTTCAATAGGTTCTCCCCCTTTTCCGATCTTTGACTACACTATTTCTTAGTTTTTAAGGACGTTTTGAGACGGCCGGTATGATTGGATACATCTGAAGTGATCGAAAATGCGTTCGAAACCCTTACCGCATTTTTACTCACTTACTATCAAGACAAAAAATGATGAGCCCTTTTTTTCATGGCTGCTCAATTCCTATCCTATAGAATTGAACAGTCAGGTTCCTTGTGATAAACGGTGTTGCGATCTGGTGGACGTGTTTCGAACTGCTTTACTCTGCATCAGTGATGTATAGGGAAGCACCTCTTTATCTGGCAAGCATGGTGAAGTTCTGTCCTGAGATTGAATCCTATTATAGAATGGGTAGGATAGGGAATTCAACGTTTCTAAATTATTGGTTCTACTCTTGCGGAACTTATTTTCAACGACAAATTTTACCCTCTAACTTATGATAGACGAGAATCGGCTCTAAGCTGGTCGGTAAAGACATGCCGGCGTCTTTTGCGAAAGGTTCGGTGTAAATACATATATGGTATATTTCTACTCAGAAATCGTGGCAATTAAAGAAGTTCCGTCCTTGGGCGAAGCGACAACGGGGAAAACAGACTGGGTCTACCATGTATGCAAATAACTGCAGAACCTGTGGTAACGATGAAGAACAGAAAGGTTTTACTCTTTTGTTAAGCGTTTTTTCAGCTCTGATACTCATTCTGAAGAAACATCCAGGATTAGACACTTTTTTAGGTTCCTAAAGAATAATACTCAATGGATCCAATAGCCTCAAGTAGTTTGTTAGCAACTAAGCTGCTCTAATGGCTGCACAATAAGTTGTTTTGGTCTAAGTATGCTGGCTATTATTCATGATGAAAATTGTAGGGAAATTATTTTTCAACTTTAAATTCAATTTGCCATTATTAGAAAGTATTAAATTAACTAAATATTTACTCTACTTACCATAGATATCGGTATGTTTTTCTGCTAGTTAGGTACTACCATTTTAAACCCAAAATCAAATAATATCCCCAGAGACAAATTTAATTTGTTATGTGTCCTACTAAACTGCCAAGGGTTTGAAATTGTATAGAGCACAAGCGCTCACAGACACAGAGGGACCGAAAAAGCTGCTTACTTTGCAAGCATAAACACAAAAATGATATTTCCCTTGTGGCGAGAAAGCAACACAGGCAGAAAGACAGACAGCCAACCAGAGATTCTCTCTGTTGCACTAACCACACAAGCATGACGTGAAAACATAATACTACCACTACTACTACTACTACTACTACTGCTTTTCTGCAAGTAAAATAGTACTTTATTATTAATGCGAACACACACACAATAAACTGACACTGCAGCCGACGCTTTCATACGAGTATGTGTTGTATTGCGTTGAGTTGAGGGAGTCGCGCTGCGTTGGGCATGAGATAAAATCCGCAGGATTTAGCAGAAGAACATAATAAAAACTTGTAAAAATATTAGTTTAAAAATGTTTGTGTTTGCGTTTGAAAAAGTATTGAAGTTTTTAAAGAAAAATTTAGTCATTTTTTAAAAACCAATTTCGTAAAAGCCCACCTCCACTCTATTTTTAATTGTATTAAATTCATATTATTAGCATAAGTACTTAATTGCTATTACTGGTACTTTCATAAGTCCATTGTCTATATTTTACCACTATTTGACATGATTGTGTCTTAAAATCGCAGTTGAATAGCTTGCCTTAAATAATCTCGCATTGGGTTGGTTACATTACGTCACACTGACACACAGCCAGCTACTATCAAGAGCTACTTAAACAAGGACCTACATTTACTTACACACACACACACACACACACACATACATACACTCTTACATATGCATACTAACGCAGGCAGGCAGACATTTATATGTCATGCATCCACTTTTGTGTTACTTGTTCGGTCTCCTCCTTTATTTTTGCTGGCGCACAAAATATAAATGCGGAAGTAAAATTCTTCTCTAGGGTTAAAGTTCTTCTTTATGATTTGTTTTTGTTGTCTACTTTATCCTGCCAAGTTTTTGTCCACATACCTTTATTCTTGTATGTAAATGCATTTTGCCTGTATTTAAACGCTGCTGGAAAAAGTAGAGAAAATCGTTGAATCTGCATCACAGAAATTTATAGTACTTTGACTTGTGGATTTATTTTCCATTTTTCATTCATTCATACAAAAGAAGAAGATTTCAGCGAAAAGGAAGTTAATGATAGGTGAATAAGTGGAGTTTTTACTTTTTTTTATTCAATTTCAAAGAGAACTGTTTTTCTCTTTAAGACTGAATGAGAATAGTTTCATTAACATTTGCTATTATTTTTTTTTAATAAAAACGATTTTTCTTCAGTTAAGTCCATAGTTGAGTAATGAATGGAAATGATATATGAATTCATAGAAAGAAATAGAAGAATAGAATCTTTTTCATTTAAATTGAAGCACGAAAGATTCAATATCTTGGATGCTTTTTCAGTATCATATGAAGTATGTATAGCAATATCATAGTATCTGATAGCTATGAGAAAAAGTCGAAACTTGCGGCTGCTTCAAGCTTTGTCTTTGTTAATGACCAATTCAATTTAAATTCTTATCTTATTTCCAAACTTTTGAAACTTCTGAAGACGCTGTGGTAATTAAATCACATTTGTTGTATTAACCCATTTTGAACAGTTACCATAAGCCGTGATCTTTTCCTTTATTTTAATGGCACAACAGCCCATGGAGGGCCTAGGCCGAGCTTTTCTCGTCCACTCACGTTGTGCGAGTTATACTTTCAGATGACTGGAAGGGACGGTTTTATGCCGTATCCGAACGGCGAAGTGAAAAGCTTTTAATAGACAATTTTTACTCTGGTAGGTTTGCCATAGCCTGCCAAGACGTGGTGCCGTGTAGAAAAATTGTGTTTTCTACCTTTAATGTTGCCTGTGTCGAGACTTGAACCCCGGACACTCTGCGTAGCAGAAGTTGGAAAATTGCAGTTTCCATATGTTTCAAACGCCAAAAAGCTACAGATATGAAATCGATTGTAAATTCTAGAGGTTGTAATAGTTTTTGGCCGCTGCGGTTATCGTGACGTATTTGGGAGGGTGCCGGATTCCGAATCTCCTCCGAACCTCTTGGTAGCATATATTCAGATTTTGCTCTGTGATCCCATGAAATTGTTTGCACCAAACCCTAATATTGAGGGTCGCAATGAGCTATTTTACCAGAAAGAAACAAAAATATATGTAAAATAGTATGGAAGCATGCAAACCATTGTTTTCATTTGCAGAAAAGGCTGCGAATATTTTTATAGGTTAAAAGTCGATATTATTATCTATATCAAATTATGGAAAGTATTTATACATCATATAGTTTTGGCGGTATTCACGATGCGATGCAAATGGTCTCATTTTTTAACTTCACTCTCTATCATGATAAAATTGCTTAAAGTTGGTTTGTATACCATTTAGTGTTGCCATTGCGTTCGAAGTTAAGTGTACAGCACCATTTAAGTTGCAAGTATTGTTTCGTAAAATAAGTAAGGATCTCAATAGATAAAGTTTTTGTAAGGGATTTGAAGATGAATGAATTGAGATTTTTACTCATCCATCCATTTTCAAATCCATCGGCTAAATGGCGCTATTATAGTCAAATAATTCAAAATTGTATTTCTAATTCTTCTCTTTATTCAAAGTAGTCATGCTTTATTTGATCTCTTCAATAGAGAACATAAAGAGTCCAATGACACCAAAGTAGATCAAACCAATAGGAAATGTTGAAAAGAGTATTCTTAACAAAGATTTAATCCAAAAATTATAAATACCTATTTTCAACTTTCTAACGATAAGAAAGAGCCGTGAACTATTTAAGGCTTTAAAATCCTTTTGGTTTTGTATTTTCTTTGGCATGCGTGCTTCAAAATACGTAAGCACATCGGAAAACAAAGCGGTGGGGTCTTAAAGCTTATGTATGCTTTCAAGCAAATATAAATATGTATACTTATGCACTTACATACTTACAAAATAAGTACATATGTTACGTATGTTCCACACATTTTCTGATATGTTTGAGAGCTACTGATGAGCGTGGTATGAATGTGGTGTGGTACCCTCATCAAAATGTAACTAAGCATCCATAAACAGGAGATGACAGACACAAACAGGACTAAAGATTAAGCATTTGCGACAGAAGAAGGAGCAGGAAAAACGTGTTGCATGTAGAAAGAATCCTTCTTTTTGTGTGTTCATGAGTTTGTACAAATATTTGAATAGAACATACTCTTATTAAACAAAAAAGAATACAAATACATATGATATTTTTATCAATTTCATTTTTCTTTTATGCAAAACAAACGAAGATGTTAAACAATATTTAAAAAAAATTTGTTAACAAGTACTCAGAACTTAGATATGATTGCATTTGACAGTAGCACAGTTGGAGGTTCTCGCTTGAACGAAGCTTTTCAAAAACATGTTAGCGAGTAATTTCTCTGGAATGACGCAAAATGAAAATATTTATCTCTCCACAATTACTGGGCATATTCCTAAAATAAAACTTATATAATTATGTGGTTTTATGCATCACATATGACGCAAATCGTGTTTCTTTCTCGTCATATTACGCGGACAACATTTATACATTCTATTTCTTAGTTACTCCCGTGTCATTATGTTTTTTATAATAAGTATGTGAAGGATAATTTTTTTCTTTACTCCAACTTAGTTGTAATCTCACCACTTCTGTTGCGAGAGGAGTTCTCCACGTATGGACAAACGCTCAGCAGACTGTTCTGCAATGATTCGAAGGAAAATCGGTTTGTCTGGCATCATCTCTGGTACGATTACAGCCGCGAGCCACGCTGAACCCATATCAGCAAACTTCCAATTCTTCAGCCTTATAACCTTTTAGATCTTCTGGTATCTCTTCTGCTCTCCAAGGCTATTACTGATCTCTGAAGCGACTATGACTAGATCTGTTGCGATATTATAGATTTGCGGCATTTTATTTCGTTTTAACGCACTAATAGCTTTTGCCAAGGATGGCAAAATTTCATGGGAAAATCATTTCTTAATCTATCTGAAACATTTTACATTTATTGAAAAGCAATTGCTCTAGCAGTAACACTTTCATATGCACCCACATTGGGCGCCGTTCTTGCCACAAATTTTCATAATGCTTGTTCAACCGAAGAAATCTTTAAGGTTTTTTTATAGGAAAATTTAAGTTTTTCTGTACTGTTTTCCATGCCCGCCCTAGGCGCTATTTTGCAGAGAATCACGATAGGTTGAGTTTTAGGAAAAAATAGAGTATTAATATGTTTAAGTAATTTTTCGAGTGACCTCACCTTTTCAAAATTCAACTTTTTTCTTTGTATACTTTCAAGATTCTGTTGTTTACGCCTGTTGGCACAGATGCCCATAATTCGATTCCCAATCGTCCTTACTTAAATAAAAATCTCATATCTTTGTATATTTTCGTCTTCAACTTTTTGCGTGTTTCATTTCTTACTATGAATAATTTAACAAAGTAATGCAAGCTGAATGTCGCCCCTCATATTGGGCGCCATTATGACTAAACTAGTTTGTGTGTAAACTAATTTTATATGTGTTAGTTTTGTTTTAATGAGTGTAATTTATATGAAAAATGAAATGAGCTCTTTATATCAGACAAATTATGTTGCAAACACCACAAGTTTTATGGTTTATGTGGTGCCATTTATGACTATTCTCTAAATGAGGACGACGTAACATTACAACAGTGTTGCCAACTTTTAATGCTTATGCTAATGTGTGAAATTCGCATTAATGTATTAATTTTTTAAACCAATTTTACTACCTACTAAACTGAAAAAATTCCAAAATAATAAAGAAAAAGAACAAGAGCAGCACAAGAGTGAGTCAACTTAATTTACACTATGCGCCAAGGTGTGGTGTTGTGTGTTATCTTTTTGTAAGTTCTGGCATAGTTTCATACTAACTAGCACAGTACGAATACTTTGAAGAACACAAAGTTACCCTATTTTTTTTATTTTTTATTGTAGATCCACCTACATATGTATATAAAATTGTAATCGACTTGAAATAGTAATTGAAAATTATTAAGATTAGAATGGAAGACAGAGGAAAAAAGAATTATAAAATTGTGAGATGTGCAGTTGAAAATAAAATAGATGCAGGCACTTTGTAGCTGCATTAATTAGTAAAACGCTGCAAAGGTGCAAAATTGCGTTTATTTTCACATAAACAACAACAAGTCAATTTAATTCATTTTGTTTTCTCATACCACCTTGAGTTCGATTTGCCTTTGTGAGTTTTACGCGGCTCCTAACAAGATTTCAATTATTCACACATTTTGTGTGTTGAGTTTACACGGCTTGCAAATCACATACACAGCCACACACACATCCGTTTCTCACTCTCTTTCTCTCTCTCTCTCTTTTTCTTTCTTTGCCACTGAGTGCATGCTCAGTGCAAAAGTTTTTAATTGTGCCAAGGTGTAATCAAGAAAGTTTTATAATTTAAAGTAAGAAACAAATCTTAATAAAAAAATCTTATATATTTATTTCTACTAGATTGTAAGAGATATTTTCAATAGTAAAAAATTTACATTTAACTACTACTTGAGTTTTAAAATTTTCTTCGTGAGGGGAAAAAATAAAAAGTACTCGTATGTTCAATGAACTTTCTCTTAGATTGTAGTATAGCATTTCAAAATTACCAGAAACTGGTAACCGGTTTTTTTGTTGCCACACATTTTTATGTCTCATAAATTTATGTACTACATATATTGTCAGCATAACCTATAACCTTTATGCCGCTTGCAATTTTCAACCCCTGCTGACTCAATCCTATTTTCATCATTTGATTTTTAAATTTAATAGTCTTTTATTCAATTATAGTCTACATTATCTTGAAGTCTGATTAAATATACAAACTCTTTTATTACTTCTCATTTGAGACTGTTAAGAATACAAGTATGAAATTACGATGTTTTTTATATAGGTATAAATATTTGTAAATTATGCTTATGCAATTGGAATACTAATTTTTTATAGCTTAACGTTAGCACATTGTAAAAATAGATGATTATTTTAACCATTTTTTAACAAAATAGAATAGAATTAATATTAAAATGCGCATTACCAACCAATTTCGTTTGGAATATAAATATGTGGTTAAAACTTATCTATGTATAATCTCTATCTTTAACTTTATTAAAAAATGACTCCTCTAGCTAACTTCAAATACGCATCTTTCTATTTCTGCATTGAATATTCAGCAGCTTGTAAGAACAATCAGCAAGATAAAACTATCTTTAAATGCAGCTGGCACTAAACTAAACAACTAAAAGTCTATGGCACTACCACCAATGAAGGTTAAAGAAAATCGAATGGATTTAAATAAAATGACCTTTAACTCAGAAGAGGGTAGGTGTCTTTTGAATTAGTCTATAGAATTGAGCGATGTTGATTGAAAAGCACAGATTTAAAAGTACATAATTAATGGTATAAGTTAAAGAAAAAGAACTTCCAAGCCAGTGTTTATGCATGACCGCTTAATTAAATACAACGCTGCATAGAAATCATAGCGGAATGGGCTGCCAAACGTTCGAAGTGAACACCAAGTGATAGTATCTCTTATGTGATTTTAAGCCCAGAAAAACTATATTTTCCATGTTGTGCCTACTTAAGCTCTAACTCACATCAAGGTGGCCCTGTGTATAACTTAAATTCGCTTTTCAGTTGAATATTATATTCAAATTTTTAATGATATCATTTCAATTTCACGCTCAAATTCACACTCACATTCTTCATAATAATAATCATGTTTAATAATAATGATAAAAAAAAGGGCGTAGAATTACTAATAAATATTTACAGCTATAAACAAAAAACAAAGCAGCAATGTATGCATGATGACCATATATTATAAATATTATCATTCACACACACTGGCTGTTACAGATGATGAACATATTTATGGCATTAAGTAAGAACTACGCGCAGTAATGGGAAGTATCGAATACTTTCGAGTATCGAGTACTTTGGCATCGATACTTTTAAGAATTATAGATTATCTTATTTTTAGCCGTTTTACCCAAATTCAATCTGGCAGCACTTTTTCACTTTTACTTTCTAGAATCGAGAACTACCGATTCTTTTGAGAATCGAGTACTTACTGCTTTAAGTATCGATTCTGCCCAAAGCTAGTAAGAACATATCAGCATATGTCTCTCTCTCACACGTCACGTACATGCACACACACTCGTGCAGAAACGAATTGTACGAAATTATAGCACACTTGGTGCACACCATGTTCAAAGCTGAATAAGTCTGAATTAAATTAACCCTCTACTGCATACAAAGGCTTATATGGATTTTCATATTTTGCCTTTTCTAAGTATTTTTTGACGTATAGACTTTTCTAAAGCGAATGGAACAAAACTCGATACACATCATTGAAAAAGTCTCTTGAACAACTGTTCTGAAAGTTTTTCAGATTGTGCAAAAGCCATGCCTACTTCTCTTTCTTTTTCTTTTAATGGCACAACAGCCCATGGAGGGCCTAGGCCGAGCTTTTCGCATCCACTCATGTTGTGCGTGTTATATTTGTACATGAATGGAAGGGACCTACAGTTTAGTGCCGAATCCGAACGGCGAAGTGAAAAGCTTTTCATAGCAATTTTTACTCTTGTAGGTTTGCCATTGCCTGCCAAGAGGTGGTGCCGTGTAGAAAAATTATTTTTTCTACTTTTTTATTTTGCCTGTGCCGAGATTCGAACCTCGGACACTCTGCGCAGCAGTCCAACGCACTACCACTACGCCACAGCGACCACACTACTACTACTACTCCTACTTCTCACACGACTGAAATATCATAGGAAATAGTGCAGCAAATGGAACCCAATTTGGTATATATAGTTGAAACAACTTCAAAAACAGCTGATGCGTAAATTATCATCATTGGAGCTGTTTACTGGTCAAAGCGATTAACTGCAAATTGCATCTACTCAGTTGAGATACCAACAAAAATTTTACAAATTTATGAACTGAAATTGAAAATTCGTAAATATTCGCCTAAAAATATTATTGATATTTACCATAGAATTTCGTATCAATATTTATCACATAAATTGTGTGCTTTTATTTCCGTATTTTATTTTCGAAAGAATATCACTTTGAATATTTATTCAGTTTATAAATAATAAGCTTTGGAATCTTTCTATGATGAACACTTACTAACCAAGAAAAGAAAAGGTCATTTAGATGCAAATAATATTGAAGAATTGGAACATAATAAGAATAGGTCAAAGATTAAATTGAAAGACAAATTGAAAAATTTGCATAAAATATTAGAACAAAAGCAAATGAATACAAAAATTTTAAATAAAAGATAATATTAAAAGCGTTTGGTTTTTAAGCTTTTTTATTGCATTGTGACCGAGAGAACCAAGCTTAGAAGAATGTATGAGAATTGCGATGAGTTTTAAGAGAAAACACCAAACGAACAAATTTCATGGAATATTACATAAGTAGAATGAAATAGGTGAAGAAAGAAAGTGATAAAAGAAGCAAAGCATTGATTTGAAAATAAAATACCTACAATTTTTCAAATTAGATCAGAGATTTTGTGTTTCAAGTCTTTAGAAAATAATAAATATGTTGAAAAATTACACATTTTAGTCAAAAATAAAGTAATAACCAAATGAAATGAAAAGTTCGATACTAATTACTGTGTAAACAAACAGTCAAGCCAATAAAATACGAGATATTAAACATTTACTTCATAATAAATACATAAGCACCATGATTTAATACGAAAATTTACATGGCGCCCAAAGTGAGGTCACTGCATTGTATTTAAAGAAAACTACAAGAAATATGGAATGTGGCGTTGAAAAATATTGAAGCTTTACTATTCCAATATTTATGAAATTAATTTCATGGTGTATTTTTGCCGACTTGCACCAGTACAAAAGTTCCATATGATATTCGATGAATGACAAATGTATTAAAATTTCTTATTCTTTTCGAACTCAAACATGTGAAAAGTTTTTCTTCAAATGCAATTATATTTAAACTCTTTCACTCGTTTCTCATAAATCCAACCCCATTCTTTAATTCTTCCGTTTCGATATTATACCAAAAAAATAAACAACAACAACTATTATGCAACTGCGTCCGCCTTTGCGCCTCCCCTCTACGCCACTACGCTGCTCACCGCCATCGCATTTCCTGCTCATCGCAATTAATAATAATTCTACGCATTTATGGTAACAGTCAGTCACAGGCAGCGCTAGAGCTATTGACGATAAAAGTAAAGAAAAACTCACACACAGTGACAAATACAAGTTTAGCTGTCACAATGACAGCACCAACGTGGTGACTGTCATCATCACAATTACTCGACGTACACTGAATTGGAAACGGTAAAAAAAAATATATAACGAGACACCACAGTAGTATGCAAATTAACAGCGATGAATAAGGCGGAAAAATATTACATTCAATACATAAAAAAAACCTGATTACGAAGGAAGGCAAAGTTAAGCAAAAGGCCAGACGAAAAACGCCAACATAATAACTGTCATGACTCTGTTTTTCCTACGGATTTTTCTATCATTTGGCAGCAAGTTTTTTGGGTATGAGTTTTCTGTCTACCTTTTAATGCCTAGTAACTGGCAACCGCTAGCAACTATCAAAGTCTTGCAATTACTATTTTATTTCCATTGCCGCGATTTAATGCATTTAATTTAACGGTAATACTAAACATTTAGTTTTCGAGGTACACGTTTCTAAGTAGCAGCAGCAGCAGCAGCTGGCCATTATGACATTATACTTTAGCTGTGTTTCTTTTATACTTTCTGTACAATGTATACAATAATTAATAACATTTTTGATATTGCCTCCCAGTTAGTTTCGTAAGTCCCTTCTATTTCTTTCCTCTCCTCTCGTTCATCTTTCGTCCCACCAACCGTTTCCTATAATCCGTTGCCATAATTTCTTGTCTCTTTTTCTGTTTTGCACATTTTCGAAACACTTTAATCTTCTCTAAAATGTTTGATTTCATTTCAGCTTAACGGTATTACTTTTCAAAACCTCTACCGTTTTCAGTTTACAATTCACTGACCCACCCACCGACTCAATCGCAATAGCAGTCTGACATTGGCAATGAAATAAATGCGAACATTACATGGCCTAAAAAACCTGAAAATCTTAACCCTTAACACAATGCAGTCCCTCTTATGTTATGTAAGTACATACATACTCATTGAACATACGTGAATCCACCACGATAATCAAAGCAGCAGGTAATGAGCATGAGTGACATGTTAATTCTCTTTCACAGTTCAATGCCTTCATTTGTTTGTCCCCATTCCTTTTTTAACGTTGTATAGAGTCATTTATTTATGTAAGTATTTATCTAGTATTGAATTGAAATAAATTGATATTGTCTACTTCATACTTATGTATGTATGTATATATGTATGTATGTACATACAAAGTAAGTGACATGATTATCACATATGATATTTTAATATTAAACATGCAATGTGAAAATATTGTATTTCCTCATTGTTGTAAATCGGTACTTATAGTATTTCTTCTAAGCATAATGGTTAATGTTGACTTAGTGGATAAGATATACACATTTGCATTATGTACATCCTCAGCAAAGGAATAGTAATTAATTGAGATTAGTTCATGCTAATAAAATTTTAAGTTCTTCTGGAAATAATTCAAAGTATCTTTCTCGCACAAATTTTCACATTTTTATTTTTTGATAGAAAGTCGTGTATTTTCTAACGTGAGTATGCTATATACTCAATATCATTCCAGCTCAACTCCAAATCTAATCTAAGCTTATAAAGTATGTACATACGCAAAAGTTTCTTTTTTATAATTGTCTTTTTTTTCTTCTTTTAATGTCTTTTCGTTTCTGGTGGAACATACAAACCCTCCCCCTAAGAAACGTATGGATTCGGCTTGATAGATTGGTATTCTTGTTAGAACTTTTTCAGCAAAGGGGAGCCGCGTTATGTCCCCTTAATTTTGGAATAATGTGACAAGTCATCTCTTTTTCCAAATTTGTGCGAATGGTTGAAGTATTTTTAGCGTCATCTCTGCGCAAGCTTTGATCATTTAGTGAAATTGGTATAAAAGCTAGCCCGCATTTATGTGTAATAAATAACCACTAGGAAATTAATCAAATATTTATTGCCTTCTTTATTTCTCAATCTATTTAACTAACATTTATTAACTTCTGTTTCCCTTTTTCTCCGAAAGTTCTTTTACACATTCAAAACACTCCCTTTCATACTTGCGCAGCTCGGGTGCATGTATCCTTAATGACACATACAAATTGCTTTGCAACATGCAACTTGCAATCTACAAGTACAATTCCAATAGCAATTTTTCTCTCTATTATTTTGAGGGTTAAGTTCAATGTAATTTTAACGGCATACATGGCAAGCATGCATGCACATGTACGCATGTCATGTCATACCCCAATTGTAAACTATTATGGAAAGTTCAACTGAACGAACATAAGAGAAAAGGAGTTAGTAAGTATATGCCATATGTATGTACTTTTTTACTTTGTTCGTTCGTAGCCTTTTTAGCTGGTAGAACTTAATGTCAATGAACCGTTTGGCTCCACTCTTCCATGTATGTGGCTACTCCATTTATGTGTGGATGTTTATGCATACATATGCACAAGGGGTCACATACATCCATGCATGCACACACAGGATGCATACTCATGCTGACCACAGACAAGAACGGCATAAGCGAATGAATGAGTTGCTGTTTAAATTGTGAATTCGTTCTTCTCAACCCTAGGAAATTAATGTAAACCATATCGTAACCAGTTGTTACGATACGGTTTGAAAATGATTTACTTTTGAAAAAAGATATTGAAATAATCATTCATGCATGCAGGTGAAAGGAAAATGGATAAGACAAAAAAACAAAAACATAAAGCAGAAGCATCAGGAACATATCGTTGGCTAAGTTAGTGTGAAAATGAATACATGCTCGAGCATTTCGAGCTCGAGCTACAAATACAAAAATTACTAAAGTAGAAAGGTTGAAGTTGAGGTAATGAAAAATCTTTAATTGGAAGCTACAAAAATATACAGTTTTAATCTAAATCTTGATGATAGGAAAGCGGTTAAAAACTTGTGTCTAAAAAGAGGCAACGAAGCATAGACATTGAACACAAATATAAACTCCTTAATAGAGTTGCTTGCTAGACTGATTCCTGTAGTTCTCTAATCATTTCCAATCCGAAACCCTGCCGATGTCCATATTGAAGTACGAGCACGATAGAAATTTACATTGTCTGGCCTTGAATAGGGGTCAGTCCTAATTATCAATATAATTTTACGAAGAGTTTCGGAAAGAAACCACAACCAGGCATTGCGGCGTAAACGTGATTCACAATAGGGCTGATCAAGATGATTTTGCAACTATGAATCAGTTCTGGCTTAAGGTCTAAAACTTGGTTTGAAAATGAGCTTCAGTCTTTTCAACACATAAGCTAGATTGAATCATACATATGTATATCTGATAATATAAAGACTCCTACGGCAGGTCATCTACTTCGTAACCTCATTATTTTTCAGCCGAGTGGTGTTTCTTAAGACCAAGTTTCGGAAACACCAATTTTGCCAATCATTGAGCACTTGGATACGTGAATGAGATTATCTTATTGGTAAAAGTATTTATAACCATTGAGACTATTAAACATCGTATTTTAAATTAATATTAGCCATGTTAAATATACATTAACTTATAATTTATATTTAAATTTAACAGTTTTTGTGTTAAAATAGGTTACAAAAAAAAATGGGAATTTATAATTATTTTAATATGCATATTCTGATAGATTTGCCTAATTATTACGTAACATGAATGAAATTTTTATGAATTGTTTGAATAAATTGGATTGTTGAATTGTTGGATCTATGCCAAGGCACCCGTTAACCTATTCTATTTTTGCTTTCAATAGTCAGTGTCCAGTTTTGCGCTGCTGTCAGCCGCCCCAATTACATATTATTCACATACTTACTTAGTATGTATGTGTAATATAAGAGCTTGCATGTTTTACTTTACGATCAATGAGCGTAGCTATCATTTATTTTCAGCTTGTATCAGTATAGTTTTCAGCTTTTTATTCATATTCATATTTTTTCTACCTATATCATCTTTTTGTCTCGATATATAAGTAGTTATACACAACTAACGTCCAATTCCATTACTAAATGACCTCTCTAGTTCAAGGCTATGATGATTTCATATAATTACAATATTTAAATACGTAGTTCTAATAGAATATAGAAATGTTTGTTTGCTGTTGCGAATTAGTTGAGTAAGGGTTTTTGCTTTCAAAACGTTAGCATGCTAATTTATTTAAAAGTCATTATTACGACCTTAGCCTTTAATATTTACCTACATTTTAGAAATATTTTATAATGATAAAACTATTTTAGGCACGCAAAAGTGATAAACGCTTGGATTTAGTGAAACGTTGACAGGTAATTGATCTTTAATTCGCTCTAACTCAAGAGTTCCAAATCTCTCAAAACTATACTAAATAAATTTCAAAAGTAAAGAATAATTTTTGTAGAACGATAGAACTTCTGACAAAGATAACTTTTGTTTGGTAGATAGTAGATGGCATTTTGCTTTGGCATTTCTGTTCAGTAAACATTGGTAAATTATCACGGAAAGACAGACTTCTCCACAACGTTTTAAAATTTCGGAAATTTCTGTTGCAAGACTTATAGAACCTTTCGTAAACAAAGTTACGGTCAATGGTCCTTGAGATCAGTGATTATTTATTTATTTTTTGTCTTAATTCGCATGACTTCGCCTTGGAAGAGTTTCGGTTTCATTAAGATGTGGCCACACCTCAAACTGCTACCGAAAGAACTTTTTTTGACTTGTCCAGTGCATTAGCCTTCAAGATCACATGATTTGAAGCCAGCAGCAACTGACGCTTTGGAAGCAAACATTTCTTATTTTCTTTTAATAGCACAACAGCCCATGGAAGGCTTAGGCCGAGCTCTTCGAAGCCAACATAATATGGAAAATACGACAACAATTAAACACTTTAATAGTATGTGATTTATTTCAATTTAAATGTACATTCTATCATATAGCTACTAAATGAAAGCAACCTTGCCATTTAATTACTCTCTAATGCATGAAGGTCTACAAAGGCCAAACAAACAATTCATTTGCCTGCTAATGCTGACATTCCATTCTTTCGCCCGCCTATCCTTCTTAATTAAAGCTAATTATTACAGCTGCATGGTAGCAGCTACACAAAATTACTATATGCTTAATTGATGCAAATTTGAATTGAAATTATTTTTGTTTTGTGAACTCATTAAAATTGAAGAAATCTTTTATAAATGCTCTGCTACTGCAAATGACTCAGAGTTTAACAAAAACATTAAAAAACAAATCTAATAAATTTAACCTAAATCTTATTTTTTGCTGTACGATTTAGCAACAAACCGAAATCAATGCGCGTATTTTTATTACAAAAATGTTAAAGTTCTACGACCTGCCACAGTTTTTCACTGTTTCTTGAAAATCACTACATACTCGTATGTAAGTGAGTGATTAGTGAGTAGTGAGTGGCAGAAGAGATCACCGAAAAGGAAGAAATAAAATTAATTGTAAGTAATTTAATTCATTTGCTTTACTCTCTTGTTGCCTAGTTGAGTTTTTGCACCTAATTAAGTTTTCATCTCAATTTAACAAAATTACTCTGCAGGTTGTGTGGTCGGTCGGTCATTTGGCCACATGCCCATAAAATCTAAGTGTGGGCAAAAATTCATCATGCGTTGTAATGAGCAAGTAGAAGCAGCAAAAAGAAATACAAATTTTCATTTCATTATATTAAAATTAATTAAAATTTTTCTAGAAAATAAGGTGACTTTACATAATCTGACAGTAAGCAAAAATATTATTGTATGTACACAGCGAATCTGATAGTCAGATCAGTTTTTCGAGTGCCACAGCTACAAAATTCCATAATTTAAGACTCTAATTTTTGTTACTGAACTCTGAATAAATAGCCTTGCTAAAAAATAATAATGTCATATCTTAAGAAAACAATTCACGAGTTTTCATGAAACTCACGAAAAAGTGGGCTTATTTTCCTTAGTCACTGAATCATTTCAGTTTTTAAGTATCAGTGTGAAATTTGATAAACAGTCAGTCATCATCATCATTTCCTCTGTCTCCCACAGGAGTAAAAGGCCTGAACGATTTTCCAGAGTCGTCAATATATGTACTATATGTTTGGCAACGTTATTCTCCATGCACCATAATCTTAGGATGTACAGTAATCCCCGGTTAATCGAACAAAGCTTTTTCGTATTTATTTAGTTTTTAGTTATAAATGTTTTCAAATTACTCGGTTGATTGAAGCATAAATTGATGATTTTCATCGATACAATTAAGAGGGGATTACTGTAGTATGTACATATGGTATTATTGGAGTAGTCGACAACGATTTACTAGTGCCTAACAGTGACTTTTCATTGTCCACTTAAGCTTCCGAGCGACTTAAATCTCAAATTCAGTTAAGATTAGGAATGATGTAACAGATTGTGATCTGCAAGCATCAGCTATTTGCCTGAGACACAGAATCTTTGTGATATTTACGTAACAGAATGAAAATTACTACTTCTGAATTCAATACATATAAGTATTTATTTGAAGTAGCCGACTGTGATTTGAAAGCAGCAGCGATATTAGCATATTAACTGTGATTCTGAGTTTTTTACTTTACTTTTAATGGCACAACAGCCCATGGAGGGCCTAGGCCGAGCTTTTCGCATCCACTCATGCTGTGCGTGTTGTATTTGTACATGAATGGAAGGGACCTACAGTTTAATGCCGAATCCGAACGGCGAAGTGAAAAGCTTTTCATAGCAATTTTTACTCTTGTAGGTTTGCCATTGCCTGCCAAGAGGTGGTGCCGTGTTAAAAAATTATTTCTTCTACTTTTTTTTTTTGATTTTGCCTGTGCCGAGATTCGAACCCCGGACACTATGCGTAGCAGTCCAACACATTACATTACCACTACGCCACAGCGACCACTGAGTTACTGAATCATTATAATTTGAAAGCAGAAAAGTAAATATCTCGACATAGTGATTTTAATCGAAACAAAGCAGCAAGTGAATGTTGTACGAAAAGTAAAAGCTTTAATCATTTTGCTTTTGCCAAATTTGTATGCAGCATATTTAAATTAACGACATAGTTTTGAAGGAAGAGGTTACTGTTTATCCGAGCCACTGAGTCTTTGACCCTCTTAAGTAGATGACTGAATGTGACTGCACCATTAGAAAGCAGAAAAAAAAAACAGTTTCTTGTCACAATGATTCTTAACTATGATTGAAAAATATAAATCAAAGTTAGGAGCAGGTCATTGAATATTTGCTAGTCACTCCGAGATCATTTTGGAATTGATTGTATAGAAAGTCCCAAGCTTTGAATGCCGACAAATTAATGCAAGCACCGCAATTCACTCGTATTTATTTCCTCTATGATCTCAGCAGCTCCTAATGTCACAAAAAAACTCGTACCAGTGATTGTTTATGAAATTTTTTATTCATATTTATTATTGCAAAAACTGGTAATTAATTGAAATTATTCACATACACACACTAAAACATCACATGAGATCATTATTATTTCGAAACCAGAAAAAACAAATAAATAAATTTCTGCAAAATCAATGACTTTATTAGAAAAAATGCACAATAGTTTAGCAAGTCCATGATCAATCATGCATTTCTACACACGAAAATCAAGTAATAAATAATAATAAATGTCAATTTGAAAGAGCTGTCATTGCTGGCAGTACACAAAATAGAGAGTTTTTAAATTTACACAATTGTTAGACTACACACACACTGTGTGTCACACATACATATTTAAATACATAAACCAGTTTCTATGCACACTGGATAACCAACCACTTACACCCAAATTTCCATTCATTTGTACATAAGAATGAGCTTCTACTTGAGAAATTGTTAACTACTAAGATTCCACAAACGCAAAATAGACTTAATAATGACATAATTTTTATTATGTTGAAATGAGGAAGAAAATCTTGTTTATTTTCGAGTTATTCAATCGAAAGAACTTGTAATTCTTTATTTTTTGTTATGCTGATTTTGCAGTAAATAAAACGCTTGAAAAGCATTCCAAAATTGAAATCAATTGAAATCGTATTTAAAATTATATGTACATGGAAACATTAGAAAATACCGGCACGTTAATTGAAATTGATGGATGGCATGCAATAGGTTAAGCCACCAGTCAGTACTGGCCAAAGTTTCTTCAGGTAAATTCCCGGAATAAATTGATTGAGTTGCTTCAAAAAGGAGCCGCTTCGTCGCTCAAGTTTTTCTTCTCCATTACTTGTGACTCGTTTTGATATTCTGTTTTTTACACACAAGTCTGGCTGACTAATCTAAACACATTTTTCTCTCACCCCTCTTCACCCTTTTATCATTATGATTACACAAAACTAATAATAATAAAAATTATTTTGTTTACTTTTGATAACATGCCATCGCGCTATCAAAATTTACAGAAAACAAAGTCACAACCTTGGAATTTATCTCAAACAAAAACAACAACTACTTGAAATATTCAATATTTAAAATTCACTTATGCTATCTAATCAGAATGATCATGAATGTTTCCTTTTTGAGTTTTTATTATGGCAAATTTCTTTTCAAAAGAATGAACGGTCGCCTCAAATAAACGTTTTGAGGACCCACTGAAAAAGTTTTAACTCAAAATTCATTACGTTTGAGCTATAAAGCTATTGCATTAAAGATGCATTTTGAGTTAAAACAATATTGTATAATTTCTATGGAAATGCTTCGATAATCATAGTGTTGTCTAAGAACTACACACTTTTGTTTTAATAGCGTGGGTTTCTGTGCCGAATATAAATATTTGTATACAATTTATTTTCAAGGGGTTCTAAGTAGTTAGTACCTGTAATCCGACAGAGGTAACTGGCTTTGGCTTGGTGTTCATTCAAAAGGAATGAAATTGGGTGCCATAGAGAGACGTCAAAAGACGAATTTGAATGGCTTAAATGCTGCTTCAGCGCTATAAAAATAAGTCGCTTTTGCATTGAATTACGAGTATTACTAGTGACTAAAAATGGGTTCATTACGACAACCCGAAGCGCAAGAAGTCGTATGTGAAGCTCAGCCATCCAGCAGCAGGCGTATTCTGGTTGTAATCCCAACATGGCATACGCGCGGCGTCATGTTGCTAGACCGGTTAACTGTTTTTTTGGACTGTTTTTTTTTTGCTAGGAGCCCATATATAGCCTGAAAGATGGCAAAATGTCAAAGCTTCTGCTGGATAAATTTGAAAATTGTATTCATTCCATTTGTTATTCAAATAAGGCTAAAATTTTTGAAAAAAAAAAATCTCTGAACCTTAACTCGGTATTTGATTTCATTCTAAATACGCAGGGTAAGTAGGTTGTTACACTAGTCTAACAAAGAATATCTTAACTTTCTCCACTAGTTGTGAATTGTTAATTTTTGTGGTCATGAGTCATGACGTTAATCGTTGAGATTTTCGTAAACAACTACAAATCTCAGGCATCTGTCTCTGACGTCATACCTTGCACTGACAAATACACTCCAGCCTGCCGATGATATTGTGCCCTGTCGTACAGGCAATTGCAAATCAGAAAATCGCAAAGGAAAATGCCTCTCACGGTAATTTGAACCTCACCAATCCAAATTCAGTAGTAGCACAATAAGGAATGTTACTCTCAAATCCTTTGATCTGATCTGCTTAAAAGCAACAAGCTCTTCTTTTATTTTTTGACATTCAGCGAAGGTTATTGCTTCCTTTTGAATGCAAAGCATTTATGGGGCATATATAGGTACAAAGAAAGTGTCGCTTTGTTTTAAAATAAAAAAAATTACAGTATTATTTGTGCATACTTAATTATGATTATTCCAAGTGCCGTGATGCGTGTGAACAAACTCATCGAACATTCATTGTTGATTGTACTAGGATATTATATTGTAATCATATATGCACATACATATATGCACATATATGTACATGTATGTATGTATGTTAAACGTACTAAATTGTCTCTGTCACAATGACTTAAATTGTTCAATTTGACTGCACACTGACAAACCGACACAGCTCGAAACAATAACAAAATAAATACGAATGAAAATTAAAATAATAGCGAGAGTTTTAAACAAAAACTTATTTAATTTGACAGCTTAAATAAATTGTTTCATATATAATTTGTCTATTGTTTTTTCTCTCTTTCAATTGTTTTTACTTGATTTTTAAATCGAATTATCACTTTCGCCTTCGCATTTTGGATGCAAGTTTTTCAGTTTGTGAGTGAATGTGTGTGTGTTTGTATCTGTGTTTATATTTTTCAAAGCCCACATGCATTCTTTATAATCTACGCAATTTTAGCAAAAAAAATGTTTGTATTACCTATCAGAGTTTTGGTATCTATAGGTACATGCATAGCTAGTTGCAACTTCTACATAAAATCATTGCAACATACTGGTTTTTTTATATTTTATTTTTTGTTTTGCGTCCTACTTATGTAATCTTTACATATTTCATATAACATAACAACCTACACTAATTCATGGTATAGTAGAATGTATTTTTTGTAGATGACGCTTTTTCATAGTCAAAATCTTATTTATGAATGCAGACTTTAAGAAATATGTAAAATAGCAAAGCATTTTCAATAGATTTTAGTTATGAAAGTTCTAAGTATCATAAATAAAATATAAAATTGCAATTTAGTTACACTTTCACAAACTTTTGATCGACCATGGCCAGGTAATCAACAAAGGTTGACTTTTCTGTGGGTAAAAATACGCTGGGATCCACTTTCAAACTCTACGAAACAAGTACCGAGAGTGGTGCTTAGCTTTGAAAGAAAATATAGAAACGCAAATATTTCGACTGGACAGTTGAATAAGTAGTTTGTATGTATACCAATTATTAGAAAAGAGCCACTTCTGCAATCGAACCTACATATTAGCTAAATTGTTTCATATTTAAGGGACAATTTATCTGAAACTATCCAATTTTCAATGGAATCAGCATCATAGCCAAAGTGAGGTCTAGAACATTCTCTCTGGCCGCTGTTACGCAAGTGGGTTTTTACCCTTCTCTTTATTACAACTCGTGCACGTTTTACTCTCACCCGAATGCGAATCGTAGGGTGAAAGGTCAACGTGTGCATATTTCTTATGTAATAGTACACTTTACGCACGCTGTAATATTTCATAGCCTGCAATATTATGACTACGTAGTAAGAAAGATTATTTCTCAGTTGTGGCCATACAAAATAATTTAATTTTCTTTACAAACTTTTGTTACATCAAAAGAGAGAAAAGTTCTCTCGATTGTCAACTTCTAGTAATGAATATAGTTGGAGTACATATTTTTGAAAGTATTTTTTCTGCCTTAGTACATAAACAAAATTATTTTTTCATCACCACAACAATCAATTTCAATTAAGTTGTACAACCTTTTTTGCAAGTTATTTTAATTCAAAGTTTGCATTGTTGTCAATCACGACAACAAAAACAAACCAAATGAAAATGTTTTCATAATTAAATTAATATAATAAAAAGTTACATGCATACATTTTAATTGTGATATAAATTTCAATAAACAACATTTTGCTTCTTAGATTTTAAATACTTATGATATGGATGATATCTAAGAGATGTGCATACATATATAAATTTCAGATTCAGTTACGAGAAAAGAGTCGGAGGATTTCTCAATATTTGTATATTTTCGGCTACAAAAATTAAATCACCTTTAAATCACAAAAAAAAAAAAAAATCTAATTTCAATCTGGAAATCATGGTATTGTCATGTTACTTTTGCTCTACTTCTCGTAAGCGTAAATTCAGAAGCTTTTTCTTTCAGAGAGTTTGTTGCTTTGTCTGATTCAAAACATTCCAAGCTCCAAAATAATCGATTCGATAATTTAATTCGTATTGGCATACGCCATTTTTCTTTTAAGTTTTCGCTATCTTAATTGCACACTATGTACTACATAAGTATGCATGTACTATAAATTCACTGCACGAAGAAGAAACAACAACAGAGCCCTTCGGTTGTAAGCCTACGAGAACACAGCGCCGCTTAATCGCAATGCTGGTGGTGGTTCATTAACCGCTCCCAACTCACGTACTTTATGCTCATACGAGTATGTGCGTAAATTTACTCGTATTCAGATAAATGTATTTTGTATGTATTTACATACAATATATACATATAGTATGTATTTATGTACGTAAGATATTACAATTATATGATGTTATTACTTTGTTTTTCTATCGTACAAGATTTTCTTCATTCCAAAGCTATGAGATCACAGCATTCTCACTAAAGTGAGAAAAACAAAAAGAGAGGGGAGAAACTGTGAATTTCACTCCCATCCATCCTACAAATATAAGAACACATACATACATAATTTGCTACAAACAAACAAGCACAAAAGTTCCGTTTTTGTGTTACGAATGCTAATAATAAAAATAATTTATTTTAGTTTATTTTTTTATTATTCTATGGTTGTAGTTTTATTGAATGCCTGCCTGATGATACCATCATCATCTTCCCGGAGAAGAAATAACAAACAGAAGCTAGAAAGTAACGTAATACATATGTATGTACATTTTTAAAAATGTAAATGTAATACATAGAACTGATGTTGTTGTTTCCTACGGCTGCTGTCATTGCCACAGTTTCACTTATCCATTGCTACTCTATGTATTGCTTCCACTGCTGCTGACGGTGATTCTTGCTGTTGATTACTTCGCTTTTCCACTACTGGACAACGAAACCAAACAAAAGCAACAACAAACACTATGACCGATCGTATGTTGCTCCCCTTTTACGTGAAATTGCAAAAGCACCACAATAAGCTATGGCTCAAAAAATTGCTCCCCTTTGTTTCCTATTATTTGATACATACATACATACGAGCACAAACGATTCATGTCAGTGACGCAGAAACTTAAAAACAATTTTGTTTCCCATACACCAAAAGTTTTTTCATTCTATTTTTCTTATTGTAGAATTTCTTGACGCACTTGGAATTATGTACATATGTACATAATATGTATAGTATGTGTGTTTGGAAATATGAAAAGCGAAATTGGAAATATTTTACTCGGATAGATCACTTATAAGTACATAAGTACGCATGGTAGAGGAAGCTACAAATTCTGGCTGCTTTAATGAATTTTTTTTTCTAGATTTTCCCAAATCCCAATTAGTGACGTAATCGATTGTATCATCAATGGAGTTATCTTCTAAAAACATGATATTTCATCCGAATTTATATTAGATTTTTTTGGTGAAAACTCGTTTGTATTTTTTATAATTCTCTGAAAGATTGTAAAGTTTGGGTTAAAAGAGTGTTGCAATGGATGAGCGATTAGTAGAGACATTTGAAAAGTCTGTGAATTGCAGCGAAATTTCAAATTCAGAGTTCATTAATTGATTAATTTTTGTATCTTTCCGATAAACACAAACTGTTGAAAATGAGTAGACTGGAGAAGTTGTTATCTAGAGCAACTAGATAGCCACGGTAATTGTCATCTGGGCAATAGTGCAGCGATCATTAATAGCCAAATTTCCTCGAATAATTTTCCCTTTTCCACTTGACTAAAGATCTTCGTACAGTACATGCCTTAACTACGCACAAAATATTTCGGAGAATTATGCAGTAGTGCTTTTATTTTTTATTCCTATAAACATTTCTAAATATGAAATTTTTAATTTTTCATCAGTTTTTAATTTCAGCCTCCAGAGTTCCACAGCAAGCACCCAAGTTATTCTCTTGTTGTATAATATTATTATTTTGCCCTTATTTCATTTGTTTATTTGTTTCTGCTGCCACTGCCTGCTTGCAATCATGCGATTGTGCTTAAGTATGGCGAGAAACGGTTCTGTTTTCAGTTTACTTCCTTTAGTTTAGAAAAGAATCTTTTAGTTAGTCTGTCTATGTTTGTGTAAATCGTTGTTTTGTATTTTATTTTTAGTTGCGAATTGATATTTCTGCTTTAAAATTAAAGTGTTCTTTAGGTAAATGTATGAAGGCATACAATTTTAAAGCATCAATTGTGAGAAAAAATAAAATAAATAAATTGTGGGAATATGTAATAACGTAAATATTTATAATGGAAACTCTTATTTTAAATATTATTAACCAACCTTCTGGTTGATCATTGATAAAAATTGTGAATAACAGTTTATTGTTATTATTTTTTTTTTTTTTTTTTGTAATGAATTTGTATATTTAAACTTTTATCTGAATGTTCCATCGATCCTCCAGAAGAATTTGTAGGAAGATTAAATTTTAATTTTGTTTAAATCAATCTGACAGCTTAAAATAAATCGACAGTTGATTGAAAATACTCGGAAGAGGATTGGACTCTCGGTTTCGGTTTTGGCAGATCGGCCAGCTATCTTAAAATTCTTTGCAGCGATTTTTGTGCAAATCCGTTTTTGGATAAAATTTCTAGAGAAATCATTTGAAAATCAGATTGATTTCTGGCTTTAATCTGTCTCGAAAAAAACAATCAATAAATAATATGAAATATTCGTCAATTCTCTGAAGAAATTTTTCGAAGATTTTGGCGAATATGATCGATAACTGGTCTAAAAACTCCATCGTTTCTCAGATATAGTTCAAATTATGAATTCTAATTGAACATATGCAAATTAGTTATAAGCTCTGATACCAGAGTACCCGGTTTCGATTTTCCGTTTTCTGAAAGAAGACATAAATTTTGTTGCTTGTTTTGTCCTTCGAAATATTATGTTAAGTATGATATTAAAAACTTTTCTATTCCCTAATCTTAACTAATGAAAATACATTTTTCTTCTTTTTTAGGTATGTATGTGGAAAAATACTTTTAATGTTCATATTTGAGTGAGTCTTGAAAAATGTTTTTTAAATTAAATTATTGATGATAACTCTTCTTTTCGGCCCATGAGAGAATTCTCAATATTCTGTTACAAAAAAAACCAAGTATGTATGTAGTAGTTATAATATTTTAGCTCCCGAAAATTAATAGAATTTTAATTCAATTGCTTTAATTAAATCAATTAATCAAAAAATTTTGGCACTTCGATACTACCAGGCACCACTCGAAAAATTTGCTGACATTTTGAACCTCATAAATTCAATTTTAAGTAGATACTTTCATAAAAAATAAACAAGAAAATACGTAATCGTCTTAGTGAGGGGGCCTCATAACACATAAAATAAAGATATGCGAGGGAGCGAGCAATTCTACATAACTTTACAATTACAAGAATGCACAAGAGATACTCGTGTAGAATTAAGCGATGAGACAAAGCGCATAAAACGATACAAATCATCCTACACTTGAAGAAGATACAAGCACAATACCGCATAATTGTTTAATCTTCTTGGCATTAATTGAAATTTAAATGGAGCAGTTAGAGGACGGACAGACAACTGTTGCTTTCAACATTCTAGAGCTCTTCACAGTTGTGAGCGTTTATTCGACAGTCTCATTGCTGCTGTCCACCAACTCAGCGCTCAGTCCATCGGCCCATCCCTCGAGTGAGTGGTGTGCACTTTGGCCTCCATGCTGTTACAATTACAATTTGTGGGTTCGCTTTTAAACAAAGATAAATGGTTCTTTCTGCACGATTCACATAAAGTACGCATTTTATACCATCGTGGAAAACGTACACTGAAGCAGACTTTGCAATATGTGCTAAAGTGTAAACAAAGCAATGACCTCATTAGCGGTATTCACGATCTGAAGGAAATGGTCTTGTATTCTGTATTTTTGTTAAATTTGATATTTGTAGTAAATTTTATATGTTTACAAAAAAGAAAAACACATGCGATTCTCAAATACTACAAAGACCCCGGCGAGACCCCGTTGTAACTTTTGCATAGGCAGTATTTTTTTTTACCAATCAGTTGCCATGAAAATGTATGCTGCATATACATAATTTAATTTCAGATAGATTTTGAAGATTCTGAACAGTTAAATTTTGTATATCGGGAAATATGTAGATCTATAAAACCGTTTAGACTTGCCCTATTTTTTTCGCATAAATATCTTTGGCAAGAAAATAGTTGAACTGGTCTGGTTAATAATAATGGTTAATAGTTAAAAAAATAAAATAGTTAATAAAATTTGTTTCTTCTGCTAAGAAAAACAATTAACATGAGAAAATTGTAAAAATTTTAAATGTTTTAGATACTACAAAAGCTGTACATAGTGGCTACCGCTATTGTTGTGATGCTGGGAATTTATGCAGCAGTCAGGATTGTCCATTGTCCGACTACAAAATTTAATATATTAATATATATTTAATATAATAAAGTAACGAAAAAGGCTCTGAGTGTCAAAAAATAGAAGAATTGGAAATAAAACCAGAATAGTAAAAGGAATTGCACAAACAAACATAGACTTACATATATATATACCACAAAGAGCATTAATATTTTTTGGATTTTATTAGGTAGGCCTAATAATTAACCCAACCTTAACTATTAAATTAGTAATCAATGAGCCTGGCCACACGATAGCAAATACACATGCAGCATGTTTTAGTCTATTTGTACCAGGTTACTGCCTGACACAAAATGGAGCGCACCCGTTTCCCCGCTCTCCGACAACTAGGTAACTCATTTCGATTTGTCCTGGATGCACAGCAGCACAATAACTTCCTACACTTCCCTACGCTAGCATTGCCATAAATTATTATTAATTGCTAATGTGTGTACACTCAGTAGCAATTTAAAAACAAAACAAAAAATGGAAAAAGCACAAACACAAGGCCGGCATGTACATACTAAATAGAATAAATGCATTTTCAACAATTTCATTCCTTATTTGTGTTTGTAAAACGCACCAAAGTGCACACAGAGAGAAGAAACCAAACGCTGAAAAGTTTAATGAATTACATAAAGCTGTAAAGAAGCGCACTTAAGTAAATTAAACAATTGCTCGGCATTTAAGTTAAATATAAATGACATTTAACCTAAATTAAGAGAGAATAAAAAAATAACAAAATTGGAGCGGTAAATGCGATAGAATTTGATAACAAAGCAGAAGTTTCATCATTTATAATATCAATAAGAAGCGAAACTGTAAAAGAAGTGCTCAGAAAAAATATATATTCAAGCTAAGACTCAAATTATTCAGCATGTGCCCCTTCTTCTCCCTGCGAGAAGAAGGGTCACACCCATTAGAAATGTTCCTCTAATCAATACGTTTTTATCCTGCATCATCGTCATCGTCAGTGACAACAACTGGCAAATTAGTTAAATTGCCAAATTGTGTTGGTCATGAACGTCGTTGTCGTCGTCAACATCAACATCAACATCAACACCATCGTCATCGACTATGCCAGCCGTTATGGTCGTTGGCTTTCAGCTATTATTTTATTTCTATTGTTGTTTCTGTTGTTGTCGTTGCTTTTCTGTCTCATCATTGTCTTACTATTTAACAATTTCATTATACTTCATGTTTTCTTCTATAATGATTTTGGGCTAGTTAAAAAGTAAAAGAAAGTCATTAACACGTTCACCTAACCCCAGGAGCTTAGAGCAGCCGGTCATAACTTCACATTCTTTCTTTATTTTTACTGCGTGTCAATGTCTCTCCCTTTTTCTTTCTCATTACCGCTTTATTTCCGAGTTGCTAAATAGCGTGGACATGTTCCCCTTTTTTGGGGCTGATTTCCCCCTGGCCCTCAATTTTTTAAAATTCCCTCAGTATGTTGGATTTTGTAAGTTAAACGACGCTGAAATTAAAATAACTACCGTGGGATAAGCCTTCTTAATATTGCATATAAGGTTCTATCGAGCGTCCTGTGCGAAAGACTGAAGCCCATCGTCAACCAACTGATTGAACCATATCAGTGTGGCTTCAGGCCTGGTAAATCCACCATCGACCAGATATTCACAATACGCCAAATCCTACACCCATCATCTACTTGTCGATTATAAAGCCGCCTTCGACAGCACGATTAGGAATCACTTGTACGCCGCAATGTCTGATTTTGGTATCCCTGCAAAGCTCATTCGTCTTTGCAAAATGACATTGACCAACAACACCAGCGCAGTGAAAATTGGGACAGACCTCTCCGCACCGTTTGATACCAAAAGAGGTTTCAGCCAAGGTGGCTCCCTATCGTGCGACTTCTTTAACCTTATGCTGGAGAAAATAATTCGAGCTGCGAACATCGACATCTCTGGCACTATCTT
This sequence comes from Palloptera scutellata, assembly GCA_958295655.1. Taxonomy (NCBI): domain Eukaryota; kingdom Metazoa; phylum Arthropoda; class Insecta; order Diptera; family Pallopteridae; genus Palloptera; species Palloptera scutellata. The sequence continues at coordinate 67,685,063 of OY282452.1, forward strand.
CTACAAGAGTGTCATGCTGCTAGCATACGCTGATGATATTGACATCATTGGCAAAAACGCTCGAGCAGTCAGTGCAGCATTCTCCAACCTGGAAAGGAAGTCTCGTCGAGTGGGTCTAGTGGTGAACGAGGACGAGGACAAAACGAAATACCTTGTGTCAACAAACAAAGAGTCACGGCCTCTTGGACAAAATGTCACTGTTGACAACTAAACTTTTGAAGTCGTCAAGGATTTCGTATATCTAGGATCCAGCATAAACACCAACAATAATGTCAGCCTTGAGATCAAGCGGAGACTAACTCTTGCCAACAGGTGTTACTACGGGCTCAGTAGCCAATTGAGAAGTAGAGCCCTCTCTCGACCGACGAAAATAACGCTCTAAAAGTCCCTCATCCTTCCCGTCATAATGTATGGCGCAGAGACGTGAACATTGACCATGATGATGATGATGAGAGGCTGTTAGGAGCGTTCGAGAGGAAGATACTCCGCAAGATCTACGGTCCAGTATGCGTGGACGACGTGTATCGAATAAGATGGAACGATGAGCTGTATGAGCTGTTCGCCGACACTGACATTGTCAAGCATATAAAAATCCAGCGGCTTCGCTGGCTGGGTCAGTTTGAGCGAATGGAAGAAAGAGCTGCGGCTAGAAGGGTGTTTATTAGAACCACGGTGGAGGAACACGCAGAAGGGGACGTCCTAATCTCCGTTGGAAAGGCCAGGTACAGGGCAAACCTGACTGCACTTGGCCTTATCAACTGGCGCCAGTGCGCGCATAGCAAAGGCGACTGGCGAAGCTTTGTAGAGGCAGCCAAGACCGATCATCGGTTGTAGTGCCAGTTAAGTAAGTAAGTTAGTAAGCAATTAAAATAATTGTTGTTTCAATTGGCCATGATCATTCATTGCTTTTGTGCATTCTTTAATTTGTTCACTATTTTGCGAAACGGGGTTAATTTTCGAATCGCGAAGTGAATCAGCAGAATTTTTTGGCCCCGCAGAAAATCTATACGAGATGACACTATTGTATGAATAGATAATAAAAGGGGAGCATCTATTTCCAAAGTAGCTAAAATAAAGCAAATGATTTTGAAGTCATTTAAATGTGAAGCTCCAAGTAAATTGGGCCATAGCAATTTTGTGGTGCTTGTCATCAGTGCCTGGATATTGAAATCGCAATAAATATTTTTGCTATCAAAAATATCTTATTATCAATATAGGCTGACTTGACTAAACGATACATTAAATTATGGAAGGCGGACTAAGAATCACTTTTCATTCCGGCTTTCGGCCCCTTCATTTCTGCTCATATTGATCAAATTTATGGCTAAGTAATCCCCTATAGAAACCCGTAATCAAACACATAAAAAAAATTTGTAAATCAATTCCGAAACAAAACTCTCTCAATATCTCCAACCTGTGACCCAGGAATATTTTGCTTAGAATCCAGCAATAAGTTTCCATTGAGTAATATTTATAATTGACATTTATTTATAATTTCCTTTCAAATACATCACTCACATGTAAGTACATATACATATGTACATATGTGTTTAGTAGTCAAAATTATGTTTTGACCCACATGCCGATTGCCAATGTTTGTTTAGTTATTAAATCTAATTTTATAAATTTATATGCTGTCTTTGTTCAGATGCCATTTTAAGAATTCGATTTGCAAAGTCGTCATAGCATGGATGCATAGAATTTTTAGGGCAACAGAGTTGCCATATTTATTTAATTTTGCGAGATTTTGGGGAGTGCAAGTTTTAAGGATTACTCGCAGAGATGTGCTTGTCTTTAAGATTTTTAAGGATGACTTACTCTGAATTAAGGTCCGGAGGAGTTTTGATGCTTCAGATTCGTACATTGAATCGATAAAGGTTTAAGGGTGATAGATGTATTATAGGTTTGTGGAGATGGCAGATTTTTAAGGCCGCTGGTTTAAGATCATTAGCGTCACATTTTTGAAAACATCAAATTTTTGACATCGACATATTTTTAAAGTCTGCAAATTGTTTACAATAGCTGTACAGGAAAGATTAAATTTTCATTCCATCATAAGAAGACGATTGGAAACTAAGGAATTTCAAATTTCTATGAACAATGACGCATTAACGCATTAACATTAAATGTCCAAATATTGGTTATTAGTTTCCCTGGTTGGAAAGAGGATGTTAATCCTACGAACACCTTATTTTAGAAAAATGCACATTAATCTTCAAGTTTTACAATTTTAACCCATTTTAAGCATCTCTTTTGAAAAAGAAATTAAATCCTCTCAGAGGTCCCCATATATTTATCAGATGCTACAGCTGATCAAACTTTCATAAAAACCATATAAAAAAATTAGGCTTTCAACAAAAATCACATATTTTTTAAAAATTTCCAAATTTTGTTTTCGAAGGCCATGAATCACGAGTCCCTCATCACCCCCTCTCGCAAGACCTGGCCGGTAAGCGCTTCAAATATTGACTGTAACACAAATTTATTAAGAGAATAGACTGAGATAAAGTAAATAAATAAAGAAGCAAGAAATTAAGGTACCGAAAAACTTTGATGCCAATTTGGTACTTTTTGCACTCAATGGGGGATGCCTTTGTTTTGATGAAAATTAACTAAAGTAATTGTCAATAGTTATCGATAACGTTGTTTGTCCATAATATCGATAAGTATCGAGCAAATTCCCATCCCTACTAATTATGAAAAACGTAAATCGCCATGATTCTCTGTTTGTCTTTTGTTTTTGCATTCGTCTCTTTACAAAACCAAAACACACATTTTTTTGCAATTTCAAAATCCTTGAAACAGCAGTTGCGCTCATGAAACAATTTACCGAAGGAGCAAGTAACAACAGTATATGCACGTGTGTGATTGTCTTCAACACCCTAGAAGAATAAATCTGTTTCGGAAAAGTATAAAAGCCCTTGCATGTGACGCTGAGCTATCACTTCGAATCCAGACTTTAGACAACGAGCACCTGAAAACGAAATATCTTATTTAATATATTTTTTAAAAATGGAAGTACCACCTGCAGAAAAAAAATTCCCGAAAATGAGATATGTAATCAACAGTAGTGTTATGGCATACAGTGATTTGCAACTCTTGGTGGAGCTCCTCAAACCAATTAATAAATATGATGAAAATGGCGTCCGAAAATGCTATCAGTGTTTGCAGTTACTTAAAAAAAAACGGCAAGTAGCAATAGCATGCTTGATACAGGAAGCAGTACCAGTATCAGATGCGGAAGATGAAACAGCCGCAGCACAAATTTACGATATTCCATCAACTACTCCAACCGTATCATCATCGACTACCAAATATACTGGCATTGAAGCAGTAGCCGAACTGAACTTCGACGCTAACGAACCGTTTAAGTACCACTCGGAAGAGATGTCACCGCAATCGAACAGCTCACCTGTTCCAAATGAACCAAAAACTGAAACTACAACTAAAGCAGCTCGAAATGAGGTTCCATCAGATTTATACAAGTACCCACCACTTGCATATTGTCTCGATGAAGCAAGACCACCACAACCACTGATGGTACCGCCACCAAAACCCCCACTGTTTACACGTTACGTATTATGGAATGGAAACAAATCCGTCGCATCCATCCCCGAAATGGAAGTAAAATCGCTGCCGAAACTTCGCAAATTGGGCAAAAAGAGGGAAATCGCGCCAGTCAGGCAGTTTGAAACCATAAACGAAATTACCGGTGATGACTTTGCTCCGAGGACAGCGAGATCGTCGTGGCGTAAGTGTCTAAAAAACACTTTCAATAATTTGACGATTTAAATTAACTATGTTAGTTTAAGATCGTTTTTATGTAGCATTTACATATTTGATTACTTTTTATATTATTATTTCGCATTTTATTTTTTTATATAAATTTTATATTACGATAATTTTCCAATAAACATTGAATTTCACTTTAATTTTTTACTGAATTGTGGGTCTGATTAGGTTTTGCATCCGGTTCATTATATAAAATATTAACGTAAATATCAAACGATGTGCCGTTATCGAAGGTCATGAGAAAAGCAATTGAAAAATGAGGAAACCAAAAATGTTATCTCGAAGTCTATAGAATTTGAAGGTGCGACATTTCGCGTATGTCGTGGTTATGATGTCTCGTGTGTATAAAATACTGGTAAAGTATCGCAATGCAAACATAAGAATATATACACAGCACGGTGTTCAGCACGTTGTCTGTGTCATTGTTTGCTGTTGCCAGGCAGTCCGATTAACAAATGCTTATACAATAGCTGTATTCAAGGCCACTGAAGCGATCACTTCACAGCCTCGTCACAAAAACGCACAGCAATTATTTCTATTTTACTTACCTTTCTAAGAATGAAATAGAACTATTTATTTAATTGCACATGCGCAACCTTGGCAGGCCTAAGTTTCCTTACAATTGATGTTTTTTTCATGTAGCAGTTCGGGATGTGGCTACAGTCTAAAATTAAACCCGCCAGTGCACTCGTAGAATTCGGTATTTATGGTGGTATTTATTGTAGTAACTTTATGGATCCTCGTGATCAATAAAATGGCGCTACCTAAGGTGCTTGCGTTTAAACTTGAAATGCATTGGAAAGTTTTCAACCGATCTTGATGAAAATACTTTTGCTATTAACGATCACTAAAGTCGGTGTCAAAGCACGATAGCTATTGTCGAGACCGAGACCATGTGTAAAACCGAGAGAGAATTGAATTTAGGCTTTAACGATTATCTATTGTTAACTCACTGTTAACTATATATTAAGTAACTCGTTTAACTTCTGGTATTTCTTAGAGAAATAGTAAAACTGTCGCGCGATGAAATGTTGTTCCGCTTTTTGTATTCAGTTTTTTAAAGGCCAACATTCTAAAGCTTTTATATTATGTTCATCTAGAATAGCAACATCTACTGAAATTAATAACTTTTCTTCTGATAACATTTCAAACTTTTGCAGCATTTACTTGAATGTCTAAGTTTGTTGTTGATAAAAATCAACACTTGATTTGTATACATACTTGTTTGTCCATCAGTTTGTTTGACTGGATGTCAGTTTAAATACGCAACCAAGCACACACACACACAACAAATATAAAAGCATACCACAAAGTAAGGTAAATATAACAGCAACAACAACTACAACTGTCACTCCAAATCAATGACATAAAATTACACCAAATAAACATAAACTCATTAAATTGAAATGAAGTGTATATAGTTCTTAGTATGTTAGAAAAGGTTTAGGAAAATTATCAATAGTTTTAAAAATAGCAGCCAGTACCTACAGCATCATCAACAACAACAGCAACAACAACCACTTGAAAATTCAACTCTGGTGTTGGGTACTCGAAAGGGAGATTCTCATTTAGAATGTGCGAATTGATAGGCATTTGTTGTTGTTATTTGTGTAGGTGGTTTATGCTGTTGTTGTTATATACAAAAATACATTATTGAGAGGTGTAATAATAATAGAGTTAATGTAAAACTAAGAAATTAAATCATTCTACTCAAAGACACTTTACGTAAAGTGATGATAACTTCGAAAGAGAGAGAGTGAGAGATATCACCTTTTCTACTATTATTAGAAATTTGTTTAGGAAATTAGTTAAAAATTCGTATTATGAGAGAGAGCCAATGAGCTCACTTGAGAGAACTCAAGCTGATACTTATTTTCTCTATCTCTTTCTAATGTGTATTTACATACAACGTTTTGTCTATTTATTTTGGTGTACGATTGCAATATCCTTTTGATTTTCGAAGCTTTACTCCGGTTTGAAAATGTTGGCGGCTATTTTCTTCACCAGCGATTTGTATTATTATTAAGTATGTATTACTTAGTTAAGTATTATTAAATAGGTACTCTTCTGGAAATTCAACACCCACATCATCCACCGAAATAAGCTTTTCCGTATGTATCCATTTATTAAATATCCACAGTATGTGCTATAAAAAGCTCAAGAAGACTAAAATATAAACTTTCATGGTCAATAAAAGCACATTGGGGCAAAAGCGAAATTGTCCTTTGCTTCACCATTTCATTTTCTCTTGACATTTATCTTCCATTTTGTTTTCGCAGCCACATTCTGCTTGCTACTAGAAATGCATGCCAAGAAAAGGAAAAGCTTCGTTTCATTATTTGCTTGCTACCGCACTTGAAGTTTTAATACACAATACAATAAATACTACTTTTTTCTGGCGTTGCTTTCTCTCTTCTACTACTCTACTTTTCTGTGTGGATGTGTGTGCTCTTAGCACAACACACACACACCCGCAAATCAAATGTAGTACCCAACTTTTTACGCCACGAATACGGTGTATCTATCACAACTTCGATGGTCACGATATAACAAAAAAATAGTACGCAGCGCAATATTTTTCACATAGTCAGTGTCATAAAAGGGAGTGCATTTCTAGGCGAATGTGTGAACATTTACAAATAGTAACAGAAACAAAAAAATTACTATGTATACGAGAACAAGAACAAGAACAACTAAAACTGAAACTAGTTAATACTACACCGCGAAAAGAAAAGTTTTGTGTATTTTTGTTGTGTGTGGTATAGAGGGTGAATGTGAATGTGAAAAACACAAAATTAAGCACAAGCACAGTTCCCTGTTTCTCCGTCTTCTTCTTCAGCTTCGATATTTCCGTGCAATATATTTTTGGCAAAAAATATGAATTGATGAACCAAGTTTTTCTGCGGTTTTCTTTGTGTTGTACTGTTGTTTTAGTTCCATTTATTTTTTGGAATGCGTGTGTATGTGTGCGAGAGAGATTGACATTTTTTCTTACTGTTAAGGTCATTCGTGTAGCATACTTTTTAGCATTTACGCAAATGGGGAATGGTTAGAAATTATTGGAAATTGGAAAAAATAAATTAAATTAGTAAATTTTAAGTTTCAACTAAAGATGTGTCCGACAAACAGGAACAGCAGAAGAAGATGAACATGACGACAGCCCGCCTGGCATTTATTGTGTACGGAAATTGTGTTAAAATAAACGGAAATACTATCAATTAAATTGAGCAAATAGCTTGTGTATAGTGCTGCAAAAACGAAAAGTGTTAAGACTTTGGGAGTGGTTTTTTATTGAATTAAAGTGTGTGTGTGTGTGTGAGCTCAGTGTGCAGTTCACTAAGGTTTAATGTATCTTTAAGTAACTTATAAGTGTGTGTGAGAGATAAAAGTTAATAGAAAATAAGTTTTTCTATAAACTAAGTGAATTCTAAAAAGTTTTTAATAGGTTTTCAAGCAAATAATGATTTTTAAGCGCCTTGCCACTAATTCAAAAAGTTAATCTCTTCTAATGAGCTTAAAATATATAAAGCACAAAACAGTGTCCCTCGTGTTTTAAAGGCACATACATTAAGAACTTACTTGCGTAGCAGAGAGTCAATAAATCACATCAACTACCTATGTACATATATATGTATGTATGTATGTAAATATATGCTAATACATACATAGGCAAAGTATTACATTAAGAAAAAACATAAATTCTATATAGTCTACAGTAGGGCAATTGCTTCACCTTACCTAGTGTAAGCTTAGGTATCTGAAAAATTCATCTGAGTGAGGACCACACAAGACTCAGTCATCATTTCTAATCGCTTTCTAATTTCATAAACGTCCATGATAATAATTAGTTTTGTAATTAGCAGAAGGGGCTGAAAAAATGCCACCACAAAGAACCAAAATTTGTTAACAATAGAAAAGCAGGAGGCTGCATTGAAGTGGTGGGGATGTAGTACTGCTGTGTTATGTGCGGTTGTGTGTAAAAAAGAGTAGTAGTTATTCATATTAAATTTCGAAAGAGTAGAAAATCTAAAAATACCGTTAACATTGAAAACAAACAAATTTGATAAATGTTGCAAGTTTAAACGGTATAAGTATGTTGCATACTTGGTTTGCAGTGCATTCGAAATGAGAAATATGATATTTAATAAATGGTTGTGTTTAAAATTATAAATTAAGAAAATTAAGTAAAAGATCATAAATCAAGATGTTGCTTTTCAACGCTCTATCATCGCTGCACTACATACTTAATAACGTAGGATACAACTGCAATGCACTTGAATTGGGGTCGAAGTAAATGCTAAGTCGACGTTCTTCGCTACAACTATTTATATTCTGAATAACGCTACAATAATGATCGAGTACAATCAGGTAAATGAAATGTCTTTGGTTTCTTTAAGATTTCTCTATCTCAAAAGCTGGAAAGACTTTTAATACATAAAATGTTGTGGCCTCAATGTGAAATGAATATCAGCATGACTCATACCATAAATAATATCTTTACTTATTTGGCATTGAAGTAATTGTCAAAATTTAAGAAACTTGCTCGTTGTGATTGGCTAATTGGTTGGCACAGCATGTGAAATTTTTTCTCTGTGCATGATTGTAAACATCTGATATTTTGGGCACGGCACAAACACCACCAATACAAAGAAACCAAAACGCACGCAGAAAAGGAATAATGGATTTGTCTGTCACTGCGTGGGAATTTTCTAATTTTTCTCCCAATTGTGATAGCTGCCGGTCAGTCCTTTCGATATATTTTTTGTACTGCGTTCAATGCAATTCCCGCTAGCTCCTCCTTATAGCTCTTTATGCTAGCAGCACTTCAGCATCCGCCTCCTTTAATAAAGTTCTAAATGCAATAGTAAGTATTTTCCACTGTTTCTGTAAATGATTCATCCAACAGTGCCTCGGTTCAAAAGAAACATGACATTTGACATTGAACCAACAATTTTAATTGTTTAATCTTGATTCTATTTATTGTTCTTTTTATTTCATGTACATGTACGATATCAACTAGATCCAAATCATGGAATGCCAAAAACCTGGCTAATCTTTCTCTCACCATTTTTTAAGGCTTTCATTACTCAAAATTTTTCCATATAACTTTCACCCCCTGTGTACTTCTCCCTGACTTGTCCCGACTCTCGCTCTAATCCTATTTTAAATCCAAAAATTACAAGAATTTTTGGGTAATTTGGGTATGCCTTCAAGTTTCCTACTTTTCAAACAATTTAATCTTTTCTATAATCCAAATTATTTATAGCAATTTCGCTTGCTTTGTACTTAGCTTTCAACTGCAAAACAGTACCTACCTACTTTTTATAATTCTACTTATGAACATTTATTTGACATTTACATTTTTTTACTGGGAATCCATTCGCGTACGTAAAAAATAAAAAAAAAAAAAGACCAAAACGGAAGCGAACGTAATTTTGTTACTAGTAAAATTGTACTAATGAAGTACCCGAACCGATCTAGTATTTATATTATATATATATTAAGTACATACATACATACATACATATATGTACCTATATATGTACATACAAACTTAAAGAATTTAAAAAATTCATAACTCATACCCCGATTGAAAGAACATCAAATATAAGCATATAGTATATGTATTTAGATACGAGTATGTGACCTAAATTATCTACTACGCTTTTCCCGCCTTCAATTCATACAAATTGGTGTGATTTATGCTTGGTGCGAGTTCTGCTCATCATCGCGAATTATATACATATTATGTGCTTTTATTTGTTGGATTATGAATTATATTGTGTGTAGTTGCAGCCTAGTACAAACTGTCACCGCCAATGGTGTAGTAAAAAAGTAGTAATGGGAGAAAATCATACAGGTCTACTTCTGCCTCTCAAATCTTCAATGAAGCAACTTTGAAAGGGTCCTACTACCATATGTGGGAAGAGGTAGAAAGTGAGTTTGGAGCTTAGAAGTGAAACAGCTTTGTAGGGGTCTTGCTATAAGAAGAGTATGGAACTGATTTTTGTATTTAGTGCTCCTGTCTAAACTAATTGAACTGTGAAATATGATTATTTACTTTTTTATTGAAAAGAGTCTTCTTTGTAAATCTAATATGAGCAGTATATGAACAATCATTAAGCTCCTATTTATGTATATAAATATAAATGTAGGCCCTTCCGTTCGTGTACAGATATAGTTCGCACAACATGAATGAAAGTTGTAATCTAGGCCTAGACTCTCCAGAAATTTTAATCTTCGAAAATGTTCGGAAAAGTATATTTTACGATTACGACCCGCTCTCTCCAGTAGCGCATTTTAAAAATATTTCTACAACTAACTAGAATAGAGTAAATAGTTATTAGGCAACTCCTTAATTTCGGAATGTATTCATTGCGAAAGAATCCTGTAGTTGCATTCATACTAATTTTGAAATGTTGCTGGGTGTATAGATTTTGAGATCGAACTGTACAATTTCCGTTGTAAGAAAATCCATAAACATGTGATACAAACAATGTGCAACATTTGCAATAATATTCTGTAACGACGCAAACAAAAGCAAATCATTTTTCATAAATTTAGTTCAAGAATAAAAAAATCGATTAATATTTAACCAGGCACTTGTATGTTCTAACAGAAACTTGTTGATTTAATTGATATTTGTGAAGGTATAAAGAACCCACCCAACCCAGTTCTGTCCGTTGTTGCTTATAATGACACGTTGTAGTTAGTATGTGTTTATATGGAATCAAAAAAGCTAAAGTTTCATATTTATATGTTTCCTTTTTGCTATGTTTTGTATTTCAAATGGAATTTCATTTGCATTAAGAATTAATGTGGATCAAAAATTTCTTTCTTGCTAAAGAAAATGTGTGTTAATTATCCCTCCAAATACAACATTTTTACGATGTCCTTTTTCAATTTTACGCTGTTTTACTAATAAATAAAATACTGGGTTTCCTAAAGAGCAAAAAAAGAAACAATTCTGCAGCAATAAACCATTCGTAGAAAAAATAATATCCCGTCGACGCGCAGTAATTGCAAGATACCCAACCGAGAAGTGTCTAGCTACAATACAATAAAATCGTCCTTTATACATACATACATATGTATTGTACTCGTACATATGAATGTACTTAGAGAAAATAAATGCAATTTGTGTGCATTAACCGTGACGACAGGTGATTAAGTTCCAAGACAAAGAGAAGCATAGCAATAGAATCTGTGTAAATATGGTAGCAGTAAGTAAATAAGTAGGAACAAAGGACACATGTTTCTATTTAGTCTCGCTTAATCCATTTTTAAAAAATTTCAATATCAGTAGCAATATTCACATATATTCCTAAGCCAAAACGCAAATCTACACCTATTTCTACGCCGTTGGCAGTGGAATCTTCGCCTTTGACATAAACGGGCACCACCGCTTGGCAGGCAATGCCAAATTAAATCTATTAAATCGATTAAATCTATATAAAGGGTGATTTTTTTAGAAGTGTGGTTTTCAATACGCAGATAAGCCCGAGACGATTGAAGCCTTGGAAGAGGATATTCGGCGCGTTATTACTGACATACATAAAGATAATGGCAAATCCTTATCTTTATAATAAACATTAAATTACATGCGTTTTATTTCTTCTTAAAAACCACACTTCTAAAACAAACACTGGCAAACTGGCTCACCTGGTGGTCGCTGGTGCGTATTGGTAGTGCGTTGGACTGTTACGCAGAGTCTCAGGAGTTCGAATCTCGGCACATCCAAAAAAAAAAAAATTCAACAACAACAAAATTAACGGCACCACCTCTTGGCAGGCAATGGCAAACCTACAAGAGTAAAAATTGCTATGAAAAGCTTTTCACTTCTCCGTTCGGATTCGGCATTCAACTGTAGGTCTCCTCCACATGAGTGGATGCGAAAGCTTGGCCTTTGGCGCTACATGCGGTCATAGTCGACACTGATAGACTGAAGTTCATTGTGGTAAAGGCATAACACTTGCCACAATGGCTGTCCATCCCTTTATCGGTGTCCTGTATGATTGCATTCCCTCCTTCTTTCTCCCACCTATCAATCTTCCTTCCATTCAAAACAATGCTCTGCATTCATAGGGGTACACCCTGGGTGTTCGCGAACCAGAATATCAAGTTCTTGTAATTAAAGCTTGAACTTGACAATATAAGATTAGCGTGCACATATTTTCTTTTCAACATGTATGATATGTAAAGTAGCAAACAAACGATAATTAGTTTTTATTTAACTCCCTCAGTCACGGTTTTAAGAACTTCACACACCTAAAGTAAACATATCTAATTCTTTCGTCTTCTTTTCTTTTTCCAGCCTCCCGAAAATGAGCTCCAAAAATCACACGAACACAATCCGGCCGCGCTAAGCGAACATCAGCTACGCATACAAGCGTCACTGCAACGTCTTAATATACCCGACTGGTTTAGACAATACAGTCAATCGACCGGAGCATCACGTTCACCGGACGGTGCCAATTCAAAATATGTCCCAGGCAGTTTTACACGTAAACGCACCACAGAATCGGGTCGTTGGGCTGGACTGAATTCAAAAACCACATCGCTTAGTTCACTCGGATCACAGCGTTCAGATCGTAGTCCATTGTTATTGAGTCCATCAGCACACAGCCATCATGGCGGACAGACGACAGGCGTGCCCGGCAGTGGAGTAGGAGGAGCAGCAGGAGTGCATCATCAACATCATCATCATGCTGGTGCCGGAGCTGCTGGCACTGGCGCATATGGCACCGGCGGACCTGGATCATTTTCACGTTGGTCAACATCGCATTTGAATTCATCGCAAACATCGCCGAGCGTTTCGCAACGCGGCTCATTTACACGTGGCGGACCGGTTAATTCGAGTTTTATATCAGTAGCAAGCGGCAATAGTGGTGTGATAAGAAATTCCTTCCGGCAGCCATATTTAGGCTGGCGCAGTACCGAAAAATTGTCACAACGTACGCCACATGAACGGTAAGTGTGCGATATTTCAAATGTTATATATACCACATGTACTTTATAAAAAGTTATAAATATATGTTTCTCCTTTTGGTTTTCAGCTTGGCTACATCTCTACTCGCCCAACAGCAACGCACATCGCCCACACAACGTACCGCCCCGTCTAAACTACAACCGGTTACACCCGAAATACAAAGCTCCATTAAGGAGGTCACATCGGCGATTGTGCACTATGTTAACGATCAAACCAACCAGCAGCGCAGCAGATCGACGAGTCCGAATTCGAGGTAGGATGAACTGGGAGTTTGTTCGTCCTCCATACATACATAGATTTTGCAATCAATCAATGTGTCTCTTTAGCCGTTATCACTACACGTACTACATTTGTGTTTTTGTGTGTGTCGTAGTTGGTAGTTACACATTCTATACTCTTTGTTTTTGGCAAAAAGTTACTTTTTGATTTACTTTGCAAAATTTTTACTTAGCTAAGAACACAACCACCAACCACCAATCACCACCAACTAGAGTTACCCCTTGTGGAATCACAGACACCATCACCACATTTTTTTTATTATTTCTTATTTCTACTTAGCTACTTATAAGAACAAAAAACTTTGATTTGATTTGATTTTGAATTGAAATGAGATGAGATTGTGTAAATAAGCCGTTTTTAGTAGCAGAGGTAAGATTGAGTTCATTTTATATTTTCAATTAATATTTTATTTGTTTAATTTGCATTAATGTAATTCGTTTGAGCCTCTACTAAATTTTGCATGAGAAGTACTTTGCATGAACTAACTAACACAAAAGTAACAAATATTACATATACTCAGTACATAGATGTACTAACATACAAATGTCATATGCACATACAATATAAAACGGGATTGAGAAGAATATCAAACTTGGTTTCATAAACGGCTAAACGCTTCGAAGACTGAAGGCTTCAGCCATTTGGAGATTAGTTTCTTAGACCAAAGCATAGCAATGAAATATTGTAATAAATAGTTAAGTTTAGTTACCGTCTGTGTTTCAGCAGTTACTATAAATAAAGCCAAAAAGCGTTGGCTAGTATCAGGTATTTACATGTTTTCTAAAGAGAGGTGCGAGGCACGCAGACTCTTCTCTCCTGCTACTTCCTCTTACCATATCTGATTATCAATTTTTGAAAAGTATGGCATTTCTGTAATTTGCATACAAAGGAAGTTGTTGGTCCTTCCACATAAGAAATCAACAGTGACCGTCCTCATTTTCACTAACCATCTGGTGGCATCAAATTTGATCTTTCTTTCACTGACTAAGCTGTACTTAAAAGTTCAGCCTAATTAAGTGCGTAGTTAAAGCAAGAATCAATTACTTCACCTTGTTCCCTTGATAGTGTGACTTTTCTGCTGCTTATATTATTATATTATTTTGATTCCGAACGCTCTCTTCTACTACTAAATAAATACTTTGTAAAAATTTGCATTTGAAATTATATGAAACTGTTTTCTTAGAACCTAACCTAGTGTTTCTGCTAGTAATAAATTATCTACATTGATTTCAATTTTCCATCTGTAATATGATTTTGTAGGCTAAATAGTTGACTTCTGATTTTTTACCTTTGACTACTGTCGCACTACGCTTTATACGTGCATTACTATTTCCAAAATTTCAGTTTTACTCTTTAACTATCTGTAACCTTAACAATATTCAATGTGAAAAGCATACATAAAACACTTAAGTATAATTGCTCGTTTCCGTCATTCTTCTGCATATTATTGCATAATATTCCTAAAAAAATTAGGAAGAGCTTGTGGGGGAAAATGTCGGTAAGATGTTAGAGTTTATATACGATACTAATTCTCAACATTCTATCAGCCAAGCTGCATTTGTATGTGCATACATATTTTTTGCGTTTCCTTTTGCATTACAGGAAATCTGAATTCATATGCTCCAATTGCAGTTCATTGTACTCTTTGTAGTCTTTTTGCGCTTTTTGTTGTAACTTGTAGTCGGTCGTTAGCGTTTTACTGATTTTGCGAATGAATTCTATTTAAATATGGAAATAGCACATATGTACATAAACTACTTACTACGAAGATTTTAGTTTTTTGAATAAGCCATTTATTGGCATTTAGCAATTTGGTAAGCCGTATTGATATCATACATATGATACACATGATATATGTATATATGTATATTTTTCGTTACTAAACAAATGTGTTTAAAATATCAAATATTGTATTAATAATGGAATAAGTAGCATGATATGCACGAAAAACTGGTGCGATTTGAGCAATTTAAGCATAACAAGAATTCGAAAATATTTGGCAGTATCTTTTGCCAAATATGTACTTACATATCAATAAGAACTTGTTTAAATAAATGAGGTTATTTATATATGTATGTATATTTATAAAAATAACCCCATGCCCCTCCGATTAGCATATTATGTCCCTCCAATGTACATAATGTAGTAAGTAGATGCTACCTATTAAGAATGTATACGGTTTATTGATTTTTCCTTCTCAGTGGAAATAAGAAAGAAATCGAATTAAAAATTTAAATGCCATCATGAGCATAAAAATGTGTATGATAGCAAGTCACTCGAGATGACATCTTTTCTTATGTTGCTGATGTTGCTCAGTCACTTGTGCAAAAGCAATTTCTGTAATGCAGTTTTTCTGTCCTCCTTGATTTTAATACTACATATTTACTACTATTGCATTTCTCAAGTTTGCCATTTTATTTTTCAAATGATAACAATTGAATTGCGCTCCCTTCCTCCACCTTCACTCAATGCTACCCAACAATCCCAACCCATGATTGGGTTCGTTCACTATTTGCTGTTTATCGAGCTATAGCTATTGGTTAAAATATGTGTGTGTATGTGTGCGTGTGTGTGTGTGCGTGTGTGTGTATGTATGTATGTATGTATGGATATATTTTGTCCTAGTTAGTTGATATCTTCCTTTCCGTATCCATTTTGTTGTATGTACTTTCTGTATGGTTGCAATCACATTTTCACAGTGCCCAACGGTGAAGCAACCCAATACCCAGCAACGACACTTTATAGCATATCAGCTTCTGTATATTATTATTTCAGAGATATGTACATATCTCTGGCAATTTGGAATAGTAGTTTATGTCTAAAAATGTAGTTTCGAGTCGATGCCGTGTATGACCGTCGAAGCAAAAGCGCTTTTAAAAAATTATTTGGTATACATACATAACTTGAAAGCACATAAGGACATAAATACATATGTATAAATGTAAATATTAAAAGCAGTATAACTCAATTATAGCTTATTATAGCTTGTGCGACTAGCACTAGCACATCACATCAACCGCATTGTGCAGAGGTTGTTACATCGAGGAATATAAGGAATTGGAATAAGGAATACCCCCTTCTTGTTCAATGTCCAAGATTGCAAAATAAATTTTTTTGCAGAAATAACAAAAGTGGAGATATCAGATCTCCATGAAATCATATGGATAACCAAATACCGTGCTCCTCAATGACAGTCATATATGAGAGCAAAAGCAATGGGCTAATAAGCCTTCGAGTGACAGTCTGTAGCAGGTTTCCATACGCATGTTTAACCTAACCTAAGCTACTATATTATGTGCCATATGTTGCCACAGATATGCAGAGACTGGCTGCATATTGATGTGCCACTGCATATTGATGATTATGGGCAAAAGACTGAGTGCACTGATGATGGTGTGCAAATGCAGTAAACATACCAATAATAATCAATAACTTTTTAATATAATTTTTATCAATTAATACATACATACATAAGTAAGTACAAAAGTACATACATACATATGTACAATATGCACAAAGCGCCTACTATCTTTACAGCATACATATACATACTTACTGCATATCGTTACCTTAATGTAGAAAGACCCTAACTAACATTTTTTTTCATACTCAACTGGCCATCAATTTCATCCCAATCTGCAAAAAAAATATTAATTAGGGCCTTTCTACGTTAAGTCATCGATATGTGCTACATGCGCAAATCCAAAGCTGAATTTAGGCCGCCCGAACGAATGAAGATTCTTTCGCGTAGAAATTTTAGCTAATGCATTTCCATATGCTCCGAACAACCATCTGAAGCCATCCCGTTCGCTCGTCCGGTGTAGAATGAAGATTCTTTCGCTCGTTCGGGCGGTCTAAATGCCAGAGTAATTGGTATCACATATAGCAGCCATATTGGCAACAAGAGTAAAAAAGGTTGCCAAGTCACATTTTATTGTAAAGTTGATGGAATCTTAATAGGCAACTCTGTTTTAAACTTCAATACATGTTTATGTACTTATGTACATACTTATATGTACTTATATGTACCTTCATTTGTACTTATATAGAAGTGTATAGTATGTAAATGTGAAAAAAGGATGCATATTGGCAATACAACATTTATGTGTACGTTGAACTCTATGTACTACGTCATAATATCAAACCATGATACATATTGCCATGCTCCCAGTGTAAAATATATACCATTTAAGTGGAAATAGAAAGAACGAACTAGCTCTACTCAGACTGCACGCATATCTTTCGCCAAATTACTAATTTCCGTGGAGAACCTGGATTTCAGATTCTTTCTGGATAGGTTTCCTTAATACTAAGTCTATAGCTGCAAAATCAATTTCCTGCGATTTTAATAATTATGGTAATAATCATGTTCCCAAATAGATTCCCCCAGACTTAGGGTGTAAACGTGACAAGTTTTTGTATCCCCGCAACACTTACTGCCATAAAGGATATAAGCCAAGAAATAACATTCCCAACAATAAAGAGGAATCCGGGCATCAAATTTAGCAGGACGATGCCTTTTGGGCCTTTTGAGTTTTTTTTTTAGTACAAAGTGAAATAGTCATTCTATCTTCATAACTACCTCTAGACCTATACATTTTAGGACCTTTATATAGCTTTACCCTTAAGGCTATTATTCTTACAGTTTAAAACTCCTAATTTCCGAATAGTATTTCAGTGTCAGTATTGATTTTCTCTTACCTCGAATTAAGGTCTTTTGTTGTCATGTTCAATGGTCAAGTTCCTAAAAGGTGCTTCCTTATTGCACCACTTGGATTTCTTCCCATTGGGGCTTATGATTCACATATACGAGTACATATGTATTTACACCGAGCTTCTCGTTTTACTTATTTGTTTTTTTGTGTTTTTTTTCGTTTATTATGTATTATGTTGTACTATTTTTGGCGAGCTGCAGACATTGCGGTATTTACGTGTCTTTTGCTTCCTTCATTGCTGTCAGCAGCATACAAAGTTGTGGACGTGTATTGTGTATTTGTGCTTCGTTCAATTTTCTTATAAAGTTTTCTAATAAAAATATATAGAAGTGCAAATTCGAGGAAGGGTAAAATTAAATATCCTGATATAATTCTGGAAAAAGGTATGAAAAATAGTGGCCTCTTTTTTTCCTTGATTTGTAATTAGCTTAATATGAGAAATACTTTCTGTAAATGTGTTTGAACATGAAAATTAAGTTGCCGTAAATATTAAACTTGTTTCTTCCAAAAGGTCAACAGTGATTAATATTTAAAGAATGAAATTGTGCTAGGGAAATTGAGGTACACTTGAATGTAAAAAAGTTTTATGTCTAGACCGCAGCATTATCTCTCTCATTTGGGTTGTGCCACTGAGCATGTTGGACCTGGACCAAATGCTTATAATATTGTGTTTCGTATGTTGGTTGTAGGCTCTGCGTAATAGCGCCCATTCGGACTATAGTTAGCAGATACCATAATTCGTTGTTTTCAAGTTTGTTTATAGCATTTGAGAGTCCAAATATTGAAGCGTAAAGTTGACCGACTGATGTGCTTTGATGTTCAGCCGCGATGAACATTTGTATTTCACTCGTTTAAACCTTTTTTTTTTTAAACTTAACAATAACCTTCCGCCTCGAATCTCGACACGCAAAACCTACACTGATATAATACTTCATTATTAAATATGGTAAATAATTGGCAACTTGAGTGTATTTTTAATTTAAAAAATATTAATTCACGACCACTGATATTCCGAAAGAAATAGAAATTTTTGGTTGTAAGTACATAATATGAAAGTACCAAAAAAACTTGATCTAATCTTAAACTAAGTAAGTCAAAATCTATCACTTTAATTTACATAATCGTTTACTTGTTTACTTAAGGCATTATTCAAGGTTAATCATTACTTTATTATAAAACAAAACAAATCAGAAAATATGACGAAATGTCCCCCAAAGGTTTTCAAAGAAATCGTAAATGACCCGAATGCCTTTTTCTCACTGTGTTTAATGTAGGCCTCTAATAAGTAAATACTACACTCCTAAATTGATACACTTATGCCAAAGAATTTAAATTTAAAACAAATTCTTTATTTGATATGTATTTTCATTCATTGTTATAATCGGAAAATACGCTAGAAATGAACTGACAAAATCCAACACAAACAATCTAAATGGCAGGTCGCGCTGAAACTTCACGTCAGGATAGAGAACAGTGGTGCCAAGGTAGCTACATAAGTAATTTGACAATTTTTTTTTTTTGACAATGGACGAACACAGTTTGGGCTTGAAATTACTATTTTCTCAATCTACATTTTCAGACATAAGATTGTATGTCAAATTGCCACAAATACATGCAATATGTGTTTTGTGGTCGCTGTGGCGTAGTTAGTAGTGCATTGTCCTGCTACGAAGAGTGTGTCCGAGGTTTTGCCTGTGCCGAGAGAAAGATCGGCAGGCAAATGGCAAACCTACAATAGTAAATAGTAGCCTAAGAAAAGCTTTTCACTTCGTCGTTCGGATTCGGCATAAAACTGTAGTTCCCTTGCATTCGTGTACAAAATATAACATGCACAACATGAGTGGCTGCGAAAAGATCGATCCATGGACTGTTGTGCCATTAAAACAAAGAAAGACATACAGTATGTATATGTCACATACACTCATCGCATAGAGTAACATTTCTATTGCCTTAGGTTATGTGTGTATATATAGCATATGTCGATACGCATACCTACATATATGCATAATGTGTCTCAGCACTTTGACTACGCTCTCTTGTATTTTATATGTTTGTATGTATGGTGGTATGTACATAGGTATGTAAATATTTTATATTGATTTTTTTTCTTGTTTTCTTATTGTTTTGATTGAGGATGATGTTGCCGTTGAAGCATAGATTAGACTTACCATCCTACCTCTGCCTACCATCTACCCCATACCACTTGAAAAACTAGTTATAATAACAAATATTAAGTCCATGTGTGATGATGGTGGCAATTGTATTGGCAATTACGTAAATGACCTAAGTCAATCAAACGATTATTATGTGGGTTTTTCGTCTTTGAAAAGAAAAAAAATGACGTCTTTGCGCCAATAAATTTCTCAAGCGCAAAATATTGCACTCAAAATATATGAGTACCTACTAAACAAAATTACAGAAGCTATTGGAAAATTAAAATTGTTGGCAATATGCACTTGAACACGTCTATGACTGAATTATACTGAGATATCTATTAGAAAAAGGTTTTCTGTTCTCCCTCTTTTAGCAGAACAATTTTTAAAGGGTCATGCAGCAAAAAAAAACAAAGATCCCAGTAAATAAATAGTATTGAAGCTATTAATCAAGGAGATCTTAGATGCTCAATCTCACAAAAGGGCTTCAGGGTCAAAAATACCAAAAGTTGGTTTAGTCCCGAAGGTGCGAAGCCCACCAATAGAATCTCTAATTTCTTAAATACTAAATATTTTGATGGGCGTACCTGCCTAAGAGCCTCTCCTGCAACTCGACAGTAGTCTGTCAATAACACAAACATTCTTTAGCACAACAAATTCTGTACATTAAATATTTCTTATATTTAAATTATTGTCACTGGTTCACTTATTGCTGATAGTAAGCTTCTATTAGTAGCAACAACAGCAATTGGTTTGCACTGGAATGCCCACAATTGATCTACATATGTATGTACTTGTACTTACCAATTAAATTACTCACCACGGAACGCAGTTTAAAATCGTATCTTTTTCTCCCCAAATCCAATTTTTAAGCTTTGCTTACTCCATTTACTTATGTATTATAAGGGCTCTAATATGCATGTACAGGTAGAATACTCTTCAATAAGAAGAGAGGGAAGCTTCTGCCAGAGCCAATAACTTAAAACTCAATTAAAATACACACACTAACAACATTTGGTATTGGTCGTAGTTTCATAACATCTTTTATTTAATTAGCAGAAGCACCAAAGATTTTTTGCATATTACCATAGCTTGACTTGAACCATTTTGTATTTTTATGTTTAGAAAATGTTGGCTTGAATCTTCATTCGTTGGCATACGACCCTTGGACTCACCACAAACACCGATTATTGATAATACGACAACATCGTCGTTTAATGCGCCGTCAGGCGCCGTTGTGTCGAATAGTAGCGGTAACGGCAACTATAACTACAACTACAACAATAACATAAATACATCAGCATATTCCGGTACGTCGTCATCATTACAATCAACAGCAACGCCACCATACATTGCTGCCGGATCCAATACAATAAGCACGGTACCAATTAACACCAATGTAATACGCATGAACGGCCTCAGCATTGTCGGTGGAGGAGGTGGTGAGTCAACAATTCTAATATAACAAACAAATGTTAAGCAAAATGCTCTCTTTGATTAGAAAAAAGAAAATAAATAAAATTTATTTTTATTTTTATTTCTAAATATTTATTTTAAGTGAAAAATTAGTTTCTAGCAAGCATAATTTTAATTTTTACTTAGCAAATAGTAGTTACAAAGCATTGAGCAAACGCGCAAAATGCAATTTTTACATTTTTGAAATTCGTTTTTTTGATTTTGTATAATTTTAAAGTAAACAAAAATATATTTTAATAATTGAAATACAGCATTTCGTATTGCACTAATTCATTCAAAGTAACGATGCCTACTTTTTACTTATTTTATCTATGTAACAGTAAATGTACTCTACTTTACTACGTTTTTTGTCCCTTCTTGTTCCTATTTTTGTTTATTAACGAGAATGTATTTGTTTTCTTAGTGTAGCTTCAAACCATAAGAATTCCTCATTTATCTTTGCACAACTATAAAATTTTGTACATTGTTGTTGTTTCAAGTGAAGAAAACAGTAAAAAATTAAAATAATATACAAACATTAATTCATTTTTAACTTTATTACTAATTTCAAGTAATATTTTTTTTCTTTACATATTTTTTAAGAAAGATAACTATTTTATTATTATTATTGACATTTTTAAACGCTATATTTTATTATAATATAATTTTAGTTTATACAATGAAATGAACCGTATCACAAAAACAACAAAACCCATTTTTCATTTATATAAAAATTGAAATAAACTGGCGATTTGAACGATTTGAACCATAAAAACCAAATTGATTATTACTTTTTCCAAATTCTTTCATTTCATGCATTTCGGTTAATGTGCGTGCGGAGAGAATTGGGAAGAAAAATTAGATTTTGATATTTTATAATGATCAAAAGAGCTTTGTGCATGTAAAATCCAAAATCTCTTTCACATGTGTGCTTATGGAATGGCCAGCATGGAAGAAAACTTTTTTATTTGTGAGAATGAAGAAGAGGGAGAACTTTTCCTACAAATTAAAATTAATAAACGGTTGTTGTTGTAGAAGAAAAGGTGATAGAAAACTTCTTAACGATTGGCGCTATTGTTGTTTGCCAAAAATTAACAGATTGGTCAAACCTGAACACATTTTGATCGACAGATGAAAACAATGTATGGAACCTAAATCACAAACTTTATATACTCTTTTGAGCCCGTAAGTTTCAAAAAATGGAACACGATTATGGTTTTTCCACATAATTGCCATACTCCACAAATTAGTGAAGATATTACAATATCTTTGCATCTAAAAGGAATAGACATACTATATTTTCATAAAAAAGAAAACAGTACGAGTGCATATAAAGATTGATTGTTTTGAAAGGCTTCTCTCTCGTTCTAGCTAGTTTTAAATTGGACTTTTAATTAATGGAGGTAATTAACTTGAAATGTTAGGTAGAAAGCTTAAGCTAAATTTGAAATCATTAAACATCGCATCATGTACCTTTTTAGCACCCTACACTCTGTTCTACAGCTGTCTTTTTTTCTCTATATCGATTTGCTGAAGTGCACTTTAACACACAAATTTGCATTTAAAGTAACTCTCTATTTCGACTGAATAAACAGGCACATAATATTCAATGAACCTTGCAAACCAATTTACTACAAACATACATTCAGAGCACAACAGCAAATTCTTGTTAATTTTTGGAAGATATGCGAAATACGAATTTTACTTAAAAAATAAAATTAAACAGAGAATTTGTTTGTTGAAATATTCGAGAAATCATATGCTTCCTCATATTTCCAGAACATTACTCATCGTCACACTACTAAATAACACACACAAAAAGTGTAGAATCTTTTAAGAATTTTCTATTTTAGACTTGCTATTAAATTAGATTAATTCATGCAATCACATATTTCAAAAGTATCTTCAAACTTATTAACGAAAACACGTGCAAAATGTTTGATGCTTCAACCGAAATGCCTGGGAAAAGTACATACGAACAAGCTTTTTTCACTTCCACTCTCTCTCATGCGATTATCAAACTTTTATAGATCAAAATGAATGAGTAGCTACAACAAACAAAAAATTGCACGTTTTTAATAGAAATATTAATTTACTATTTATGTACAGCTGCTATTATGAACAATATTACTTAGTCTTTTTACTTTTAAACTTACCGATATTTTAAAACATTAATTGTTTACATATTTATTGCAATACATGATATTTTTTTGTAATTTGTAATATAAGAGAACATTAAATTTCTTAAATTTCTTATTGTTAGTTTTGCTTGCATATCATTTATTAATAATTACCTATTATTAAAAGATAGAAATTTTTGTATTCAACGATTGATTTACGTACATAATAAATAAATATACATACCTATTTATAGCAATTATTACTATAAACTTAAGTTTTATTTAATAAAGTTTACAAAAATATTTTTATGTTAAACAAACATCAAATGCATTTTATTTTAAATTTGGTACATTCAGTTTTCATTTGTCATACATAGACAGACTAGCCACAAGCACACATCAAGGAACACCTGGCCACCTTTGTTTTCCTAAGACTTTAACCATTTTTAACTCTTTTGACTTCCTCACTCTCTTCCATTTAAAATATTATTTTCTCTCCCTGCTTTAACATAAATTTGTATGCGTTATGCGGACAAATAAATGTATCTTTATATATTATAAAGATCTTTGCTATAGCTTTTTTCGTTTTGTTTGTGAATAAAATAAAATCAAGCAACTGCTTAAAATATCCCATCTGAGAAAACACCATGCGGAAATCCGTTATAGGTGAACAGAGATAAATTATCGATGAATGGCCAAATAAAACAGGAGTAAGAGAGACAAGCGGTACTAGTTGTTTTTTACACAGAAAGTAAACCAGTGAGAAAGCTAAGTTCGGGCGTGGCCAAACTTTATATACCCTACAAACATGAAATAGTTTTAATTAGTCGTTGCTATTGCCCGGTAATGCCGATTTCAATGAAGTACACTGTATTTTGGTATAATTTTGTTGTAATTTTCCTTCAGCATCACTCTTAGGTAATTTCAATTGAATGGTAGGTACCAAGGTATCACGTACACACTTGAGTGATTTTACCAATTTCAAAACTTGACCTTTTCCTGACTATAAGAAATATCTATACCATGTTTGGTTGAGATTGCTTACACGGACGGACAGACGAAGACGAAGTTGGCTAAGTCTACTCGGCTAAACATAGCGATCCTTTATGTGTATGCACATAACTACGACGTACACAGAGTGTGTAGCGTTTAAAAAGGTTATACTGATGAATCTAAGTAAATCTGCAAAAGAAACTTATACTTAATAAAGTCAAACATTTCTACACAGGGATTTGAACCAAACCAATTTCACAATACTCGTATGGTTTGGTTAAACTGAACTGTAATTTAATGTGTAATTTAATTCAATCCTAAAAGTATATCGTTTTTGGTTGTGCTGTTTTTGTTTATTTTTTTTATCGCATCCCCAAAGTATGCACAATTTTTTCGCCTATCAGAAACTTTGCTAATCCGTTTTTAATGTTGCTTATCTATGATTTGCATCGTGAGAAGTTTCACTCGCGAGTCTTAAACGCTCAGTAGAATTAAAATTTTGCAATACTTCTAGAAGTACGTAGCAATAGTTAGTAATTGGAATTTATTATAAGTTCACATGTATCTGACGTTCATGATTATCAAACAAAACTTCTCAGTGTAATGTAAATATTTTGCTTCTTTGTGAACAATATTTTTTTCCTGTTTTGAAAATATTACCACACTTACATAATTCTTTTAATTGCCTTCGTTCTGTAACATTTTTAATACCGAACCTCTTGATTTAGCATTAAATTAGTTTTAAGTTACAGCTGTAGTAAATAAGAAAAATTAAAAACATAATTTGACACTCCTATTCTGGAATCCGTCGAATCAATTACGAGTTCGCGGCGTCAACAAAATTCAAATTATTTGTACTCTGGAATCCAAGCGGAGCATAATTGGGGGTTGCCTTATTAATAACCTTATATCCTTATTTCGTAATTAGCTGTTACCAATTTCATAAATGTAGCTACGTATTCTTAACTGTTACGACGGATTCCGGAATAGGCACAAAAAAAATTAAATCATTTTTAAGCCAATTTATATAATATTTTTTACACATTCTTCTTTTATATTTTTGTCTTTTTTTCAAATTAACGTGTTGTGACCAAAAAAATCAAATCATCTTATCAATCAAATATCCTAAACCAAAAACCAAATGACAATCCCACCTACTACCATTTCTCATAATATATTTTCTTGTTTCGAAAAAAATCAAATAAACAAAAACTAAACAAAATCAAACTGCATTTAGCGCCAGAACGCTCGTTGAGCTCCGCATCGCTAGAAGATGTCTTAACCTCACTCCTAGGACTGCCATCGACCTCAGCGGGCGCCGGGGCGTCATCAAGTGAACCATATGCTAGGTCCACGACAGGTATGAACCTGTAAGTTTTTGTTCCACCACAAAATGAAAACAAAATATGTACATTAAAAGCAAACAAGCTAATTTACAAAAAAAAAGCTTTTATTTTAATGGGTACAGTTACAAAAAAAAATTTTTAAAATTGTTTCATTTGGAAACTTATAAACTTGTTCGTTAATTTTGATTGCTTTTTTTTTCTTTCCTACATATATTTTTTCCTGTATGTATTAATTTTATATATGTTTTTATATAAGTAATATATGTAAATATGAAATATTGTGTTTGCTCAAAATACTCGTACCATACGAAAAGTGTAATTTTTATGCTATCACTTCAAGTGCGGATAAAGATAAGGTTGCAACTCACATAAGAAGCATTCCATTCTTCAGGGGTGCACCAAAGTGGGATCTTTCGGAAACCCTGAACTCACAAACAACCAATGACTTCGATAAGGAAGAAGCGAACTACAAGAACCCTGATACACAGCGGAAGATTACCCTAAACCTAAATTTCCAGCTCCTATCTCTTCAACTACTTAACAGAATTTTCTATCTAAGGTACAATATTCGAATGCTTCTGCTGCTAGGCCACAAAACCAATTGCCCAGAATTTCTTCATTCTGACTGGTACTTCAACTGCACAGGGTAAAAACTAAATTTTCCTGTCTCCGACTTCTTTAATATAGAATACTCTTTTAAGCAGAATTCATTGAGTTTTGCTGCTAAAGCAAAGAATTTGCCCATCCTCATTTGATCAATCTGTAATTATTCGTTTCTCGCACAAAATTTATCTTAAGCCCGAAAATAACTTGTGGATAACTAAAAATTACACTTTGCTCGTACTCGCGAAAAAAAAAACAATAAAAGTTCACTAGTGTTAGTGCAAATACAACATTCAGGTACGAAAAGTATAACGGGGGCTTAACAAGTAACGTTAAATAAATAGTAAAATATATAACGTTAATTAAGCTGAAACTACTTTAAATATTGCAGTAAGTAACGCTAAAGTGTTGGCGGCGTTATTTGTTATTTAAGGTTACTTGGAACAGCAAAAGATTGAATGAATAAAACATAAATTACACTGAGAGAAACATAAGATCTTTTCAAAATCATCATCAATTAAGGAAATTAAAACCTAGAACATAATAAAACCTTGAACAGAGACTCATACTGTAAGCTAATTTACCTTTTGAATCATTTAAAGAAGTTTTGTTTTTTTCGAAGCATGTTAGCTTTAATTTCGGACAAATAGTTCAAATTTTGAAAGTTATGCGTTTTCCTTAAAAAAAAATAAATAAAATTATATAAAAAATATCTGTTGATTTCGTTTAGTTTTAGTGGGAATGCTTTTTCTACTTAAATAAAATTTGCCTTGATTTATAATTTAAAATTTCGTAAATGTGAACCAGTTGCGTATGCATGCGAGATTGTACACCCACAACTTTTATATATTTTTTAATTTACAGGCGCTTCAGCTAATCAGCAGACATTGGTTACTTTTCGACATATGCCTCAACAACAACAACAACAACAACATCAGCAGCAGCAATTGCAGCAGCAGCAGCAGCAGCAGCAACAACAACAACAAACACAAAAACAACTACAGCAGCAAAAACAATTGTTAGTGGAGCTGCAAGCTGAACAACAGCGGCTGCGACGACGAAGTGAAGGAGATGCACCGTCAAAGCAACAACAACATCAGAAGCTGCAACAGCAGCAACAGCAGCAGCAGCTCTCGCAAAATGTCAGCAACCCAGAAACTACAACATCAACAGAAAACCTTGAACACTCCTCAAATAGTAACCTCACCATTACCAATTCGATTGTCAACACCAGTGGCAGCGCCGCCGCCACCGCTACCGCCACCACCACCACCACCACCACGACCTCACCCAGTGCATTATTCGCGCGCCGTGTCTCCCTCGGTGACTCCTCGCAGTCCAAAACCACTTCCGAAATGCAAATCAAATGTCGCAACAGCAAATGCGATCGTAGCGCCACAGCGGCCGAAGTCAAAAAATTTTACAAGTCATGCCACAATTGTACCTATGTATATTGTTCACGCGAATGTCGGCGTGCCCATTGGGAGAAACATCGCACCCACTGCCTGCACTCACGCGTATCGAATATCTGCCGCCAGGTGATCGCTGCCTGCAAGGATGATACCGACTCGCAGCGTCACCTAAGTTTGCTAGCGCGCAAGGGCTTCCTGTCGCAGGGGCGTGGCGTAGTGCGCGTACTCTTTCGCTCAGCCGAGGCGGCTGAAAGCTTTATTAAGCACGGATTCCAGTGCATGGGCGAAGCGTCATACGTGCGCTGGCCCGATCTGAAGCCCGCCGAAATGGGCTTGGAGCTGTATTCCGAACTGCTTAAGCTGAGCACCGAGTATAAACCCAACTCGAAAATGCTGATTCTGGTGGCTATATGCGTGGTGAGCGAGGCGCCAGGCATGGGGCAGGCGCCAGTTCGCTGGGAGCAGCAGCTAGTCTCGCGTTGTGCCAAATTACGCCTGTGTAAAACGAGCTTAGTAGAGCTGGAGCAGCAGCAACAGGCGCTGCAACAACATCCACTCGCCGTGGTAGCAATACCAGAGCCCACTACGGAGATACTTATACTGACGTTTAATCTCAATTTGCGCTCATCGTCCGCACAGCGCGAGTTGATACTCACGAATATATTGGATATTCTGTTGAGGCGAGGTGTATTACTGCGCAAGCATTACCCAGAAATTTACCAGCGCTTGCAATCGTATACGGAGGGACAGACGGATAAATTTAAACCCGTGACACTGCATCCACGCGACTCACAAACGGGCCAGGGTTTCGTTTGCATCATAATGCCAGTGCATTCGGGTAGCGAGATAATAAAGCTACCCTCAGCGGCGGACGGGGGCAATCGTGTGACCACAATTGATGTTGGCTCACCAGCGGCTTTGGCACAGTTCGATGATGACGACTTGCTGACGCAATCTTCAAGCTGATTAACATCTGAAAGTAGCAGCAGCAAAACCACAACAACTGCTAAGTTGGTGTTGCTAGCAACAGCAAATGTTGGCGGAGCTGTGACAGTTGTAAATGCTGCTAATTGTTTGACATTGGAAAGTACACGTATGTAGATAGCGAGACAGCGAAACAGCGAGAGCGAGAGGGGAAGGAGAAGAATGCAACCGAAAAGTTTCACGGGTGTACTAAAAATTCTGTTGGTCTGAGTTACTGAGGTACATATTTATTAGATACATAGCATATAAATCTTATACTAAACTATGGAATGTAACTTTGAAAAATGCTTCTTCTCTAAATGCTTACAAAACATTTGTGAAAATAAACCAACCAGAAGGAATGAACTATGCATAAATATAAATGCTTCCGTTCTTCGGCTTTCTCATAACTTAATTTTACTATGTATGTATGTATATTATAAATATGTAGTACTACTATATTGTACTTGTTAATATCGTCTAACTAGATAATGCCGGTCACTATATAGTTTATTGTTTATGTGTTTTCATAGTGCAGATACATACATACATGCATACATATGTATGGATATGTACGAGTACATATGTTTAGGGTATTTTTATATAGCGTAACAATTTAACATTTTGACAAGCATACATATTTACAAATGCATGAGCGATAAATACAGAAGATCTCTTTTGAAGAACTACATAAATACGAGTATATGGTATACTGCTACATACTTACTTACATACAAGTACATATTTCGACTTTGTTGCTTTAATTCATTCTTTAGCATCGCATTTCTTGACACGAATATATCCATTAATACATATATTAACTAGTTACTGTTATAGGCTATATTGAAAGTAAGGCTGATCTTAATATCAGCCTAAAAGCGCTTAACATTAAACTTGTTTGATACAGCAGCTTGAAAGTGCAATTTGTAATTAGAAGCAAAAGTGTATGTGGAAATACTTATGGGTTACAATATATACGCTAAAAATCGTCGTAAGGCTTCACTTCACTTCAATCACTTTTCCAAAATTCAGTTTTTAAACACTCAGAATCTTAATAAATTCAGACTATCTCAGACTAGATTCGTGATTTATTTATGATTGTGCCCATCCCGGACGCATCCTGCGTAGTTAATAAGGATACTACCAAATATGCCACGGCGACCACCACTGAATTACCTTAATCTATGCCAGAGATGTTTATTGCTCAGATCTTATTCGGGAATTGGACCAATTGTTTCAAGTGATATTCACTTGGTCACCGCTGATAGCCTTTTCTTATCGATATTCATTTTCTCTTTTGCAAAGACTTCAATCTATCTGTAATCTACTCGTATTTAATCTTTCACTAAAATATTTAAAGAAATATTCTACTTGAGAGATTAACATATAAGAAGTTAATACTTGAATACTAAACTGATTTCTGTTCCTTGAATTCACATTACAAACTTCTAAGTACTTGTTTAGTAAAATTAAATATCTTTAACTACTATACAACTAGTATACAAATCGATATCACTCCAGCTCTATTTGCAAATAGTTGTCAGTGAGTGTTAAGGAAATTGTTGAACGATTTGAACCAAGAAACCTAATGCAAAAACTGAAAAGATATGAAGTATACAATGGGGTTTTTTTTAACCTCCCTCCGCACATTTTCAGACAGCTGAAAGGAAAAACTTGTTATGTCCAGTGGAGAAAACCCAGCCGGTTTTCATATGATAAACCCATTGATTTATCATATTTTATATGATATATTTTATATGTGCATATAGCAATCAGAAAACACTTTGCCAAGTCTACAAATCCATAGAGAGAAATGGCACTGTTTGTATTTATTTTACCTGGCTGCTTCTTAATTTCACAGCTTCATTACAAATACTGTGGAGTAACTGTTCTAGGCGTAAGTTAGGTTCACAATCAGTGACTTGTAGACATATGTATTTGACCTTAAAATATGGCTTTTCTAAGTCACATTAAAGGGGCTTAAGATGTGCAAGCACTTTGGCATCGTTTTTAATTTCGTTTTACTTATCGCTCTACACTTTTCGTGTTTTAACCAGATATTTCAGATTTTTGTGCTGAAGCGGCATCAAGCATTTGTTTTCAGCAAAACAGTTGTTGAAAACTGCTTTTTCGCCACACTGAAGAACCATGGCATGTACATATTTCGAACGAAGAAGTCTGTAGGTCCATAAACTCATAAATCTCGCGTCTTTTCTCACATGTGCTTGTTGTACTCGTTTTACACGTTACATTCCTTCTTATTTAAATACATGCATGCATACAAAATTAAAATCAAATCTTGAATCAATGAATACCTACCTACATTGATAAATTCATACTTCACAGTTACAATCACGAAAATGTTACGATTTTCCAAAAATCTTCATATGACCGGTATCACACTGGCAACAGGGTGTGGAAAAGCTGTAACAGCTTGAGTATATTTTGTGTTGCAGTATTTGTTAGCTTCGAATGGAAATATTTTATAAGGTAATACTACCCAAGGTCAGGGCCGTGGAGAGAAAATACGGACCAGGGGGGTAACATGATATTCAACTCACGACCCTCTTCTTTTCCAAAAAGTTAAAATGTCATCAAATGTTCTGAATATGAGCTCAATATGATTTGAGTAGACCAAAAGTGAGTGAAATGTGAGCAGAATTTGAATTGTTCATAGTGCAATATATGATGGAAGCAATGTGAAGTCATATTGAGCTCACGACATGAACAAAAAATTTATTAAAACTTTGATTTTACAATCGTTTTTATTTTTCTAATAAATATGGTCGCTGAGGCGTAGTGGTGATGCGTTGGACTGCTACGCAGAGTGTCCGGGATTCGAACCTCGGTACAGGCAAAATCAAAAAAAAAAGGTAGAAAAAATAATTTTTCTACACGGCACCGCCACTTGGCAGGCAATGGCAAACCTACAAGAGTAAATATTGCTATGAAAAGCTTTTCACTTCGCCGTTCGGATTCGGCATTAAACTGTAGGTCCCTTCCATTCATGTACAAATACAACACGCACAGCATGACTGGATGCGAAAAGCTCGGCCTAGGCCCTCCATGGGCTGTTGTGCCATTAACAGCAAAACAAAATTATCCACCGTTTACAAATTATGGGGTCCGTTGTGCATAGCGCGGGTGCAAATCTTCAACGTTACTCTCTCCATCTCTGGTTATTTTGTCCCCTCGGCGGAAATTGTTGCCAGTGTGATGCCGGTCATATGAAGGTTTTTGGAAAATCCTAACATGAAGAACAAATGAGCCAAAACAAATATTTATCGTTTAGTGATGTGACTAGAATGACTAGAATATGAGGATAATCATTCTCGGTAAGCTTCGGTTTAGATAAAAGCTACTTTTGCTTTCATGTATTGATAAAATTGAATGACTGAATTATCACAAACTTTTGCAAAAAAATACAAAAGAAATATATCTTCATTTATTCATATTTTGAAGACATCGAAATATGAATTTAAATATGAGCCCAATATGATTACTCACACCTTTGCAAACACTACTCGAGTTGTAATGACATCAGTAAGAGGTCTCATCTCTTTTAAAGCTCAGGTAAACAGACATGCTGAGACTACAGCTGACCAATCTTTTAAAAAAGATATGGAAAAATAAGCAAATTTCCTGAGTCGATATTAAAGCCAAAGGTCATTATTAATTATTGAAGAATTCGCACCTGAAGCCGGCAATATTTATATGACAAAATATTTACGATCTTAACGCCACTTAGGCTGTTATTGTTTTCTTTTTACCATAGAGTTACTGCATAAAGTTTACAGTTTGTACATTTAATGTTGGGAATATCCTGCCGCTTCCTCTAGAAACTCCCTACATGTAAAAAATACATTTTAAATTACTAACAAAGCAAACAACAATCCACAAAATGCATAGAATTATTTATATAGAAGAATAGATAAGAAGAAACTGCGTACAATATTTAAATCAAAGTCTATATAAATACATATGTACATACATAGTTACATAAGTAGATGCAAAAACAGAAATATTTTTAAAGCAGTAAAAGCAAAAGGAAATGTTTAAAGAAGAATATGGTATCTAACATTGCTACCATTTCAAATATTGTTTCCATACATATGTACAACAATGCAAGAAAATGCGCCATACTTACATACATACATACCAACATACATACCAACACATACTATGGTATATACAATATATGGTACATGCATATGTGCACGAGTACATACTTACTACTTACTACTAACTACTAACTACTAACTAATAACGTTGCAAATACGCTATAAGAAAAGAAAATGCTTTCTAATTAGTAGAATGCCTTAGCCTTATTTCATCAAACACAGGCAAATAATGTTGGAAGAATTGTGCTTAATTATATTAATAAAAATTATAACAAAATATAAATTCCTAATTAGCGAAAATTGTTTAAATCAAATAAGTCTTTTCTATTATATTAATTTTATTGTTATGGTACTTGATACGTTTGAATTTTCAATTAAATATTTATACACTCTGTATTTGTATATGAACTATTTTTTAGTAGGCGATAAATAATTTTAAGTAAATAATTAAAAAAATATACATACATATGTACATATACCTACATAGTATGTATGTACTTATATGATCCTACTGAACCAGTCGTTTTTGATTATGTAATTTGCCTTTTACTACCAACTAAAATTTAAATAAACTTTTATCAAAATAAATAAATCACTAGCGTGAAAGGCGCACCGATTCCTGATTTACATATTGTACATACATACATACATTATATGGTATAAGTAATTTAAATTTACGATTGGTTAACAAAATAGCTAAATACTTAAATTTATTTAAATGGGTTTTTTCTGATTTCGGTTAGTCATTCGAAAATGAAAACTTAGTTTTGTTATTTGCTACGTGGGCGCAGGACTTGTATGGGAAATGATCGTGCTATTAAAACATAAATACATGTAATATGTTCATAAATTTACAGCCGCAAATGAGACAGGGGAATTTATGGTATATGGAGAGAATAGAGGGAAAGCAACCTTTTTAAATACGAAAGATAAGGAGAATATCTTTGTATTTGAAAAGTATAAACAAAAATTTACACACTCATCTTTAAAGCATTAAAAAATCTTTTACACAAAATGTAATCAACTATTAGTTAAACCAAAAATACCATAAATATTAGATTTGTAATATTTGCATAGGAAATGATTTCTTGAATAGGGAAAAATAGAGATTTGTGGTAACGGTAGCAAATCAATCTTTCGCAGAAATAATAGCAGAAGTAACTCAGTCCGAAGTCAAAAATATATCAAAAATATAGATAAGTATCAGTGTAGAATAGTATAATAAATGAAATCTTAATTAATTGTACATAAATAAATATGAGTGTATATAAAGGGCGTA
The DNA here is from genome assembly GCA_958295655.1 of Palloptera scutellata. Classification (NCBI taxonomy): domain Eukaryota; kingdom Metazoa; phylum Arthropoda; class Insecta; order Diptera; family Pallopteridae; genus Palloptera; species Palloptera scutellata. The sequence goes on from OY282452.1 coordinate 67,719,283, forward strand.
TATGTACCATAAGTAAGTATGTGCTTACAAACGCATCCTTCATTGTTTTTGATCTGGCAATGTCAACACGACATTCAAGGTTTACATCTTTAACATGGTGAAGTTCTCGAACAATCAACGTTTTGAAATTATTAAAAATTACTGCCGAAATTCTGAGTCCGTGGTCGCAACTTTAAGAGCGCTTACTGCAATTTTCGATCGTAATAATCGTCTCACAAGACAGGTTGTGCATTCTATAGTGGTAAAGTTCGAGTCAAACTGTTTACTATTACTGTTGTTGCTGTGCCAGTGTGACAACGCACCGGTCGAAGTACCGGAAATATCGCAGCCGTAAGTGCTGCAGTTCAAAATGAGCCAAATCAGTCGATTATTTACACGCCGTTCACAGGAATTGAGAAACTCTCAGTCCACATTGTGGTGAATTTTAAGTAAATATCTTGGCCTATACCCTTACAAGGCCAAACTAACAATAGAAGTAAAGCCTCGTGAAAATTTGAAGCGCCGTAACTAAGAAAATACGGAATTTCATCGAAAAATCATCTTCAGTGATGAAGCTCATTTTTGGCTTAATGGCAAATATGCATTATTGGACAGCAACAGAGAGACTCGGTTGCATCCACAAAAAAGATTTCATGTCGGATGTGTGATTAAACCGTATTTCTTCGTCGATGAAAATGATCGCCATGCTACGGTCAATGGAATCGCTATCGTACCATGTTGGAAGACTGTTTTTGACTAGAATTGGATATGTGGTTCCGAAAAGATGGTGCCACATGCCACATGCCACACAGCTGGTCAATGACGATTTAACGCTGTTGGATTTCTTTTTATAAGCTCAAGAACAATAAGGAATGCGAAATGTACTCGCGGTGTTTCATATGAGCGATATCGAATTCCATATTCAAATGTAACATGTGTACACTACACCTGGAATAAATTGTTAGCCCGATATCTCAATTTGAATACAAAATTGTTATGGCCCTATTGAAAAAGGCCTCTTTTTCGTAGATTAGCTATTGCCCTTTGAAGATTTCCTTTGTTGGGAGACTTCCCTTAGTCTATTTCAGAGTTTCCTTTCTGGATCAGCCAGCATGGTACATTTCGAATCAGAAATAAGGTGAAAATAGCCGTAAAATTAAATTTGGAGGAAAGATAGGGGGAGGAAAGACAGGCGTCTGACATTTTTTAAATACAATTTTATGGTTATTATGGTCCAGTTATATTTTTTAAGCCTTGGATTATCTACTTTAAAATGCAAATCAAGTTTCTTCCTCCTTTTTGGAAATAGAATAGAAAATTAATTTGCATTTGACGCACCCTTATACATACATATGTATGTTTGTACGTAAGCATATAAGGGTGTATGTAGTACATATAGTACATAGATATACAGAGTAAATAATAAACACTTAAATCGTCCCTCACCTCCTTTAAAAACAATAATAAAAACTTTTCGCTTACAAATTAATTACATAACATAGCAAAATAAAAATAATTTTAAATACTAAAAAGACAATTGTAATTGAAATCATTTAACAAAAAACTATACTAATCATAATTCTAAATTAAATACAAGCAAAAACAGCCAAATGAAAGTTTTTCATTCTAAGTAATTACTGTGTTTTGAGAAATATTGAAAAATCATTGAATAAAACGAAAAAATTACTTCAAACCCGAATCAGAAAAGAAGAAAATCTATAAAAATTATTGCTTTTGTTAAAAAATAAACGAAAAGTATATACAATATTACAAAACAAAAACATGGTTGTTTTATTTAAAAACTACTAGCTGGGTAGGGTCCCTTGCTACTTGGCCCTGTCAGGCTCTAACAAATCTTAGGCAATACGAAAATTGTAAAGAAACAACTCTGATCTAAATCTAGTTAGTGCAGTGTTACGAACCGGTGAAATTATAGGCTCGGGTTCAGGTTCAATCAAAAAACAAAAGTGGGTTTGAAGGAAAACTAAAAGATTTTTCTACCAGCCGTCCTGGATAAGGTGGGACTGCCCCGGATTGGAATTGCTCGTTCGGCATTGATAAGGGTCCCGGATTTCACATGTAAAGCAGTCTAAAATTTATCTATGTAAGTAATGACGAAAATTTATTTTCACATAATTCTTGATTGCAACCCTGTGTCTCCCAGTCATTTTCTATTTTTTATTAAAGGTTGCAAGGCCTAGTTTCGAGGTTTCTGTGAACTGGTGAGCTGGTGAGCTGACCGTTTCAAGAGAAGTAGTTTGTTATTTGTTGCATGGCATGTACCTAATGTCAATTCTGATAAACGTTAAACGCAGAGCTGGGCTCGTTAATCAAGAAATTAACGTCGTTAACCGAAAAGCGATAACCAAAACTTTTTGTATGGGAAAAATATCAAATATACGTGCAATGATTTCGCCAAAAAGACTTAAACAAAATGTTACGAATATGTAAAGGTATAGAGAACAGACGTTGAACTTCACAAACAAGTTCACCAACACTTTCTCGCTCGAATAGGTAGCATCTGTCACCGGTTCCGTGGAGTTTCTCTTCAGCCATTCATCAACCAAAGCGTGGATGATGTTTTTAAGGGAAATGCTATTGACTTTTTTGTGACTAGTTGCCTACAAGAACATCTTCGTTATTAAGTACTGCTTGTGCTGGCCGAAATATTGGTATCGTTCCACATCTAAGTCATCCATTCATGCTGTGCGCTTTATATTTGTACACGAATGGAAGGGACCTGCAGTTTTATGCCCAATACAAACTAACAAACAAAGGACATGGAAAAAAAGCATGACAAATTTAAAATTCGTGCTGCACTGTAGAAATTGAAGGACCGAGATCTCCCTATTTCACGTATTCAGCACAAAATACCATATTTGGAATATTAGCCTGTGCCCTTTTCTGGTCAAGGACTAAATAAAAAAAAAGTTGTAATTTTGTTCCACTGTGTTATAGAAAGTTCCGCTTTGACAAAGGGTTTATCACTACTATTGTAATGCAATGTGACGATAGGGCAAATGTACATATATGAACCCAACATACCGCCGACCTTGAACGGATTCAATAAATAACAAAATCAAAAGAATATTAAAAGCAACACAAGTACAGTATAATGAACAATATATAATGAAGTTATTATTCAGAAACGATATCAGACTTAGTAGGCCAAACTGGCCTAAGTATGTCCAAGTATAGGACAGCCACTCTAACCTAACCTAACCTAGTAGGCAAAGGGCAAAGTTTCACCACTGGGCGTACAAGTTCCCCATCAGCTGCCTTCAACGTAACAACACGCTCCACTTCGTCGCCGGTGTAAATTCGTTGAAGATAGCAACTGCGTCAATCTCATTGAGGTTGAGTGAATATCGAAATAATTTTGGACGACGTTGCAATCATCGCACCAACTTTTGCAGAAGTTCGATTTCTACTGAACTCTTGAACCTCCGGTTCTGGTAATTTGTAATTTGGAACATGCGACGCAGCTCCTTTTTCGTACCTACGAGTATAAAGTTAGTGCCGTTGTCGGAATACATGGTTTTGCAATAGCCACGGCGTTTTATAACCCTTTAAAAGGTGTTAAGAAACGATGCATAGCACCAGTGCACATGCAAATAAATGAGCAGCTGTAGAACCTACTCAGATTTAGAACCTCTTCCATGAGATCATTTTTATGAATATGGTCTCGCAAAATCTACTCCGCTACGTAAACAACAGCGTGCAGAGGTGGTGCGACTTTATAGCAAACCTGACATTATAAGCAAGGTTGTAGCTGCTGCGACCACCGACTCTTAGAATTTGATGCTCATCAAACAAAAGGCTGCAATCTCTAGAAGCTGCAATCGCTAGAGGTTGCTACGAATGAGTATTGGCTTGCTTGAGCTGCAATGAGATACAAAAAATACAAATTTTGGTTTGAAGGTTACCCATATGTTCGGATGGGCTTGCAATCATGTTACTGCGATGGTGGAATCGGTCCAGGTATACAGAGAGTGATTGTCTATATTCAAACTAGATACTACGTTCGCAAACTACAGCGCACAACTCAAGTCGAAAGAGGGTTGTAACTTTGAGCGATGCAACTTTAATTTTAGAAGTGATTAAAGCGTGAAAGCGCGTTCAGGCTTATCAGTATTCGAACCCTATTCCAGAGCCGAGCCATCGATTGAATTTGAGACCAGAGAGTAAATTAAAATACCGGCGATGATGGATCTAGACTAGGATCATCAAAGTCAGCATTTATGAATTTAAAAATTTAACGTATAATTAAAAGCGCTACTCGCCAACATTGTGTAACTTGTTTAATGAAATTTATAAAAGAATAGATAAAATGGTTAAGTACAGTAACAAGGCACTTAGGGAATGCCCGGAGGAACTTTTTGATGAGACTTTAAACACAACTCTTAACTTAGTTGTAGCACTAGATTCTTTAAAAATTCCTTGGACTCGAAACAGTTCTCAATAACTCTTATTCAGCAGTAAGGTGCTTCCTTTCGGCAACTCTTCCAGCTCCCATACCCGAGTAAAAATTTAGCATCGGCTAGACTTCACAAGGATGTCGGGATGTATATTTGCGATATGTTTCGCTCCGATATGCGTCCGAAGTCAGAATGTAACGCGGTTCTGTGACGCCCCGATATAGACGCACGATTTCGAAATGATATTGGGATAAAATTTCGATGCAATTGGTGCAATATTTCAGCTTAAGATATTATTTGGAATATTCTATAAACTCTTTTTCTATAATAAATAATAAAAAATTGTATAATAAATATACATAATTATATTAATATAATTATTTTACGGGACGAAGGATAACTAACGATTTTTTAACTTGCACACGAGCTATAATGTCGACTAATGCCCACTCTCTTAAATTTTTTATCACGCCGTCGTGAGCTGCATTCATATTACCAATATTTTCCACGTCAGGCTCGAAATTTGAATCTTGTCTGTCTTAATTACTGTAGCAGCTATCAGCATAACCGTCATCACCTGATTCACCAGTTGCGAGGGCTTTTTCTTCTACTTCGTTGAATACCTCCTCCAATTCGTCTCTTTCGTTCGCATTTTCATCTTCAGCAAGTGTATGACATGAAAGACTTGTACGCAGTTTATAATATCCTTCTATTTAACACAATTGCAGCGAACGATTGCGTGTGTATAATTTTTAACCCTAAAAATATTGGCAGCCTTTTCTGCATACTTTACATACATTTGTATTCTTTTTTGTAAGCTTCAAGTTCTTGTAGAGCTGTACCAAGAATAATGATAAATAAACTGAGAGTGGCAATACATGGCCTCACACAATCAGTAATACTGATAGTATTAACATTTCCGTATTTTTTCGAACGAAATCTAACCTTACACGAAATGAAAAATAGGGATGGAAATTCGCTCGATAATTATCGATATTATCGACAAGGGCGATATCATTAACACATAATTGCAAAACACCTCCTTAGTTCAGCATCTTTATTTACTTGTTTTTTTTTCAATTGAATAAAAATACTTATCAACTTTAATAAGGCTATGCAACCAGGCGAAAACACACAATAATTATTGATTACAGTGACGACGCTACGTTACGATTTTAAAGTAATAAAATTATTATTTAAACTTTTACTTTATACAATTTCTCTCTTTTTTGCTTCGTTTTGAAGCAAAGTAAATCAGCTATGTCTTACAGGGTTAGATATTCATTCGCGCAAGTTTGCGGAGTCATTTGCGCATTGAATTCTTCGTGAAAACATAGCCTAAGTTCTCCCTTCGATATCTGAAGATATGAACCTTTACTGTTGTAGTACAGAACGTCTGAGTTTGCTAGTTTTTTATGGCAACATGTTTGCCGTCCGTGTCTTCAAAAATATTCCAAAATATATGTGATTGCCCGAAATTGTGCGCAACGCTTTCCCACTCAACTGATGTTTAGGGAACTGACAGTAAATAAAACAAACAAAAGCAAATCAATAAATATATAAAAAAAAAATTTTCTCAGGATTCGAATTTCAAAAAAAAATAAACTTTACATGAAAACAATACTTCGTTATCGCGCTCATCAATTGCAGCTACTTCAGTAGTCAAAAAACTTCACATTGGAAAAAACTTGCAAATATTTGGAAAAGGAACATGCACCTAAGGGATAAGTTTCTTATTTTAAACAACCACAAAGAAATACAACAATCACTTTTTGCTGAAAAGTCTTTTGATGACATAATATTATGTTTGAAGCAATGCACAGAAACTCAGTGCAAAATAACAAACCCTTACAGAAGAACCAGCATAATTGCTTTTTTCGACTACGCGAAGAAGTACATACCATCGCTTATGTACCAAATCACAACTATTCCGTACGTTATGAGTATAAATAAATAATATAAATATCTGAATTTAATCATTATTTTTCATGTTTTGTTAATTTTTTATTTGAACCCCGAATTCAGAACCACAGTGAGCTTGTTTGGAATATTACAAACTACGCACTTTATTGTGCCCCATGAGGGGGACCAGACCGGTGGTCAACTGCACTTAAATACAAGCAGCATAATGGTATAAACACACAGTTATTAGCTGACCTTACATGGTCAGTAATAATGTCAGTACTATTACCGGAATTCCATCGGTATTTCCTTCATTCCAAATACTGATATATATAATATATTTTTTTTAAATACTGTCAGTATGACTGATTGTGTAAGGCCAATCAGATTGGCGAGAGATTTTTGCTCGGTGAACATATTGTGCTCGGTGTGCGATACACCCTGAATATCGCATTCGGTGCAACAATAATTTCATGGTAGTCGCCGAGCAATATTTTCAATATAACCACGGCCTAATAGATTTTTTTTAAACAAACACACACCCATTATTTTGAGTAATTCGAATATCAGCCCTACGTTCGTTAAATTTGACCGAAAATACAACATTGTATACGCCATTGAACGACAACTACTACGGGGAATTTATAAAAAGATTGCATCACTGATTGTAAATTTGCTGTGTGTCCGTGCATTTTTCGTTCATTTCCACCTTCTGTCGTGTGTTGAAAGAAAAGTTGGAATTTGTCAGGAAAAGTGAAAATTAAACCAAGTTTTTGATGAAATTACAAAAAACTATTAACAGAGAGTAAAGAATTTCAATAAAGTTGAACGGGTGAGGAGCACAGAAAAAACTTTCCAGCAAATAGAGGGCTGTAATCGACAGCGACGGCAGCGCAATAAAATAAATATTGCTCAAATCGTTTGTACAGGAAAAAGAAATTGCATATTGAAAACTGTGAAATATTAAAAAAAGAATTGCAGAGGATTAAAGTGTTTTAAAGTAATACTCTGAGTATGACATTTTTCATCGTCGCCATAGCTCGCATTGCTACTGCGAAAAATGCGTATGAAGATAACGTTGACGTCAACGTTGCACCGCAGTAAACAGAGGAAAAAAGTGAAAATTTATGATTTGAAACATTTACGAACACAGCATATCAAAAGAAAATACACTTTAAATTATAAAACATTTCGCCTGAACATTGTTGGAAAAAGTTTATGCAGAAAAGAAAAAAGCAAACATCTTAGTCGTCGTGTGAAACAAACGACGTACGTGATACGCTCTTGGGATTTTTCTATATAATAAAAAATTTAACAATTATAATAACTTAACAGACTTGTATGCTAAAATCACAAATTCAGAGACCAGCAAGAGTGTGAATTTAGTGCGAATCAGCTGAAATAACTAACAGGCAAATGTGTATTGTTGGCATTATCCAACATAAAATAGTGAAAATCATAGTGTGATCAACGACGAAGACCGACCACGACGGCCAAAGTACAGGCAGACCGGACCCATTTAAGTCTTAACTACTCTCCATATTTATTTTCGCCATTAAACATAGGAAGAATATTGAGAAAACGGAAAATCGATTTGAAAAGTGAGTGTTTTGAAACGATTTCGTAAAATAAATTTAACGAATTCCATTTGCTATTTTTTATTATCATCGTCTTGTGAGTATATATAACATTTATATATACAAATGTAAATAGGTGTATGTGTATATATGAGCGAGTATTTGTGCTTCTAAAGTGAAAATTGTAAATTATATAAAAATGACAGCAAAGAACTGCCGGAGCATAGAAACAGCGAAGCCGTGCACAACTCCGATCGAAAAGAAATTATTTGTGTTTATGAAAAATTAAGATAAAAAAAAAATTTAGAATTAATGTAAAAATTTCAATATTTCCGATTATGTTGGATTTTTCTAACTCTCCAACCCTCAAACTATGCGCCCGGAGTGTCAAGTGTTGCAAGCGTGGCGGTGGCGGTGGCGGTGTCGATACCATTTCGCTCTATGGGGGAGAGCAGCAGTACAAGAATACACTCTGCAACCTCATGGCGTTATGCTTGAATTGTGAATGCAATCGATATTTTTACCAGAAGTATACATATAAAGTGGGGGTGGGGGTGGTAGTGAATAGAAAAAAGTAATCCTCTAGCTGTTTAGCTGTTTAAGAAACATGTTTCTAATTTATGAAGGTATACATAAATTCAATATTCTTAAGCTTGATCGATATTGTAGTGTGTTGAACGAAAAGCATTTCCGATTTAGCCCTTTGCGTTCCCCTTGCTATCCTTTCGCCTTATTGTGTCTGTCCGCCCATTTAACGTAATTAATCAAGCACAACTATTGGGAAGAAGCTTTTCCTGTTGGGTTTCATTTCGGCACGATTGGCTTTATTATTTTATTTTCTTCTCTCAAACACAATATGGCTTCCTCTGCGCTTCACGATTTCGCCATAGTTTACAACAAAACACCACGTTCTTCCGCCTCAAACATCTCGGGCTACATCGTCATTGTCGTCGTCGCTATACACAAATGTTGTGTATGTTTGACTGAGCTGATATGATGTCGATCTGTAATATGAAAAGCATAACTCCATGTTGCTGAAACAAAATACATAAAAAATTAAATGTACATATTCAATTTTCCTTAAAAGAAGAATAATTTTTATATGACCAAAATTTATATGAAATGTAAACGGAAGAAGATGGTGCAATTGCGACTTAAATATGGTTTCAAAGTGGTTAAATATTAGCTATTTTTTTTGGAGAATAAAGGAATACTGATAGGCTGTGATTTCGTATACCTCGCCAGATACACTAAAAACACAACACATCCGAAATTGGCTAAACATTTTTTTTTTAAACTTATTTCTTGTAGTCCATAGTTGTTATATTATATTAGGGGCTTTCTCAAAGTGTGCAAAACATTTATTAACAATTAATGACCTACTATTGAGTTTTTTTTTTTTAATTTTTGCTATTTTTCTATTTGAAGAAAAGTCTTCTTTAGCCTACAAGATCAAACATACTCTTACTTTTCGTTTTAATTCAGCACAATATTGTTTTCATTTAAAATGTAGTATTGAAATTAAAATGTTAATGCTCAGATTATAATGGAAGTGACGTGATTTATTTTGGCACTTTACCTTACCGTACACAAAAATAGGGCCAGTTATAATATTTTAGTTTGCAGAAAAAAAAATGGAAGTAAATTACTAATAGAACTCATTTAAACTGCACCTGATCAAAGTTCCGTAAAGTAACAAGGAAATCTATTATCTACAGATACTTCACGTTACTTCTCATCTATTATAACTTCTATTACTTTTGCCTACAACGAAAAATGGTGGTCGCTGTGGCGTAGTTTCCCTGCTAAGCGAAACTGGGGAGTGTCTGGGGTTCAATTCTCGACACAGGCAAAATCAATAAGTAAAAAAAAAAATGTCTACAAGGCACCACATCTTGGCAGGTATTGGCAAACCCACAAGAGTTAAAATTATAACCAACGCATAGAGGTTGGAATCAAAGTTAATGTATCGAAAAACCTAAAAATTAAAAATAAAACAAATTTTATTTCTTTGTTCAAAAAGAAAATCTTCAATTGACAAATTAAACAAAAGAAAACTCAAACCAGAGCCAGATGAGACAAAAGGCAGACATTTTCGTAAAGCTTATACATGTTAGAGTAGCACGCACTACCTGTATGCATATAATTCAGTGAGAGAAAGAGTAAAGTGAGAAACCAGGGAAGTTTTAAATTTGGATTATATCATAAATTAACTAATGAAATGTGGTAAATTTGTATCAAAAGAATAATTTCCAAATAATTAAATTTCAAATCAATGTACTTTTACTTTTAATGGCACAACATACATGGAGGGCCTAGTACGTTCTTTTTACATCCACTCATGTTATATTTGTACATGAACCTGTAGGGACCTGTAGTTTTATGCCGAATCCGATCGGCAATATTTGCTCTTGTAGGAGTCTTTGTCGCACAGTATTTCATGCTTGCGCCAGTGTAAACAACCACTGAGGCGTGAAAACCATTTTTATATACATATGTGTTATTGGTTTTTCTTTTGGGCCGAGAGTATCATTTAGGCACCCAGCACATCCTTCCGCCAGCAATTTCCAGTCTTCATTCGCGAAATTGTATGAAGTACGTTCTCGGATCGGACGATTCAACCACAGCGATGACTTTGTTTGTCTTAACGTTTACCCGACCAACGAAGGAAGGAGTCTTCATGTGTTACTTTGATAAGGCCGTGGCTGCATTGGAAATTTTACTCGGCGAAACTTTTGTCTCGTGCTAAGTCTGCTTGCTTTGAGGTAGTTAGATTAAGTTTTTTGTAGAGCAGCTTTATTCCCACCGCCATCCTAGAACATATTTTTGTTTTAGCAAAACATACAAACATACAAGGAGCGAGAAATTATGGATTGATTTCTGTTTTTGTAGCAATATATGTATTAACTTTGTTAATGTGCGTTTTAAAATGCAAATGGAAATGCCGTAATAAAGTGTAATAAATTTAATAATCTTTTTACGCACGCTCCAATTGCAGTTTTCAGAATATGTATTTTACTTTAATTTCCACCATACAACGTAAATGAACTTAAGCCTTATATGTTGTTATCAAGAATTCTAAATACTAACATTACTCTCTTATTTGACATTGTTTTTAATTGAACGATCACTGAGCGAAGAGAACTAAAACTGCTTTTTCCATAGAAAAGCTATTATATTTGAATATTATACAAAATAGCTCCTCAGTTTGCAACAATTTATACCATGGTGACCTTTACAAAAGATACTCTTGAGTTATCCATGTAAAGTTTGATTCTCCCATTCATGGTCAGGCTCTCTTATGGTCGTAAAACACTACAAATAAAAGTTACAGCAATTGACGTTTCAACTTAGGAATTGACATATTTCGTATAGTAATGACGCATGGTAATAAATGTGCGATATAAGGAACTTAGCTCGCCGATATTTTGAAATTTATTTGCATTTTCACTTTTACACAAAAAATCTGTAAATTTTATGGAGGTAGGTACATACTATATCCTAAAACAAAAAAGCCAACACTGCTGCTCTACTTCTTCACTTCAATTGCTTACCTGCCTGCAAAACTGACTGTCTCGAACTAAGCTCTCCAATTTTGCTCTTTCGCTCACATACAACTGGGAAAACGCTTGCTCTGACAACAAAGATTAAATACAATTTTTACTTACTTTTGTTACAGTACACATCAATGCTACGAGTACGCTGTGCGCATATAGTATGTACATATGTATATACATATATATGTCCCTTTGTGTGTGTGTGTGTGTGTGTGTGTGTGTGTGTGTGCGTGTATGTATGTACAATTTGCTTTATACTTTTATTTTTTTAAATGAAACAAAACAAAAAAATCAAATCATTTAAACACTATTACACACATCAGTCTATTTGGTGCACAGTTTTTATTTAACATATTTTTTATTTTATTTTCGACACAGATGCGGAGGGCAAAAACCTTCATAAAAAGAATCTGATTACCTTTTCTCTCTTTCTCTCGTGGGTTGCCTGCTGTTTGTTTGAGCCTGTTTTGTTTAATCGTTCTTTTCTACTATTTCGTTTTTATCTGTTTTATATTATATAATATTTTCTTTTTGGAGCCTGCCCTGCGTCTATTCTACTCTGTTGAGTAGATAGCTAGATAGCTTAAATTCAATGTAACTATGATGTTTCATTTTTTGGGTTTATATTAGCAAACTTCTTAAAGTTGTGCTCCTACTATTTGCTCTCTCTTAAAATTTAATTAATGTCACCATCTACCGTCATCATCCCATACCAACCCCACTCAAACTAGATTTTGCCATCGCCAAGTATAGCTTGCTTGCTGGTGCCTTTGCTCTTGTTTGTTTGGTTATTTGCTGCTCCACTAAAGCACAAGTAATTAAATTTTGTGCACCACCTTCGCTTATACATAAATATGTACTTACATGTATATCTATCCGTATATTCATATTGTATGTATGTACACATAGTCTACTAACTATCCTCTTTTTTCTGGTGCTTTTTCTATAAATGTATGTATGTATATAATATGTATAAAGTAAGTAGTAGTGCAGTTTATATTGAGTATAAAGTATGTATGAACATACATCCATAGGTACGATGTATATATGTGGTATGTACATATGTATGTATGCATGTATGGGTGCAATTGTTTGTGTCATATGGCAGTGGCGTAAAATGGTTGTTGTTGGTGTCGTCGTTGCCCTCTGTAGACGCTTGTCGTGCGTGTATTGCTTTATTCGACTGTATGCATACATGAGTATGTATGTATGTGTGTATGTATGTTAGCCTCTGTCATATAAAGTTTGCAACCCCAAAAAACAATAACAATAGCGCTGATTTTTTTTCTATTTCATGTTCGCCGCCATCATAAAATTTTGAGGAAGAAAAAAAGCACTAATAAATATTTTAAGGCTGTAGTAATTTCCGTAGGTACAATTGAATGCGATTACTATGTATTCATACATACTAATTAATTATGTTATGATTGCATATCTTCAACAATTTGTAGCATACATTTAGCTGTTTACATAATTTCAAGCTTGAAAGCTATAACTACTAAAACTAACTGCGAGTGAAAATGCTTTATATTTATGTTTATTTATGTTTTTTTTTTTCATTTATTTAATTTCGGATTTCGATTATTTTAATAACGACGACGGATTAACCTTTTTTTATCTTGTAAATTTATCAGATTCTAAAGAATTTCCGTCGCATCAGCAAGAACAACAGTAACAAACAGAAGAAAAATACCAACAAATTGTGAAAAATGTCTACAAAAGTGTCTGCAGCTGATAGCAGCAGTAGCAATACGACAAGTGTCTCTCCAAATACGTCAACTGCAGCAACTGCTGTCACCAATGGTAATGCTACACCAGCTAGGCGTCTCCGCACACGCACGTCTACCGGGGGCAGCAATGTTAGCGGTAGCGACTCCGCGAAGAAAAACAATGGTCCGCTCGTGGAGCGTACCAACTATACAAACGACTCAGCAGCAAATGCCGCGGCTGGGGCCGTTCCATCTTCAACCACCGCTGATGACAAGCCGAGCTCCAGCAGTGGCAACCACAACAGTGGTAGTAGTAGCACCGGCGGAGTTAGTTCTGGAAAGAAGTATCACAACAGTTGTCCATTTCCAACAAGTTCAACGGTGACAGGACGAAAGGCCCAAGCCCATTCCCAACCGCATAGCTCCAGCACCTTTAATATGAATAAAAACGAAGAGTTTAATTTCGATACACCTATTGAGTGTCCTGTCTTTCGTCCCACGCCCGAAGAATTCAAGAGTCCACTCACATACATCAGCAAAATTCGTCCGATAGCCGAAAAGTGCGGCATCGCAAAGATATTACCACCTGATTCGTGGTCACCACCATTTGCCGTGGACGTTGATAAACTAAAGTTCACACCACGTGTTCAGCGGCTCAATGAACTGGAAGCAAAGACCCGTGTTAAGCTGAATTTTCTCGATCAGATCGCCAAGTTTTGGGAACTACAGGGATCTTCGTTGAAGATACCAATGGTTGAGCGCAAAGCTTTAGACCTATATACGCTTCACCGCATAGTACAGGAAGAGGGTGGTATGGAGCAGACAACTAAGGAGCGCAAGTGGGCAAAAGTTGCTAATCGTATGTCGTATCCCTCGAGCAAAAGTGTTGGAGCCACGTTGAAGGCGCACTACGAACGTATACTGCATCCTTTCGAGGTTTACACATCGGGTAAAGTATTGGGTGCAGTCGCTGCCTCTACTGCAAATCCTGAAGCGGCATCAACTTCGGCCACTGTGAAATTAGAGGATGGCACTGATTATAAGGTACATGAAATTCCGACACGACAACAAATTGCACCTCCGAATGAGAACAATGCACGTCGCTCAAAACGTTTCGCCAACTCGAGCGCAAATTGTGGTCTGGGAGGAGCTGCAAAAGGCGGCACCAATACCGGCGGCAGCAATATTAAAATTGAAACAAAGGAAGATTTTAAGCGGGATTTATTGAACTGCTTCAATGCAGCCGGCGCATCGACGTCGTCGGTTGGACGTGGCGCTGGTGGTGCTGCAACACCTTTACAGAAGAAGGCACCCGACCCTCAACTGGTTGACCCACTGATGAAATACATTTGTCACATCTGTAATCGTGGAGACGTGGAAGAATCAATGCTATTGTGCGATGGATGCGATGACAGCTATCATACATTTTGTCTCTTGCCGCCGCTGTCGAGCATACCAAAAGGTTAGTGTGTATACGCATGTGTGCAGGGTTCATATATCATGCAGCACTCATGCTCATGCATAATTTCAGTGTTCACAATTTCTAAATGATTTCCACTTTTTTATCACTTGCTATTTTAGGTGAATGGTTATGCCCCCGTTGCGTTGTTGAAGAGGTCAGCAAACCCACAGAAGCCTTCGGTTTCGAACAGGCCGAACGAGAGTACACTTTACAGCAATTCGGTCAAATGGCAGATCAATTCAAAATGGACTACTTCCGGAAGCCGGTGCACTTGGTGCCAACTAATCTCGTGGAACGTGAGTTTTGGCGCATTGTCTCCTCTATAGACGAAGATGTGACAGTGGAGTATGGTGCCGATTTACATACCATGGATCATGGTTCTGGCTTTCCCACAAAAAGCTCACTGTATTTGCTTCCCGGAGATCAAGAGTATGCCGAATCCAGCTGGAATTTAAACAATCTTCCACTGTTGGAGGACTCCATCTTAGGGCATATTAATGCCGACATCAGTGGCATGAATGCACCATGGATGTATGTGGGCATGTGCTTTGCTGCATTCTGCTGGCATAACGAAGATCACTGGAGCTACTCCATTAATTATTTACACTGGGGTGAGCCTAAAACCTGGTATGGCGTGCCAGGCAGTTACGCTGAAACGTTCGAAGAGACAATGAAGCAAGCAGCACCCGAACTCTTTGCATCGCAGCCCGATTTGTTGCACCAACTAGTGACCATAATGAATCCAAACATCCTAATGAATAACGGAGTGCCAGTATACCGCACAGATCAAAATGCAGGCGAGTTTGTTATCACATTTCCTCGTGCTTATCATGCTGGCTTTAACCAGGGCTACAATTTTGCCGAAGCAGTAAATTTTGCACCGGCCGATTGGTTAAAAATGGGACGCGAATGTGTGAATCACTATTCTATGCTGCGTCGCTTCTGTGTCTTTTCGCACGATGAACTCGTCTGTAAGATGGCACTTGAGCCAGCTAAACTCACCTTCGGCATTGCGACTGCCTGCTATATTGATATGGCCGAAATGGTCGACTCCGAGAAGAAATTGCGCAAATCGCTGTTAGAGTGGGGCGTTACACGGGCCGAACGCAAAGCTTTCGAGTTAGTGCCTGACGATGAGCGTCATTGCCAGGAATGCAATACGACATGCTTCCTTTCTGCAGTTTCATGCGAATGCACCAAGGCGATTGTGTGCCTGCGTCACTATACTGTGCTCTGCGCTTGTCCACCGGAGAAACATACACTGCTCTATCGCTACACTCTGGACGAAATGCCACTCATGTTGCAGAAACTTAAAGCCAAGGCTCAAAGCTTTGAGCGTTGGCTCTCGCGATGCCGGGACATTATTGACGCGAGTACACCAACTTCGGTTTCGCTCGCTGAACTACAGGAACTCTGCAAGGAAGCCGAGCTGAAAAAGTTTCCTTCATCGTTACTTATTGATCGCTTGAATGCCGCCGTGCTTGAGGCAGAGAAATGTGTTACTGTTATTCAACAATTGGGAATAAATAAGGTAAGGCATGAAGTTGTCAACTTAAAAAATGTAAAATCATAGTTGCGTTCAAGCATATGGTGGAACTATTATTGTGAAAATTTTCCACTGCCTTTAATTTTCAGTACTTAGTTTATTTGACGTCAGTCGTTTGATTTTTAGACATGAGTTCCAATTTAATTTTGTGCCTGAATGCGACCATTTATATGTAGACTTTAAGAGCCTTCCAGGCATTTGTACCATACTATAATTATGGTTAATTATATTGAAGAGGAATAGGTTTATAATCTTAGATATTTGAATATTTTTAGGTTCGCACACGTTCTGATAATAACCTTGAGGCGGCTCAGTATAAACTCACTATGGAAGAGCTTGAACTATTCGTTCAGGAGATCGATAATCTATGTTGCGTCATTGAGGAAGGCACGTCAGTTCGTGAGCTGCTCGAGCTTGGCAGGCATTTCGTGGAACGAGCCAACGTAATGCTGAAACGTTCACTAGACTCAATAGAGGAATCTGAACTGGAGGTGCTTATAAGTGAAGGCAATTCATTACGCATCGAGCTGTATCAAATGCAAACGCTGAATATGCGTCTCAAGCAATTGAAGTGGTTCAAACGTTCGCAGGGCTTGCGAAATGCTAGTACCAAGCTAACGTACGCTGACATTAAAAATCTGCTGAGCGTTGCCACAGCAGAAGTAGCGCCTTCTGATTCCTTAATCGATAAAGAAATACGAAAGCTGCAGGAAATTGGTGCTTCCATTGAAGCCTGGGAAAAGCAAGCCGCCAAGTATTTTCGTGGGAATACCCAGCAGCATGAGCTTGTGGAAATCGAGCAGTTTCTGAAAACTGCCACTGACATTGAAGGACAAGTACCATCTTATGTAACTTTAAAAGATGCACTGCGCAAAGCGAAGGACTGGCTGCGTTCCGTGCAAGAATTGCAGGCCACCAAGGGCGATCATCCTTATTGCCACATGCTGGAAGTAATGGTGCAACGTGGTCGCAATAATCCCATTATATTAGAGGAACTTGTACGCATCCAGGGTCAGTTGAGCAGTGTTCAAGAATGGAAAGAGAATACATCGAAGGCGTTCCTTAAGAAACATACATTTTATACACTTCTCGAGATTTTGATGCCACGTACCTATCCTGTCATTATCGACTCAGATCTCAAAACACCCTTCCAAGATGACTTTGTCAAAGATATGAGCCCCACACAAATTGTTGAATCGTTCAAGAAAGCGGAAGAGAAGGAATTGCGCGACATGCGTGAGCTACGTCGTCAGAATATGATGAAAAACCCATTACATGACGATTATTGCCTATGCAAGACAACATTCTTAGGTGTCATGTATTACTGTCAATTGTGCCGCGATTGGTTCCACGAGGATTGCGTTTCACCGCCACCCTCTAATACGGCAATTATAATGCCAATAAATGAATACACATGCAAGCCGAAATGGTTATGTCCATCGTGTGTCCGCTCTAAGCGCCCACGACTCGAAGTAATTCTGCAGCTTCTCGTATCTCTGCAGGCTCTGCCCATGAGGCTGCCTGAAGATGAGGCATTACGCTGCTTGGCCGAACGTGCCATGAGCTTCCAAGAACGTGCGAGTAAAACACTCACAACACCCGATGTGACTGCTGCTATCGAGGCGATAAGGTCTCAACAGCATATAAAACGTAGAAGTCTCGGCAGTGATAATGGAAATGATGATAATGAAAATGGTAATGGCACAACTCGCAATTCAAGTGATGGTGCCGCAGGAGTAGGCACTGCACCTGATAATCCTGATACGGACGATGATGAGGAGGGACGCCTACACATTGTTGAGGATGCCAGCAATGATGAGGATGATTCTCCCATTAATAACAAAAATATCTCACCACGGTCATCTGTAGACTTGCAAAAACTACTCTCGGACAGTGAAATTGAAAATCTAGGAGAGCTGATGATGGAGGGTGACTTACTTGAAGTCTCTTTGGATGAAACTGCAGAACTGTGGGGTATACTGTCGGCAGTGCAGCCGATTGCATTGTCTCAAGCCGCCACACTTGTCGCACAACATCAACTGCAGCAGAAGCAACATCCACAACCCGCTTCGAGTGTAAACTCTGCCGCCGAAGATTCAAATGACAGCCTCATCGTACAGAGCAGCCCGAATAGCAACAGCGGAAGCCTTAGTGGACGCAATTCGTCCAACAATAACACAGGTAAGAAACGACGCTCGCTGGATGCAACCACCGGCTGTCCAATAGCGCGGAAGCGGACAGCTACTCCGATCAAGCAACAGCCAAATGCTGCGGTCAAAAAATCAGCACGAAAATCGGACACCGCCAAACAGCAAGTTGACAACAGTAACGAAAAGGCTGCAAATGGTATCAATGTTGCTAGCAACTCTACAACGGGTTCGCATAAAAAACGTAAACGTGTTGGCAACAATGCGAACGCATCGACTAGCAGTGGTAGTGGTGTAAATACGACAATCGGCCAGAAAAAACACTCCCAGCGCGCTCAAATGGTCCAGCAAGAAGACGAAGAGGAACAGTGCCGTGCGGACAATTGCCGCCATCCCACGGGTCGTGAAGTCGATTGGGTGCAGTGTGATGGCGGTTGTAATGAATGGTTCCACATGTTCTGCGTTGGAATTATTCGCAGTCAAATTAAGATCGACGATGACTATGTATGTAAAACTTGCAAGTTGAAGCTTGAAATCAATAAAGAGCCCGGCAACTACAACACCGCGACAACAATTGCCACTAGCGTAACAACGACCCCTGCAGCAAATTCTGCCCTGAACCATAACAACAATAGCAGTAATAATACAGCACAGCAGCAGCAACAACAGACAACACCCGCAACACCCTCGAATCAAAAGGGACGACCACAAACATCGCGGTAAAGAATGAGAAGAGAAGGAAATGCAATGTCGATTTAATCTTCACACATTTTTTCGTTCATTTCTTCTATAGTTTAGAACCACGAGCAGATTTTTTTGAAACTTATTTTGTAAGCTAAGCTTTTTTCGCTGTTTTTATAAGTAACATGTATGGAATATGAAGATTATTCGTTGCAACTTGTTAAAAATAAAAGCGAAAATCAATAAATAGCACATTTAATTTGAGTGTAGCTCTAAATTTGTCTTTTTAACATTAAGTAATTTATGTAATTATTAAGCAAGCCACCTGCTAATAGAAAAACGATCAAATGAGGCGGAGGGAGGCATCAAGAACACCTTTATCTGCTCTCTCTCTCTCTCTCTCTCCCAAAGTTCTCCCAAATCCAATCATACAAGCCTTTCAAAAATTTACATAATACCGTTTTCTGCAATCTATAAAATTCTAATTTATTTACTTTATGCTTTTCACATGTAAACACATAAGTATGCAACTCACTGCAAACTTGCACTTGAAACACTTAATTAGAAAGAGACAGAAAACATTCAAAACTGCATTCAATTTATTAATTGATAATTCAAAACACGACGGAACATTATAGTTTTTTTTTTGGATCTTTAGTTGCAAGCAACGTTAGTTAGTTAATAGCAACGTCCTTCGTTTTTGTGTACCTAGTGTCGCTTACTTCCTTTTTGTTACTATTTAATACTTATATTATTAGTAAGTAAATAAATACTTATAGTGTATAATGCTTAGAATTACATATATATATATATATTTTGTATTTAATGCGAGAAAAAGAAAAACAGAAAAACAAAAAAGAAATAAACTTATTTAATTCAAATATTTATGGTAATTTAATAAATTTGTATTTTCTCATAATATTATAATTTGCTTCTTCCGAGCACAAAAAACAGCAATTTCAAATTATTTTACGGATAAATTTTTATTTAAATTACATCATTTTTAATATACATACATTTATTCTAATTAGTTCGTAGAGTTCTATATATACTTATGTATATATATATATATATTAATTCATACATACATATATACCTATTATATATATATGCACTTATGCTTGAAAAAGAAATCGGATAAAATTAACAAGTTAAGCAAAAACAGCAAAATCTTAAGGAAAACAACAACAATTTTCAGCAAACAGACATACAAATTTTTGTAAAATTTTACTTTTGAATGTGTATAATAATATAAAATAATTATAATAATAAATATAATATACTAATATATCAGTAAACTTTATGTAATTCTATACTTTAAATAAATCATGTAGTGAAAAAAGCTGAACTTAGTTTTGAATTAGTATTAGTATTTTTTGTTTGTATTTCTATTTTTCCTTGCCGCCCTTTTTCCCTTGGGGGATAAATGCCGAATCCTGTTGGTCATTAGTTACCTGTACTTATCCTCTTTCTTGTTATATTTCTTATTAAATCACCATTGGAAATTATTGGAACAAACAATTGCGAACTTATTTGCATGCGTGGAGCGAAAATACGGGCCCGGGGAGATGAGGATGATTAGCTATATGCCCCTTACTTTCATGAGCCAATATTGGACATGCTTGCTTTAGTTGGAGCGAAACGGTTAATGTCTAACTGGAACGGGCCCTAAAAGAAGCTCCCAGTTCTCCCCATCCTCTCCTCAGGCCTGTTTGTATGACTAGTGATATAGCGGACGTCTGCGTGTTCATTCGCTATATTGCTATATTCAAAACATGTAAACTTGGGATATTCACATCCGCTTGTCTGGTTTCGAACCACCTGTTTTTTATTCTAATTTTCAGTGGTCACTATGACCTACGAGACATGCACTGGACTGCTACGCAAAATAAACATGAAAAAATGTGAGGAGCTCAGCGTAGACCTTCCACGTGCCACAATAGCATTGTTATAATTGGAACTAAAGTCACGATACATTTAAAATTAAGCAATGTTCCTTTTATCATGGAGTATGCAGCAATATTCTTTACATCTTCACAAGGTGGTAATTAAAAAAATATAAACAATTTTCAGTAATGCTTCCGAACTATGTTATAATGTTATTGAATGAGTTATTATTTATTTAAGATCGAATTTGCAGTTATGACAATTAAAACAATTTTGACAACCATTACCACCAAACTCAAGATTTGTAAGATAGGAAAGAATTCTTAGCTTAGCTATAGACTTTTTCTCAGGATTCAAACATTGAAAATAGTGGACCAGCGATAAAGCAAAATGTGTGTCAGAAGCCAATTCTTCGCGTCGAAATCCTTCAGATTGCATTTGTGAGTCAGGGAGACATTCATAATTTGGACCGTTTTCGTTAATTTCTATGTGTTGCTTATCTTGTGACATAGCGTAAGTTGTGTTGGGCGACAATGGAATCGAATTGGTTATAATTTTTAAATTGTCGCTCTCATCGGTATTCCGAAGTGAGTTTGTTGTGCCAACAACTTCTGCTTCTTTTGCAATCCCTTCTTCTTCTTCCTCGCTTTCATATTCGATATATTCCACTATATAATTTTCAAGGTCTTCTTTCGTTTGAGCTTTGTTCTCCTCTTCTTTTTCATGTTCCTTTTGCCTACAAATAACATATATATATACAATAAACATAAGTACTGTATAACTCTTACTGAGAGGCTGGAGCCGTCTTCTGTTTATCCATTATAAGTTGAGTTGATTCATGTGGACGTGGCACCGCATATCGGTGCAAAATTTTTCTATTAAATTGCACTCGAATATCGCATGCATTAAAGTGATTCTCGCACAAAAATCGCCATTTGTTGGGCAACAATTTCTCCAGCGCTGGGTTCCCGCTATTCCTGATCCAAATGGAACGTCGCTTCTCATCGTTCGGAAATGCAAAAAACGCGGTTGAACTGCAAGGAAGTCGACGGACCATACAGTCCTTGTAGCTGCAAATATTTGTGCTCATTGTTTCTACTTCAATGCGTAGCCCATCTCTTGTGGCGAATCTATTCAGTGGAAAAGGTGTTATTTATCAAATTGCTTACAATAGTAACTAGCCAATCAGCTGATTTCTGGTAGTTTTAGAGATGCCATCTTTTCTTGAAAACTTTGCCAACAAGTTAACAGTGAACGATTGTCCTATTGTAATATTTGCTACAACTTACATATATTTTAGCTTTTACGATTTTATATCGGAGTTACATCAGAATGAATACAAAATGTCGATACTTGAAAATAGTTACCAATTTTTTCTCTGCAATAATTAAAAACTACATAAATTAGAATTTTATTACTATTAATCCGTAGGCCACTTTTCACGACAAGCGTTGTGGCATCACTAAGTCTAAATTTAAATACATTTATAACAAAAATAAATATATTATTCGAAAGCAAGGTTTATAAGCCAATATGCGTGGACGATGTGTATCATATAAGATGGAACCATGAGCTATATGAACTGTACGCCGACACTGACATAGTCAGGCGCTTAAATATCCAACGGTTTCGCTGGCTGGGCCATGGTGAGCCAAAGGCTACAGAAAGGTGTTTTATTCGAGCCACGATGGGGGAACACGCAGAGGAGGACGTCCTATTCTACATTGGAAGCACCAGGTCTCAAGTTTCTCATAACAGAGGTGACTAGCGAAGTTTTATCGAGGCGGCCGATCATCGGTTGCAGTGCCAACTAAGTAAATAGGTCCATAGGTCGTCTTCCACCAAACCGAACTACTCCAATCAATAAACTGCATTCTTTGCGAGGAAGTGGCAGCAAAAGTTAAATTTTAGTACGAATGTTTTTGCCAGAAAAGTTTTGATACACGTATCTTTTCTTTTTTTAATCGGGCACAAAAAAGTAAGACAGTTTACACAGAGTTTGTAGTGGAACTTTTTTCAGATATAACTTTATTGTGTACAATGATTTTTTGAGGGCGTTAATATCATTAGAAAAAAATTTGAGTAACCCCTCTGTAAATTACTAGCCGAAGATGACATCATAGGCCGAAATGACCTGAAAATAAAAGATAGTACACGAAGAAAGCTTTCCAACAATATATTAAACTTGAAAATCGGATCAAATAACCAAGTTATGACAAAAAGACTGATTTAACGGTTTTTCAAGACCCCCTAGTGGAAATTGTTCCTTTTTCCCCCCTGAAATACTGTCGTGGTAAACTTTAAAAATAGGTGTGACGCACTCATCTTTTCCCCCATAGGAGGCGACCCGGCCTAGTGTACATACATACATACATTTAAGTGCAATTTAAAGTGAGGGTGTGTTGCAATATGAAGAGACAAATACGTGCACTGAGACACGTAAACCAAATGAGCAGTTGTTTTTAGTTTTCCGTTTTGTATTTTCGCTTTTCAGTAACTAAATATAATATCAGAAATCACAACTTACAACTTTCCATCTTTTTATACTTATTTTATTTCATGCAAATATAGAAAAACAAAAACTATTTACATACAAAACGTTTTTACACTTATTGAGGTATAAAGACATGACATGCATAAACTAATGCACTTACTCGTGCATCTCCTAATTTTAATAGGATACATAGTATAGTCTATTTTGTTTTAATGTTTTTTGGTATATTTTATGTATAAGAGTAAGATTTTAAAAAATAGTTTAATAGTTTACAATTCTCTTTGCATTTTTTTTCTAGTGTACATACATACAATATACATACATATTTAAATGAAAATATTAAATTTGGGAGACCGATTAGAAACTCAGTTAAAAGTCAATTTCCGAATTTATATGAAATGAATTTAGTACTTATCGTTATCAAGCTGTCGTAAATAACGCCAAATATTTTTGAAACTTATGCTTAATTTCTTCGTTGCGCAAGCTTTTGCTATCCGAACAATATCATTTTATAATAGTGTATTTGATAAATCTCTTTAGTGGACCAAATAAAAACGTAAATGCAATTCAAAATGTTTAATTTACCTAATCAAATATTGTATAAGCCATCAAAATTTATTTAGTTAAGGAAAAGCCTTGTTTAATACATTTTAATTTCACAATTAACCTTCCGAAATTGTTTAGACGAAAACGAACTACTGCTGAGATTTCACAGATCAAAAATATCAAAAAATGTTCATTCTTTCATTACATAAAAAGCCACAACATTCCATTGTCGTCCTCGTCCTCTTCACTTCGCTCACTTACGTTTTGAGGCCGCGCTGATGACGTTTGACACGTGCGTACGGTCCCACCGACGGATCCATTATAAAGTCATATAAAACACGTGACCAACTTGTGTGCTGTGGCATGGTGTCATAAAATTCAGGTGCAATTTTCTTAACCTGCGGCAAACGAGAACCCGGCACCGCCGGAAAATCATGATGCTCGTTGTGGTAACCAACATTGAAAGTGATCCAGTTCAATGGTCCATAGTAAGAGTATGTTTCAAAACCTTTAGCGAACATATAGTGCTCCGAAATGAAATGACCTGCTACAGGGTGCAATCCCATGGCCAGAATGGAACCCAATACCAAGTACGCCATAGCTTTCCAGCCAAAAAAATACACCACCAATGCATTAAATACCAATTGTATGATGGTATTGACGATTTCGAGTCGTGTTGGTGGTTTCGGATTAATGATGAGGGGACGAAAAATGTAAAAGAACGGTTGTAGACATACCCACAGAAATTTGCCAAAGGTGGTATTGAAAAGTTTTGCTTCCAGCAACGTTGGTATATCAGTATCAGTTGCATCGTCGCCTTGATAACTGTACAGAAATTTAAGGAGAAATTAAATATAAAGTATTAAAAACTGGCAATAATACAATTTCAAAAATGCCTCTATCACATCCAATCCCATGAAAATATTTTTTAAAACAACATAATAATAATGATAATAATAGGAGCATCTTGCAATAGGGTGATTAGGGGGTGTTCTCGGCATCCCTCACGGATACACAGACAACCGCGTGAAAATGAACTAAATCCAGAATTTCTTCTTTCCTACATATTTATTAATAAAAGCTAAAATTGAAAGATTAATTATTTCGGCTGAAATTAAAATAAATATTGGAATTTCAGAACTTCTGTCAACATTAAAAAGTGGTGTTTTACTGCGTTACTATAAAACACCTTAAAAAATCAAAAAAAAAAAGAAGATATTTACGGTTTTTTCCCGAGAGCTACAAAAATTTTAGCTCCCTTTGGCCTTTGGGTTATCATCACTGATTGAAAGTTATTGTTGCGAAATAAATTTATTTTATTCATTATGAATTTTGGCATACGAAAAATTATCATTTTATGGAAGTATGCCCTCCTAGCGAAGTGACAATTTTTTGCGCGTACGCAAAAAAATTTTAAAAGAGAACAAAATGGGAGAGCAAGTTGTCCTCTCTCTGTGATACGTTTTACCATCTATATCGTCAGTGGATGTGTGGGGTCTCCATGGACTCAAATAGACATTGTATAAGCATTTAGAATACTGCCACAGGTGTATGCTTTACAATGATCATTCATGGGCATCTGAAAAACGTGATATTGGCCATAACTCAATATTGAAACATTCATAGAAATGACTGGTTCAATTTTGTTTAATTGAAAGCGTCATGCTTGTGAATGCGTGGTGGGGCCGAGACGACGCCCAACATCACCACGTTTCACGTTGCCCTCACACTCTCCCTCACCTTCACTGCTCGCAACGATTTACTAGAACAAGAACAACGAATGACACCGCCAAACTCCCTCCACAACCCGGAAACCATGCATTTTCCTACTTACCGATGATGTTCCAAATGATATTTCCGAAATGATACTGACATAGGCAGCCCAATTGGTAAGTTACACATGAAACCCAGAATGCGATTATGCATTGGACGACTGTGTCCAAATGCCAAGTTATGGCTTATTTCATGGACGGCCAACATAAGAGAGTGATTAATAATACCGCCGAAGCAGTAGGCAGCCACCACCAGCATTGGCCATGTTAAATCCTCGGCAATGAACAGTGCCAAAATTTGGACAAGCACCATTGAGCCAGCCACCCATTTGAATTTAGGGTCATACCCGAAGAGTTTCTTTATTTGTGGATACTTCTCCAAAATAATTTTACGCCGAGAGGCATGTGGTTCTTCCGTGTAGACCCATTCAAAGTCCTTGCGTGACACTTTTTGACCCATTCTATGTTTTTTTATATGTTCTATTTTTACAATTAAATATAAATTCTATTATTTGGATCTTAAAACATTTTCAAATATGTAAAAGTGAAAAATGATTCAGTTTTCTTCACTTCCTGCTTTTTGCTGCTTTTCACACTCAACAATTGCACCGCAAACGTCAAAACTAATTTACGAAGAGAGCACGAGGCGCGAGTGAGAAGAGCGTAAAATACGGCTTATTGATTATCTGACATTGGCGAAAAAAAAGCGAAAAAATATGCCGCAAGACGTTGATTTTAGTTAGCCGACAGGAAAAATACTGAGAGATGACATGCATATGAGAATAAATTATAGTAGTTAATGGTTTTGTTTTTCGTTCAGTCTACCATACTTGCTGCATTAGATAAGATAAAAGGCAATCAGTCACACATTAATTTAATTTGCTATTTTGTTTTAAATCGATTCAATCTCATGTAATATACAACGTGACTTCTAAATATATGAATGACACATATATTTTCCATATGACTCAATTAAATTGCATATGGACATTAACACAATTGCAGCGTATTGATGTAACAGAGTTTAATTTGCCGTATTACTTACATGCCGGCATCGCAACACGTTCCAATGTCATAGCCGCGTCCAATGTGTTCGTACCTTAATGCAGCTTGTAAGCGATATTTGAGATATTTCCTTACCGATAACAAATATTCGTATCACCCAAATTAAATGTCTGATAATGATAACATCGTTTCAAGAGCATTATATAGTAGATAACGTTGTACCAAAGTTTATATGACTCGTTGCTCACACTTATCCACTAAACCCTTCTTCTATTTCTATCTGAGCAGTCTATGACCCTCCTGCTCACATGCAAGTCTATTGCAGGACCGATCGGACAGCGCACAATCTATGGATGGGAGATAACCAGACGCATCAACTTATATGTATGTATTATACTTACATATGTGAATTCCAGCCAAGGCTTGGCTCAGGATGGTGCATTTCCAATTGCACGTTGTTATTGATCGATCAAACATAATTCTCTTCTACAAAAGATATTCTAACTCTTGAGGACCTTTTATTCTAACTGAGGTTTAACTTAAAATATCTCTTAAAGTGTGGGTGCGTGACTATTGGATCTTCTCCATTTAATCATCAGGGCTCAGGTTATTAATAAAATAACTAAATAAAACTTTTGATGTTGATTTGTTGACGATCTTGACGGTGCTCAAGTACACGAACGAAGTGCGAATGGCCACACCAACACTTTCCCTTAAGTAATTGACAACCCATACAAACAACTATAAACAACATACATTTATCATGCACAGATATAAGTGTCGTGCTGTAAACTATATCTTGTGAGAAATATCATTCCTTAAATGTATTCCTTAGAACAAAATGGGTCTATGTCTCAAATTACTACAAACAATTTCGACTTAAAAATCTCCAAAAATTGAAATGCAAAAGAACGCCAAAACACACTTTGTTTTGTTTTATTATTTGTTTACAATTTCTTCTCATCTTCTCAATATTAATTAATTGCGTTAAGAATATTAGTATAAACAAAGGACAGATACAAATTTGAAATTGAAAGAGTAGTGATAGTTGTAGTAGTATAATTTGGTTTTGTTGAAATGTTGTGGCGATTTGCTCGTGTTAACAAAAATCATGAACACAACGAAAAACATCTCGTTGTAAGTTGTCGATGTCAATTGAACATTTTGCCGCGACATTTTATTTATTTATACGTTTTTGTGAAAAAACAAAAACAAAAACAAAAAAAAACCTATTGCGTCATGTTGATGAGAGTGTTTGGACTTCTGAGTTGTGTGCTTTAGCTTTTAAAAAAAAATTATTCCAACGAAAAAGATGAAATATAAAAAGAAAAATATTGGAGAACTTAAGATTAAACAAACGAAATAAATACATTTTTTATATATTTGGAAAAAGGGTGTTTGTTGTTTCTGAATGCTTGATGACTGGATGTTTCTGTAGTTGTTGTTGTTGTTGGTTTTGTTAGCTTTTTATTATCATAATATATTTAATATTTGTTTTATTATATATTTTTTTATATATCAATAGTTCTAGAAAAGCTAAAACAATATTAATTTCCTTCTTTGCTGCTGTTGTAGTTTCCTTCTTTGTTTTATTAAATGTAAAGATATACTTTTTTGTTTCCCCAAAATGGATTATTATTTTCTTCGTATTTTCACGGAGTAAGCTATTTATTGTTTTTTTTATTTTTAAATAAATTGTTGCTGGTTTTATTATTTACTCTTCTGCTGTTGTAATTGTTGTTATTTGAAAACGATGTTTGTTTTGCTCTCTTTATAATAGTAATTTATTATTCTTGTATTATTTAAATAAGATCTGCAATGTTAGCGGGCATTTCCTCAATAGTAGTATGATAAAATTGTTCAATATCCTTAAGGATTCTTCGATCCTCATCTGTGATGAAGTTAATAGCAACGCCCTTACGACCGAAACGACCACCACGGCCAATTCTAATTAAATACGAACAAATATTAGTTAATGGAAATTAGGTGACTAGCTAATAATTATGTCATACCTATGGATATAATTCTCTCTATTAGATGGCAAGTCATAGTTGATGACGAGGGATACCTGCTGCACATCAATACCACGAGCCAGCAAATCAGTTGTGATCAAAACACGCGAAGACCCTGAACGGAATTGTTTCATGATAACCTCACGATCGCGTTGTTCCATATCGCCGTGCATGGCAGAGACGGTGAAATTGTGACTGGTCATCTCTTGAGTGAGCTGATCCACCTGCATACACGAATACATATACCATATACAGATTACTTACCATACATACATCCAAAATATTCCATTTCTATTTCTCTTACCTTGCGCCTAGTGTTGCAAAAGATAACGGACTGAGTGATTGATAGGGTATCATACAAATCGCACAAGGTACCCAATTTCCAATTTTCTTGCTTAACATTCACGTAGAACTGCTTGATACCCTCCAGCGTCAGCTCTTCTTTTTTAACCAGAATACTCACGGGATCACGCATGAAACAGCGACTCACCTCCAAGACATCGGGTGGCATAGTGGCAGACAACAGAATGACTTGTACATCCGTAGGAAGCATCTTGAAGACATCTTGGATTTGATCCTTGAATCCGCGCGACAACATCTCATCGGCCTCATCCAGTACGAACAACTTAATATTGTGCGTACGCAAAACTTTACGATTTATCATATCGTAAACACGACCGGGAGTACCGACGACAACATGACAACCGGATTCTAAGTTGCGTGCATCTTCACGCACGTTAGTGCCACCAATACAGGCATGCGAGTGCACCTTCATGTACTCACCGAGTGCCATGACAACACGCTGGATTTGCGTTGCCAATTCACGAGTTGGTGCCAAAATCAAAGCTTGACAATCGCGAATGGATGTATCGATTTGTTGTAAAATAGCAATCGAGAAGGTTGCAGTTTTACCAGTACCTAGACGAAAAATAAACAGAAGAAAATTCAGAAAATATTGCAGAGATAATGCCTCCAAAGAGCACAGTAACCTTAGATAAATTCTGATGACGTAATTATTTCGTATGTGAGCCATTGGACTGAAGCTCTACCTTTTAACCAAAGCTG
This sequence comes from Palloptera scutellata, assembly GCA_958295655.1. NCBI lineage: Eukaryota > Metazoa > Arthropoda > Insecta > Diptera > Pallopteridae > Palloptera > Palloptera scutellata. The sequence goes on from OY282452.1 coordinate 67,749,042, forward strand.
TAAAAATGTGTCTATGTACTTTTAAAGTTTTTATTTTTATTTTGCTAAAAGCAACTATTTCCCATTCAACGAAAGGTCAGCTTAAATCAGTTTTCTATGTTTGTACCAATAGTTTCCTCAATATTGTCTTTGGAGATTTCATTTATGAATATGGGAAGTAGGAAAACGAAATACCTTGGGTCAACCAACAAAAAGTCACGGCCTTTTGGACAAAATGTCACTCTTGACAATTACACTTTTAAAATCGTCAAGGATTTCGTTTACCTAGGATCCAGGAAGGAACACGCAAAATAAGACGTCCTAATCTCCGTTAGAAAGACCAGGCACAGAGGGTCCTTATTGGCCTTATCAGTTGGAGCCAGCGCGCGCATAGCAGAGGCGACTGGCGAAGCTTTATCGAGGTAGCCAATACCGATCATCGGTTGTAATGCCAGCTAGGTAAGTAAGTACAGGGTGTGCTACCTTTTATGTCGGTATGCAAATTTTGAATAATTCTTAACATTTATCAACCGATTGACTTGAGTGAACATGTTTTTGAAACGTTAATTCAGTACAATTTTAATCATGAATCGCTTCACACCAGGCCCAAAAGTCGTTCAGTTGTGTTAACTCAACGTGCATATCGTATGACAACACTATTTGTGGTTTGGTGTCGAATTTTGTTGAACACGGGACAGTTTGTTTACGTACAAAGTACAATTGACTCAAAGACTACGGCCAAACAGTCGTTTGAATGGTTGACAATAAACCTGATTTTGGAACTACCATTTTACACTCTCTGGCGCCGTTAACAAGCAAAATTGACACATTTGGGGAATGGCGAATCTACACGAGATCTATGAAATACCATTGCATGACCAAAAATCATTAGGGCATTTCTCTTCTGACACAGCGAAACAGTTCTGCACACAAAGATGTATAAAAAGGTCTGGGCGGTTACTGGTTTCAACAAGACATGCCACAATGCAGTTTCTGCAACTAAAATTCCCTGACCCCACCGTACTTCCTTTTCTGGAGTTATTTGAAAAGCAAGGTGTACGACAGCAAACTTCAGACCATTGACGAACTCAAGGCAAACATTCGTCCCGAATTCATCGCTTTACCGCCCGAGATGCTCGAAAAAGTAATGGAAAACGCAGCAAAAAGGGCACAATTTGCTTTGTACAATAACGGCGGCCACTTGATTAATGTTGTATTCAAAAACTAGTCCAAATAAATTGTAAAGAACCAAATTAAATAAAAATACCTCATATATGGAAATGTATTTTTCTTTTAAGTTATTCAATATCACATACCGACATAAAAGATGGCGCACCGTGGTTATTGCCTAATGAGGATAATTTTCTAGAAAGATATTCTTTAAGCCAGTGCAATTGTGTACACCGAATTTATATACATATATCTATATATAGAAATATACGTACGAGTATGTATATTAGTTTGGATTGAATTCTTGGTTTTAGAATGGTCATACATATTGTAAAAGATTTTTAAATAAAAACTTTCTATTGATTTAATTAATAAGATAAGTGCTTGTTTCGAAAGAATTAGTACGAGAACCAACACTGGTACTGGTACTTAAATATACTCAAATGCTATGCAACTTTAAAATAAATCTTCTTTCTTCAAACGTGATCATGACATGATTGTTTTGTATGTTTTAGCAACATAAAACTAAAATTGAGGTTTCAAATTGAATTTGCAAATATACGTATAATGGAGAAGTGAAATTGTGATACTGAAATGTACGAAGGAAGAATTCGAGAATATATTAAAAGTGGCGCGCAAGCGTCTATGTGAGTGAATAAACAAAGAAAACTAAACAAGAGTGTAAACGAGAAAGCGAAAGAGAGAGCTCGTAAAAGATAGAAAGGAACAAAATAAAATACTTCGAATGTAACGTAGGCCATGGTTATATTAAGAATATTTCTCGGAGAAAACTTTGTCTTCGGTGTGCGATACACCCAGCATATCGTGTTCGGTGCACCAATTTCATGGCGTCGCAGAGCAAAATTTTCGACATACTCATGAATTTACGTTGTGAATGAAGGAAAAAGAATATCACAGAAATACGAAGCAATTTTAGCGAAATGATCATCTCAAAAATACATATAAATTATCCTACTTAAATTATTTAATTTCATAAAAAAAAAACAAAATTCCATATGTAACTTCCATAACATGGATGCTCTATGTGCAATAAAGAAAGAGAGAACACAAGAACACTAGTACGAGAACTGTAATTTTCTTTCTTTTAACGTGTCCATGAAATGTTTGTTTTGTATGTTTAAGGTAAACGGTAAAATAACAACAAAAATAGGCAACATAAAACTAAAATTGAGGCAAATATACGAATCGCGAAGAAAAATTAAATTATGAAAAATTGAAATGTACGAATGAAGAATATGGGGCAAGCGTATATGTGAGGGAATAAACAAAAGAAAACTAAAAAGTGTAAACGAGAAAGCGAAAGAGACACAAAAGGAATAGAATAAAATGAGCTTCAATAATTCAGGTACTACGAATTTTAGCGTAGGCCATGCATATATAGAGATACTGCATACCGTTCAATTCGGTGCTACAAAAATTTCATGGTGTGCGCCGAGCAAAATTTTCTACATAACCACGGCGTTACGATGCGAATGAAGGAAAAAGAATTTCACAAAAATTAATACGAAGCAATGCAGCCTCACAAATACATACAAATTTTCTTAATTCTACCACATTCGTTGTACGATATAAATTCCTATATGCCGATACACGTTATTAAAATACTTGAAATTATTTAGAATTATGTAGGGCAGATATTAAACAAACATAAATAAATATTTTTGTTTTCACTCACCAGACTGTGCCTGAGCAATGACATCACGCCCTTTAACACAGGGAATGATAGCACGTTGCTGAATGGCCGAGGGTTTCTCGAAACCATACCCATAAATGCCGCGCAACAATTCCTCACGCAGATTCATGTCATCGAAATTATCGTAAACCTCGTGCCAAGTAGATTCAATCACACCCTCGGGATCCATACGGGCGGGGCCTTCATTAGCTATATCACTTTGATCATCCCTGAAAGTAGAAGAACAAGTAAAAACAAAATTTTAATATATAAAACCAAATTAAAAAGAATATTATTTTCTTTTACATTATCAACAATAGGCACTGTTAGAATAACTATGAATGAATTTTTAATTTTTGCGTTTCTTTTTTCTTTCTTTTCAATGCAATTTTTTTTTTTTTTTTTTTTTGCTTTTGCTGTCTGTACTATGCGTGTGTACTTCTTTCTTTCTTTCTATGTAATAAGATTCAGCTTTTGCTTTCTGAACTATGCGTGTGTGCGTCTTCCTTTCTTTGTCTGTAATAAGAGATTCACTTATGTTTCTCCTTGGTTTTTCCGCTTTTACTAGCTGACTAACCACTATATAATCATAAAATTCACGGATAATGTGAACGAGACAAAATATTAACTGACGTAAATTCGTTGAGTTGAGCAGAGTTGCATTTATACTCCGTAGGAAGTTAAATCTACATAGTTGAATTTACATTCAACGTTCATCTCGATTGAACTGCTATAACGAGGTACTAACACACATTTTGCAACCCTACGTAGATTAACCAGAAAGAGGAAGAAAAAAAACCGCCTTGTCGAAAATTCATATATAAAATGCGCAGACAAAATAAACATGTAAACTCAACGAAAGTACTCTCTCCCACATGACTTTTTTTCAATTTTGTTTTTACTGAGGAAATGTAAAACGTAAAATATTAAAATCGCGGTGTCATCAGCAAATGCCATTTAAAAAATATGTGATAATTAAGGAAATGTGTCGACAAATGAATGAGTTATGAGTCGACAAAGCATTTATTTGTTGCACGTACACTCAATCGTATTAGGATATGTTTAAAATATTGTTACTTTTTGCGTTCAGTGCCAAGATATGTACAAAAGATGCCCAGAATTTGTAATCTCGACAAAGAAATATGTTAGTTATATCAAAAGGTCGCACGTAGTTTCTTTCTTCACTCCCCCCTTTACTGAAGCAATTTCGTCATTGAAATATTGCCATTCTTCTATCGATCAACAGATTAACAGCAAAATAAAGCATCACTCATTTGCCGCAAATTATCCAGTTTTATCAGTTTCCAAACCATTGCATTCAAGACCATCCACCGCCTCATCTCGATAAACCCCTTTTGATAATCATTCTAATTAAATTCGTGAACAATATGATGGTGACGGCGGTATATTGCCGACGTTGTTCGTGATACTTCGTCAACACTGAATGTTCTTGTTTTTCCTTTTTTTTATAATCGAGAAACATCAAACTGATGTCAAAATTTCGTTCAAAATCTTGATTAGCAAATTTCTATATTTTTATTCACTTAAAATGGTTTGAATTTGAAGTTAATACACGCAGAAGTTTATAATCCACTCGATGTAATACTTTCTAAATTTAATAATATATTTTATACTAACATTTTTATGAAATTAGTTTGGCACTTTTTATACACGTGCTGATTGAGCTTTGTAAAAACCAAGCGAAAGGCTCCATCTTGACGAATTTTTTTTTTTGTGACTCAGATTCGTTCAGTTTTCACAGGTTGGTGGTTTTAGGTTGGCAATACTGCATAATATTAACGAACCTTCCAAAACTATTACAATATGTGGAATTTCTACTACAATTGGTTCAGCTGCTTTAACACACCCCCACGGTTGCCTTTGGCCCTTTGGTTTTGTCTTTAAGTCGTAAAGTCCTATTCATCGTAATTGAATGTTTTATTGCTGTTTGCTTCAAAAATAAAATATAAATAAATATTTATGCTTTCACTTGTTGTGCTAAGTTTTTCGCATATAAAAAATTACCAATGACAATTGAAGAAGAATCAAAGTAACAAGAAATTGCTGAAAACCTCCAAATCTCACTACGTATGGTCGGCCAAAGATGTAAATTGCAAATCTTCGACATGTCAACACTAGTTTTGTTGTTGTCTTATATTTTACGCTAGATTGTAATTCATGTTCATTCGGACACATAAGCTTAACAAAATTCGGTGTTCAAAATATGACACTTTTTGGTGTAAAATTGTTAACAGCAATAAATCGGATGCAGTGAACGCCAAATGGTGTTGTACTCCCTGAAACGCGGTTGGGGATTCAAATTTCTTTGTGTGTATAATCCTGTATTAATTCTATAGTTGCAATAACATCCATTAAAGGAAACAAATCACCTCGTGCGCTATTGCCTATCCGTAAAGTTTACTAGGAATGAAATAAATTTACGTTTTTTAAAAGACGTTATAGATACCAACAAATACTTTCGATTTGGTAAATTATATCCATTTGTAATAAACGGACCTTAAGCGGCCCTAACTCATATTAATGACATTATTTACAAATATTGATATTTTTAATAAACTTGTAGGGCAAAATAAAGTGGTCGCTGTGGCGTAGTGGTAGTGCGTTGGACTGCTACGCAGAGGGTTCAAATCTCGGCACAGGCAAAATCAAAAAAAAAAAAGTGGAAAAATTAATTTTTTACACGGCACCACCTCTTGGCAGGCAATGGCAAACCTGCAAGATTAAAAATTGCTATGAAAAGCTTTTCACTTCGCCGTTCAGATCCAGCATTAAACTGTAGGTCCCTCCATTCATGTACAAATATAACACGCACAACATGAGTGGATGCGAAAAGCTCGGCCTAGGCCCTCCATGGGCTGTTCTGCCATTAAAAGTAAGTAAAGTAAGGGCAACTTTACACGGTCAATAATAATGAGATTATTTACAAATGTGGACATTTTTAATGATCGCTAAAAATTAATAATTTTTTCCATTTTTCTGTGCTTGGTACATTGGTACTAGTTTTAAAGTTAGTTTTTATAGTAATTAAGAATAGTGAACATATTTTCAAAATACTTTTTGTTGAAAAAGGTAAAGCTTATTTGTTTTTAAATAATAAAAAAGCCATCACTGGCTGAGTTCAAAATGTGCAATGACATATTCATCCTTATTGTTTTCATACCCAATTGATACAGGGTCCATCAGTTTCTCGTCAAATTTGCCATTTGAAACAAAAAGCATTAGAAATTTAAACGCAGTCGTTCTGAAGAAATGAACTTATGTAGGGCGTCCAACTGACGCACACAATTTTTTATTTATGTTTTCTTCTTCGTATTGTTTAAATGAATGAATAGTGTTTTGTATAATAAACTGAAAAAATATATTTTAATAACGTCATTTATTCTATATAAAAAAAGGTTATAAGGTAAACACCATAAGGAGTTTTATTTCAGAGGGTGTGTAGGGTATATAAAATTCGCCATTGAAGATGCAACAGTATTTAATTCTACAATATGTAGGTTTAATTACATTTTGTTTATCAAATCACCTTTCTACAGTGGCGGAGGAATGTGATATCGATAATACGCCTTGAACTATTCTATAAACATTAGAAAAGAAAGGTCCATTGGTCAACTCAGTTTTAATTAATGCAATCTTCTCCTAAAAGCCGCAGTTATTTAAGTTCTAACATTTTTTGTTTACATTTTTGTGGTTGCAGTTTTCCGCCTCACATGTGAATACACATTTATATTTAAAAATGAGCACAATGTCGTATTCGCCAAAAATTTTACCAAAAATGTCATTGTAGCACTAATGTACTTTTAAGCTTCAGACTGTACCAAATAAGTACAAAGGAACCAACATAAGCAACACTGTAAAATACCGTGTTTCCAGACAACCGTGTTACAAAAAATAGTAGCAAAGTTTAATGTTATTATTCCAAGTGTGGGTCTGAAAACATACAACAATATATATTAATATTCGCTTATGACCATTTATTACAAAGAGCATTTAATAATGTCAGTTTTGTGTCTATAAATAAGAGCCATTCATAAATTTATTACCAAATACAACGCTGAAATAAGTTGCCGACTTATTGAATAAAACTCAACGAACGCAGAAGGCAATCGTTGCATTTCCAATCAGTCAGTCGTCGAGTAGAAAGTGAGTTTTCTTTTGTGTGTGCAGCAAAAAGCAAATTTTGTTTCTTTGTCGTCAACGTCAGCCATCCCGTGTGTGCCATTCTCGATTTTCCTTTTTCACGTAAGAAACAAATTTTTGGAAATATATAAATTAAAATTCGGCTACCGTTTGTGTATTCCTTTAAAAAAGTGTGTTTTGTGTGAATTTAAATCTTGCAGAAGCAAAGGAAAGGAAAACGTAGGTGAAATTTGTCTCTTTGGATTTGGTAATGATTAAATTTGGTGGAAAATTTGCTGGATTTTTCTTTGGTATCTGTTTCACATGCACACATTCATAGCGCGTTCGTCATCAGTATCGTTTCTGTGTACGCGAGAGAATTAGTCAGTTGGTGCCGAACGAGAGAGGGTTGGCAGTAAGCATAATATGAAAATATATTACTATTCAAAGGATATATTTATTAATAGAGCCATTTTGATTAAATAATTTTGAATCTTGCGCATAAGCAACCCACACTTAACGCCAAAAATGGAAGGAAAAAAAGACTGAAAGAAAGAAAAAAAGAAGAAAAGAAAGAAAGAAAGAAAGAATTGAAGAAAAGAACATTAAGAATGAATGAAGCTGCTGAGTCACACTGATGAGTGTGCTGCGCCGTTGCTTTGCTCTATTGAGTGAGAAATGTCGAAATATTCGCTCGTGTCCAACGCTGCCAGACAAATGAGTGTTGCCAGATAAATATTTTTGAAATTTTCCGCTTTGGGATAAAAATTTTCCAATTTTAATTTTATCAACATTCCATAAAAATGATGCAAAATATACTTACGTAATAGTTTTAATTTAAATGTAGCTCTTTTGAACGTGTGCAAATCTTTCGTTTTTTTCCTTTTACTTGAGAAGCAAACTGTTACTACTGCGATATCAAGCTAAGCAACTATCATAACAATTGTTAATAGGTTTTACCCAGTTTTTACACTTATTGCCAACTGTAAGGCAACTAGTAAATCAGTTGATCATTTGTGATTTTTTCTGATAATGTTAATAACGGTAATAGAAACAATACTTTTCAATATGACGTTTCTTTACCAAAAAGATAAAAGATAATCTAAATTTTTATTTTAAACTACATATATAGATTTTAAATTTTAATAAAACTTTTTTTTTAACTTCGTCAAAAAAAAAAGTCAAATATTAGTTTTTGGTATATTTTTCTAAATCTGGCAACAGTGCGTAGTACTCTTCGCACATCCATTGGTAGATTCAGTATTGAGTGAAATTATTAGTTAGTGTCGTGCAACTTTTCAGTACGTTGGGAACTTTTGCATTCTCTTTTGTTGGTTACACACGTCGGACGGCTGTGTTGGCTTTGTGCTTGTTTGCTAGGGCTGAAAAAAGGCAAGACAAAATAAAAATAATTTTTTTTCTTTAATTTGAGGAAAACTGAAATATTGCTGAGCAATATGAACGAACTTTTGGAAATTTTAAGAAAATAATAGGAAAGAGAAAATCTGTCATTGTAGTATATATAAAGTTTTCGAAATTTTTGGAAATTGTATTCAGTTTTGTTGTAGCGTATTTTCGCTATTTTTAAATTTGTGTATGTGTGAGTGTGTGTGTGTGTGTGTGCGTGTGTGCGAGAGACTACGAAAAGATCAGTGATTATTCATATTTTCTTTTTATATTTGGATGTTTGTACGATATAAAAGAAAATAGTATACTTCAAGTTTTTACCAGAATGAATGAAAACATTTAAAATTTTTTTTGTTTTTATTAAATTAACAAAAACTTGGTATTCTCTTGTTGCAGGCAAAACAAAAAATTTTTAATTACAAAATAAATCGTCGTCATTGTCGTTCGTTTCGCTGGGTATAACAAATCAAGTTTCTTGTAAAAACGAGAAACAGCCGCAGCAGCCACCTCATTCAGGAAAGAAGTCATAATCTCAAGACTCGTCTTTTTGGAACTTTTTTTTTACGTATTACAACAAATATCTACAAATTTCGCAATATGAGCTGGCAAGATTATGTTGATAATCAACTTTTGGCCTCGCAATGCGTTACCAAAGCCTGCATCGCGGGACACGATGGAAACATTTGGGCCCAATCCAAAGGTTTTGAGGTAAGTAGCATTTAGAAATGTTTGTGATAAATTTCAATGAGATTCGCGTGTCCTTGCACCATTTCCATTGTTAAATAGGAATAGAAAAAAGTTAAATACATGCAAGTTCAAGGGTGTGACCAACTCTCAGCAGACGGCGCAACAACAACAATAATAATGACGAAAAACAACAAGATACACACCGAAACATCATAGCAGCAGCAGCAGCGACAGTGCCACCAATATACAACTTTCAACCACCTCAAAAAAACTCTACCTTCTTATCTTCCTCCCTCTCTTCTTTGTGCACTGCTTTACGTGCGCTCTTCTGTTGCTCAGCATGCTCAGTTTAATTCTCGTATCATAGGGCCGCGTTGTTGCCGTCTGTCATTAATTTGCACTACTAACTTGTGAGAGGCCTTCTGCTCCTACCCTCATACTTTTAGCATTCAGTTAAGCAACCCATCGGCCGATCAACCGGTCGGGTTCGTTTTAGTTATTCTTTAATGTTCTGATATGCTACATATTTCATTTCCTCGTCTTTATTCTCACTTAACTTTTTTTTTACATATACTCTTAGTGGAATTTTCTCTTGCCGGCATCTGTGCCATCGTGTGAAGAGATATCAATGTATACATCTACATCTTCCCTTTAAGTAACCACCACTCTTTTTGCCACCACCATCAACGAATCAAACCGAAACTTCGTATTTTCTTCTTTTTTTTTTGGTTCTTATTTCATAAAGTTATATATACAATACACGGGATATTATGGCACGGCTGTTGCCTTTTTTTTCATTATCCTGAGCTCAAGTAAAGCACTATTCAAAGTGGCACACCTTCCCCTTTCTACTCTTTTCATTACTGTTTCGATTCCTTGTTCGATTTCACATTGGCGCTGCGTGTGCTTCATATTTGTGTATACTGGCGCCCGATTATCAGTTAGTCCTGCCACATTTCCTTTTTTTGTGTCAGTTGCAAACGTACATATGTAATTTTTTTTTTTTAAATTAACAATATAATAAACACGAAAGTTAGCTCATATCAGTGGATACATACTTATTTGAAGCATGAGTCTATTTTTATTTCAAATGTCATTCCGAGCACAAATATACGATTTTAAATTTCTTCTACATTGAATATATGTGCATGGTTATTAAATAAGTTAAACAATTATGAATGAATCCTGCTTAATGTTTGACGAAAACATTTATAAACAAACATGTTAGAATTCCCTACTTTAATGATTTCTTTAAAGTTTTAAAACAAAGATATGCTTAACCAAAAGTTATAATTATAAAAACGTAAAGAAAGAATATTGTTCAGCTGTTGTTTGCTATCACAATTAAAAAAACACAATATTTGATTTGAAGCTTGACTCATCGCGAAAGTTATTGGCTGAGTATTAGTCAGTCCCATACCAGTACAATATCAAGAAAAATAATAACATATTTAATTTGAATACAAATGCGTTGCTGTTCTTCCATGAAACATAAACTAATTATTTTTACAATTGTTAATCAATTCTTTATTTTATAATCGGAAGAAATTCTATACTGTTTGGGCGCTCCCAAAATTAATACAAATAGAAATGCTTATTGCTAATTGCTAATTGAATTACTGAATATCTTTCGATTTCCTTGTAATGTAATAGGTAAAACATAAACCTTGTCTTGGGACCAAATTTTATTATTCTATTATACAAAAATTAACTTTTTGCTTAATACGTCAATCAAAATTCATTATTCCCTGATTCCATACAATTGCTGGACAAAAGTCGAAAAGGTTGTCAGATCAATACGATTAAAATTTAGTGTTATAAATTGTCGCCATGTTGCAGTCGCAGTCATTGTGTAGAGTACTAAAATGGAAAATTAACAAATAATTTGAAAGGCGTCTACATAGTTTAAAGGAGAACAACCAAGTATTTTGTATAAGTGCATACAGACAAGTAAGTACATTTAGTACTCTACTCACTAGACTACCGAGGTCGTAGTTATGTATGTTTGTACACGAACAGGAAAGACATACAGTTGTATGCTGAATCTGAACGGCGAAGCTTAACAAGCATTCCCTAACCAATTTTTGTTCTAGGCATAGATTTTTGGCATACATAGTCCGAACCCGGGCACCTTGGGTAACAAACAGTCCAGGGCACAAACAGCTACGCCAAGGCGACCACGTCTTTTAAGATTAATTGAACAAATATTTTGATTTGGCAACTATTGGATGCCTACGTTTCTGTTGTTCTATTTTTTTTTGTTTTTCAGTTTATCATTTTCCTCACATACGTATTTGGGTATCGCTTTCATTTATCGCTTTTTCTTTCTTTCACTCTTACATCTACTCACTTTGCTTTTTATACATACATATTTATATGTATTTGGTGTGCATTATTTTCTTATTCACCAATGTCGTCGCCGACTTTTTGCTTCTACTTATGTTGTTTCGTCTTCGTCGCATATTCTCTCAGAAATTTTAATGATTCATCAATTTCATTTATATTTGGAGTGTAGATAAACTCAACATTTCGTTTCTTTTCTACATTCGTTTATTTTGGATGTAGGCACCACATATGTATGTATTTGCGATTAAAACAATTCTGTCGTTCGGATTCGGCTTTAAACTGTAGGTCCCTTCCATTCATGTACAAATATAACACGCACAACATGAGTGGATGCGAAAAGCTCGGCCTAGGCCCTCCATGGGCTGTTGTGCCATCAAAAGTAGGTAAGTAAGTCGCTTAAATTCTCTGGTTGCTTTTGCTTTAGATTTTGCTGAAGGCAACATGAACACTTGTCAATTTTGCAAAATGTCTTCAACGAACGTATGTATATGTATTTGTATATCTATGAATATGTGTACATATATATATATATATCAATATAGATACTTCTGCACATGTAATACCGGTGTATATTCTGTTTCCTGATGTTTATACGTATCTAATTCTTGTCCACATTTCTTCGTCCCATACAAGAGTTTATAAAAGAGATGTCGCGCTGCTAGAAATGCACTCACTGCTTACGGACTCTCATGCTGCCATTGCTTCGACAGTGCAATGTATTTTAGTATCAAAATGGCTGCCACCGTCACAAAGAGTGGAATAAGAGTGGCATAAAGAGTAAATTGAGTCGTGAAAGCAGTGTTGTATTCGATGTGTTAATTTCTATTGATAATGGAAGTTTTGGGGTTAGAAATTTTTGTTTTATAGTAATTGAAGTTTATGCTGAAATTGGAGGATATCATGAATATTTCTCTGCATTTCGAAGTTTTCACTCTATTATATTTGTACATATAGAGATAGATCGAATTTCCGACCAAGTGTTGGTTAATTAATAATCTTGGCTGGAAGATACATGTTTGGAAGATACATGTTCATAAAATATTTGTCACGTGCTATTATTATTTCCACTTAGTTCAATATACTGTCTTTTTTTGAGTTATAATGCTTTGAGTTTTACTCATTTTGAAGATAGCCGACTCATTCTAAAATGATTCTTCATAAATTCGGTATATTATTTGTGCCAATACTCAAAACTGAATTTGCACATGGTTAAGTTTTTTGTTTTATGCAAAAAGGAGTTTTCCTCCGTACAAATAGGGTATTTTTAATTTTATTTCTTGGTTGGTTGGATTGTAATAAATACACATATAATATATTTGATTAATACTCTCTTGCAGTAGGTGTGCAAATAAACTTACTTATTAGGATTAGTTTGTGGGGTAACATGTAAAATTCTACACTTACGTTGAACCCTTTTGAAGCGAAGTGTTTAATAAGAAAGAGGAGAGGTGGGGTATCACTTTTCGTTACGCGTATTATATGTTTTGGGAGTGGTAGTAGTTTGCATGTATGTTCACACACAAATGTATGTAAGTATGCTTATTTGTCTCTTTATTAGATTTTTCCTTAATCTCACATATGACGTTCAAAATAGTGTCGGCTAGTGGCGTGCTGCGGTGAAAATGACGACTACTCTATATTTTTTTTCTTTCTTTGTGTTGGCAGCGGGGTGTGCCACTTCTTTTTATGATTTTTCGGTTTTTTATTTTGTTTTGAAGAACCTAAAATTTAGTTATTGGTCAAAACGAATGTTACAAAAAGGAAATTAGCGTTTTTGAATATTTTAGTTCTTTGTTCTTAATTAGTTGAACGGCACTGTGTAAAATACCGTTTGGATTGGGTGGTGGCTAATGATACTACCTGGGGTTGCTTTTCAGAACACGCTCCCCTTCCCATTCTTTTTTTTCTCCTCGTATTTCGTACTTAATTCCATGTATTTTTTCTCATTTATGTTTGTAATTATATATTTATATGCATATTTCATGTTTGTTTTAGGTTACAAAAGAAGAATTGGCGAAATTGATTTCTGGTTTCGATCAGCAGGACCTCCTCACCAGCAACGGTGTTACATTAGCCGGCCAAAGGTACATCTATCTGTCCGGCACAGATCGCGTCGTGCGCGCTAAATTGGGACGCAGCGGTGTACATTGCATGAAAACAACACAGGGTGAGTATAACATACCTGTAGAACCAAACAAATCTAGTCTACTAAAATTACTATGCAGTGATGAACCACTTTACTTGATATGTTATGGCATATATTAATTTTATATGGAGCAGTTATGATATCTCCTTTCAATAATACTATTAAGTGAAAATACGGTCTTGTAATTTTCACCTAATTTACAATATTTGTCACTTGTATGGATTTAAAACTAAGGGAGATGTCACAAAGATAACTATTGAATATGAATTGCCTCATTAAATGCCTTTAATTTTTCTCATCATTCTTGAATTTCTATTGGTTTAAAGGTTATTCCAAAAAAATCTGTCTAAGTAAGGAGTGAGATTGAAAAAATCTTAACACACGTTTTACCTAATAATTTTTTTTGGGTGTAAGATTAAAAAATTTCTTTGATCTAGTTATTTTTGAAAAATATGTCAGTTATTATTTTTAATGACAAACATGTCGATTTATTGTGAGTTTGCTCAAAATGAGTGAAGAAAAAGAAGTACAATTATTAAAAATTTTCAAAAAATTGGTCCTACAAAAAATTGGCCGAAGAATTGAAAGTCTGCCGTCTAACTGTTTCCAATGTTATTAAACAGTTTCAGGAGAATTTGACCATAGATAGGAAACCTGGTTTGGGAAGAAAACAAGGACCACATGATATTGGGAAAACCAAGAAAATAGAAAGCATATTGAAAAGATCTCCAAACACATCTGCTAGAAAAGCTGCCCGGTCTGACTATTTGGTGCCAAAAGTTAAAGCCAATGCAGGTTTGAAATCATACAAAGTCCAAAAAGTTCCAGACAGGAATGCTGCAAGAAATTTAGACGCCAAAAGTAGGGCTCGGAAATTAAAAGCGAATTTCATGCAAAAATATTCATGTTGCATAATGGACGACGAAACGTATGTACTGGCAGATTTTACGCAGCTTCCGGGTAAAAATTTGTATGTTGCTGATGCTCGAGGAAAGGTCGAAGAACAATTTAGAATCCAAAAGCAGACAAAATTTTCTAAAAAATTCCTGGTATGGCGAGCTATATGCAGCTGCGGCAAAAGAAGCAAGTCATTTGTTACAGTGGGCTCTATAAATACCGAAATATACATCAAAGAATGTTTGATCTCACTCCTTATTAACTAGTTTAAATTTGATTGGTTCACAAATTATTTCAAAAACATCTACTATCTGCCAATTAGTTGAAAAGATATGCAAGCTTGGACAATTCACTTGCAACCTAGGACAACACAATATTAAACAAACTAGTTCGCGATGAGGAATTAGTGTCTTTCCTGCGGTGCTAGTTATGTCCAGTAAACTAGTTGGTTTGTCTACAGGGATAACAGAACTATTCATTAATGTATGTGTGGGTGGTGACGAATACACGATGTGTATGTTATCTTATCAAGAGTTTACCGAATTTTTCGCTTAACTTCATATAAGTATTATCAATCAACTTGATCATTATTTTTTATATTCTTTTGCATTATCACAGAATTTTAATCCAATCGCTTTACTGATAATTTTTAATTTTATTTGAAAAATTATTTTTTCTTAAGAAAATTAAGTTGAATTCAACTTAATTAAGTTAACGCTGGAGGAATCATTTTCGCTAGTGTTATTGTGAACTACTTTGAATTAGTGCAATGTTACAATGTTTACTTGAAATTACCTTCCTTGCTCTTATTTTTACGAATAAAAAGAATAGAGACAGAATAGATTGTTGTTCACTTCCGAATTTTTATTATTTAGCACCTTTATTATATTGCAATTAACATAATTACACAATTATTTTATTAATAAAGCATACAATTATATACATACATATTCGTATGGTCACGTATGGTATGGTATGCGCATATGTTTGTGTGTACTTACAGTTTATGTGTGCACACTTATCTGTGTTAACTCAAGTGTTTCATTGCAACGCAAAGTGTTGTCCCTCATTGCACTAATGCCGTTTTTTTTCCTAAATTCGACGAGTGGAAATACAAGCGAAAAGTCTTGGCCATGCCATAAATCGCATAACCAAGTTTTACAGTTGCTTGGTGAGGAGAGAAATGTGGAGGGAAAGGATTCAATGAAAAACTAATGTTCATTTCGCTTCTATATTTGGTAGACGTTTTTACTGCTGATGTTGCTGTGCACGCTCATCTCAAGGTTATTGCCATAATCAATTTCAAGTGCTACAAATTGACAACAGATGCAATTCGTGGCGAGCATTAAACAGCGCATAGCAACTTCATCGTCCGCAAGAGTTGCTTGTGACTGTGCACGCATGGAGTAGATTTGATTTCTTGTATATCAGTTGTATAATTTTTCAATAATATTAGTTTTAATTTTTGGTGGCCCAGTTGGTTTTTTATGGTTTTGTTTTCATAATTTTTTAAAAATTATCGGTTATCCATTGTCAGCTTTGTTTTGCTTACAAAATATAAAATAATTTAAAGCCGCTAACACACAAACAATAGACGGCGTTCTCGTTGTGTTTAACCACAATCGTCATATTTCCACACATATTCTGTGGACTTACTCACGAGACGTAGGGCCAGGCACAGACCGCAACAATGCCAATTTTCGCCACCCGTAAAATAGCAACATTGAAATGGTCGCGACCGGCGTTTGAACTATTCTTTTACTATTATTTTTTTCCTAAATGAATAAATTTTTGGTTTCTTATTTGCGGTGTCATCCACATCCAAAAGCAAATCAGTTTCGCATCAGATTTTCCTTTTAGTTCTGTGCGACATTCATTCGATAATTGTTTTTAAGAATTAATTATTATAATTATAATATAATATATAATGTATTTGTTTTCTTTTAAATATTTACACTGTATTTAGATACTTGCTACAAATTATGTAAGTGTTCAAAGTTAATACGTATCCAATTCCATAACTTTGGAATGTTTGTGTGTCAACCATAAAAGATATCTAAATAAATAAAAGTATTGTTAAATTTAAGCTAAGATTGCGTATTGTGTGCGCCTTATTAGCATCATAGTAGTAGCCGTTGTCTTGATCGACACCACCACCAGCATTGTCAATCGTTGCCCTTGTCATTAAGTTTATTGACCCATTAATCAAGGGGCGGGGGGGGGGGGATATGTTTGGGAGTTAGGAGTATTACAATACCCCTCTTCAACTCATACAAAGTAAGTAGCAATTGGCAGCGTCACCGTCAGTGTTGATAATATATGCACGAGTACAGCTAACAGCCTGTTTCTTTGCGGTTATTGAGCTCCTTTTATTATAATTTTTTTATGCTGCGCTATCTTTCGTTTCAGTTTTTTTTTTTTTCGTATGTGTTTTGTTCTATAAACAGCACATAAAGTGCTTTTTATTTTTTTCTGCTTTATAATCTCCGTTGGTCTTGAAAAAATGTCGTACAAAAACAAAAAGAAGCAATTATAAATATTTTTATCGTTGAAAAACAAATGTGATGTTGGTGGGGACATAAGTAACAAAAGCAGACAACAACGAACAAGATTTATGATTACATATTTTGAGCGTTAAAATAAGAAAACAGAAAGATTGAAACAAATGGTATAATTGTAGAAATTATTATTTCGTTTTTTACTAAAATTAAAATTAGGTTTTCAGTGTTTTTAGATGGAGAGATGCTGTTGTGGTGCTTTTTGACCGAAGACGACCTTCAGATTTTTTCCTCAATCTTAGAATATAACAATACTAAAAAATTAAAAGATAGTCCGTTATCAAAAATAAAACTCGTATTTGACAAAAAAAAAAACCAGCATAAACCCAAAAATTATAAATAATTCATAATTAAAAAAATCGAAACAGTTATGTTTTACAAGTTGAATAACTTTATGATCTCCGCTAAAAAACAAGCTTGTCTAAATTTTCCATAAGCAAATTTTAACTGTGAATTTATTTATAAGTATAAATCATTCTAAATAAAATCTGCAGTAAAGTTTATCATTATCTTCGGGCAAATTTTGCCCAAGTCAAATATGCTTTTTTAGGTCGGACACCACTATGTACCCCAGTATAGCCTTGGTATCCACATCAACGGAACGTTTGTTCTATCTTTTTTTTATGTGTTGTAGGGATTTACTGATTAACTTTTATTAAACTTTCGAAAAAAGTGAATTGAATATTCCGTTTGGAAGTATAAAGAACTGCATGACTATAAATAAATAACCTTAAAATGTTATTATTATTTTCTCCTCTATACATTATAATTTTTATTTAATTTTCATTGTATTTGATTTATTTTTGTATTTGTCATCATCACGTAAACATAAACAATTTTTGAAGGTTTTTCTAATTGATCTTGAAAGTATTGCACAATTATTATTCATTCGAATTTATATTAATATTCTATTTTTAATAATTTGTCTCTCGTTTTCTTTTTCATCTTGCAGCCGTGATCGTTTCCATTTATGAAGATCCGGTACAGCCACAACAGGCCGCATCCGTCGTAGAGAAACTCGGAGATTATCTGATTACTTGCGGGTACTAGGAAATAAAACATAATGATAAAAGTAATTATATAATATTAATAATAAAAGGAAGAAAAATCTAAAAAGTATAATATCTGCTACAACTATTTTGGAATAATTTCATACAAAAAAGAATAAAAAACTTGAAAAAAAATAAACTACAGTCAACTCATTTCAAAAACAGAAAGAAGAACAAAATGAAAACTTTCATTCTGTTTTCTTATCTTTGTGAACATGTAAAAAATTTCTTTATTTTGAAGAAAGTTCCAATATTATTAAAAGGACGGAAATTATATCAAAAAGAAAATGAAAAACATGAAAAACAACAACACAGTCCAACATTAAAAACAGTTTCAAAGAGAAAACAAATACTATTGATATGTAGAATATGCAAATATTTATTAATAAATATTTCATTCTACAAAAGCGACGAAACTGATAAGGAGTACGAAGAAGAAGAATAAATCGTTTGCTCTACGCAGAAAAAATTGCATTTCCTTTCTCCTTTTACACACATCAAACAAACAAAAACATTTTAAAACACTTAATACTAAAAGCAGCAGCATTTCCAACATCCAAACATTCATGAATTTATTAAATACAAAAAGATCTTCATAAAACACAATAAATATCATAAAATATCCATACCACACACACACATACATACATATGTATATTTAAATATGATGCATGATGCAAGAAGAGAAAAAAAAAACAGAAAAAAATCATGAAGAATACTTAAAACAAAAATAATCTTTTTACAATGTGTTGTGTCAACTTTTTGCTAAAAATATCTCTTAAACTACTTGAAACGTAACGGTAGCGTAAACGTAATGCTTATGTTTTTTTATTTGATACAAAGGAAACGAAGTAAAATACCAATAAGATGCATAATAATATAAACAATATATAACATAAAATTAATATAATACTTTAATACTATACTTTAATAAAAACAAAAATAAAATAAAGTAAAAAAGTAAATTATGTGTGTTTAGTGTTTTTATTTTCACAAATGTATGGTACATTTTTTTCAACTGTTGAAAAGTGTTTTTGGAATGCCGATAACTATTTGCAGACAGATATTGCCAAGCGATTATCATTAGCTGAGGACTCATTGGACCACTGCATGGAAAGCTAGAAAATATATTTTTAGTTGCTATTTATAAGTACTCATTTGGGTTTATGTTATGTAATTTTGTTTGCTAATTGGCACGATCTATTTGTGGAAAGTGTTTTTATTTCACTCTCTCTAAACGCTGAGCTAGTTTTCATACTCGTACATGTGTGTGCTGCGTGGGAAGGAACTTATAAATTTCGGAAATTTGTTTCGAATGTTTCTTTATGCGTTACAACATACGAGTATGTACATACATACATACATACATACATGTACTTACACATTAAAGTGAGTTGAGAAAAAAGTGGATGTTTTGCCCCGTGATTGTTACATACATATGTATATTGGGTCATGGAGAGTATATTACCACATACCGTTTTTCGTTTGCAAACACTTCTCGTGAGCTGGAAAATTTTATTTTACGAAGAAAAAGTGGCTTCAAATACAAGAGCTTGAAAATATATTAAGAGCTGCATCAAAGATTTTCAAACTCAATGCTGCTAGAATATTGAAAAGGTATACGATTTTTGAAATGAAGTTAACGCTAGCGTTACTACAATTGTTCGTATATCATACATTTGTCATCTGATTTCGTTAAAAATCAGAAATATTGCCATTGGAAAGGCATTGGCATCACAAACGTTTCGATATTTGAGATAATTCAGCCTTTCACTACCGTTAAAGCAAAAAGTACAGTTTTTCAGATCATCCAGCTCACGAGGAGTGTTCACAATCGGAAATCGGTTTACATAAAATACTCCTAACAATATGATCCACACTACATAATGCACTCATACGTACAAATGAATATTATTTGTAAGACGATAATATTTCTTAAGATCTCATCTATCGGTCCTCACTCAAGTCAATGTACTTAAAAAGCAATCATGCTCCATAGAATATTCATACGATTATCTCACTTCTATAGATAATACAATTATCTACCATAAATATATGAGTTCTACGATATGATTGGAATCTGTTTCGAACTGTAATAAGCGATAATATTTTATTATTACAATTAATTGTGGTTAATAAATTTGGGGAATCAAAATACAAATTCTAATGACCAAAATACGACATGATGGCAATGCGTAAGTGCAACTTCTTGTATATCAGCATTTGTGTATACAGTTACGGCCTATAAAATAGAGTTATTATTTTTCCATTTTTCGGTCTTCGCTTCTAATAATGTACGAATCGACAAATCCCATTATATTCTTAAAACATGATTGGTATGACTGAAATCTTACAGAAAATCGCTTAAAATGATATTATATGTATTATCAAAATCATGTATTATATTGAAAACAAAAAGTCATGATGCTTTTCGAATTTCGAATAGAAAATGCAACTAAAATCGGAACACAAAAAGGGCAAAGGCGGGAAATTTACCACGAGCCTGAGAGATAACCTGGATGACGGGTTTTGGTCTACTAAATTTTCTCTCTGCAATTGAAAAGAATTTTTTTAGCCCATGACATGTGAAAATCAGGTAAAATTTTGTAATAATTCTGATCCCAATATATTGGTTCTATGTGTATATTTATGCAGCGGTAGCCAAATGCAAAGACTCTGGCAGGCTGATATGTGCGTTGTACATACTTACTCGCAGATAGTCACTTATCGTTATCAGATGTTTATAAAGTGAGTGGCTTTCACAAACTATACGAGTATACCATATTATCTATATTTTGCTGCACTATCAGCTTTATACGTTGTATTATTTTGCTCTACGAATTCACGAACAGCAGAATTAGGGATGTGGCATTTTTTGCTTAAATATGTGGACAAATGCGAATAGCTACAAATACGGCGTTGAGTGCACGCACTGATCACATTCTATAATTAGGGAGTATGAATCATGGTGGAAGTACTTAGAGGTAATTTTTAGTTTTAGCCTTTCATGCCCGATGTTGCATATACATACATATGCAACATTCACTCAGCTAATGCCAAAATTTCCATTACGTTCTGTAAAGTACAAATTAGCCTAGTTTTCCAAATGTCCAACATTTCAAATTTCATGTTAACGCTATTAATTTTATTATTTATTTTTTGACGGCAAAAGTCAAGTCAAAAACCTAGTGCAACAATTTGTTGTACATGTTGTTGTGTTAATGTTTTTGAAAAAATTCTTTAAGATACTGGTTAGTGGAAAAAATATGTTTGTGGAACATTAGTGAATACGAAAATGGAAAAAATATGAAAAGAGTCTATTCAGTTTTTATCTAAATAATTCTTCATCTACCATAATTACTAAACAAGGGTAAGCATAGATCTAAAATTTCGCTTCATAATTGTGGGAAATTTAGGGAACCGTGGCTTGACCACAAAAGTTTTGTCGAGCTCCATTTAATTCAGGGCATTAAAGGGTTAAAGCACAAAACGCTTACAGAAGAAATGCAAGAACTTGATCCTTGGTATTAATAACCCAGATATCCAATAAATTAATTTCAAAATTGTTATGAATATTTCTAACTAAAAACTTGTGACCGATTATTTTTTATGTAAATAAGAAATACATACAGTACATACACACACATACCTAAATATACCTAAATAGGTTCTTTAATTTTCTTTTCCGCTTACATACTCTTTGTTGTTCAGTAATAATTGCATTATGTCGCAAACTGCCACACAAGCTACAAAGTTCGTTCACCATTGGATTGAAACAACAACAAAGAACAATGAAAAACGAAAAATTAAGTAATGCTAAGTCAACATGGCAATCCGAGCTGCTTTTTCCTTTCATCGCACACCAACACCTCAATATGCAAAAATCTAGAATGAGAAACAACAAAACCACAAATTGCACAGTCCTGCAGAAATTTATAGCAAACTCGCTCGATTATTTCTGATTCTCAAATATTCAAGCGATTTTATTCCGTTGAGTCGTTTCAATAAAAATATACACAAATTATCGGATTTGTGAGATTTTTTTCGGGAAAATAGAAGTACTATACTCGCAATTCGGTAAATTGATTTGAGAATTCCCATGAATTTTGAAAATCGCTAGAACGTGAGTGATCTTGTGCAATTGTTTTATTAGATTTTTACTAAGTACATACATTGTATTTCTTATATTTCCAGAGTTTTTCGCACATCTTTGGCTCTATATAAAAATTGAAAATATTTTTCGCTGAAGTTAGTTAGTGAATTTCATCGGAACGGAAGCAACGGGAAAACGTGATAATGATTCCTAAAGTTTTAATTGCAATTTTCGTGTGTGTTTTCTTCGGTCGCAATTGCATTTTGGCAGACTTTTCCTTCTTAGATACGGCAGACATTCACAATAGCCCCGCGCATGCATTACGTCGCTTTAAACGTTCTTTGACCACAATATGTGTAGAAATTAGGCCACGTAGTCCACAGGAGGAACCTTACTTTATGTGCAATGGAGGCGCTTTGCCGACATTTGCAAATAATGCTAACGCGCCAACATTATATGATGGGAGTAGCAAGCCGAGCAATACAGCAATCTCGCCGCCACATTCTTTCGCTGGAAGCAATCCTCATATTGCCGTCTATGGCAAAGAAAATGATTTTCAAGCACCACCACAAAATTTATACAGCACAAATGCAAATGGTAACACTCAACGCCTGTTCTATCAACATCAGCAACCATTTTCAAACCCGAACTCATATTCCTCCACATCTGTTGTTCAATCCAGTCCAAACCAGGACGAAACAGTGCAGCAATATGAAAAATTTAATGGATACGAGCCAATCAAAGACAAGGAATCGCCAACGCTGTTCGATTTCGCATCAAAAACTTATATTTTTCCGAGTACATCAAACACCTACTCCAATACAGCTGCCTACGCTCATCAACACAACAACAACTACCAACCCGAATCAGTCAACACTAATAGAGAATCCTATTCTCAGTCATCCGTTGATCCTGTTGTTCCATCTGCGAATGCTAAAAAAACGTTTGCTCATAAACAAATTTCTAATGCATATGAAGCAGCAGCACCAGAAATTCCACCACGATCTGCAGCCCGCCCTTCAACACCAACAACAACCAGTTATACTGCGTACGTGGTGCCAGAAGTGGAAAGATCAACGGCAGCTTATATTAAGCCTACTGCAATGCCTTTTGAGAGCAGCACTGAATATCAAGGTAATGGTGCAGGTCATAGTTCTGCTCGGCAATTTCACTCAACTACCCCACAACCTCAGTCTGAATCTCAACCTCAGCTCCAGCGGCGTGCTGTAACAAATCAGAGGCAGCCAATTTCACCAGTGATCAATTATCAACACCAACCACCGACTACACGGTTGGGTACAGATCGCTATCGCACAGTGATTGATAGAGAAGTTTTCGATCTCCCCAATCTAGGTTTCTCTATGGATGAGTTTGATATCATGGCGCAGGGTCGTGAATACATCTCTCCAATACAGTTACAATTTCCTGCGGATGTGCATTTGATTCCACAGGAGAGAATGATACCGACAGAACATATGGACGATCCAATAATGCGCACTTTTTATGCCTCATTACTAAATCAACAATCACCAACTGATGTTCACTACAATTACGCACCTAAAGCTTATGTAACACCATCGCATACAAGCCCCATTCCAGACTACCAAACAACATACGGAAAGCTATCGACGTCACCACTTTCACCTCCTCCAGTAATCAACACGATCCCCTGTTCACCAGCGTCAGCATCTACTTACACAACACCTCCGGATACTCCAATTCATCCTTCTCCTTTCTATTCTGCGCTGCAATCTAATCCGCCTTACAGACATGTACCAGCTTCTGACTATGATAGTAAATGCAGATCATGTAAACCACCAGAATATAGCTTTCAACCTATCATTATAGCACTTCCCTGGTACGGTCAACAGTTTTGTGGAGATGGTAGTAACAGTTATAAACCTGAGATTTTGGGTTTAGCGAATCCAGTAAAAAATCAATATGCTTCAGCACAACCAAATAGCATATTGGGATCACCAAGTCTGTTTCCTGGAACGCAATTTACAGCCAGATCACCGAATCCAACTACATTTTCAGGATTGGGATTACCACGGCTGAACTTTTGGCCTCAACAGCAAACTTCTTCTCATTTTTTTGCTGGCCCCCAAACATCGTCCGATCTTTTGGGAACGTTAAATCCTATGACTGCTAATTTATTTGCAGAGGCTCAACAACAACCTTTCCATCGAATATTTCCTGCTCCCCAACAAATACTATCGACTCAAAATTTGGCAAATAACGGACAAAACACACAGGAAGACAGTATTGTGGGTTCATCATACGCTTACACGCAAATCAACACTACACCTAAAACTACAACGCCGATACCTCAATTTGAAGGAGCAAAAACAAAAACTACATTCACAACGGAGGCACCAAACAAAAATAATTCATCTGAATTAGTTGAGGAAAAGGATGTCGTAGCCGCTAAGCCTGCCGATGAATCTGCTTTATCGGAAGAGGAAGCAACACAAAGTAGCGTTGAGCCTGTTGTGGCTTCAACGCCATCAATCGGAGAGGAAATACTGTCGGCAAGCTTGGAAGACGAATCGAAAAAAACATTTTCGGCCTTATTACATTTAGCACAAAATGCTGCCAAAATACACCAATCCGATATCGCAAGTGACGATAAAGGTGTACCGCTACCACCCAGCAAGGGAGCAGGAATACGTACGCCAACTACTACGGCTGCCACCTATAAACGACATACACCAATCCGATATGGCAAGTGACAATGAAGTGTTCCTCTACCACCCAGCAAGGGAGCAGGAATAGGTACGCCAACTACTTCGAATGCCACCTGTAGACGACATTATGGTCCCAGATTGTGAGTTTGTTCCTTGGACGGTACAACTTATCATTATGCATTTATTAGATTATTAGATAATGAAAAGTGAAGAGAATACCAACACTTTCTAGATTTTACTTTACATCATTTTGTTTGTGTATTGACGCGATAATAAAATTTTAAATTAGGTTTATGTAAATGCTTTTTAAATACAACCAATTTCAATTGCAACTTGCGCGCATGTGCTTTGTGCTTGCCCAGCTCATTAAAACGTTTCCTATGCTATTGTTGTTGCCATTGCTATTGCCAAACAACGGACGGCCAAAGAGCGTGGCCAATTAATATGCATTTTTGTAGCGCTTTTCTTCTTTTCTCTTATTTTTATTCTTCTATGTATTTATTGCTTTTACACTCGTATAAAAACAAACAAAAGCAACAAGAGTAAATATTTTGCTGTGTTACATACACGTACTAGGTACTTTATCATCGATTGTAAGTGACTGGCTGGCTGGCTGGCTGGCTATCGTTGACTACTTAAGGAAACGATAAGTTTTATTTTTAAAAATATTTCCGTTTTATTGTTGGTGGTTTTTTGCGGATATCTGACGCCGTCAATAATACTCATCATGTTGTAGGAGGAACTTGATTGCAGCAAATGCCTCATTGTTTTTTTTTTTGGTTTGTTTTGGCATAATTATTGATTTGAAACACGTATTTTGAATACGTACATACGTAATGTAACATACACATGCTCGTATATGTACTTAAATATGTATGTACTTCTGATCGCTTAAAAGCCATTGACATCAGTCTGCCAACTAGTAGACAATTTCTTGATTCTTTTGAAGGCAGCTTCTCAATGCAATGAAACAATGCCTTATACAATGATTATACCCTTGTATCCCTTTTATACCCTTTTGTAGAACTAATAAGGTTCTCCACTTGTTTTGTAAATGCAATAGATTGAGGTGCTCTTGATCAGTTTCTGCTGACGGTTTGGGTTAAGAAATGCTTCTTAATTATTATTTTGTGTCTTTTCCACATTAGTCAATATGCTTGTACCTGTGTGTGTATGTGTAGGCACTTATATGACCCAATAAATGCAAGTGAAATTGCGAAACACATTGGCTTAATATAGTGAATTTGTTGTCAAAATTGCAGTATTTGCTTTTTATGAATCGATGTCAAAACAGCAAAAGCTACAAATAAAAGAAGTCAGAAGTGATTGATTACAACTTTTTGCAATGAGTACCAACTAGTAATAAATTACAATTCATTCAAATTGGGTGGACAATTTTCGAGTTATTGTTACATTGCAATTATTTGCCAAAGAGCACAGAAACACTCTTGAATGCGAAGAAGGTACGAGTTGAAAATGAAGTTGTCCTCATGGCTGGTGTGGCTTTATGTTGGTGTTGCGGCTGGTGTTTCGTCTCAGGGGAATATGATACGTTTTGGAGATGTTGAAAGCAAACCTGGGCAGCCGGAGTATTATTTAATGGTTGATGCAGACACACCACATGTGGGTCCGTCGGATGAGCTAAAACGTTCTCAGCGTTCGTTTTGGAAAAAACTTTGGAAGCGCACTGGCTTGCATGATCTTTTCAATGATGATGATTGTTCTGATAACAATTACTACAATGCTGGCAATGATAATTATTACACTGCACCGCCACCCTCGCCACCACCTTATGATCCATCAGCATTCAGCTACCAGCCTTTTCAACCGATTCAAGCATTCCATCCGTTAAGAGTTTTCCATCCTCTCTTTAGAAACCCATTTGGAGCGTTTGGTAATGGCATTGGTGGTCAGGGTGGTGGTGGGGGTGGATATAGTTCAAGAGGCGGCAATAAAGGCTATGCTGGCGATGGTGCAGGTGGTTATGTACCGAGTAACGGACGCCTTGAAGGGTATGGCAGACCGAATGACGGTGTTGGTAAAGGCTATGGAGGACCAAATAATGGCGGTGTTGGCAAAAATTACGGGGGAACAAATAGTGGCACTGCTGGTGGAGGTTATGGAGGACAAAATATTGATAATGCTGCTAGAGGCTACGGAAGACCAATTAGTGGCGGGGCTAGTGGAGGTTATGGAAAGCCAAGTGATGGCGGTGTGAATAGGGGTTATGAAAGACCTAGTGGTGCTAGTGAAAAAAACGGTGTTCAATATGGAAAAGGTGAAGATGCTGGAGGATATGGTGACTATTCTGTAGGGCCAAGTGGCGGCGGTGACAAGGGATATAGTGGGAATGGCTACAGTACTGGCGTGGGGGGTGGTGACGGCTATGGGGGCAATATAGTTGAATACGATGAAGGAAATAGCGGCGGAAGTAAACAACCTAACTACAACGATAATAAAAGAAAAGACGACATTGATTTTAACCCTATCCCTGGAGCTGGTGAAAGTGAATACATTGCACCTACAGCACCAACTTATGAAGATCCAGGTATTGAGTCTGCTAAAAGTGAAGAATACACACCCGAGGGAGGAGGATCTGACACAAATGTACCTGAACAGTCACCTTACATACCAGAATCAGCGGGAGGATCTTCATTAATTAGAAATCACGCTGGTGAACCTGCGAAGCAGACTTACCCAAATATTCCCGCTAGCGGATATAGTAGTGAAGCTCAACCCCAAATTTTATATCAGCCCATAATCTACGTATCACCACAGTATTCAGCTCAGAAGACAGGTTATAGTGAGAAGCCAACTAATACACACTATAAAGATACACCTTCAGAGTCTAGCGAACTAGATCAAACACCTACTGTCAATGTTAATCAATACGATCAGAGATCTGATGCAAATGACTACAGTTCCGTACCTGAATCACCAGAAACACCCAATACTCCAGCGGCACTCGCCTACAACGCGCCTGCCGCACCATCACAATCACCCTGCAGCTATTCACCTTGTCTTGGATTGCCTTGTTGTGGATTTGCACCTGTTATCGTTACAGTACCACCTCTTTACAATACATTGGGATACGGTACTACAACTACACCTACTTATGGCTCAGCAACACCACCAATAGGGCAAACATGTTCCGTAACTTCTTATTCTGAAGCACCTATATCAACATATTCAGTGGTGCCCAATTACTCTGCAAATACTGTTCTTGGCCCAGGTTCAAGGGCTCAATTTGTGCCGTCAGCTCAACACGGATCCCATGGCATAAGAACAGCATCCGTAATTTATGCTATTATTTCACCACCTGCTAATACTCTACAATCTCATACAGCGGCTCCACCTATTCCCTCTGGCATTTCGGCATATGTGCCACAAACTTCATCATCGCGTTATGGATCTTCAGCGATAGATGGAGGAAGTTGTGATCGAACATCGACATATGCATCTGTTGTGGGAGAACATGGCGGGTTTACCATTCCATCGGCTAAAGGAAATTGTGGGGGTGCATCATATGAATCCATACCTGCATCATCACCTACCACCTCATCAACAGCAAGCCGCGCTGCGCCACCTGCGCCTATTTCAGGCCAATATGCGGCACCTATCCACTTAACACAAGCCGATCAACCTTATCGTGCATGCCCCGAGCTCTTTACCGACTATCGCAATTCATTGTTGCAACATCAACGGGTGCCTACCACATTTGTTAACGCTCACTTCATCAGATACTAATCAATCGACATTCGATATTCGCCCGACGCGAAACCTATATACCTATATTGTGCGTAGAAATAGTTGTAGTTCTTTTATAATCTGTTTTTATATACTAGTACATAGACATGTAATGCTAAAAATAAATCTAAATTCTAAATTTGTTTTTAATTCTGTTTGTTGGCCTTTTTCTTTGGGTTTATTTACTTTCGCTTGGTGAGTCTAATGTTGAATGTTGAATGGTCATGGTTATTTACTTACTTTACACTTTTGCATGCCGCTTCGTTGAATTTCCTTCCATATTTGTATTCAATTATGCACTTGCAATAGGCGGTAGTAGTTAGAAGTAGTAGTTGCTAGTTCCCTATCTATAAATAGCTATTTTTCGAAGTGGAATTTGAAAATGAAATTGAATAAAATTGAGAAATTACGCCACAGTACGAGCAGCAGCAGTCAGTCAGTGCCTAAGGCTGTCTTTCTATCATCAGCTGCAGTAACAAAAACGACAATACTAATACTAAGAAACATGTGTACATATACGAGTACATAGATGTATATACGAGTATGTATGTACATATGGATGTGCATAAAGAATGCGATGCGATAAACGAATGTACGTTAGACCTTGAAACATTAGCCTATCCACTATTGTATATTTAACTGTTTCACCTCCTCTTCCACTGCTTCCACTTCTTCTCTTCAGCATTTTACTGTTCTTTGTTTAGTTCTTGTTCTAGATATTGAAATTATGGCATTGGCATGCACATATGGAAGTGTGTTATCAGCAAGTTATCATTATGTAAGTTATATTGTTTTTACAAATTCTCATCTGGGTTGCAGAGGGATCAACCACAAAATAAGTATTTTCCTTTGCTTGCTTACTTACCCATAAAAATTACGAGCAGCAAATTTTCGTGGGGAACAAGAAGAAATTTGACGGTTGGAAATGAAGAAGAAAAAAAGGCAGCAAGAGAAGCAGAATCAGCAGTTGAATGACTTTCCTTGCATGATTGCTTTCTTCACTTTTTGGCGATCGTACAATTATATTTATGAGATTGAATGAACGGATATATGTACATATGCATGTATATGATTTGTGGACGATGATGAACGCAATTTGCGGAGTTCACACTCACTCACTCATACTCATACTCATACCCAGTCATAAACATAATATTTTTCATAAATACTTGTATATATGTATGTACATATGTGCATACATATGCAGATGTGAGGGTGCTGTGGTGTGCGTTGTTCGTGGTCGATCTTATGATGATGAAACAAATTTTAATTGATAAATAAAGCAACATAATTTGGTGTTTGTCACTACGAGACCTAAAATGCTCTATAATAATTTCACACACTACAGTTAAAATTATATGAGAGTTTTTTAATATTGTAGTATTCTAATTTAGGCAGTTCTGTTATTTTGTTTTCGTTATTTTCTTGAGATGAATTACAAATTTTAAACTTTTATACAAATTTTTTAAAAAGATTACGACGAAAACAATTATTTCTCAATGAAATCTTTTTTAGTCTCTGAATACAAATGATTCAAAAATAATTATCGCTCATTATTCTCTATTGCCGTTACCATTTGCACTCAAAAGAACTAAAAATAATTAAGATAAAATGCTAAGCTTACCCATTCGTAAGCTTATTACTAAAAGAGAAAAACTATAAATTAGCAACTTTTACAGAATTCTCTAAATCGGATTTTGTCGCATATCATTTGAACCGGAAGAAAACTGGGAAAACTGCTTTGCATTGAGTGGCAATATGGAAATCATATAAATATATTTATATTTTTTAATATAATAATAATATAATAATAATAATACACCGGCTGTAGAGTATCATCTTTAACACTGAGCTTCTGAACAGACAGATACGGAGGAAGAGCGATTCAGCATAGTGGCTAAAATTTGCATTCACAAATTGGTGAGGTAAGTGGCGGCGGGGGAGTAAAAAAATTAACGGAAAAATGAGGAAATAGAAAGAAACGTGGAAAATTTGTTGTCGAACTAATTTTAGAAATACTGTCTTGTTTGTTGTTTCCAGAATGAGCTCACAGTAATAAAGAACAAAATTATAATGAAAAACTGCAATTTGACTTGTCAGGTGGTATGACTTGACTTTTGTGTACAAATTGTCACAGAAGTTTATGTCAATTTTGCAAGAATTTTAAACTCAGTTCAAACGGGAGAGGGTGAAGTGGAAGAGTACAACTTGAGTTTATTTCCGAAATCGCGAAATCAATTATTCAGCTAGACCAAAACGTTTGACTTGATTTTTGTGTACAAATTGTCACAGAAGTTTATGTCAATTTTGCAAGAATTTTAAACTCAGTTCAAAAGGGAGAGGGCGAAGTGAAAGAGTGCAACTTGAGTTTATTTCCGAAATCGCGAAATCACATATGTATGTATGTATGTATGGCTAGAGCTCATAACCACACACGACACAATCAGCACAAATTTTAAAGAAATGCGTTAGCAAAGTTTCGAAAAACACGAAAACATTAAAATTGCCTCTCTGTCATTTTTCCCCTGGCCGCATTATTTTACGGCATATGGTGACCGACAACACCTCAAGTGTTGCAACTCATATTATTTTGTATAAAAAGTACGTTACACACCTTTTGAAGCCATCATTTCAAGTTGGTAACTTCATACCCATCAAAGTCATTTAACAGCTCTCAGAAAATATCAAGATGAAATTCTTCATTTGCTTCGCCATTGTTATTGCTGCTGTTGCCACTTCCGTTGCTGCCTCTCCTGCGGTTAACTCAGGTGATTCCGCACCAGGCAATGCTGGTACCGTATCATCCGGCAGTAGTGCGGCTGGTGGTGGTACCAACCAGGATGCTGCCGAATCAGACGTGCAACGAGCCGTACAACATGTAGCCATTCCATCTGCTGTCGATTTCTCACGCTTCCGCAAATCTACCGGTTATGGAGCTAGCATTCCGTCACCACCATGTCCCAAAAATTACCTCTTCAGCTGCCAACCTAACTTATCGCCAATTGCCTGCTCAGCTCCAGCACCATCGTACGGCTCACAGGGCGCTTACTCTGCACCTATACCCACGTATGTTGCACCCCTGCGCGGTAATTTCGGAGTGCCCCAAGGTATCGGCTACAACACCAACCAATACTACCAATACTAATTAATGAAAGGCAAAGAGAGGCGAGACGAACGGGAAGCAATTATTTGGAAACACATGATGTCTGCAATACAACCACTGAAAGAGAAAGAAGAGAACAAATCGGATAACACCGATTTTGACAAACACTAAATAACATTTTTGATTGTATTAATGTAAAAATTAGCAATAAAAACGATTTGAAAAAAAATATTAATCTTTTCAATCATAATATCTTTATAATTTTCATTGTTAATCACTTCCCATGCCCATTTCGACAAGATTCCTTTAAATGCTTTTATTTCGTTTACGAGTACGTGCTCTCTATTGTCTTTGATTGCAAGTCTGATCGTGAAAGTAACGTTCGAAATCAGGTCCCCACTTAACATGTTAAAAATGTCGTTTTCAACCCAGAAAATCTGTGGCAGACTTTTTGTAACATTTCTATCAATTTATAATAAATTGCGAAGTGAGACGAGACGAGCGAAAAACAATCATACCTATGTACTTAAGTAAGTATGTATGTATGTATGTATGTATAAGTATATGCAGGTAAATATTTACCTTTGTGCCTGTGTTTTATTTGCAAAAGTCGGATTAACATTTGCTGCAATATGTACTTACCAATTGTACCAATTGGTATAGGGATCTAAGCAAAGCAAATGGGATTGACATGCATGAATTGCAATGCCTGCAATGAATGATAGTATTTCTCTACAAAGATAGTGCAACCAATGTTGCTAAAAATGTGCTTTCTTGGAACTCGTTTTCGGGGTTATTACGTATGATGACTTCTAAAAGGAATTTAAAAAAAGTGTACCAAGTGCACCTAGACATCGAGACGATATTGAAACGATCTTGTTTAACGAAGTTCAGTGGCGTATTCAGTTTTATATCCACTCAAATTACCACATTAAGGAAGTAGAGATAAATTATTTGAATTTGTGCCAAACCTTCATAACAACTGTTTAATTGAAAAAGCGAATTTCACCATAAAATACATACGTAATCGTAAATCAATAGCTAAAAGGGCAAGAGAGACGTATGTAAGTACTTACATAGATAAATGTTTACATTCACAATTAACTTACTCGTATGTGGCCTGTTCTTACATATGTACGAGTATGTATCAATATGTACTTGGATATTTTGAAATCGATTGTCAGCAATTCTTCACCAACACCTTTTAATATGTATTGTCAACGACCAGGCAGTAGAAGTGTAAGCAAAATTTCTTGCGAACTACTTTGTCATTTTTATATCGTATCCATTTTGCTGACCTTCGGTTTTCAAGTTCATATAAAATCGATTCACTCTAATGGATACGTTTTCAGTTGTCAGTAACATCAGTGGTCGATCAAAATGAAGTTAATGAAGTTGTTGAAGATATTAGTTATTTGCAATTTGTTCTTTTTTGTGTTATCTGAGAAAAGCAAAGAAAGTGAGGTTGTGGAAGTAGCGCCACAGAATGCAGGTGTGGAAGACATTGATGTTGAAAATGTTATGAAGAGGGAGTCTCGCGCTTCGGTACCAGCAGGAGCTTATGGCCCACCAGTTGTGTATGAATCATATCAAAGCTATTCAGAACCAAGCTATTCACCTCACGCAACAAGTTATTCCCTGCCTGCGGCACCTAGCTATTCAGCTTCTGCCGCAACCGCTGCGCCAATTTATTCATCTAATGCGACACCAAGTTATTCTGCAACTGCGGCACCTAATTACTCAGCGCCAGCAACACTAAGTTATTCAAGTAATTCTGCTCCAGCTGCACCAAGTTATACATCTTATGCAGCACCAAGTTCTTCAGCTCCTGTCCCAAGTTATTCAGCACCAGTAGCACCAAGCTATTCATCTTCAGCTATAAGTTACTCAGTACCAACAGCATCAAGCTATTCAGCTCCCGCGGCACCAAGTTATCCATCTCATTCAGCTTCAAGTTACACAGTGCCTGCAGTACAAAGCTATTCAGCACCAGCCTCAAGTTCCTCAGCATATGCAGCCCAAAGCTATTCAGCTCCTGTCGATGCAAGTTACTCATCTCATACATCATCAAGTTATTCCGCACCTGCCCAAGCAACTTATTCAGCACCAGCTTCAAGCAATTCCGCATATGCAGCCCCAAGCTATTCAGCCCCATCTTCAACCTATTCAGTACCTGTAGCCCCAAGCCATTCAGGTTATAATGCACCAAGTTATTCAGTTCCGGCCTCACCAAGTTACTCAGCTCCATACTCACCAAGTTATTCAATTCCATCTCCAACTGCACCAAGTTATTCACCGCCAAGTCATTCTGCGCCTGCAGCACCTAGCTATTCGGCACCAGCGACACACTATGCGGTTTCTGTTTCTGGCTATTCAGCACCAAAACGACCTAGCTATTCTGCACCCATTTCAAGTTACTCTGCACATGCTGCACCAAGTTATTCCGCTCCAAGTTATTCTTCATCGGCTTCCAGTTACTCAGCACCAAAAGCTCAAACTGCAAGTTATACAGCTTCTGCTTCTTCATCTTACGTGACACCTAAAGGACCAAGTTACTCAGCTCCTGCTGCTCCAAATTATCCAGTTCCAGCTTTAACAAGTTATACATCTCCTTCCAGTTTTTCATCACCTGCGGTACAGAGTTATTCGTCTTCTGCTGCTCAAAGCTATTCAACCCATAACGCATCCGCACCTGCTTGTGGTTATTCAGCACCTGCAGCATCAAGTGATGTAGCACCCGCTTCTAGTTATTCAGCACCTGCAGTACCCTCACCCGCTTCTAACCATTCAGCACCAAGTTATGCAGCACTCGTACCAAACTATACACCTGCTGCTGAACCAAGTTATTCATCTTCTGCAGCACAAAGCTATTCAGCCCCTCCTCCACCAAAGTTTTCAGTTCCCACTTCAATCTATTCTGCGCATACCTTAATCCACTCTGCTCACGCCGCACCAAGTCATTCTTCGTATTCATCAAGATATGGTGTACCTGCTTCGCCAAGCTATTCAGCTCCCGCTTCAAGCTCCTCGACTTCGATCGCACCAAATTATTCTCCATCAGCTTCGAGTTATTCAGCACCTGCTGCACCAAGCTATTCATCGTCAGCTTCAAGTTATTCTGCACCAGCTGCACCAAGTTATTCCGCACAGTCTGTACCAAATTATACAGCACCCTCTTCAAGTTATTCAGCTCCGGGAGTTTCAAGTTATTCTCTTGGTTCCTCTAAAGGTTATGCTGGAAGTTCAGCTGGATATGGCAGTAATTTTTCAGGAGGGATCCACAGCAATAAATATGGTGGTAGCAGTGGAGGGAATCATGCCCATGGTGGATATGGAGCTTACTCGCATAGCAGTTATGGGAATAGCCACAAGCCCGCTCATCATGGACCATCTTACAAATCAGCTAATAGTGATGAACCTGCCAGCTATGGTGGAAGCTATTCAATTCCAGCTCATACATGCCCTAAAAATTATGTGGTTAGTTGCGTTGGCACTCTAGCTCCAGCGCCCTGTAGCCAACCAGCTAATTTTGCAATCTACTAGAGATATTGACAATGATGACGATGGAACTTATGAAAGATTAGGATTAATATTTTTATATGATTTTGTATTTAGAATTCAATAAAGTAGAACACAGGTTTTGTTTATAATTCAAAATTGGGCCAATGGTTTCGAAATAAGTTGACTTTAAGTTTGTTGCTTCCGCATTTCGGCATTTCGATTGAATTGCAAAAATCGCGTTACTTTCTGCATCGAACACTTTTTGCAGAAACACTTGTTGTGGTAAATAAAACGCCATTGAAAGCATGTAAAGTATCTTAGTATCAGATTGTGCTTGTTGGGTTTCGGATTTCAGTGGCAGTTTCATCACCGATCATGATTATTTGGAAATTCTGTTTAGCTATTGTAGTTGTACTAATATCCCGAGCAATCTGTTATCGGCATGAGCTGATACCTCTGTCACGATGTGAACGTAGCATGCCAGCATATCATATTATACCCGTAGTAGTCGCTCCTTCCGGTCGGATTGCGCCACTGAATATGATACCAGGATTCAAACGTGTGTCGAGACAGCAACAATCTTCAATGGTACAACAAGTGACTGTTAATCAGAATACAGCACAGAATTTTAGGCCGTCGTTCGGTGGTGGATTTGGCCATGGTGGATTTGGCCATGGTGGATTTGGCCATGGTGGATTTGGTGGTGGAGGAGGAGGTTTTAATCACCACTTTTTTCCCAATCGGCACTCACCGTTTTTCCGAACATACGCGGAACCAGAATCAAATGTCGATGACAGTGCCACATCTTTGTCTACACTAAAGAGACCAGATACACTGAGCGCAAATAACTATCTTATCTCCTGTCAGGCCACTTTTACACCTACTTCTTGTTCAAGTACGAGTTATTAATGATGCAATGACGTTTCTTTTTTGATGTTCGCGGACATATATTGAGTGTAAATAAAAACTTCTGTACAAATTTACTAACATTCTGTATCAAATCGTTTATACTCCACTGCTAATTACATACATAAAACTAAGAGTGCATTGGTATTTTTACCAGGAGTAGCCCTGGTTGCTGTGGCGTAGTGGTAGTGCGTTGGACTGCTGCGCAGAGTGTCCGGGGTTCGAATCTCGGCACAGGCAAAATCAAAAAGTAAAAAAAAAACATTTTTTCTACACGGCACCACATCTTGGCAGGCAATGGCAAACCTACAAGAGTAAAAATTGCTATGAAAAGCTTTTCACTTCGCCGTTCGGATTCGGCATTAAACTGTAGGTCCCTTCCATTCATGTACAAATATAAGACGCCCAACATGAATGGATGCGAAAAGCTCGGCCTAGGCCCTCCATGGGCTGTTGTGCCATTAAAAGTAAAGTAAAGTAAGTAGCCCTCAAGAAAATGGAAGGTTTCCAAAGCAGCTCAGGAAGCTTTCCAAAGCAGCGTGGAAGTCTTACTTATTCTGATTTGGAATTTTT
Source organism: Palloptera scutellata (assembly GCA_958295655.1). Lineage (NCBI taxonomy): Eukaryota > Metazoa > Arthropoda > Insecta > Diptera > Pallopteridae > Palloptera > Palloptera scutellata. The sequence continues at coordinate 67,785,724 of OY282452.1, forward strand.
ATAACTCATCGCAAAGTAGCAATATTTGAAAGTTTTAAAATGTTTTTTCGATTTATGGTCTCAAATTTTTCGAAAAGTATGGAAGATAAAAAATTCTGTTTTCAGATTCGCATAGCAGTTATGGGAATTGTCACAAGCCAACTCATCATAGACCATCTTATAAATCTGCTGGTAGTGCAGAACCTGCCAGCTGTTGTGGAAGCTATTCAATTCCAGCTCCTGCCTGCCCTAAGAATTATGTCGGTTGTTTCGTTGGCAGTCTATCTCCAGCACCTTGTAGCCAACCAGCTTATTTCGGAATGTACTAGAGATGTTGAGAATGATGACGAGAACTTATAAAAGATTAGGATTAATAGATAAATATAATTTTGTATATAGATATCAATCAAGTAGAACTCAAGTTTTGTTTATAATTAAAAATTGGGTCAATGGCTTCAAAATAGGTTGATTTTAAGTTTGTTGTTTCCGCATTTCTACATTTCGATTGAATTGCAAAAATCGCTATGCTTTTTGCATCGAACATTTTTTGCAGTAACACTTAATGTGGTAAATAAAACGCGATTGAAAGCATGTAGAGTCTTTTAGTATCAGATTGCGCTTGTTGGGTTTCAGATTTCAGTAGCAGTTTCATCACCGATCATGATTATTTGGAAGTTCTGTTGTGCTATTGTCGTTGTACTAATATCCCGAGTAAGCTGTTATCGGCATGAGCTTATACCTCTGTCACGATGTGAACGTAGCATGCCAGCATATCATATTATGCCCGGAGTAGTCGCTCCTTCCGGTCGGATTGCGCTACTGAATATGATACCAGGATTGAAACGTGTGCCGAGGCAGCAACAATCTTCAGTGGTACAACAAGTGATTGTTAATCAGAACACAGCACAGCAACTAAGGCCGTCGTTCGGTGGTGGATTTGGCCATGGTGGATTTGGTGGTGGAGGAGGAGGTTTTAATCACCACTTTTTTCCCAATCGACCCTCACCGTTTTTCCGAACATACGCGGAACCAGAATCAAATGTAGATGACAGTGCCACATCTTTGTCCACACTAGAGAGACCAGTTACACCGAGTGCAAATAACTATCTTATCTCCTGTCAGACCATTTTCACACCTACTTCTTGTTCAAGTACGAGTTATTAATGATGCAATGACGTTTCTTTTTTGATGTTCGAGTACATGTGTTTAGTGTAAATAAAAACTTTTGTAAAAATTTACTCATATTCTTTATCGAGTTGCAAATCGTTCATACTCCACTCCTAATTACATACATAAAATAAAGAGTGAGTTGGTATTGTTCGTAGGAGTAGCCCTCAAGAAAATGGAAGGATTTCAAAGCAGCTAAAAAGACTTCCAAAGCAGCATGGAAGCCTTAATCTCCGTATCCCACTCCAAGACTTTGTAAGGCTTACTTACCAATACGCCAAGCAGCATCGAGAAAGGCTTACTCGAAGCTGTCTTCGGAAGGTAAAGAGAAGGCTTTGGAAGGTGAACCAAGGAAGAATTGGTTTAATTTTTTTTCGTAGAAGAGGTATTCCAAAGCCTTTTTTAGAAGCATTCTTTTGTTCAGAAATAAATTTTCTACAATATTCTGATTTGAAATATGGATAACACATAGCAAAGTAGCAATATTTGAAAATTATAAAATGAAAGATCTTAAGTTATTGTTATTAAGTTTTATTGAGATTGTGGAAGCCTTTGACTATGGAAAAATATCGCAAAGTACCTTAAAACAGCTTTTTTAAATTTTATATGAAATTTCTCGAAAAAAAATGTTGAACAATACATTTTAAGTAACAGAATGATGAAAAAATATTAAAAGTAAGACAAAAATTTGCTTATAGTTTTAAAAGAAGTTATATGGAAGTTTTCGAAAAAAACGGTAAAGATAAAAGTAAAGATATATAGGCGTTACATGGAATTACTCTTAACCTCTTTCAAACTCGAATGGTTCTGATAAAACCGCTACACCTTGTAGGGCTATACCATACACACAGACACAACTACTACAAAAGAATCTGGTATTAAATAATTGAAAATTAAATGAAATCCAAAAGATGCTTTTGATTTTAAAGATATGCATTTTATTTATATAAAAAAGTGTAAAACTAAAAATTCTATAACTCTGTTTTAAAATCCTTAATAAAGTTCTCGGACGACAGGAACTGGCACAGCGTATTGGGGAACATACTGTGAGTATGCACCCTGAGGTGCTGAATAAGATGGTGCTGCAGCAGGAGCAGAATATGATGGAGCAGCAGCAGGAGCAGAATATGAAGGAACAGCTGGTGCTGAATATGATGGTGCTGGAGCAGAACAAGCGACTGGGCTTAATGATGGTTGGCAACTGAACAAATAATTTTTGGGACAAGGTGGTGCAGGAATTGATGCAGGCTTGTATGCAGAAGCAGCAGCTGAGGCCGAATATGATGGAGCAGCTGGAGCGGAATATGATGAAGCAGCTGGAGAAGAATATGATGGAGCCGAGTATGAAGAACTACCACCTCCATAGGATGGAGCAGCTGCTGCTGATCCATAGCCCCCAACACTACCGCCATATGAAGAACGAGCTATACGAAGTGATTGAGCAATCGGCGCTGGTATAAGAATGCCTTGTGTTGGCTCCAGCTGAATGGTATCCGCGGCCATAGGACTAAGGACAGCAGCCACGACGACGACGGCGAATGTAATCGTAGAAAATGTCATCTTAAATGATTTTAATAATGATAAGCAGCTATAATGTTGATAGCTAAACTGATTGCAGTTGAAGACTAACTGAATATCAATTCGGATGAAGATTTTATAGTAGTTGGAATTAACTGCAATTTAAATATGAAAACATTTTTGCTGATAAATGTTAACGAATGAAAATGGCAAATGCAAAAAAAAAATACTAGGTAAAAAAAGAGCAGAATATTGCGAAATGCTTATTTGTGACTTTTGATCGTTTCGAAAGGTTTATATTACAATATAATTTTTTTATGTTGAAACGTACTGCGAATGCAGTAAGCATAAAAAAAATGCAAGATGGAAAGTACGGAATCATTAAAAGATAATTTTACTAAATAAAGTTCGAATGAGGAATCAGTGCATTAAACATGAAGTTTTTCTGTGTCATTAACATTTGCCATCTCATTTCATTGCTTTTAATAAATTCTCCGTTTGTTTCCGGCAGCAGTAGCGTCTTTGGATACCTTTTGGACAGCACTGCTTCCGCCTCCAGCGATGATGAAAATTATGCACATTTGTTACCAACGAATTTTTACTCACCATTTGATCATCAATTTATGCGATGCTATCGTAGAAAATCTCTTAATTACAATTTTAAATGGACACATGTTTTAAATAGCAAACAAATTAATACACTTGCAAACTGTTACTAAATTTTCCTTTTGAAATAAATATATGTATTGTACTTTCATATGCAATCCTGTGTTTGTGTCTCCACCATTACTTAAAAATGACAGTTCACATCTGGCTAGTTGTCGGATAGATTTCAAGTGAAAAAACGAAATTGAAAAGGAAATCATCTTGATCATTTGTGCAAATATTGTCTGGACACATTCGGCCGTAATATTAATGAAACTATATGCACACATTATAAGTTAATTCTGCCAGTAAATTAATGGGATTGGATGAGCGAAAAATAAAATACCATGAAATAAAGGCTTTCCCATTTCTTTATTGTGAATAATATTATATTAATCAAGAATTCTTTAACGCTGGCAACATTGCTATTTATTTGTTTTACTTCATTATAGGGATGTAAAGTAAAGATAAAAAACCGGTTTTCGTGTAACTGTTGTTTTTGTTTTTCGGTTTAAGCCGTGGCCAAAAAACGAAAAAGAATTCAAAGAAAACAAATATGTTTGCATTGATAGTTGAAATTAGATTAGAAAAGTGTAAAATAAAAGAAATAAACAATTGTCCCAATCACGCTGTAGAATACAATGCTGAGTAATACGCTAGCAAATTACAAAATAGTAGATATAATCTAGCACATTTTAATGTTAATTTTACTTTTCTAACCTGTTACTTTGCATTTTAGTGAATAGTTGGTTTTAAGCTTTTTACACCGATCCTCCGGTTTATTTACAATGGAAAAAGTACTCAAAAAACCGACTATGTCAGAAAAAACACTTATACGGTTTACCTTACTCGTTTTTTGCATCCCTACTTCATTAATTTTTTTACCATAGAGAACACAAGCAGTTTAATATAATTATTTAAACATTTATAAATGTGTCGTTGCTATATCTCAAATCAGCGATGGATTTGGAGACATATTTGTTAATAGAACGAAAAAATATACAAGTGGAACGCCAACGTTTGTCGGCACGCAGAAATATTGAAACAACTAAATGTAGTGGCGGTGCTAACACATGGGGACAGCAGCCGGAAAAGGAAAATGAATGTCCTGCATTGGATATATTAAATAAAAAAGATATTCTTAACAATAAAAACCCCGCATTAAACAATGAAATTATTACAAAACAGTCTTCCAATAACATTACGGCTTCCAATGTCAATTATGGCGCAGTAAATACTAATACAATTTGTTCCGAAGATAAGACTGAAAATATGAACTCCGTTGCCGGTTTTACGAACAATGTAGAAGGGGAGCAGTTGTGGAATGCTGAGGTGGAATGGTTAAAATTTGCAAAGGATACGGTTAATAATAAAGAACTTAGTGCAGTAGCAGCTTCTGCTGATGGGGAAGACACATCAACGCCAGCTTCTAGTAAAAGCCGACGCAGAAATCAGGTAAACAACAATTGATTTTATAGACTATAAGTAAAAGAGAAGTAAATTTATATTACGATTTTTACACAGCTATCCAGTGTAAAAATCCTTTGCTTGCTCCAGTTTACGGAAATACAGTAAACTGCAATTTGCCGTATTGTACAGTATTTTTATTCCACGTACAGCCAAACTTAAGCATATCGTATTGTCATGTTTGCGATTAATATACAAAATTTGTTGGTTATTACTTAATACACTTTTTATAATAAAATGTTTTTTTATTGAGTGTAAAGTTAAATTTTTCTATGAAAATTAGGAGATTTCCTTTTTTCGACATCTCTATAATTTTTTGATTCAAAAATTTATCAGGTGTGTCAGTTCCCCACTTGAATAATATTTGTATAGTTATTGGAGTCCAACAAAACATTTACATTTGTCGTCTACAATGTGCATTGGCATTTAATAATTAATTTTTTTTTTTAATAATTTTAATAAAAAAAGTAGTAGTAGTAAGTTACCATAATATTTTAGACTTCAGCTTTTGAGAATGAATGGGCTCCTCATTGAATACACAACCATTTTAGTGAATACAGGGAAGGAAGGGAACATTTTTTGCGGGTTACTTTAACCTAAAGATATGGACTCTCATTTGAAAAATATATTTTGCATTTATTTTCGTGTCTGAAAGTGTTAGTTAACTTAATTTATTTCAAATTCAAAGTGCCTTCAAGCAAACATAAAAATGTTCACACTTCTCAATAATATTATTGTAAAATACCTAGTAAAATTTTAAATGTTACAGTAAATTGTAAAAGTAGGTACGTAAGTAAGTGCTCTACTGGTACATATGTGCATACTCGTATATATATAGTTATGTACAAATATATAAAAGTTCAAAACTTTGTAACGTAAAAGTCTTGTTAACATTTTCTTGAAGAGAATTATGATATGCTGTTCATTTAAATACGTTTCTTTTACAAGAAAGTTTCAAGGATTTCTGACGTGACCTCTCCTCCTTATTTATGTAGTGAATTTTCATTTAAATTCCATCGAAATAATAGAATTTTGTGCAGCAAGGGGTTGAGCAAAATGAGTTTTGTAGACATATTTTTTTAAATTATGATAAATTACAGATTTGCAAATTACTATGCTTCATTAAATTTCTAAATTGGATACATATGAATCTTCTCGCAAAATTCTTTAATAGGCAAAATAGGTGCAGCGCGTATAATTTGAATTATATCAAAGTCTTTAAATATTATTTGCCATCATCAGAGTCTCATCATTTAAACATATTTAGTTTTTTTTTAATTTGCGGATTTGGATCAAATAATTATCAATCCATCATTTTGTATTGAGTCAATAATAATTACCTGATATTTTAAAAACGAAGCGGTAGCGGCGCCTGCCTTAATTTGTGTGTTGTTACATTCTAGCATTCCCATCTAATGGAAGGCCATATCTATTACAGCAGAAATATAAAACGTAAGTGGACAAAGTACATATACATATGTATACGTCATCATTATACAAAAACGCATACACACATACTATACATGTTTTTGTATTTGACCTGCGAAGAAGTCTGTCAATTAAAAGTCAAATTTGAATTTAAATGCAAAGCAACGCAACAACAAAAATAATGAAAATTTAGTTATTTAGTTCTTTATTGTTGTTTTAATGCTATTTTTATTTGTCCAATAATTTTTTCATAGAATCTGTTGCTCAAGAGAACGCGCGTAGAATCCTGCGCTTTTCGTTTCCGCTTTGAAATCGCGTGCAGTAATTGCATTCGGCCACCGGCTTTAGATTTTTTTCTATGTTCTTTGGTTGTTGTTATTATATTATATTTTAGTTTCACTTTGAAATTTGTTTGCGTTTGTTGTAAAGAAAAACGAAACGGATAGAAAATACTGTTTATGCTCTGTTATTTCATTAAAAAGTTAAATCAAAACTTTATTCGAAAAGGTAAAAGTTTATTAAAAAATTCATGAACTATTTGGAAATTTATTGGATTAAAGGAAACGGAAATGGCAGTTATTAATTTTTGCAAACCAACATAACAACTAATTGAACAATTGTGATGTGTACATTGCCGTTTTTTATTTCGATAAATATTTCATATAATTGAAAGGTATAGGATACAATGGTATCCTATAGGATTTATGTACAATTTTAATTTTTCCATATTATTTCGGCTGTGCCTTCATGAGTCACACCTACAAAAATCGCATGCAACGGCTGAAAACCTGCGCCAGTTTTTCCGTGTATGTGGGTGTGTTTTGTATTGACTTGTTTACAATTGCTGTCCTCGAAACGCAAAGCTATTATATCTAGCTCAAGAAGAAATATTTTTTGTGCTTAACCGACAACTGCCAACAAAGCATAGACGACACGTGCCACATAACGTGTAAAATTAGGTCAAAAGTGCAGAAAAATCCTGAGCCAATTCAGACTTGATTCGTCATTAGATTCAGCGGTTCTTTTCCTCTGCGTTGGCATAGTTAAAAACCATTATTTTACGCGAGGCATACTGACTCTAGTGAGATCTAAATGGACCGAATTGCTGCCAGAAAGTTTAATTTAATGACATGAATGGTGCAAATTAATGCTATATCAATTAATTAAACTCACCAACAATTGGATTGTATAATCCTTTTTGCTTTGTTTATGGCTTGTTTAAAGGAGATTGAATACCCCAGTTTTTCTTGTCGTGCCAATTAAACGTACTCTTTGCATGAAATATTAAACATACATATATGTATTTATATAAACTATATGTATGTTTTCATGTGGAAGAACATTTTAAAGCTCCATTACCTAAGCGGAATGAAAAATGCTAATGACCGTTAAGTTTATTTTGTTTTGCTTTTTGCTGTAGTGCGTGACCAAAGAGTTTACCTTCATACAATGAGAAATTAAATAGTGTTTGCTTGTGTTTAAGGGGCCGACAAAACCTTTTATAAATTGCTTTTTCTTTCTCAAGCCAATCATTGAGGTTTCGCACGTCCTTGAACTTTTCAAGTACATTGCCCTTACAAATCTGTGTAGTATTCAAATGTAATTGATCCAAATTAATTAAATTTTAAATTCTTTTTATTAAAGCACTTGACCTCAACTCAAAATTCCAATCACTTGCGAAACCTCACTGCTAACCTTTTGGCCGCCGGCTCATGCTGCATATTACTGCGGCGTGACGGCGTGGCGTTGCGCATAACGACAATTCTCGCGCTTGTTTAACCTAAATTGGAGCTGCTGCTTTGGATGTCATCGCTTAGCACGCACTATTAACACACGCAATTTTTCAAATTTTCCGCTGTCGCTGGAGTGTTGAACTTTATGATTACGTTTCGTACATTTCTTTCAATCAATCTTTGTAAAAGCAAAACATATTTTCATTTTTCGAAAGACCTTTTCAGGTCAGACACAACACACCATGCGTAAGGCTATAAGGTTAATACATACATATATCAATTTCAATGCATATTTCTTGCGATTTATTTACTTCCTTTATTAATGCTAACTTCCGTTTTTACTGTTCTCATGCCTTGTTATAAATGGAGCTCACTGCTCACTGCTACCTGCTGTACCTTCCTAGATAGTGGTACTTATTCCTTTTGCCTTTGGAGTTGGGACCATTCTAGAATAAATTTCTTTTCATTATTTACTTTTTTTCATTGCTTATGTGTAGCATGTTTGTGATTTCCTTGGCCTCAATTACCAGCAACGAATATAATTTTTGGCATTTTTTCTTTATTTGTAGGTCCAATATAAAACGTTATAAATAGATATATGTATGTATGTATACTAGCAGACAGAAATGGGCAATTTAGAATGAGTTTTTTTTTCAAAATAGTAACCTTTTGAGGTGAGCTCTGAGGCCACGTGGCCTCAGAGCTCAGGGCTAAAAATATATCGTTGTGGGTTTCCAGATTTAGCGAAGCTGGTTGTAGACAACAGCGGCTTTGCTGGTCTTGGCCAGAACAATCTTTATTAACTTGACGGGCTCCTCCTTAAGTATCAAGTTGTTGCTTATTCCACAAGTAGGTAAAGTTCTAGTACATTTAGTATTGTGTTTTTCTCGTATCGATTTTATATACTTTTGCCGTGCCATAAGTTGCCCACTCCTATAAAAACTGCATTCGCTAAAAATTTAAAGATTTTATTTTACTGTTGGTCTGCTTGCTCCGTACGATTAAGGTTGACAGCATTTCATACATCAAAACTGATAGCAAATCGGAAAACATTCGCAAGCATAGTGGTGTAGCGTTCAGACGAAATCTGTCGTGCATAATAATAATGTTTCTGTTTTATACATGGCGGCTATGCGTTGAGTAGCTGGAGTTGGAGGAGGCAGAGAGTCCAAAAACATAATAATTGTGGCATTTGAACAGCGGCAGTAACAGCAATAAGACGTCGTTTACACACGGCCACCAAACCAAACACATTGCTCTTGCTTGTGTTCTTCACACCTTCGCACCCAGCTCAAGTGTTCGGTCGGCGGTCCGTTTAGGACATGTTAAATATGTATAAAAGTTTTTTTATTGTCGTTAAGTAGAGCGTTTGTGGTGCCACTATTTGAAGCCTTTGTTGTGTTTTTTCTTTTTCCCTTCTCTTTTACCGTTTTTTCTTCAGTCGCATAAAGCTTTTGTTTTGAACATGTTTCGCTGTTTGTTTTCTTATTTGGCAGGATGACATGGAGCAATGGGTCACTGATACATTTTATTCGTATTTTCCTGGCTTCAACAATGAATATCAAAAGCGTCAAAATTATTTGCGTGAAAGGCAGCGCGAGCATCAACGGAATTTTATAAAGCATCAAGTAAGCGCATACCTAAAAATTTTGATTAATAAAAACCAAAGGAAGTAAAAATAAATGTTTAAAATGTATTGCTATTTGACAGTACATGAATCCCCCTCTATCGAAACAAGCCGCTGCTGCAGAGAGATCTAAAAACGCTGTTCAAGAAAATATAAATACATTGACGACAACACGCTCCAGCAACTCTACAACATCCAATACGACAATGTCACATGCGACGACTGATAAGACTGATTTAGAAATAATTGTGAATAATCCAAATTACGTACCGCCCAAATTTTCTAACACCACAATCACAGCCAATACACGTCCTGGCACAACGCGACACAAACTGCTGCAGGACTTGCGGCACACCGAATTGTCGAACATTATCTCCAGTGATGGCATCACGGAACGTAATCAACGGAGCGCTGAGGTGTGTATGCACGAGTATATGCTGACATTTTTGTGCAATTATGCACGCCAATATCTATTTGACCATTTTTAAAGTGCTTACAATTTCCTTTCCCATTCCGTTCTCGTCTGCGTCTTTAGTTGGAAACAGAACGCAAAAAGGACTACCAACGCGAGTTGATGCAGCAAATTGAAGAGAAACGACGCTCAATCGAAATGTTGCGCGAAAAGGAGCGTAGACAAGATGAAGCTTTAACAAAGTGAGTAGTAGTACATAGCTCTATTTTTAAAATAATTCTGTGGGCAGCAGAAATACAAAAGCTTTAGTATTTTTGCTGTGATAATTATTGCCCTATACTTTTAGGCGTTTGCAGGAACAATTGAAAACGATACAGTTAGAGGAACAATTGGAAAAGGAGAGAAAGCGAGCCGATAAAGTAGGAATGCGTTCAAATCAGGGGTGGCCACCCATACACGTCTAGCTGATCGGATGATCCCTTTTTCTATGGAAATGAGACGTATCAGTGGAGTCTAAAATGCTCTCGAGAAGGCGGCATATGGAATGGCCACCACTGGCTTAAATGCCTAAAGGGTTTTAATGTGAAATTCTAATTCATAATATTCTATTTTATTGTTATTGCAGGCTCGTTACGATTCTGAGCAAAATCGTTTGATGAGAGAGCATCTTCTAGCCAAACTAGAGAATGATACCAAACTCTTATATGCCAATGAAAACAGCGACAATGCTAAAAACGCGAAATTAAAACAAGCAAATAACGATGCGGATAAAGATGTTAAATTCGCTTCAGCTGGTGACTCTGAAAGCAATAACAACAAAGTTTATAAGTATTTCAGCAATTCAGCACGACATGAGTATCGTCGCGGTCGCCCTCTGCCTGCAGAAGTTCAATTAGATTTGGAGTTGCCACAGCAAATACGAGATGCTGCCGAGAGTGAAGAACGAGAGTGCTTCCATTTAAGTGAGAAGGCGTGTCCAATGTGTGATGCACCTTTGAAAAATTATGAAAGCTGCTGTCTGCGTTGTCAAAGTAGATTGTCATTGAAACTAAACGTAAATCGAAAAACAGAAATGGTGAGCACAAATGTAGTTTCAAGTGGGAATGCGAAAGAGGCGAGAGCTAGTGATGATGATGTTGCTGCGACTGCAAGACTTGATGATGAAGAAACTGTTCAGGAACGTGGATTTTCTTTGGTGTGCTTGAACTGTGAACGCATGTATATAATGTGTGGCACATGTCTTGCTCAGAATGATGTATGTCGAGCTTGCCATCGTAAATTGAATGTTTGCATGAATTGTAGGCGAACTCTGTGCTCGTTTTGTCTCGAGGAAATAGCTTGCGGTCGAGATGCGGAACGACGACACATAAATGATGCGGACAGCGTCACAATGCAGGTGAGTTGGTGTTTGGTACTGGTGCCAAAAGTGATTTATAATTGACTAGTGCTATCTGCTATCAATAAAGTATAATGTCTTTCCATATATTTAATATATAAATATTGCAGCACTCTAGCTACCACAAAAATGAGTCTCCATCTGAGCGGTCATTCCGTGTCCTGGATCTCAATTATGAGTCTTCAAAGGACAATGTAGATGAGTGTACGGTGGCGGCTATTGGTGAGGTCGACAATCTTAGTCCACCATCATTTTCTACCAATAACGATGCCAACTACAAGAGTCTTCAAAATAATCTACGAGAAGATAGCACGCATCCTCCACCATATTCAATAAATATAGAAAGGAATTCCATTTTTCACTCTGATTATGAAGTGGTGAACATGGCAAACAAAAGCCATGACATATTTGAAAAGTTGCCAAAATTTGTAGATAAACAGTTAAGTTTCGATTTCGATTCATCGCAAACTGATAAACAATCTAGTTTGGAACGTGTGCGCAAAGAGACTGATAAGCGAATGTCTCGCTATCTGAAAAACTATGGAGATTTGGCGTTCGCGCCACACAGACACAGTGCCGGAGGTGGGCTTAGTAAAAGCGAATACTATAATCGTAGCACACAAACCACACCAGACAGCATTGGACGACGGGATGTAGTTCTGCATGAGGAACATAATTTGTCGATGCCACTATTGCATGAAATGCCAAAATGGACGCGCCATGAAAGCTCCAATTTTCAGGAGAACACCTTAATGAATAACCAACGTAAGATTGAACAATTGAAGTGCAAATGGGAGGTGAATTTTGAATTTAAATTTCATCATATGTGACAATTAATTTCTTGTAAATTTAGATTCCAGCTGTGCAAAAACTCACCATTTCCAAAACTTATCCGTTGGTATTCACACAAGTGGGCGCTGTACGAAAGCAACTGCAAGCCGAGCGAATACTTAACAATAATTATTGAACACATATGTACATACATATGTCAAGCAAAATGTAAAGATAACGTATATATTCAATATGTAAATGCGGATGTTTGCCTATTGTTCATGTGCCTATTCTCAAACAGTTCAAGAATTGAATGTCAATTAAATAACGGTAAGAGTAATACTTATAGGATATCAGAGCATGCTAAAACGAAATATACTTTGAAATGGGGATGTGCACATTTTCATAACTTCATCAGAACTTTTGTGCTTACTAACATTAATTGTATCTTATTATCGTTCTCTGGGAATATTAAAGTGTTTCCTCAGATTTAATGAAGCGGTAAAAATAACATTTCACCAGTAAATGATTTCCATTTACAGTTTGGACTGCTCCGTTTAAACTACAAAATACCCATTGAATTTCCGATATTTTTATTGAAACTTACAATGTTCTGAATACTTTTTCTCCGGTTTTCTCAATATATTAGAAGACGACATTAATAAATAGTGTTTTCAACATAATGATTTATATAAAACAACAGTGCCTAGTGTTTTTAACTCAAAATTTTTCCATAAAATAGATATTTTGATAATAATTTAGATGTAAGTGGAAACTGTAATGCGCAAAAGTAGTTTTTTATAAATTATATTATTATTAATTAAACAGCAAGACATTTTTTTTGTTAACATAATAAATTAAAAGTATTTTTGCTTTCTAAATAAATAAAGTGTTTGATACATTTATAAATGATTTATATATATTATATTACGTCTGTGGTTGGTGAGTTGGATCGTTATGCAATGTACCCCAGTTCGAATCTCGCCATATTCATAAATCAAATACAATTTTGTAAACGGAATCACCTCTTGGCGGGCATTGCCAAACCACCAATTGTAAAAAAATTGCCTAAGAATAACTTGCCAATTTGCCGTTGGCCTTTGACATCAAGCTGCATGTCTGTGTATAATATGACTCGAGTTTAAAACTACAACTCGCATAACATGGATGGATGGGAAAAGCTTGACCTGGTCCCTCCATGGTTTGTTGGTTGTGTCATTAAATAAGATTTAATTATTCAAATAAGTTGTGACAAATCAGTGGAATTAATTTTAATGCAGCAGAACTCAATATATCAATATGGATTTCATAAAAATCACCTAAGGCAAATCTCACTTTACATTTCACCATCCATAACCTACAGCTATCAACGGAAAGGCCAATGGAAACCTGGTTTACCGAATTATTGGGGTGAGACAAAAGCTTGAAATCAAAATACCAACCATATTTATACAAACATACTTATATATACTCGTAAGTGTACACATAGCGAACTATGTAGCTCATATGGTACATACGAATACGAACTATGTAGCACATACATGCGAACCGGCCAAGATTGAGGCATGCGCAATATATCGGGATGTCATTTAATGTCGCATGAAGATCATATACACAACAAAATGAAGCTACTTTGGGTGAATGTGATGCTAACGAATGAATTTTTCATTATCCATTTCACATTTTTCGAAAGAACTCTAATAGTTAAACGAATGGATGGGGAAGCCGTTCTTATTCTGGTATAAAGAAAACAGTAGTACCGGGTTTATTTAAACCTGTTCCTTACTGTTGATAAATTTGTACTACAGCATGATAATGCTTTTGATGTAAAGCAAAAAGAGAGTTCTCTTTTCAATAGCAACTGTGGCTCGTAGTCATACACCTTCGATACATGGAACCAATTCAGCACAGAAGAATGCAGATACACAGCTTACTATTACTACTTCCTACTTCAATACCCAATACAATTGCATAGATTAAGGTATTACATTCTTGTATAATAAAGAAAAAATATTTTATAGGCATATTTTTATTCAATGTTTTACATTTAAAGCATGAAATTATATGTAGTTAAAAAATCTTAATTGCTCCATCTCGTTCTCTGTCAATCCAGTTACGATATAACCTCAAAATCTTGTTGGTATAATATACCTTGGAATATAATGCGAGTTGGCTGTAGGTGAACCCTGATATGCTCCGTTGTCACCACTTGGACTACTGCATGGGATAGGACTTAAAGATGGTTGGCAACTGATTATGTAGTTTCTCAGGCAAGGTAGAGCAAAGTTGGAGGAATCGCTTACACTATATGACGGAGCTGAACCATATGCACCACCGGGATGGTCGCCGCCATGTGGCGAACCTAGAAATGCAGTTTCCTTTGTAGCAGTTTGATCAGCGTATATGCAGCTCGTTAGAATGGCGACAATAAAAACCAATGAAGCGAAAACGTGCATTTTGGCAAAGAAGTTGGCTTACATATATTGGACAATCACGATCGAACTAATGCATGGGTAGCACAATTGAAAGTATTTATACAAATGTACGTAACATGCTCGTACATATGTGCAACAATTTCTTGGCCAAGCCAGAAATAGTAAATATAGAAATTTGTCAACAACAAAAGGCATTACATAGAATCACAAGTAAATATGTATATACATAATGGCATACCACATATGTATATGAAAACATATGTAAATACATGTATGTATGTATGTATGTACGTACATATGTTTATACTTCTGTACATATGTATATCTCGAGTTTTTACTTTGATTTAAAAATTTTGAAATTCTGCATTTCCTACTAAATTAGTTTGTGCAGTGTTTTTTTTTTCTCTTTTTTGTCATTTGATATTATTACAACGTTTGCTAAACATTTGCATTTGAAATATGAGACATACCGCAAGATATTATAATGGTGTCAAGAGCCTTAGTAGTTGCTTCATTTTTGGTGTATGTGAAACGCTTCATTATCTACAGCACGACTTTTATAGTTTAAGGTTTTATTTGTCAATTCAACGGTCAGAAGAAGAAACTTTACGTACGAGTATTGCCATTAGGTCTCCTATTTCGTATTAAATATGGAACATTATAAAATGGGGGCCATATATGTATGTATGTAGCTTCATTTTACTCAAATATGATGCTTATCAAAATTGGTCAAAATTAACTCGAAGTGTAAAGAGAAAATAAAATGGTAAGATAATCGTGAAATGAGATAGGAAAATAAAGCGTAGAATATCTATTTTAAATTTTAAGCAGAACTTAAGGTAACCAAAATCACTTAAGTTCGTTTTGGGAAGTTTTTAGCTCTTGTGACATTATTCCAACATTCAAATGCGTTGTTGAGCCTAGCTAAGTATACTGGACATCACTGAAATATATCAAAAGTGGCATTAATGGGAAATAAATTTAAGGCAATCGCTTCATATTGTCTGACTGAGACATGACAATATTCACCCTTGTTCCAGAATTCGTCGTAACAGTTACGAATTCGTAGGCTGCATTTATTTACAAATGTATCATTTTAATTTTTGAAAAACGAAATGGAAAGCCAAGACACATAAACATAATTTTTGGCCGTAGAACGCGATGGCGTATTCAGATTTTCCCTAGAATTAAGTTTACGTGTCTCGGCTTTCCGCTGTGTTCTTTTTGACGGCCCTACAGTACCATATGTATTCTTGAGTCCAACCGAAGTCGTTGTTAATGCTGTCTTATTCAAAACAGATCGTTCTTTCTTTTCAGCTTATGATTTTTTTCGATTAAATGCACAAGGCATCAAGAAGACAAAATTGTTATTGTTTCCCACGTAAAATGAAAAAAAGAGAAGAAAGAAGAAATGGAGAGAATAATTTTAGTCGGTGGGGACACATTTGCCCACGTTCAAGAGTGCAGAAGACATTTGCCCCTCTGCAACTGTTGCCAGTGTGAAACTGACCTTAGCAGTTGGTAATATGGTAGTAGCCTAAAAAAAATTGTTGTTGTAACTCTTGCCAGTGTGACCGGCCCTATAAATAGAGTGCGGCAAAATATAACGAAAAATTAAAAAACATACGAGGTAATACAATAAATATTATTGAATATAAAATGTTTAATATTTAAATAACTTTTAGGAGGATAAAAATTACAATTAGCGACAATGTCTTGACTTCACGATATGCCCTCTATATGCAGCAAATTGATGTCAACGCATTCGTTTTCGTCAAATATAAAATACAGTGTCGTACAATCAAATAAGAACACCTTGTTTTGAAACCAAAAACCTTAAAAAAATATTTCTCTAGGCTTATAATAAATTTAAAAGGTATTTACTTACTTCTATTCATTTAGTCCATAAGTTTAATTTTTTCCTAAAACAAAAACAAAATCAATTCAGAAGGACAAAAACATAAGAACACTTCAATTAAAAAAAAAATTTATAAAATATTGACTCAAATTGTTCACTAATGCTAATATTTTGTGGAATAGCCTTTGTTAATTAAAACCGCCGTACAGCTTCTAGGCATTGATCCCACCAGAGACGCGCAAGTAGCCTGGGGTATGGAATACCACGCTCTTTGAATGCTTTGCCACAATTCGTCTATGTTTTTAGTTCTGGTACTGCCAATCTTCTCTTTGAAAATATTCCTGAAGTTCTCGATTGGGTTAAGGTCAGGAGATTGTGTAGACGAGGTCATAACCGGAATTACATTATGGGAAAACCAATCTCGTGCTTTGGGTCGTTAACCGGTTGCATTGCCATTTCAAGGGCATTTCCCACTCAGCATAAGGAAGCATCACCTCCTGAAGGATGCTTACGTAAAGAAATCTGTCCATCGTTTCTTTTATCCAATACAGAGGTCCCACACCATACCAAGAGAAGCATCCCCATACCCTCATGCTTCCTCCTCCGTGCTTAAACGTCTTCCTAGTATATTTTGGGCTCAATTCTGCATTTTTCGGGCGTCTAACCTAACGTTTGCCATCACTTCCAACAAGATTCACCTTGCTTTCGTTTGTCCATAATATTTTAGGCCATTTTTTTGCATTAATTGAACCATCCCACTCAATGTGCGCTTCAGCGAAGTCTATGGGACTCTTTCGATGTCTTTGTGTCAACATTGGTACTCTTCGTGCTGTTCTCCCATAAATTTTTTTTCCACCAAACGTCTCCTTACTGATCGAGCACAAATTTGAATCCCTGTCTCCTCTCTAATTGCGGCAGCTGCCTTAAATGGATCGCGTGCCGACAAAATTTTTATGTGATTGTCATCTGCACTTGTAGTTTTGCGGGGCCTACCTCTCTTGGAATGAAATTTTTGAGGTAATAACGATTGGTAGACAAATGTCGAGGATCTGCTAATAGTTTTAGCTATTTGGCGGATGCTTTGTCCCTCATTTCGCAGTTTTTTCACCAAATCACGCTCCTCCTTGCTACAGTGCTTTGCTCGACCCATTTTGCTGTCACATTACGGAATAGTTGAATTACCCTCAATGCTACCATTTAAATGCTTACCAGTACAAATTATAAACAAATTAAATTTTTTTTTTTCAAAATAAAATCGTAAAAAGTCGCCACAGTTCTTAATTAAAAAAATTTTTAATATAAATTTTTGTCAATGTTACAGAAATAAATTGCGCTTTGATTTCCATTTTCGAGTATAGATACTACCTACATATGTACTACATTTTTTTGTTTCAAAAAATATTGATAATGAATTTCGGACTGGACGGTCTTTTTGGGTTTGATTAAAATAAAGAGTATGATTTACCCTATACTCATGTTTGCTCTCTCCTATGAAAAGCACAAAGTAATCTCTTTTCGTCCTTCTCCCTCTCTGCCTCTCTGCCTTTCTCTTTATTTTTGTAACCAGAAATTTCAATACACGCATATTCAGTTTGTTGCCGTTAAATAACAACAACAGTATTACCAGTACACAATATTTTTGTATATATTGCGTGCTTTTAACACGCTCTTTGCTCTCTCTTTCAGCATGCTGCCGTAATCTGTGAATGTATGCGTGTAAACGGCAGGCAAGAAGAAAAATGCGAGCTTGCCTCCTTTTTTTCTTGACAACACAACAACAACAACTCACGAAAGCAGTAAAACGACTAGACGACTACTGCTGACTGTCCCATGGAGGAGTCCTTAACAGCTTATAGCTATTTTGCGAATTCAGTAGACAATCTTTTTTCATTTCGCAAACATGGCAATTAGTAATGTGAGTGGCGCCGCTCGCTTAAATGAAAAACTTTCATAAAAAATTTTAGTGAAAGAATTCAGTTTTTCTCTTAAAAATTCATAAGAAACTCAAAAGAAGACTATAAAAAAGTAAACTTTTTAATAAAAAAAGAACTCCTTTATATAAAAAAATAAGTATACAAAAGTACGCAATTTTACGTGTTGGCAATTATTATTATTTGTGTATTGTACAACGTGAATATATTAAATTTAATTAAGCTACTTTCAATTGAATATTCGCGTTTCTATTGTCTTGCCTTGATTTTTGGAATTTACTTATAAAGGGTTTTTGGTTGTTGTTGCTGTTGAATTTAGTTTTGTAGTTGCCACTCAAGTGTTCCCAAAAAGAAGAAAATTAAACAAATGTTTAAAGTAGTTGCAGAGGCATCTTGCGTGGGGCAGCGAGGGAATGGTGTACATATAATATAATAAGGAGTAGAAGCATATTAATTATGATATGTGCGCGTCTTGGTTGAATAAGGCGTTAGCGTCAAAGTAAGCACAAGAATGTATGAATGGCGTGTAAATAATAATAAAAAGTTTTTTGCATTCTCTGCTTTTACTTTTTATGTCCATCATCTAAGTAATATTAAATAATTTTACTAAGAAAAACGTAAAATTATTTAATATTAGCAATACTGGAATATTGTATGTATTTCTACTTTCGCTTAATGTTTCTCCTTATCATTTAATACAATATGTTCCCATTCCGCTCTAGTCCAGTCATCATCATCATCTCATGTCCTCCTCAGGTGTGTGTGCCCTTCAATATTTTCTACTCCTTTTTTGTGTGTGTGCTTTTTGTTTGTGCACTTTTCTATTCTTTTCGTTTTTGTTAAGTATGTGGCAGTATGTGTGTGTGTATGTGCGCTATTGCGTTTAGCGAAGTTGTTTGTGCTTGCCTATACTACATTAACCTGAATGTAGTGGAGCCTAGAACGCTTTCAAATAGTAGGTGCTTCTTTTTTTTTAGTATTTAGCTTTTCACAGTTTTCTTTTATTCTACTCTTTTTGCATTTATTACTGAATCTAATCAGTTTTACTGCGGCTTGTTGTTGTTGTTTTTCCCTTCTCCTTTTCTACTATCAATCGTAAAGTTGGTTCGTACAACTTCGTTTCGACAGTGTCCTTGTCGCGCTCTCTTATCTCTTTCAAACACTGTTGCTGTTGGCACTTTTTTATATGACTTCTCTATAAAATTGTTTACTATTTTCATAGTATACGAAAATATGTCATATAGTATTCAATAAGATTTTAGTTGCAAAGTATGTATTTGTGCATACAGTTTAGTCCAAGTGCTCTGCATATTGTTGTTGTTGTTGCCGTAATATAATATAATAATATTATCATCTGTCATCAAAATTGTTGCTGCAAAACTTGTGCATACCTACAAAATGATTGAAAACTCTTCGATTGCATCAAATATAAGAGTGGATTGCAGATGAAAACCTTTTTATCACAAAGAATGCTGCATAACTTTCGAAAAATGCATTTCATGGGTACAAAAAACAAAACCCAAAAACATTTTCATTGAGTTCTGTTTTTTTTACGCAAATTTGCTTATCTCATTTATATGAGTGAATTAAAAAATGTTAAGGAGTAGAACTCAAAAGGCATGCGGGAGTGAAGTACGCTGAATGCTGTGAATGATTGAAGTCTGGAGCATAGATACTTGGCTTCGTCTTCAAGATTATTCAAACGCAAAATTTCTTATTTGCATGTACATACATACATATGTATGTATGCATGCATGCACTAAGAAAGAGAGAGTATAAAAACAATAAAAGAACTTCTACAATACATAACAACTTAATATGAAATCATACTTACGGTTTATGAATATGTTCGTTCACTAAATGCAACACCAAACTGAACTAAAAAAATTATGTATGGCAACTCTTTCTTTGAGCGCCAAAAGAGATATGTATTCTCTTATTATATTCTCTTTTCTTTGATGCTTCCTTGACTTACTCACATGCCTCACCCCCACCATCCACAAAAGAATACAACCACATATACTACATCATACATACACATGTATATGTACATATTTATGGCTAAAGGCGAAATGTTATCATCATCACCATCTATTCCATCATCATCAGTAGAAGAAGGGTGGAAAACTTCTAGATATTGTACATAAGTACATACATATGTTGGTTTACAATAAGTATTCAACACAACAAAACCTCAACAAAATAATAATAATATGCAGGAATGTCCCAAAGCAAAACTGAACCATATTCAATTGAAAAAAATAGTTAAAAATAAACTTAATGCAACACTTTATGATGCATAAATACCAGCTACGATTTTCTTCTCTCTAAGAAAGAAATAATTTTGTAGCATAATTTTAAGCGTTTCTTGTAGTTCATGTGTACATAGTATGTGGATTATTATGACAGTAGAGATAAATAAATGTTTACATAGAATGCAGCGTGTTTGCGGCGGATATGCAACAAATCGCGGGGGAACGAGAAGATAAAAGAAAGAAAACTGTCATCAACAAATTTACCATCAGCAGCAATACGGCTCTTGCTGTCACTGTCGTCATCATCATTTTAACTAAATATTTAAGTATGCAGATTTTTTTTATATTTTTTTTCCAAATTTTTTCAAGTGCATGGTATACCTTACAAGTCAAGTGGTGCTTTCAACTTTCCTTCCAGTGGTATACAGAGATAGAGATAGTTTCGGAAGTTACTCACAAAAAAATACGCCTAGTTGCTAAGTGTTTTACGGTCCCTTTGTAAGTTGACTAATAATGTTTGAAAACATTACTTTGCATTATTTACACCATCAGCTCAACATCATCCGCATGTGCTATAATATTGATCTAACTTTTATTGAATTTAGCACGCACATGTCGATAATGAGAGAACGCCCCCTTTGGTACAATTTGTCTGACTTGTTCTATACCAAGCTTGGATACGGCAGCCATAACAGTTTCGGTATCGTTATTAAAGGCGGCCTCAATGCCTAAGAAGGCAGCTAAGGATTGTTGTTAGTGTTCAATAGAGATTTTAATCTCATTCAGAACTGTCTTTGTAGATCTGGTCTTAATGTAGTCTTTTGGGATTTTGATAGTATTATACTTACGACTACCATGAGAGCCTAGTTCGAGCTTTTCGCATCCATTGATGCGATATTTGTTCACAAATCAAAGGAACCTACAGTTTTATGCTGAAACCGAACGACGAAGTAAAAAGCTTTTCTTAACCAATTTTTCATTTTGGCCATTGCCAGTCACGATATGGTGGCGTAAATAAACATTACGCCAAATATAAATTTTTTAAAAATGTGGTCAATGAAATGAAGGTATTTATTTTTCTTGCTGACTGAGCAGCAAGAAATATGGTAGGTATTTTTATAGGTATTCGCTGTATGGAAAAATAAATTGAAAAGCCATTATAATCAGCAACAGAGCACGAGACTCTAATAAGTTCATTTTTACAAATTGTTGTTGTGGTTGGTGTTCACAAAAATTGAGCTTTTTCATTTATGTAAATAATAGCTAATAAATGCCAAAATAAAACACGCACAACATGAGGGGATACGAAAAACACGGTCTAGGCCCTCCATGGGCTGTTGTGCCATTAAAAGTAAAGTAAAGTAAATGTCAAATAAGTAATAAAACTCAATTCCAATACAAACATACAATTTCTGTCCAAAAACCCAATGTTATTAGCGGCCTTTACACGGTCATTAATAATGTCAATATGAATATTGTCATTATTTCCATCAATATATTGACGCCAGACTTAAATGATCATTAAAAAACACATTATTGCAAATATTGACAGAAAAAAAAAAATAGAAAGTTTTTCCTTCACTCATAATTCCAAGTAATGTAGGGATATTTTTTTTGCCTTACACGATCATTAAAAATGCCAATGTTTGCAAATAATGTCATTATTACCGACCGTGTAATGTCCGCTATTAATATTTTAATTTTTTGCCTAGTTTTTGTTTTGCATTCTAAATTTAATGTCTTACCATAAAAATGGAAAAAGAGGAACAATAAATAAAATTAAAATTTCAGCAAACAGATTCTGAACACTGCCATATAGTACATATGTATGTAGATCTGAATTAAAGTCGGAAAATTAAATGAAAAGAAAAAGAGAATAGACAACCAAAATCGAACCAAATCGGAAAAATAACTGGACGTAATTATACACACTTTGTCTCACACATTTGAATGTTTGTATGCATGTATGGTACATATACTATACCATACATATACATACTGTATATAATAAGGTGAAAATTGATGAATGTCTTCCCTGATATGTGAATATGTGAAGAAAATAGTCTTTGGAAGCGTTGAAGTGCGTTTCTTATACATACACTATAAATTCTGCTCCTGCGCCTATGGCAATCATGTTAGATTGTTATAGATTTTTTTCGGCAACAAAAAAGAATCGCCGAATAATGCTTTGAAAAAGGTTAAAATAAGACAATTTTATAAAAGTGGAATCATGGGATATACATAGGTAGCAAAGAAGGGCTCACATTGACCCTTTAGGGTCACAACGGTCAGCTTGTATTGTATTTAACGCATTCGATTCATTCGCCAATGAACAATAATAAAAAATGCATTCGTGAACGAAAAGCAACCAGAACGAGCAAAAGGAACCGATTGTTTTTATTGTATTTTCTATTCTTTGAGTTAAGCTAAAGCTTACACCAATTTGGCGGTTATGACTCGATACGCGTTTTTCTTATTAAAATTTTTAATTACATTATGATTTATTACATTAATTTATTATGTCCATTATGATCAGAGGTGTAGAAGAATGCAATTAATTAAGGGTATAAGCCAAAAAAGAATAAAAATTTTTAATTACATACATTTATTAAATAATATATTTGACTAGAGCTGGGAAATATCGCAAATTTTCCCTTCTGCAGCGCTGAGCAGAGACGTCGATGTCAACTGAGCAGAGGCATTGATGTCGGCTCATGTGCTCTATGCTTGACACTAACAGTGAGTCACTATCGTCCTTAATATTACATCAGTAACACTAGGAAGCATCGATATTTGCCGGTCTGCACGACCTATGAAGCATCAGTGAAATGTACATAGGTAATGTACATAGGTAATATTTTTTGAAATGATAAATGACTACTTTGAAGTCACTTGGAGTCACTTCAAAACGCTTGGAGCCAATCTGATTCATATGAGGTTTTTATACTCTTTAACAACAATATAAATCTTATAGCTTATTAAAAACTTATTATATTAATTCCTTTTCGAGAAATGCCCAATACTCGGTTCTAATTGCACTACCATATTTTTGTTTTCCCCGGTTTCAAGCTTAGCCACAGAAGTCTCACAACAACAACTATTATCTTTTCCTATTCTATATAACCTCAAAAAAATGATCCTATATTAAAATGAAATTCATTTGGGCGAACTGATCTCAAACGAACAAATCAAAATGAATGTATTTCCGTACCCTGATATATGTATGTACATACGAGTATATACATATATAATATAAAATTTACAGAAATAATTGTAATTATTTCTTTATTTTTATTTTTTTCGTTTCAGCATGAAAATCTTTTCTTTGCAAAAACGAAAAACAACTACCAATTTAAAGGAGCTCTAAATTAACTACTACAACTTAATCTACGAGTACGTAAATATAGCGAACATACTTCAAGTGCATCTGTGTGTTGTGACTATAAATAGAAAAATAGAAAAAGTAAAATAAGATTAAAGCAGAAATCAATGTTTCGGTTCGTTTTAGAAAGCAAAAATATTGCTCTACATAAACACGCGCGGCTCCCTGTCATATTTTGCTTCCACCTGCACATGCTTTTTTGCTTAATATGTGAATATGTGTCCATAAAATATGTAGCGTACAGTGTCTGTGTCTAAATATAAACATACATACCTACATACATATGTACTTATGTAAATACAAATAGAAAAGTAAATAAGTAAGAGTTACAAACTCGTAGTGCAAAAAACAAACAACTTTAAAACACCAATAGCATGGATAGAGGATAGTAGTGTGAAAAAATGGTCATGCCACAAAGAGTTAATTAAGACAAGCAACTAAGTGTGCGGCGTGCGACACAAGCGCAAAAACAACATGCATGCATTTTAGTACCTACATTTTAGTACCTATAGCGACACATAGTAGCAAAGGCAAAACCTACCAAACTATAATTTGTCATATTATAATGGACGTAAAGGCGGCAATTTCATTACATTGAAAAATGAACTGAAAGCTGACACGTGAGTATTGATTTTTCGATTTTCAATTTAATTTAAGCTAGCCGATCACTAAAAGGTATTGAATTGTTACGCGCTTCCACTGGATTATTTAAAGTTACCTCGAGTTACGTGAAGTAGAATATTGTGTGCGACTGTGATTTTCCGATTTTTGTTGATGTCGTGTGAGATGATGATGGCTTTGTAAAGAAATAAGAGACAAAACTGTTTAATTATGGTATTAATTTCCTTACTAAGCATCAAAATAATTCTAATGGTTAGCATTGTAGCATTGAAAAGAAACTTGTTGCCTTGACATTTCTACCATTTCTGATGCACTTAATTATGTATTTGTATGGAAAATTGGGAATATCAATATCAACCAAAAGTTGCGGGGACTTAAATTTTTATTAAATTCTCATAATCTAACTACATACTATACTGAATATATGAAAAGTAAAATTTCAGGTCAATCCACACAAGAATTATAATTGATTTTAATTCAAGAAGAAGCGAATACGGAATCATCTGCAAGAAAATTTTATTCCCTAGCTTTCTCCAAATTATTGCTATAAATATTCTCTTAACAAATTGTTATCGGAAATGCCCAAAATTGGATGATGCAGCGTTATCTTTATTAATCCTTATACATTTCTTGGTGAACCACAATAAAATTTGGCAAGGAACATCTTCCATTCCTAATAACAAATAGGACTGTCAAGTCATTTCTTAAGAAATGGGTCAAAAACCCCTAATCAAAGTAGATAATGGTTCAAAATATTTTGACTACTAGAAATTATACTAGAAATCTGTGAACAAACAAATTACAATTAATTTTAAATCATATCAATTTTAAATCTCATTTCAATACATACGAGGTGTGATCAAAAAATATTTTTTTCAAATTTCGTGAGTTACGTATGTATGTTCGATTTTCGCATTTTTTTTCTGTTATGTTGGTACACATGTCTGTTATATATGTTGGCAATACCAACCATTTTGGATTGTCAGTTTGTTTTTGACAGATAAAAAGGTTAGTCGTGTTTTGGTGTGCTCTTCGATTTTTTACTATTCGAAAAAATGGATCAAAGAAACTGTATTCTGCGCAAGGACATTTGAAATGTTGACTGTGGCCTTTGGCGAGTCTACTATGAGCAGAACACAAGTTCAATTGTGGTATAACCGGTTTAAGGAAGGCCGAGAAGATGTCAATGCGATGCTCGTCCTGGTCGCCCGAGCACGTCAACATCCGATGAAAACATTGACGCAGTGAAGAAAATGATTTTGGATAATAGTCGAATCACTATCAGAGGTTTCTGATGATGTTGGCATATCGTTCGACTCGTGCCAAGCAATTTTTACGGATGTTTTAGGCATGAAACGTGCGGCAGCGAAGATTGTTCTAAAATTGTTCTAAATTTTGAGCAAAAACAACGTCGCTTGTGCGTAAGTTTTTGGCCAAAAACAAAACCGTTATCATGCCTCAACCACCGTATTCACCGGACTTGGCCCCCGCAGACTTTTTCTTCTTCCCAAAACTGAAGACACCGATGAAAGGAAAGCGTTTTGCTACGATTGAGGGGATAAAAGAAAAATCGAAACAGGAGCTGTTGGCGATACCAAAAAGCGCGTTTCAGAAGTGTTTCGAGGATTGGAAAAAACGCTGGCATAAGTGTATTATATCTGAGGGGGATTACTTTGAAGGGGACAAGATAGTTGTCGATGAATAAATAAATACTTTATGAAAAAAATAAATGAAAATAACGGTTATTTTTTTATCATACCTCGTACATATTCATTAAAATTATCAAATTTTATACCACTGCCAAAAAGGCTTAACCCGAATATGTATAAGTTTTAAAAACGTTGATACACGTTAAACTTAATTTTCGATGATTTGCAGTATGGTATATACTCGTATACATATATATATATATTTTGATTTTGTTTGCGCCGAGGAATTTTCACAAAGTCTGAATTACCGAGCAAAGTGTACTAGAGCTTAATGCTGGAGTTAAAATAAGTGATTCAAAACTATTCTCTGAGGGATGCTATGACTTAATTCTTGTTCCTAGCTTTAATAGTATGGATACTAGAGCCTGAAAGAAGAAATGCTCTGATTTTGCCTAGGGTTTGAAAGCTAAGACAGCAAATCATAAATATGCCGATTTATTGCTGGCTGCAGTCAGCCAAGCAAAATTATTGGAAGTCAACGAATTTGTTGATCATGCTGAAATTTGGAAATGCTGATTGCTGACTTTCAAATTCAAAATGCTAAGCTGTCGAATGTGATTAGTTGAAAACATGTCCATACACAATACGAAACAATATTAAAGCGATCATGTTTAGTGCTGCCACAGCATCTTTTTCTACTTTCTTCTGTATGTATAATTTGCACTTGAACAACAAAGTCTATAATGGTTACGTTTTCCTTCGATGACTACTCTGATCTTGTTTTTCGAGTGCATTTTGTATTGGTTTTTGTTGCGCTCTGTTAGTGTGATTCATGCTTACACATACAAAATATGAATAAACATACAAATAGGAATATGAATCAGCAGTCAGCATTTTATGGCCAGTATTTCCAGCATTCATAAAAATACTAAATAATCATTACGCAGCATGCTGACGATGTATTCAATGCCGATGAAAGCATATAGGCAAATTCTGTGATCAGTATTTCACAGCAAAACATTTTTGCTGTAATGACTAGCATTCAGCAAAGTATTTGGAAATGCCTTAGCAATTTGAACCCTGGCCTATATATTTTTTGTTGCTTTATTTTTCCCAATGTGCCAAGTCCGTTCGTTCACTCAAATATATGACTTTTTTATGCATGTGCGACTAGTTGGAAATAAAATCATTTGTTTTAGTTGTTCGATAATCGAAGAAACGAAACTGAAATAATAGAAATAAAACAACAAGTTTCTATAGAAACTAAAAGAAATAGTTAAAAGGAAAACCAAGAGATATTGCTTTTCACTGCATCTCGAATTGCCCGCAGCTTCAACACACATATTCGCTCGCCTTGTTGCGCGTCTGTTGTGCATTGCCGATTTCTTCGTTATCTTCGCGTTGGCTGTAGTTGGTGGCATTGCCAAATGCCAAAGTAAACGGAGTCATACATACATTTAAGATATGAATAATGGTGATGGATGGTGGAAATTAATGAAGGAGGATGCATCAGCGTGAATGTCTAAGAAAGAGCAATAAACGCCTCATTGTGCCACATCATCAAAGCTGCAGTTATATATGTAGTGCCACAAATATATTAGGGCGAGTCGAATTTCTGATTTGTCTGAGGGAGAAAGTTGTTAAAGACAACTGAAAATACAATATATGGTTTCTTCAGAAAACTGTTTCCAAATTGTGTAAAATTTACATTTTCACTCACTCAGTCTGAGAAAATTTTGTTAGAACAAATTGATCCACCCTATCATAACAAACATACATACATATGTGAACTGAATACACACACACACAAACCTACAAATCCATTCACAAACGACCAACGGCAAGGATAAAGAAAAATGCAAGCAAAAAATAAAATAAGCTGAAAAGAAATAACAAAATGAGAAGAATGAGAATCATAAAGTGAATCAACTGAATCGTGTTGGTGTCGTTATTGGTGACACTCACTAATGTGAATGTGGGTGTGTGAGTGTGTGTGTGTGATGTGGTAGTATGGTGTACACAAAAACTCATTAAAGAAAATGAAAAGCACTTCATCGATAATTTCTTCACTTCTGTTGATGATGCGAAGAGATAAAGTAGTTTAAAATGCAAATGCCGAAAAAAAGAAGAAAAATGGCAAGCATCAACCAACCCGGCCACCGAACAAGCGGCATCTTTTAGTAAATGTGAGTGTTGAGGCTCATTTAACTTGCATATTTGTATTAACAGAATTCAAATTTCAATTTATTTAAGTCTGTAAATTGTATGCGTAATTTTGTTTTATGTAAGTGCTAAGCGACGTGAATTCCAAATATTCATAGCAAACCAAAACCGGATTTAGCTTTGTTAGCTCTAAGAGATCTTTACTCACTCAATGTCTTCACCTACAAGTATGGAATTAGAAAGAATCTGAAATGGTTGTAGTAAGAATCTCAAAATATTGTACTGATCCTTGCAATTAAATTAACTCGATTCATTAATTTCCATCAAAATATGACCGGGAAAAAGTTGCTATTGATTTCGTGAAATGAGAACAAGAAGTTATGTGTGCATGTGTCACAGAACCGGAACATAGGCGAAGGCGAAGGAGTTGGCGTCGTTGATGGTGTGGTCATAAACAATTGAGTTATTGCTGAGCCATGCTTACGGAAACTGGGTTAAAGAGGCACGTAATCGTTTATCCTCATAGTACATTAGAGGCAATTATGGATGGATGCAGTGGCAGCAGTGTAGGAGCGAAAGTATCTACGAATAAATAGATTCGTGCGAGCACATGTATGCATTTAATTTTTTTAAAAAGCAAAGTTACGACTTATTGTCATGAATAATGAATACTGCCGTATTGTACATATGTACTATTGTGGTCGCCGTGACGTGAATTTGAATCAAATAGATAAAGTACTGTTTTTGATTATAACCTGAGCGTTTTTGTTTGAAGATTTTAGAGAATTCTCGTACGTATCTATGTACTTACTCATATATACTGCAAACTAAAAAACACATATCCATATATGTGTGTACGTATACACTCTGTAGCATATACATATGTAAGTTTGTTAACATTCATACATAAAGTACTTGTTCATAACAGCAGCACCACAACAGTACACATAAAATAACTAAATCCCCCCCGTTGGATATTTTGTGAAAAGGAACAGGAAATACCCATCATATACAAATATATGTACTCGTATAAGACATACGGGCAGCAAAAACAAGCGTACACACCCACACACACACACACACACACACACACATACACACACACACACACACACACACACAACTACACAAATTATGAACACATATGTACAACATATGAACATTTGAAGACATTGGTTGTGGAAATACTTGTGTTTTTCAACATTGTTCAATTTCTTTACGTTTTACATAATATAATAAAAGAATGTAAATAAAAATGCCTGAAACTGCGAATTCTAAGGTAAATCTTTATTACCATAAGAATCTTGGTTGCACAAAAACAAAACGAAACGAAAAGAAACCCAGCCAGGGTAGAAAGCGACGGGAATTTGAAAGTTTCCGGCGGAAATATTGCTCACAAACAACCATCAGCCACCCACACATACATACATACATACATATTCATATAAGTACGCAGCAGAAAAGAAACCTGCCAGCATGCACCACCAAATGCACACTAAGTTGCACAGGAAAAGTCTTTTATTTTCCTATTCTCTGAGCGTGTAAAATGCTAGCTCAGCGACTGCGAAGCATACAAAAATAACAAATAAATAAATAAAATTACAGTGGAAACAATAGCAGCCGAGCAGCTCAAAGTGCAATCTTAAAGTACCACAACATTCGTAAGAATGTCGCAAAAGTGGCGCACAAAGTACAAATGAAACAATGGCAACTGAGGACGCTTCCAAGGATTTCAGTCAGCCAATGCCTGTGGGGTTTCATCATTACATTTCTAAAATACAGGTCAAGTGAGTCAAGTTATTTTAAAAAATTGTTCAACGCTCTTATCAACAACTACCTGACCATGCTTCAGCAGCACCATACCTGCAATTGTTGTTGCTGCATGCATCTGTACGCGTAGACGTAAACAAAAGTACACAGGTAATTGCCATATACTACGTACAAGACAGTGTGTGTCTGTGTTCGTTTATGTGCCTGCATGTGCAGGAAGGAGGTTGCATGTCAATCGTCTGCAAGAAAAATTAAAACAAACAAGCTGCGATGTGAAGCAAAGGCGGCTTTGGGTGAATGTAAAACAAATGCACCTTACAAAAAGTAGCATTCATTTGACAACGAGAATATTTTTAGTTTTTGTATCGGTTCTCTAAAAAGAGCTAACATTTGCTTGACCGAAAAGAGTTCCCCCACAGAAGAAAGAAACTGCCACGTTTGCTATGAAAGCTTAATCCCCCCAAATTCGTTCAGTTGTGGAAAGTATTATAAATTTAGTGTCGAAACCACCAGTCGAGTTCAATAAAAGGCACACAGAGGGTCCTAAACAAATTTAATTAGTGAAATTAAAATTGGTTCTGATTCTTCGAGAATTTTTGTGATATTGTCATGAAGTAGTTCACACTGGCTTCACTTTTTGAACAGGGGGTCTCTACAGCCCTCATAGCGCCCCCACCCGTCAGGTTTCGCCATTGTATATTTATATTTTTGTTCCGTTGTTACTAGAAGAAACATCGACTTTGGGCATTTCGATTTTCAAATAGCAAACAGCAAGCCAACATGTTCACATGTGATATCTTGATCTATTTTTCATGTAAATTTGTTAAACGATTTATTGCCCTTGCGATATGATATGCCATACCACACATACTCGTATGCATACATAAATTATTTCAAATTATAAATTTCATATTTAAGCATAAATTTTGCACCACAATGACAAATATTAAATTACTTATAATAAGGCAGACCAAACCAAAAAAAAGGAAATGTAAAATGTCATTGCGGGGGAAGCAAATTATAGAACAAGAAAAATATGTACATGCACAACTACTTGAAATCAAATCGCTTTGTAGGAATTTCCAAGCCTTGACCTATTTGCTACTCTTTACTGTTTGAAAGACATCTTCCATTTGGCAAATGAAATGTTTATGTACACTTGGAGAAAACATGCATATGTAAGCACCAGCAGACGTCAGAGGTAGAGTTTTTTGGGGAGAAACGCCGCGGGGCATGTAATCTGAGCTTAGGTCTGGCCGATCTTCTAAGATTTCTAATATTTTACTCGTAGACTGGGAATCTGCTACTAAGTTAAATGGCTTTTTTGAAGGGACCGCAATCTCTGGATCTCTCTCGCAAATATAAGTACTTATTAAACACACACGCTCACAAATAAATTCAAATAAAAAGAAAAGAATTGACTTTGGTTTTTTCGATTTTTCCCCTTTTGTTAATATGGTATATTTACAAAAGGGAATTGTAATTTCATTATTTGTCTTTGAGTTTCTTCTTTGTAGTTGCTTACAGCTCTATAGAATTACTATCTACAACACAAAACCATTTACATTCAACGAATATCGGCAGTGAGCGCCAGCAGTCACGACAAGGGACGTGAACGCGAAATAAAAGGCAATTAAATTGGAATCATTTGCTGTTTTTTGATTTAGAACTCTTGCACCAAAACGCTTTTGGGTGACCTAAGTGACCTCATCACACTTCTTCGCTATTGCATTGCTAACAGTTCGATTTGTTTTTCACTTATCTCAAGAGCTCAAATCTATGTACTCACTCGTATACATACATACATGCATACATACATAAATATGTATGTAACGAAATTCATCTTTAACTATTCTCTTTTCGGTTGTAGATTTTTCCAAAATTCAATTACTCTTTGGTTTTGTAAGTTATTAGCGAAAATCATGTTTGCAAGAGTGTAAAGATAATGCGATCAAATCACGCCATTTTTAGTGAATTTAAATAATCGGGAAGGATTGTGGGCTTGGCCGAAATTTTCAAAACGATATATACAAAAATGTACTATATACATGCATGTGCTAGACGATGTATATATGTATGGGTTTTTGTTGCTTTGAGTGAGTAAATTTTAAGTAAATACAAAATGGCAAACGTTGCACAACACTTCAACATTACAGGGTTTTTTCTTTCACAATCGTTGAAATGATTTAAATTAATATTGCATGACATACATACGATGTCAGCCAAATCCATAGACTTTTCAGTTTCTTTGTTATTGGTCATTTTATTTTTTTCAAATCGTTTCGCATTTGAAAATGATACAAGAGACAAAGGAGACAAAAGCAACGATAACAACAAAACCACCAAGCGAAAAGTACGCTAAAGTACAAAGGTAAACACTCGGCCGAGTTGATGATTATGACGATGATCGCCATCGCCATCGCCATCATTTTATTCACATACACATAAGTGCGCAAAAACACAAACACACACACACACACACACACATCTAAAGAGTAACGAGAGTATTTACCTAGATACACACCAACTTTCACATATATTCAAGTGTATCCTTGTGGCATTAACTATTCTTTCGCTTTCATTTACTCAAGGAACTCGGTTTTTTCAGTTTCTAAATTAATCAAAAAACACAACGACTTTAAAATACGTTCAAGCCTAAATTTGCATAGGTATCAGAAATTAAATAAAACTAAAGTTGCCCAGTGTGGTTGCACATGTGGTCACTGTACTGGTATTGTTAATAATACGTCAAGAGTAACTGTTTTCTAATGGACCACTGCAAAATTCCTAGCGAATACTTTTAATGCAAACTTTAGATACCTATTGGCCCACTGTGCACCAGGTTAATAGGTCATCCTGCTATGTATGTGCAATTATTCGTATTAGTAAATGTAAGAATGACAAGTTTTGGCATTTATGCAAGCGAACCTGTGACAGTTTAGTACAACAAGGTCGAGGCCACTAAAATGTTGCGTTGATATTTAAATGGATGAGCGAGTAATAACTTCAACAACTCACTGAAAAACCTAGATGCAACTAGATTCAATACTGTTCCGACCTTTGCGATTCCATAATTGTGCAAATGATAGAAAAGTGTAGCCAGCAAAATGTTGATTGCTCAAATTGCTTCTTCTTCTTCGGATCCTGCCTCAACTTACGTCTCATTAATTAAGTAGTTTGTAGCTGCCAGTGTTTATCTGTCGTCCTTTGTGTTACGTATATTTTTCATTTTGTTTGGTTCAACGAAAATGCCGACATTTAACGAAAATCGATCAAATTAGAAAACAGCAAATAATTTAGCGTGTTGCTATTACCTTTGGCCTATTTTGTTATGGCTGCGTAATTGCTTGCAGGAAACGACAACAACGTGGCAGTTGGCAGTTTAATTTAACAAATTGATTGCAAAGGAAAGTATATCCAAAACGAAGGCACATCAGAAGCACATAATGCCGATGCGCGTATGTGAGCTAATATGTTAGATTGTATTGAAATTAAGCAGCACATGCACTTTATATAAGTTGAAGACATTTGAAATGTTAAAATTGAGTACATTTGCCTCTTTTATTTTCTTACGAACGGAGCTATGGTGAACCTTGCGCATTAATCTCTACACAAATTACTTGCAACCTCTTGTTGTAGCTGTTATTATTGCTATTGTTGTTTATGTGCAGCTTAAGCCCCTTTCGTGAATTTAATATTTTGAAACGTCGAGCAATTTACATTTTTCCTAAATACAAAGAAGAACAAATAAAAAAGAAGAAATGTAAACTACTTAGTAGGAAAGTCGTCAGCGGCAGCCTCATTAAATTCTCCGCCAATATCCTTCCGTACGTCTGCCGGACTGTTTGTCTGGCTGTTTATTGAAAATGTGTGTCTACTCGCGTACGTTGTTGCTTGTACTTCATTAATCTCAGATGCCAGTGTCGCAAGCGAGAACTGAAATCGCTACTTCTCCGATTACCAAATGCGACCTTAGGATATCCCACTTCAGATTAAGGGTAGCAAAAACGCAAAAATGTGATTTATTGTTACATGTTTGTTGTTTTGCTTGACTCACATTTTGTGTTTGTGTGAGGGAACTTGAAACTTTGAAGGGGGAAACGGAAACCAATAAAGAGAAAACAGGAAAATATATAAAGTATCACTCTTCGTAGTTTATAAAAAGTGGAAACTTTGTTCTACCAACAAAATTAAGAAAAACAAGAACAACATTTCGCTACATGACTACATGACTACATACCTACTTGCTCGATTTCAGCAAGGCAAACAAAAAAATTATCATTTATGTTGTTCAAGCCCTTTTGAGTGGCCGACATGACTCAAAACATGTTTCTTAAAGCGAAATCAGATATACATATATAGGTACACATAATAATCGAGTTTGGTTGTAAGTGGGTGTGATTGCAGCAGCGGCATAACTCCAGCAGCAACTTTGAGTGACAACAGAATCAACTTCGAATCAACTTTACTTTACTTTACTTTTGATGGCACAACAGCCCTAGGCCGAGCTTTTCGCATCCACTCATGTTGTGCGTGTTATATTTGTACATGAATGGAAGGGACCTACAGTTTAAAGCCGAATCGGAACGGCGAAGGAAAAGCTTTTCATAGCAATTTTTACTCTTGTAGGTTTGCCATTGCCTGACAAGAGGTGGTGCCGTGTAGAAAAATTATTTTTTTTACTTTTTTTTTTTTTTTTTTTGATTTTCCTGTGCCGAGATTCGAACCCCGGACACTCTGCGTAGCAGTCCAACGCACTACCACTACGCCACAGCGACCAAAACTAATTGACATTAAAATCCATCAAATCCATCAAATCCATCTCTCCCAAAAATGTTAGTTGCTCATAGTAGAAAAACAAAGGGAAAGACAAATGCAGTGAGTAAAAAAGCAAGGGCGAATTGCATTTTGAATGCGAAGCATTGCAGTAATTTGTCTTCTTCTTGCCTTTGCAATATCAAGTTACAACTTATGGTAGCAACAACTAACAAGAAGCTCTTGTGAAGCACATGATGAGCACCAAACAGTAACAACTGTAACAGCAATCGTGATGGATTAAGGGTTTACCACTTTTCACTTGCGACGTTGATGCACAATAGACACTTATTTAAAAACTCATAAATATTTTATGTGGTTTTATACATAATATTTCGTATAAATTGTTGTATTAATCGAATATGTAGTGTACAGGGTGGGGCAAAAGTGATGTCATTATGAGAATGTGCCATTTGCGCATGGCGTCAAATGTCATTGTGCTTCATCAGTTATGTTATAGACAGATAGAGAATTACTTAACAACGAGCGATACACAGCTCGCGTGATCTCCTGTTTTGGCGGTTTGAACTGGCCAATATATGAATTGAATATATTGAAACTGGCCCAATATATTATTTTTTCAACTTAAAACTTAATAGCATCAAATTTAAACCTTCACATAAACGTTCTGTTAAAAAACAGAGACTAATTTTTTTGCATTTCTACCAAAAAGGCAGCTTATTGCCAATATAACAATACTTTTGCCTCACCTTGCAAAAGTAGTAATATGTACATATGTACATAGGTAAATATGTAGGTATGGATTTTGCCTTTCGTTGAATTGTGTTATTTGTTCTCTCTGAAAGTCGACAGTTGCAGAACTGATGTTTAATTTCCTTGCGGCTCATACCATATTTTAGCATTATATGCGTAGTGCAATATGGAAAGAAACAACAACAATAACAGCAAGGCATTACTTCTGTCGTTTTCTCCGCAGCGTGAATTATTACGGCAATTGATTTTTGTTGGTGTTATTAGTTTTTACATGGCGTTAACAATGATGGCAACTTGCAATTCTTATACCGTGCAACATTGCATTTTGATCACTCTTCTTTTTTTTGAACCGTAGTAAGCTTGAAAGCTTTGTGAAAAATCTGATGAATTGTTTCTTACAAGTATGCAAATATTTAATTTAAGGCTCTGTGAAATTGTATGTACTTAGTTTCTGTTTCGGATTTATTATGTATTTTATATATATTATATTATGTTATATATAATATATTATTCTGTAGGAGAGTCACATTATTATTTATTTCATTATCATACGAGTAATTATTTTAATTTTCCTCAATCCTTACGTAATTCAGTTGAGTTGGGCGAAAGGCAACTGAATCGTTCATTTTTAATTTAAGGAACAAGATACATCTTTGATACATATTAGTTAAATAATAATTTTGATTTGTTCACTATTAAAAAGGGGGACAATGCCGTCTTCAAATAACAATGCGCACGTCCATCTCATCGCTTGCTACTTCCTTTCTTCCGTTTTTCCTTTCATTACCCGAATTAAACGGCAGCAGGAGCAACGATGACAACAGCAAAAATGAGCGACAATGGGCGTAATGTTGTTGACAATGCGAATGTGCCAACAAGATGCGGGCGAGTGCGAGCGCGAGTGTGTGAAAATTGTGGTGATTGTCGCTGTTATTGCCTCCATTGCTCACGAGCATGTCTGCCTACGTACCTAATTTCATCATCATCATTATCATTCATTCAGTATAATGCAGCAGCGGCATGCAACAAACTTTCAAGAACAACTACAGCAAAATCAACAATTATTTAGACTGCATGCTTTTGCGTAGTTATTTTTATTATTATTTTCATTGGTCGCTTTTAAATTTAAATTGCACAAGCGAATGAAATAAATCGGCGCGCTTACCACAGCTCATTTAAACATAGTAACTTGCTACTTGTCCTTATTGGGGAATATTGATGACCCACCTTCAACAGGAGAAAGTGCATATGCAGTAGATTTGCTCTTCCTTTATTGATGCTTAAAAAACAATTTACTATTATGTGTTGTAAGTTATAATACATATTTATTGGTTTCGCTCTATTATTGCGGCAAACTTTTTTACTACAATTTCCTTGATAGTCTGTGGTATCGAAAAGTTCTACGCATTTCCATTCACAATAAATTTATATAGAAATTGTGGTGCTGATGGGAGCTTTTGTTGCTGTTATCGTTCTTGACTTTTACACGTATTGTATGTACATAGAGCGACACATGTGGCGCACTCAGTTCCAAGTCATTGCGTGTCCGCACGGGGAAGGAAGTGCTGCTTCCATTATACTCGGCAGTTTTCTAACTATAACATTATTGATTTACAATTGTGATTAAAGTAAAGAAACAGAGACTGATCCTTTGTCGACTATATCGACTTCGCTATGCACCCAGACCTTTACTTATATATGTACGAGAATGCATGTTCATACCGATGACGCCTAATTGTGGGCGTTACAACCGAGTAACAACCGTTATTCGATCAAAACCAATATGCTCTATACACAGAGTTTGTATGGTATCAAATAATCAGGATGCGAGTTCATCCAGCTTTGCTTATTTTTATGTGTACAGTAAAGCCAACCAAACCTGGGTCATGCATTTCCTCATTCCTCAAAATTTTACAGAGCGGTGTCGCAGGAAGTGTTTAGGCCACTTATTGGGAGATGTCCAGTTAGAAGACTAGGGTTTTCAAGAAATTTCCTGTATTTATACGTTGAAGGAAAATTTATGTACGCCTTTTACGGTTCCGTAAAGGACCACTATAATTCGAGAGAAAATTGTCGAATACCTTCTGGAGAAACTTATGGGTTTTAAAGTAATTTGAAGTAAAATTTAGGGATCTATTTATTTTATTGTGCTTTTCTTACAAAATTAGAACTAAAATAAATAGCTCAAAACCCCAAAACACCACCCAGCGTTAGTGTCTGGCTATTGTCATCAGTCGCTAAAACAAAACGTGCTCCGTAAACATATTAAAAGTTTCTCATCGAGTGCGCAAAACGTGTACAAATTCTACCAACATAGAATGATTGATAAAGAAAAACAGCTATAAAAAATAACAAATTATTTTAGGTCTGCTCATTTGACCTTGCTTCCGGCGTGAATGAAATTAAACGCTGAAATACATCAGTTGCTCATGTTCTCATGCCTTGTCCATTAATGGTGGCTACCTTCGGGCACAAAATTCCGTAATTTTACAAAGGCTTGCCTCCCATCACAAACTCACCTCTGACAATATTGTTGTGGAGTTATGCAGTGATGAGATACTTTATATTTGTCATTACTGGCTCTGTTTGGTTTCTACTTCTACATACCATGAACCCCACGAGGCCATTGCTTATGAAATAGATATGACCTGAAGAAAACCAGCTGTAGCTATAAATAAACTATATAAACTATTTAAACTGATGAAACTTAGCTTGAATGGGAGGTACCACGCCCACTTGACCGATTTAACTCAACTTAATTCAGACATATTCATACAGAAACATGCAAATAATTAACAGTTGCGCACGTTCACCGCAGCAACCTTCAATCATTCGACTTCCGATTGTGAGTAGTAAATAGTAAGTAAGTAGTATGGTAAGTAGTATGGTAAGTAGTACGACAGTGCGAAGAGAAAAATAATCTAAAAATAGACTTTGGACTTTTTAAGTGTTTGTGTTTTTAAATGATTTTTGAGAATGTGTTGCAAAGCTTTTACAAATTGAAAATTTCACTAATTCCAACCTAATACACACACACACACACACACACCCATCCACCCAAGTGACGTTTTTACCTTGATTTAAGTTAACATACTAGTTGGTAGGTTAAATATTCTCTGCGCGAAACTGGCTTCAATGACATTTCTAATTTTCTAATTGCACTCAATTTCACGCTATGTGTACACGCTGCATGTACACGCACACGCACACATACTCGTACACGCCACCATCGAGACGATCCTGGCTAGCGGGCTAGGCATTGTACAATAGTCGTAGGCCCACAAAAGGAAAAGCAAATGCAAATGTATGTCGGAGTGTTTTGTCTGCACCGCGGTGTTTCTTCGGAACCGGAAATGGAAATGCAAATGTAAATTCCGAAATGCAAATGATATTTCATGCTGTTTCATGCTGGCTGTTGGTCAGTATCGGTAATGTGAAAGTCGACCGTGTGATTTGCGCGGATTCTTTTGTGTTAACGCTTCTTTTTTCTAACTGTAAGCCATAAATCATTTTGTAAACCTTGACTATTGACCTTGAAATTGAAATTGCTAAAAATACTGTGTATGGTACAAGAAATAGCTGCATTTTTTTTTCGTTGGCTCGAAACAATTACTTGGTGAAAGAATCAAGGTACTGGCGCCTATAGTATCTTCAATATTTCGATAAGTCAGCATTCCTTTGAGGCTGTGAAAGACGGCTGAAGAACAGCTTTTCAGAAACAATTACCTACGCAGAATATTACGAACATTTTGGCATTCGAATTTCATTTGCTGCCGTACATCGAATGACGCTTGAGAAACTTATAAAGAGCGAAGTGAGATTCTACGAATCTAACCTAGAGTAAAGTCAAGAGAATGGCACAAGATAACCCGGAATGAAGGCGATTTCCATAGAAACCAAAATTCCCTGAGTGCAAATACAATTATAAATTTCGGAGTGAAACGCTTTTCATAGGCAATTATTCTTCTAGGCTTGCCATTGCATGCCAAGAGGTGGTGCCGTGTAGAAAAATGGTTTTTTTTGTTTTTTTTACTGGATTATTGTATTATCAAAAAGTAACACGATCAAATATTCCATTACGTACTAAGGTGACGGTATAATCTTATTATTATTACTATTACAACACTTACAGGGTACTTACTACTACTTACTGCCACTTACGATAAGCGTCAGTGCTCGTTTCATCGAACAGTTTTAAAAAGGAGATAACGGGATATGGGACTCAAGGACCTTAATTAGTCTAAAACTCTACTTCTTATCAAAAATATAAAATATAAAATTACAAAAGCTGTCACCCTGAAAGAAGAAACTGAGAGAGCATGTGGAAGTTCGGCAAAAGAAGTGAATGGAGCACAGCAAGAAAACAGAAACGAGCGACTCGACTGAACTGGAAAACAAATTATATTTCTTTCATGTTCCGCATATTCCGCGTTCCGTTCCGACTTGTGAATGTAGAATTTTTTACATGTAATGTTCAATGATTTGTGATTTTGTGCACGTGCAAGTGTGCTTCATTTTGTTGCTGCTGCTGCTGCTGCTGCGTCTTCTGCTGCTGCTTCTTTTCTGCCATTGCCTGAAGTTTCACACAATAATGCAATTTTCAATCGAAAATGGGCAAAATGTTAAATGCTTTTAATTTCTTATGAACATTTATTGAGTGAATGAGACATGGAAGCAAATGATGGAAGTTTTCCAACACACAATTGAGCTTACTTAAGCTTGAGCACGTCCCTGTTATACGGAGAAGGGTACCTTAATAGTATTTACGAACTTAAGCTAGCTCATTTTGCATTAAACTCAAAAGGTTTCCTTTCCAAGTAAGAAATACAAAATACTACGTGTGTGTGTGTGTTTGTGTGTGCGCAATGATGTGCAAAAGTTCGAGCAGATAAGCTTAACTTAGTAAATAATAAGCTTGTTACACTTGAAGCATAGAAACTTAATTTTGTATCGTCAAATGTTGTTGATTTGCTTATTCTTTTGACAAAATTTATCAGAAAATTGCCAGGCGTAAAGCGACTGCACCAGAATGTAATATTCATACGACTGCTTGTTTGTATGCACGATTTTAGCTCTTGGCCAACTTTTTATTATAGTCTCAGAACGTTTTCCTTTGAATGCAATCAACCCGCTTTCCTTATCTCCATTTTATTTACTGGTCAAATTTTCACATTTTCCAGCTGCGTTTACTGCTCACTTTTGAGCCTGCCTGCCTGCCTGCCTGCCTGCCTGCCTGCCTGTCGTCTACACGTGCCTTCCCTAATCTGCTGCTAGCTACATTTTACATCCTTTCATCCTTTGGCAGGGAAACGCGGCGCTGCACCTTGTCGTACAAACAACTACACCTTATCGTACCGTGGCCAAAATTTTACTTTTCCATTCACATATCTTGACAGTTGCGCCATTGTAAATTTCCGTTTCACTTTCACTTTCATTGTAATTTGGATTTTTATTTTTCCTAATCACTTCATGCAGAGGGAACTGTCGGAATGGAAAAATAGAACTGTTGAGCCGAGTTCAGCTGCGTGCTGACTTGTGCACACACTATATTCGGGTGCGTGTATAACAATTCTGAATGGTGTGTGCAGAGAAAGGAGCAGACGGGCAAGGGCATTGTACATCCAAGATAATAGGGCACATTATAATAAACATAAACAAATTAATAAATAAATAAATAAATAAAATCAATAGCAAAATCATCGGACGAGTTTGGCTCACGCATTTAACTTAATTATATTTATAAATTATGCAGTACTTAATAAATTAAAGCCTGCACAAACGCAAGTAATAAAAAGTTTAATAAAATTATACAAACACACAATCACGCACCCACACACACACACACACACACACACACACACACACATACACACATACACACACACACATACACACATGTATATATATATATATATGGTATAAAATGTATACAAATGAAGAATACAAATGGCAATTAACGCGCGCATGAAACTCTTGAATGCAAGCGTTTGCCGTCTGCTACACGAATGCCGATGGTCACGATCAGAGTGACCAACAAGTTTCAAATGAAAGTGCTAAATATATGGAACTTATTAAAAAAAACTGAACTAATATAAAATTTACTGGTCTCGAACCAGTGATTGTACCTATACATAAGTATTTTTAGGTGGGCTACATGAGCATTGTACACGTACGATCGTTTAAGAAGCAAATCGTAGCGAACAAAGCAAGACCAAAAGAATGAAGAATTATGTGCGCCAGTGGGACGCCATACAGAAGTTTTCTTCTTCAGAACATTTGCGATTTGGCTGTTCAATCTTTAGGTTTAGAAAACTTGTAAAAAACCAGAGTCTGTCGCAGACATGACAGGCTGTTTGATGCAAACGATAAGTATAGTTCAGTTTGATGTTTCCCTGATTCCAGGTGCGCTACATCTGGATCAACTTAATTCTGATCGTTTGCAAAATGCCAGTTGTTCAGTTAAATGCCAAAAAGGGGACAACCTACGCTTTTCAATTTATTAATGTATTTTAACATTGTTGTGCTAGTTCGCAATTAACGATTAAACAATAAGTTAATGCATTTTGAACAAGAACGAAAGTAAGTAAGTAACATAAATTTGTAATTTGTGATTCAGTAATTATTTAAATAACTTATTTTAGGCACATTTGGCTTTTATAATTACTTAAGTACTTGTAACTATCTGATACCAGATATTTCTTGTTATTATTTGCTAAATCAGATAAATCTGAGTTTTCGTAAATAAAC
The DNA here is from genome assembly GCA_958295655.1 of Palloptera scutellata. NCBI lineage: Eukaryota > Metazoa > Arthropoda > Insecta > Diptera > Pallopteridae > Palloptera > Palloptera scutellata. The sequence goes on from OY282452.1 coordinate 67,828,207, forward strand.
TTCTTTCTTCTTCTTTTAATGATACAACAGCCCACGGAGGGCCTGGGACGATCTTTTCGCATCCACTCATGTCGTGCACGTTATATTTGTACATAAATGGAAGGGACCTACAGCTTTATGCCGAATCCGAATGGCGGCAATTTTTAGACGTCGAAGTCTAAAGAAACTTCAAATGCCAAATGTTGCATTAAAGATCTCTCCACTCGACATTTTGATTCATGGTCAGACATGAACAGTGCTCTGAAATATGGGAAATATGGGAAATAGTAGAGATAGCATGTTGAAGTGAAATTTTTCTCATCTCCGCTTCCACAAGTTAAGACTAAAAAGCTAATGGTTAAACAACGAAATCTTAGTCTAAATGAAAAAACTAAAAGCTAAATGTAGCCTCCCAAAAACTAAAATGGTCACACTGGTCACGATTGTGATTGCGTATATTGCATGTACGTACATATGTGTGTGGCTGTGTGTGAGTGCATAGCGAGCGTTTAACAATTGCAAGCATTACAATTGCATTTTTTCAATTTCATTTAATTTTCATCCTCACAAATTTTCCCATTTTCTCATTGATTTGTGGTGGCGGTCACGGACGCGTGTAAAAAATATCCCAGATTAAATAAAGAACACTTTTTTTTTGTGATATTAAACAAAATAAAAAAACATTATCAATGATGATTTCATATCATATCAATGATATTTACACGGCATTGTTGTGTAGAGTTTGTTCAACCCATTCAGACGTGAACTAGTGATGATCTGAATTCCATCGATTCCAACTGATTTGAGTGGGGTCATTGCTTTTCTTCTATTCCTCTATTTGTTGCACACCCATTCACACTTTCATTTGCAGCTTTTTAATTTAAAAGCTATAAATAGACAATGGATTTACTCACTTCGCAGTGGCCTTACTTTTTCCTTAATTATCCGTAGTAGTACAAGAACATAGTAACAACACCAAATTATTGTATTCAATGAAATCAATGGAGTTTTAATTTATTTTTGCTGCTATTCTGTCCTGCGTCACATTCGATACCACAAACTCAAACAGAAACATATCGCAGCACAACTTATACATGTTCATTAGTCGCGCGACAAGCAGCGACCAGGCTGGCTGGTAGTTGATAGCTGAATACTGAAAGTATAAAACTGGCCTGTAACTTAGTTGAACGCAACTATTGAACAGCTTGTGTTTTGTATCATCGTGGACCATCTTCCTGTAGACATATACGCAAGCTAAGTGCAAAGTGCTAAAGTGGGAGGGGAAAAAGTGAAGGGATGAGCGGCAACTGCAAGTGCGCCTGCAAGTATGCAGCACAAACTCGCTCAGTTATATAAAATTTTCATTTGGCTCGAGCACTTTAGTGTTGACATTGACATTTTGAGTTATAGCTCATCCGTCCTGTTGTATTGTATTGCAGTCCTCTGCTCAACGATGGATGAGCACTTAGTTGTGAGGCAGTTGCTCGGTCCTTCATGGTTAACGTGCTTGAGATAATGGCTTTCCCCTTTATGTTCAATATTATTGCTTTGAGTACTAGTGAGTGCTGACCTGACACAAGTACTCGTAAACAAATTCTATAAACGTTGCAGCACCGTTGTTCACCTATTGTGGTATCATAATTAAATATGCAATATGGTCGTTGGGATAATTCGTAGCCCTCCTGCATATGCATGTATGTATTTGTATGTGTGTGAATTTGGTGAAAAGCCGTTAACAAATTACATTTTCACAAAACTGTATTTCACGCTGTAACCAATCGTGCACAAAGAGCCAACAACGGAACCATTCAGTATTTATGAGGGCAAGCGGAAAGAGAAAAGAGTGCGGAGGTTGTGGTTACGTTTAACCGTTTTGCTTTAATTTGCTTTAATTTGTTTTTTTTATACTTTTTTGATCAACATAATCGCTCATCGTAGTGTAAAGTGCGGTAGACGGTTGATGTGCCGTAGCCAGCAAAGTGAATGTGGCTTTTGAACAGTAAAACAAAAGCAACAATTAAAGAACTCTTGATGGTATTTAAAACCAGGTGCAGTTGTATTTTAATTTAGGTTATCAAAATAATATTAACAGTCGAAGTTTATTTTCAAAAGCTTTCTGAATTTGAATAAACTGGTGCTGGTCCAAGAATTACCGGACATCATTTGGAAAAGATATCAAGTGTAGGAAGCTGGGGAAGGAGAAAGGAATGCCCATATGTTCCCTTAGAAACAGACCTAGTATTTCCTAGTGTTCCTTCCACATCCATGTTGCATGCTCATGCCTATCTCGTTGCGATGTCTGAGTGTACCGGAAAATAGTGGCTTTCCTGGGAATTTGCAACTGCGATGTAAGTAAATATTGCCGACATTTCATCTAGATGCCTAAGAGACGAGTTTTACATTTGGAGGTTTGCCAATTGCCAGTCAAGAAGTGGGGCCGCCGCGTTGACAAGTCTCCAAGCCTACCCCTTTTGTAAACCAGCTCACCTAAAGTCTGCCAGATCCGCCATTTTGAAAAGCTTAGCGAAACTACAAAGAAGTTTCAAAAAAAATTGGGAAAACAGTGGGCCTTATTGGTCTAGTGAGTTCTCCATTAAAATTAAAAGACAAATGCAAAGTGCTTTCGCTACTAAATATCGCTACATTAAAGTGAATAAAAGATTGACGGAGGAAATGAAAGTGCAATGATATCATCATCAATTAAATTAATGCAATTAAAACCTAATCGCTAGTTTATTTTATACCATACTCATTAATATGTTCTTTTTCCATCGACCATCAACAATAAACAAAAGCAACAACTACGGCGAAGTACTACCATTTCGTCGGTTGCATATAAAAGTTGCTGCATTAAAAGTGATACTAATTTCAAAATAAATTATACTTTCTATATACATATGTATATACGAGTATATGCGTTATGGCAGGCAACATGGTGTCTGCCATTATAATTACAGAACGATTTCAAATTCCTAAGTGGTTTAAGTGTGTTTGAACCAAATTCACCGCAAGTGCCGTCAATTGATAACGTACGTAATAACGTACCATAAATATACGATTAACTTGCGTCCTTGCTATTGGCGCCCGCAACTGGAATTGTAGTGAACCGCAACATAACATTGTAGACACCGTGGGTAGGAAAGAGCAACGAGAGAGACAGCGGGAATGCTTACGTTGAATGCAAAATCATTATTGGTATGAATTGCTACTGTGTGCTACTTACTTTTTGTGTTGTGTCTTTGTATACCTGTGTGGGTATTTATTATGTGTATGCACTTGAAAGTTGATCCACTATTTATATGTGCTTATTACAAATATGTATATGTATATGAATATAAAATTGAAAATTGAAATTTTCCACTCACTTTTTATTTTCTAAACGTAAACTTAATTTACTGGCAAAATAAAAAATGGAAACAAATCTCCTTATATTTCGTTTTGCACTTATAAATGATAAAATATTGCCACCTACGTCTTGGCTATCGCCACCATAGTGAATATACGAATATATTTGCACGCATACAGAACTAATACATGCAATTAAAAAATTTCGAAAAATATGCACATTGACGAAATCCGCAAATCCATAAATGCGTTGCAAAACCATTTTTGCACATTTATTCAATATGGCGTCGAATGCGTTCTCCACCCGCTTCTCTTCTTTCGTCGCTGTTCCCGCTACACAGCTTCTTGGCACGTGTCTTCGCCATGTGCGACATCACCATATAGGTGCCCGGCAGTATTAGCAGCATCAAATAAATCTTCAGGAATGTTGGCATGTCAAATGTAAAATTCCATGCATTTGGCATTGCAATAGACAAGCGTTTAGTCTCCTCGAAGTAGGGCATATTGCGTAGTACGATAATACCTTCGCATAAAATACCCATGGGATAGAGAGGTATCCATACCGTGTATCGCAACCATGTAAGCAAGCCAACTTCTCTGCGTAACAGTTGAGAAATATAAAATGGGTACCTAAAATGTGAAAAACAATAGAAACACAGGGCTTAGGGTTAGGGCTTCTTTTCTTGCTCATAAGGTTATTTTTTTCAGTATATGCATACCGAATAACTTCCACGAGTGACCAAACGATGAAAACATAAAATATAACTGGTTTCGTTTGCATGCGTTCCTCCAAATCAATCATAATAAATAGTATAAAGTTACGGCCGGTGACCTGAAAGAATGGGATCAACGGTCCTCCTTTTGTATAGCCAAACACTGGATGAAGCACTTCCAAATATTGCAACAGCTGACAAAATTTCATAGAATTGCCTACATTTTCGTATGCTTTGGGCATCGATTTGGGACCATCGCGGTAGTACAATATACCCAAGACAACCAGTATATATAGGTAGCCAATGAACTGTGCCAAGTTGTAGAAAAGCAAGTAGACTTTTTTGGTACTTTCTGCAAACCCATAAAAAAGTAATAAGCTTTTTATGTTTGCACATAATTATACTCATATGCATACCTTTAATATAGCCAAATTCCTGCTTCTGCAATCGTTCATATTCTTTGGAATAGTCTTCTCTTACATCACGCGGCTGTTCCTCTGGCGTATTGTCGTCTTCTGTACACCAACGGTCAAAATCAATCCGTAGCCAATGTGGCTTCTGCGGTGTGGCTACCAGACGTGGCCACCAGCCGTTCTCACATTTTTTTATTTTAAACTCGATTTTGTTGTCATAAATACGATAAGTGCTGTCCTGGAGATTGAAAATAGAATTCCACCAGACTATAATTTAATTTTGAAAACTTACTTCATCATCGATGAAACCGTAGAAGCTTAAATCAAATTTGTATTGATTAAATCCACGCGCTCCATAGCCTTTCGATGCAAAAGTCAATGTTTTCGGTGTAAAGTCCACAATGGGTGGCTGCAAATTGAGAAACTATTGATTTTTCGCCGACCAAAGAAAAAATACAAATTGGTTTAACTATTAACCTTTGAGTCTTTTAAGTCCACTTTTAGTGTTATAAGCTGCTCCGTTTGTGCCCAAAAAACTAATGGATGCAGTAGTTGGCTTCCACTGTTGGAGGGATTGGAGGCGTTGTTAGATGTTGTCTTGATGCTATTCACTGGCACATTCAGCTTTTCTTTGGTCTCAACCATTTTAAAAATTACGTTTGTTCGTTTGCATTTGTTTTCTTTAAGTTTCGTTTTCTTGTTTGTTGTTTCGCCGTCTGCAAAAAATATGTATCTGCTTTCACCGGCAACACAAATATGAAAAATTCTTGTTAAGCAATTTGACAGTTGCTGTCAGTTGCTCAAAAAGCATACACTGTTCTCGAATGTCATAGTTTGAAATGCACTGAGCATATGCGCAGAAGTGAAGAACAGGATTGTTATTTTTAAGCATTTCGCAATGATTTTAAAAATGTTTTTCGTGTGGGGAAAATTTAAGTTCGAAATTAAATTAGTAGTGATAAAACAAATACAAAAATAAAAATTTGCACTCTAGTGAATCTGATGTTTTCCGTATTATATTGATTTAGTGGAGATATTTGCACGTTAATGTTTTATGGAACAGAAATACCTTTCAGCCTTCCCTTTCGCAACCCTTTTGCTTCTTGGCGCATTTATAATTCCACTAAGAATGGCGGGTAACGCTGTGATCTACAAGACTCTACTATCATTGGTGCAACATGCAAAAGGAACTGGTTGCGGGCCGTTTTTGCGATACAATCAAAATTATGGATTCTTACAAAAAAACAAACACAATGGGGAAAAATGTGCACGAATACATTTTTCATCTGTACACAGTCAATTTTAAATCTCAAATATTAAAATTCATTTTACGTTTTAATAATTATGTTTAGAAAAGGAAGCTAAACAATTTGTTCAATCTGCTGATTTGTTTCAAGCGGAGACATAAATAACTCGGAATTTGGATCCCTGAAGGAGATTTATTATATAATATTTGGAGGCTCAAGAAGATTTCGCTTTGAACTTTGATAATTCAGTGGAACATAAAATCTTCACTACATTGAATTCTCTCTATTAATAATGTGCTTAAATATTTTCTTCAATCCACAGGTTTTTTTGGTGTGAAAACTATCGATGAAATTGAAAAAATGCACAAAACACTCTTTTCAGAAACAAAACTACAAAATACTTAACTTAATTTTTATTATTTTCCTGCTCACAGTTTCTAGAAGATGAATTGATTGCACTGAAACGAAAATGTATTAAAACAAGAACCAAACATGTCCAGGCTGAGTTTTACCAAAACTTTTTTCGCTAAATGAAACTGAACTTAATTGAAATTGAAAATTTAAAAAACATAAAGCTCATGACCTATTTTTTAGTATTGAAAGGTAAGTTGAAATTTATAGATATTAAACTTTTATAACAAATACAATATTGCAAAGTTTTCACATAGTAATTTTTAATTGTCACTTCACTAAACTTTCGATCGACCGTCAGTAATAATGCGAAATTAAATACCATACTCGAATTTTGCAAGGCTTCGAGGCAAGCCTCATTCTAGTTATCATGAATGTAGTTTAGTGTGTAGGTACTTTACTTACTTTTAATGGCACAGCAGCCCATGGAGTGCCTAGGCCGAGCTGTTCGCATCCACTCATGTTGTGCGTGTTCTATTTGTACATGAATGGAAGGGACCTACAGTTTAATGCCGAATCCGAACGGCGAAGTGAAAAGCTTTTCATAGCAATTTTTACTCTTGTAGGTTTGCCATTGCCTGCCAAGAGGTGGTGCCGTGTAGAAAAACTATTTATTCTACTTTTTTTTTTTTTTTGATTTTGCCTGTGACGAGATTCGAACCCCGGACACTCTGCGTAGCAGTCCAACGCACTACCACTACGCCACAGCGAGCACAGGTAGGTATGTACGATTATATAGGATGGTTTCAAAATGTTCTCAATAAGGAAGCTAATACGTGTTTGCATTTATTCAGTGCTGCGTCACTCTTGGTTGGCATTGCAGTCGCTTCACACATTTTATATTTGCTGCTCGATAAAACTCGTGGGCTAAATATTTCGTGCTCGGCCGTACCCTAAACACCCTTAAAAATACATCTTCGCATTGATCGGCCAGCGGGTGTTTTTAATCCAATTTTAATAGTTTTTAGATGAACCCAACACACAATACCACATTTCGTTGTATTCGTGTCAATAATTCCTTTTATGTTTACCGTGGAGGGGTGGTACCTAGACCACTTGACTGATTTTGTCGATTTTAGAGCTTCAACTTCTTCCGGGCAATAAGGAAAGTTTATAGAAAGTTTGACTGAGATTGCTTGAGTGTCGCGTACGTGGAAAGATGGATCAACTCTGATATTTTTATTATACTTTCATACCTACGTCGCCCAATTGTGGGCGTTACAAAAATATTTGTATATTCCGTACGCGGTATATGGCAGCATCTGAGGTCCAAATCTGAGCACACAAGTTGTTAAACAAGCCAACAAAATGAAATTGATCAGTTTAGATATTTATCAGATCATTTAAAAAAGATACAGCCTTGTAACTAGTTGCTAACATTTGTGGAGTATTACTTACGAGTACGATAATTTACTCCTGATAGCTCCAAATCGAGTGCATACAGAGGAACATAAACTTATTGCTACATGGTTTTAGTGTGTGAATAATTTGGCCAGAAGCCAAAAAACAAACAATTGATGTCGTTTAAATAGTCCCCAGGCTTTAGTATCGGAAGAGGCAACGGTGCACTGACTACTATACAGCAGTAGCAGCAGCAGATGGTGATGGGTCGGCAAAAAATTTTTGGCCAGCTCTTCGTGGTTCAACAAATTGATTAGGAAAATGAATGCCAGGAATTTAAATGGAAATATTCAGAACCGAAATATTGCAATTAAAAATGTGCAATATAATTTTATTTCGGTTTTCACTCTTTTTCTACCATCACGTCCTTGGAAGGTCAGAGTATGTGAGCCATGTGAGCCATGTGTGGCTTTCGCATGCTGTAGAACAAAACAGTGAAAAGAAAATTAATTGATGAGAGTTGAAGTTTAATACATACTATATTTTTGAGTAGCCTTTGAATAGGACATATGCCATTCCAATGCGACGACGTCCTCTCACTTACTCTCACTCCCTTCCATATAAATGAGAAGGTTTTGTTTCTGTTGCCCTTTGGGGAAATTCGTTACTACCACAGACATATGGTCAAAACTTCAACTGCACATGCTACAGCAGCGAATAACTTTTTTGGTATTCTAATCAAAATATCAATATTGATAGCACGAAATGTAAGCATTCCCTTTCGCCGCGCTGTTATTATAGTTATGGTATGTGTGTGTTATGTATGTATGTATGTGTGTGTGTGTGTGTGTGTGTGTGTGTGTTTGTGCAGGCGGGTGCGTGTGAATGCCGCCACTAAGTGCCATTAATGACGTACTTGTAATTTTTAATGTAATAAGCATCATTATGGCATTCAGCTAAAGAAGCTAAGTCAACAGATAATTGTTTTGCCTGTTGTTGATATTTAGAAAACAAAAGGCCAACCAAGCCAACAGCCAATACGAAAAGCGTCTCTGTATTAAATGTGTAAGAAAATGTAAGCAAAATTAGTACAACAGTACTTACACATGTCGAAAGCTCAGGAGCATTCAAGTGAGCAGCATGTGAAAAAGGGAAATGTAAAAGAAAGTAGAGTGGGAACATTTGGAGGTAGATTTAATTTCATTTCGGTTAATTTTTTACAAATATTTAATCATTTGATTAATATGGCGTGCACAACAGCCCATGAAGGGCATAGGCCGAGCTTTTCGCATCCACTCATTTTACATGACAGTTGTATGCCGAAGAGAAAAGCTTTTCATGGGCCATTTTTTACTACTGTAGGTTTGCTATTCTCCTTTTTTGATTTGGCCTGTGCCTAGGTTTGAACCCCGGACACTCTGCATAGCAGGCCAACGCACCACCGACTACGCCACAGCGACCACTAATATGAAATGCAGGTTGTATGTATGACATAACACGCACCCTCACATAAACAAACACACACACAAACAGATATGTACACCTGCACACATTTGCCGAAATAAGAAAGAATCAAAGTGGGACGACTAACAACGGTAACACCAAAAGCGAAGACATTTCCGGCGCTTTTCAATTCAGTTTCAGTTTCAGTTTAACGTAAACGTTTTGACATACTCGTGGTGGAACCGTGTGCGTCGTTCTTCTTCCAGTTCAATTCAAACATGTACCACACAGTACCCATTATATGGTAGAAATAAATGTGATGTGAAAAGGTACTGTGATTTCCATAAAAATATGGCTTTGACTGCACACCGCATGATGTTACCAAGGCGTACGCATCGCACACATCAGCTGCTGGCTAGAAATAAAGTGGGCGTGTTGCTGGTGCCCACTTTGGCTGAGTATTACTACGAACAACAGCAGCAGCAGCAGTTGCAGCTACACCTGCAAAGCGAGGAAGTGAGCTCAAAACGCTTAAATAGCTTGCATATTCAAGTCATTTTTTCTGATATTTGCACATGCACTTGTGAATAGTTTTGAATCGTGGTTAATAGCAACACTTAGAAACTTAGTTGTATTCGTTAGCATATGCATCTTGAATCGATTATTTTTTTAATTTTTATATTAACTATGGTAACTATGATGGGTTGGGCGCCCATCAGTTTTGTTCTATTAAATTCCTTAACAAAACTGGCAATAGTTCGAGTGATTTTTTCTGATATAGATTTTATATTTAAGTGAGTGATGTTTGTGGTCGCTTTGGCGTAGTGGTAGTGCGTTGGACTGCTACGCAGAGTGCCCGGGGTCGAATCTCGGCACAGGCAAAATCAAAAAATAGAAAAATTATTTTGCCTATGAAAAGCTTTTCACTTCGCCGTTCGGATTCGGCATTGAACTGTAGGTCCCTTGCATTCATGTATAAATATAACACGCACAACATGAGTGGATGCGAAAAGCGAGCCTAGGCACTCCATGGGCTGTTGTGCCATTAAAAGAAGAAAGAAAAAAAGAGAAAGTATAAATTGCAGCAAGAATAGTAAAAATATGTTTGTGTCATAAAACAGTATTAATAAGTAATTAATACGCAATGACGACCACAATACGTGATTCTCGGTGTTCTAAAAGTAATATTTCTCACAGTGCAGTGCAATTTTCTTACTAAACTAAACCAAAGCTTTCTTATAATTTATTCAACAGGGAAAAGCTCCCCAGTTGCCGGGTCCTTAGTATATTATTTTTGCAAACCACAAAAGCTGTGTCTGCTTTTTATTAAGTACTAAAGATTCAGCTGAAAGCTCAGCGAGGCATTTGGAAACAATGCGTGTGGTTTCGAATTGATATGTCCTGCACCCTCCCTCAATGCAGAAAGCCGTAAATAAATTAGCAGTACTTTATTCAGTTAATGGGTTCATGGTATAATTAATGCGATAAATGTGAATAAGCGTTTCTTTTATTTTGTCTTTCGACATGCCAAAATCTAGCAAATTGATTAAAAGTTGCCGCTGGAAATGGAGCAAAAGCTTGTAACTTGTTGCGGCTGCAACTTAATTTTTTTGCCTAATGAAATTAATTGGCATCTTTTCGTTTTTACTTGGCTCGTAGTCAAAAATTTGTATTCGCATAACGAAATTCGTAAATTTAGCTTTGTGCAAGAGCTTATGTATGGTTTACGTGTTGCTTTTTGGCATTATAGAAAATAATGATTTAGTAGTATGCCTTTATTACTTTATGTCTTTCTGCTTTTATGTCGTCTCATTATTGCTCGTGGTTTGTTGGAGCGCGGTCAATTGCTCTCTCTTACAGTATCCTCTTCTCTTCCATTGGAGAAATTGATGTACGTTTTGGCAGCCAGAGTGCTGGACAATGTGTTGCGCCAGGCAATAAATATTCTGGTAATTTTTCGAAATACACAGCGGAGATTTTGGTTCCGATTGCATGTCGAGATAATCTCTTTTTGTTGTCAATAAAACGTTTAAGTGAATTTATGAGTTTTTAGGCATACTTCTAAATGCTTTAAGATTGATAAATAAAATTAATTTTTCGTTTATCAGTTGAATTTTAAAGTAATAAGAAAATGTGTGAGGAACCAAATAACATAAATTTTGCAAAATAATTTATTTCTGTTTTCAAATAACACTTTCCATTTATTGATGCTTTTGCCTTCACTATTAAGCACATTAGAAAAATTCCAAGCTATGAAATCAATGTAGGCTTATTTTTTGCAATAGGCCGATTAAATTAGGCCAATATAACTACTACTCTCTTTTATCGCGGCGTAGTTTTTTTGAACTATGTTTTCATTTCGTGGAAAAGTAAACAGTTTGAAGCTTCTTGCACACCACACGGCTCACACGAGTATACTAAACGAAATCATTAATTAACAAAAGAAGAGAAATGCATATGTATATATGTACATATGTATATTATTGAATAAACGTTCGCCATGAAAGATCCAATACAAATGCAAAAGAAAATACTGCCACCTGATGGAAAAGCCTTAGTACAACAGAGAACAACACTGTCTATGTGGGAGTGGAAATATGTACTTTTGCTCTATCTCTCTCGCTCTCTGTTTTATTTCATGTAGCTTTCTTGATGAAGCTAAACGAAATGAGCGGAGTACTCAGCAGAGAGTTCAATGCGATTCGTGTGACTTGTACTAAAATGGGTACTAAAGAGAGAGAGGGAGAGTCACAGTAACAATAGCAACAAAAATATTCAATCCCACGTGTGATTTTGGCAGACTCTCTTCACTTCAAGAGCGGCATGTGATGTATTCCATATATTTTTACAGCAATTCGCATACTCGTATATGTGTGAGCTTTAACAAGAGGCTCTAAAAATTGAAAGCGGCCAGACACGTTTTCAGACGCAACACATCCACGCCAACAACTATTCGCTCCACTTTCTGGCTTTCAGTTTCAACATTCAACAACATTTGAAGAAAATCGCCATAACAGGACATTTTCAATTCCATTTCAGTTAGTCGTGTTTTTGTTGTTCGTGTTTATCGTTGTGTTGTCGTGCTCGATGATACTCTGTTTTTTTTGCTGAGTTTTCACTTATTTCTTTTGATAATAAGAATAAGCAACAAAAGTTTTTCATTTATTCATGAATTTGTAAATTTCTAAAAAAAATAATACAAATGTGCAGTTTAAACTAAAATGTAAATATGTATTAACCAAAGAATGTAAGCCAAATTAAAAATGAGAAGGGAGAAAAGGCAAATTGAAAGTTGTGAAGTATTTCTGAAAGTGAAACATTTGGAATTTCGAAAAGTGGGTAAAGTAAATTCGCAAAATCGTTAAGAAATAAACACATTTTTCGACGCACGATTTGCTGGAGCATGCCTCGTGTCGTGTTGCCTTTTCTAATGAGTGATGTCTAAGGTGTATATCATTTTAATTACTCCCACTTATTGCTTTATTATTTTAAACGTGATTTTCTAGTATATACTCTTAAGAGATTCGCTTAATGCGTTTTCAAACTGTCAAGTATGTACATATATGAACTAAAACGTTTTAGAAAATAAAAGAAAGAAATGAATGTTACTCATACGTCATGGGGGACAAAAATTAAATCAAGTGCTCTCTGCAGCGTCCTTGAGGCAAAATTCGCAAGTTTAAATAATTTTTTTCCAAGAAAAAAGCAGCAAATATTAAGTCTTTTGATATAATGTATTTTCGTTACTTAAGTACTTAGAGAGACGCAAGCATTTCGTTTTGAATGTATAAATATCTTAGTGTTGTTGAAAGAAAAGATTTAAGTAGTTATTATAGCTACTATTTCCACTCAGAGAAATGTGACATTTGACTAAAAGTTACTTTGTTATTAGTTAGTCTTCGGAGGTCTTATATAGGTGAAGAGCTTAACTGGGAATTAGTACTTATATTTATAATCCAGAATAGGCAAAACTTTATTTTTCTACAGACCTCCATAACTACACACAATATATGTACTCACTATCAAGTTGGAACTCACATACACACAAATAAACATTTGATTTCAAGCCTTCTTTAAATATGAGCTTGTCTTGGCTGATTTTCAGTTTTCTACCTTCCACACTATGTGCTGGGTACATTAGGTTATGGTTGTTTGCAAAGACATACAAAGTCTCTTTGCATACACGGTAGGTCTAACAGACCTTGAACACTCTCAAATGTGCTATAGGCAATTGGGAAATGGACATAACCAGTACAGTCAAGTAAGTGTGGTAAGTACTTCCTACACATGTTACATTTTTATAAAGTGACATCAAAGACAAAGGCACAAACACACAATCTTTTAGTGCAAAGTGAAAGAATGCCAAGCATATTGAAGATCGAAATCATATAGAATGCAATCTCATGCTAAGCATATCGCCAAATTAAAAAAGCAGTAACACACTCATTAAATGGCTCTAAATGGAACATTTTCTACATTTCTCAAACGTTGTTAGATCCGCAGGACTTTAGAAATTCGTTTGTTGATTAAAACTTTTCCAAATTGCATTTATTTCTTTATAAATTTAAAATGCATGACGTATGAGTGATAATTTTTGCAAAGCTACAAGTTAGGCAGAAATGTTTTCGAATATTAAAAATATTACAAATACATACATATATAAATGTTTCTACATTTATTAAGTGCCAATTCAAGAAAGTGCTCCCTTCCTGTTCTAATCGAAATAAAATTATTCTAATTAATAGCAAGACACAAAAAGAAAATTCAGAAAAATGTCGCACAGCAGCTTCAAAACACCCGTAATAACAATAATAACAGTAATAGTAGATTCTAATTATATCAACGCACCGTGTAAACAAAAGAGGAATAAAAACATGGCGTAAGCATTACTTCCTCCCAAACACAACATTTTCTACAACTACGGCAACAACAGGAACTATGTACATGCCACACAGGTACGAGTATTTACGACCAACTAACACCTAAGGGATAACGAAAACGAAAACTAAAAGATTATCGACAAAAAATTCGAAGCAAACATTTATCTTCAGTGATTGCTGAACGGTGTCTTACATAATTACGTAAAAAGTATTTGGTGTAATTCTTCTAATTTCAGTAATTTTTTGATAATACTGAAAGGTGTGGAATCATACATTTCATAGACGGCTGCAAAACTTTCAAACTGAATTGCTGCATTTCTACCCCTAAAACGATTGCACGCATATGCTAATGCATAGAGCTTATGAAATCCTGGTCTATAGTTATTAATAAATTTAATTTTCTCTCTCCGCCACAGTATGTAACTTGTCAAACATCAGTCGTTGCTCATTGGTTCATTAAGTTTTCCACTTCGAAATTAATTAGCTGCTGAACGGCATAACTTTTAAACTTCAAGTACGCCGCCGCTTCAGCAGCGGTTAGGTCTGACTGAATGTCTGTCTGTCGAGTACATCGTGCAAAATGAAGTTGCATATATGTCATAAATGACCACAATACAACTACATTGACTTGATACTTTAACTTGTAAATTTTTGTACATACTTGCATAAAAGTTTGTTATTTCTTAGACAATAGGAAACTCCTTCCTTGTTGTTGTTAGCACGTCGTGAATTCCAATGAGTATGAATGTGTTTTCTGTGTGAGTTTTTATTCGTGACTGGGTCTGTGTGTGTTTACTACTTAATATTATTAGCGAAATGTTGGAAAAAGAGGCGAGGAACAGTGAGTGAAGAAGGTAAAATTTTGCTGCTGTTCGCTGCTGTTCAAGGCTTTCAAGTTCAAACTTTCTTCTAGTTATTCAGCGAGGACAAGTGTAAATTATATCGTCTTAACGATGATGCATCGGTCCCTCAAGCATAAGTGCAGAATGGTTGAAAGTGATTTTTGGCACTTGTACACAGTTTGGACGACGAGAAGAATGATACCTACTGAAAGTTGGGCTAATTTAAAGTAACATTTTGTATGTATTGAAAGAAAATGCAGTTAAAATAGTGTGAGTATAAAAACTTTACTAATTCTCTTTTAAGACTTCTTCGAAAAACTGTTGTACTGAAGCGTGCATGGCTGCCTCGGAGGCATCTTCGCATTAAATTGTGTGGGTGTATCGTGCCTACTTTGCATATTCACTTCGTTCCTAAAATATTGCATTTATGCTTGACTGAATGAAATTCGTATGAAAATCCTACGTCTGCCAGTTGACCTGAAATGCTTTCGTTGCCTATCCTTTCCGACTACTTTACCTCCTTGCACGGTAGTCTGAGTGTGAGTATGTGCTTGTTTGTATGTAAGCTATCAATACATTTTACAATGTGTAAAGTACATATGCAGACCCAATGCATACAAAATACATAAGCATGTATGTATTTATGTAGGTGTGTACATTCATAAAATCTGATTTGTATATCCTTAAAAGCTTCTCTAATGCCTTACATTGCAGCTCGTTAAATTTGAAAGTGTGTACTTCGAGTATATCTTGGTATTTGTTGTAGGGTCTCATTTCGTTTAGGTTGACTTACCGTAGTATCAACATCAGCGTTAGCATATTTTCTAATTTATTTAAGAAATGCTAAAAAGTTTTATGTGTTGTTGACAAAGAGTTTGTTATAGGAAATCTTAAGTGATTTTTACAATATGTGAACAAAACTAAATATACATACATATTTTATTGAATTCTGATTCTGATTTCCTTTAAAATAGCCGTGCGAAACATATGTTTTTATGTAAATTGAGAATGAAATATGACATCATTCCAGTCAGCAAATCGGACTCTGATTCCAGAGAGCAAGCTTTATCGAGAAGTAAACAAACTTTTTGGAAGGGATCTAGTACTTTAAGATGCGCCTAGAACTCGTACTTATGTGCGCGAGATTTTAACCAAAGCCAAGGAAAGGCATTCGCATATAAATATTTGATGAATTACAGGACAGGAAAGAGTGGATAGCCTACCTTAAAGAGGGTCATAATTACTCAATATTATTACTGCCCGACATGAACACACATTCGGCCCATAACGAGCACACCTTGAGTGGATGCGAAAAGCCCATCCTAGGCCGTCCATGGGCTGTTGTGACATGGAAACAATCGAATGCCCAGGTGAATAACAATACTACATCCAGCGAAGTCTCTTTCCTAGATTAACCGAGATTGGGCGTACATTCCGTATTCCGGAGTAACCTGTATTTTAGCTTTTTCGTTGTGATAACTTCAGTAAATCAAATACTGCTTTTTTCTATACCGCCATCATACATACTTGCTACAGATAATTTAAATTGCAATTAAATTGACATCTGGCAACACTTGGCATCATCTTCAGCAGCTTCAGTCAGTGGAACGAGATGCTTCCGTTGCTCAAGTACATAAAGTGTTTTTTTTGTTTGTGTGTGTGTGTGTGTAGGTTTTTTGATTCTTGTATAATTTTCAGTGACCTTTTACACATACACTACATATACGTTTGTATGTGTGTGTGTGTGTGTGTGTGTGTGTCGTGTCGTGTGTGCAAGCAACACTTTAAGTATGTTTGCGTATTATGTGGCTGAGTACAGCAGTGATTTCACCGTGGCTTATGCTTCCGCACAAGTGTTTACTTTTAGCTGCCCCTGCTGCTCATCACAATCTTCTCACTGTCATGGGCCAAAAGAGACCGACCTTATGCTTTTTATTTTTTCTTTTCTTTTTGTTTAAGTGCAGAATAATTAAAATCCATTCATTTCGGTTTGCTTCCTTGAAAGCGCATACACACGTCTCGGTATGTCTGTGTTTGTCTGTGCGCATCTGTTTTGCCTGTGCTTGATGTGTTTATGTACATATTTATGTAGGTGTGGGTTTATTTGTTGCAATGTGTGGTGGTTTCTATGCTGTATTAATTGTGGACACACATACGTGCACAAGTACAATAGATGTGTGATTGTGCTTTTCTTTTCGAGAGATATGCTGCATTGTGTCTGTAGAAGGGTAAGGCTTTGTTGCCTCTTTTTAAGTTGCTTTCATTAGCCTATTTTATTATTATCTGATTTCAATATGACACTACATGTACTGCGAGCACATTTGCATAGATCCTTTCTATCACATTTTTCACTAGACTGACCATAATGCATAATACATTTTCGTTTCTAGAACTGACCTCAATTTATAGCATTGTAAAAGCAATAAATTCAAATTTCTAAATGCAAATGTCTTACATAAAACAAAGGGTAACAAATTACAAGATTTTTTTTTTTACAAACGTCCCCCAATCGCACTAGTTCTTGTTTTCCGTTTTTCTTCTATTTTGCGAAACAATAAATTGGTATGCAAATCAAGTTGGGAGTTGACTTTTTTCTAGTATATTATTTAAGCCACAGCAACAGCATCAGCGGCAACGGCTATGACAACATATACAGCAACAACCACCACAACTATAGCCATTACAAGAGTAACAATAACGAAGTGTATCATTGCAGCATCAGCACATCGTTTGTTGTGTTTTCTCTGCTATTTTTTAATCCATATTTGGCTTTACTATGGCAGTATATTGACCAAGAACAGAAAACCTAAACCTTAGCCCATTTACCACCACTTGCTCCTATTTCGTACATACAGTATCCTGCATTCTCCTATTTTGTTGCTGTCGTTGGTCGTTTTCGATAAGCAGCAGCAAAATAACAACACCACCTAAGTCAAAAGCCAGCCAGCGAGCCAGCCAGTCAAATATTTTTTACCATGCAGCTGGTTTTTGTTTATGGACTGTAAAACAAAACGTAAGTAGATGACTCCTATTGGAAAGCAGGTGGTAGCGACGGGTGGTAGTAGAAATTACCTGAGCATTGCAGCAACCAAATGACGCTAACTTTTTGGCAATTGAACATGAATCCCTTTACTTCTTCGATTCGCAAATGTGCATAAATAATGCAGCAAGCACACAAATTTAGTAGAAAAAAGCATATATGTAAGTAAACGACTACTAACACTGTAATAATGTTCTAAATTTAGCATTGGATATTATGCCATACGGTAGCTAGAGCCAGAGCCACTCACTTATATACGAGTAGTATAGTGAAGCCTTCGAGCATCGAGGACTTGTTACCAATTTTGCAAATTAAGTACATTTTACTTTGCATAACAACGGATGCAAACCGTTCGTACAAGTATGAGGTCAATATATCAAGCTTTCTCTCTTCTGTCTGTGTGTAGCAACACCGATGCACAAATTAATATTAAAATTTCCAAAATCAAATTTAAAATTCAAAATGCAAAATGGAAATTCATCCTAAATTTGCAAGTGAGCAAGGGGAAGGTAATTTAATTATGTAGTATTGGCTTCTGAGAGTGTAGGTGGCTTGGAATTAGTATTTTGTTCAATTCAACAAAATCAGGCATGCTCACTTGTAATTTTTCAGTGGTGGTGGTTCATACGATCCACAAAAATTTTCATTACATTTTCAATTGTATGGAGCTATGCCTGACCCATCGGTCAGGCATAGCTGCTGCACCAATTTCGTCCTTAGGAGCCTCAATAGTTGCTGGCTCCCACAAATAATAGTCCAAAGCAGCCAAATCCTTATAGCGTGGTGGCCAATGCACATCACAAAAACGCGATTTTCAAACTTCCCACGCAAAAGATCCATTGTTGCACCATTTTGCAAGTACAGTTTTAGTATTTCCACACGATGTTCAAGTATATAATGACCCATTTCGTTAACCGCAAATATAAAACTAATTTTCCATTATAATACGAATGACATTAGAGTTGCCACACTTAAAATACTTAATCAGTACTTCAAATTTCACATACATATGTATCTGTATATCCACTAACTGCAAAGTTTCATGTTTTGGAAGCCTAATCAAATAAGTGCAAAATCCTTAAATGTTTAATGAAAATTGAAAATACATCCCGTCGAAAATGATATGAAGAATTTGCTGTTTCAATTGATTTACGCGAGTCATGAAATGTATAAATTATTTAAATTTAGATAGTATGTGTGCACATCGTATGTGTTAGAGTGTGTGTTGATATTGAGAGTGTTTCTGTTACCTTATGGTTAATACATAAGAAAGCAAGCACAGGCATACAAGTAACTAAATACATGTGTGTACTTGTTGAATCATGAATGATCGACAACTACAAGCACAAGTACAACAATGTAGGGCTGCTTTACTGTGTTGCTAATACAAACAAATACATTTTGCAAATGCCTCCGTATTTATACACAAATGTAACAATATACCAAACCTAGCAGCACATTGATAAATCGTTGTGTAAATATATACACGAGAAATAAAAGGTTATCTGAGCTGAATCAATCTTAAATTAGTTACTACTTACATACAAATGTAATGTAGCAATATGCATTTGCCACCGATGGGGGGGGGGGGGGGGTGAGGGGAGAGAAGACGACGGAGAAGCAACGATTAATACTAACTGGAAAAATGTAAAATAACGAAGAACTCCAAAAGTTGCGTACGTGAATCTATGTGATGCTATAATCGCGACCTGCCAGCCGTCATTGCGACTATGGCCGTCGCCGTCATCGCCTTGTTCATATTGCTGTACTAAATAACTTTGAGCTCAACTTCAAAAGGAAATCACATTTGCAGCCCGAAAAACATTTCATAAAAATAAAGCAAACAAAATATGTGATTTTAATCACAAACTGCTATGAACTTTGATTCACCTTTTTGTTTTTCGTTTCGCTTTATTTATTGGTTCTGTTGTGCCTTTACTTTATGATACGCTGCGAAGTGAAGTTGGTTGTAGTTAGATTGTTTTGCATGTTGTGTTGTGCTCGACTGCGGCATACGGCAACGAAATATCTGAGTTTAACAGCAACGTAAGAAATACCCAAAGCAAATGGCAATTTTTCTTACAATTGTGTGCTTACGATTGGAAAATGAATTTAAAAATGTATTGCATGTGTGATGTTGACGAGTTTATTTGCAACGTCTACATGAAAAAGTACAAGTCAGTGGTGTAACAACAACGGGGTGAACACGCACACTTAAAACATGTACATATGTACATAAATGTGTGCAAATACAAACGACCATGCTACATATGTATGTATATGAACGCATGTGCATGTACGCGCATAGAGTAAATAATGAAATCGCAGTTAAATAGAAATTTGATATGTGCTCAACCAAGGAAGTAGCTTGTGTTTTTGAAGACTTCAATATAATTTCCCTCATGATTATTTGTTCCTTTATTTGGTGTATCATATCAGATACATAGGTATTCATATGTACATACATACATATGTAACTATATGCATATCTTGTGCTTGGAAAATATATTGATTATTTTCTTGATGAGTATTTCTTGTCCATTCTTTTGTTATTTGTCTTTGACCATATATAATAATTTATGCAAAATGCATACGAGTATGTTCGTACATGAATATGTAAATGTATGCATGGCTTCTTCGATTTCTCGATCTCGATTTTTTATTACATATCTGCAAGTAGCATATGCAGGTCAATTAGGTTCTTATACTAATAGAATATACATATAAAGCTCTAAGTTGGATTGCAACAAAGCTGTTATCGATGTTAGTACTAAGTTTGGGCTCAATTGAGTATAGATCGTGAGCTGAACTATTACTCAAGTTCAATAAAATAATTATTAATTAATAAATTTTAAGTAAGAATTATACTTGCATATTATTATAAATGCAGAAAAATATACATTTACTTATATCAGTCGCAAACTGATTAAGTCAAGGTAAAACGTAAGAATAAACAACATTTTTCCTAATAAACCATTCAATAATTTCACATTACCAAGTTTTCAAATTTCTTCAATGAAGGTGCAAGAGTTGTGCTTGGTTTTGTTGTTGGTTTTTGCCTATTTATATCCATGGTATAGTGCATTTATTCTTTGCCAGTGACTCGCTACTTTCTACCCTATTTTCATACCCATTTTATTTCGAGCCTCAATTGAAATCACGCTTCATTTGATATTTTTAATATTTAATTTGCAAACAAAGTGCATGAAAATGGAGGGACAGTTCATAGTCAGGAAAAGAGTAAATGCCACAAGAGAATTGTAGAAAACTAAAATGAAATAAATCAAGAATATAATGAAATTTTGAAATGTAGTAAATTCAATTAAAGTGAAGAAAATAACAATGCCAATTAAATCTTATTTGCCGTTTGGACGACTTTCACATCAAATTCACATCAAAATCAGAAGTTGTAGATATGTAATAAGTCAACATGGCGTATGCGCAACAATTAATTATGAATTGCAAATTGAAGGTTACATTTTACGCATTAATGTCGCTTGGGCCGTGTGCTTTTTGTTTATTTCTCTAAATACTCAATATTCAAGGGGAATGTGATGCGAATGATTTCTGTGTGCGACATTGTTAAGCTTACGCCTGTTAAGCTTATGCTGTGCCTGAACAATTCCAACAATTAAGTTTTAATGCCAATATGTCAGTCAGATGCATATGCGAATACTTTGCAAACACCGTTATAATGGTATTCCTGTTCATGGGATGCGCAAGTGTGCGAGTTGTATTATGCGACGGCTACATCACATTGTGTAAGAGGTGTAAGATATTCTACAACTACAATAACAACTGCAACAACGTTGTGTAAGTAGTGTGTGTGGAAGGAGGGAAGAGAACATACAAGTAATTCATACATTTATGAAGGTATCGAATGAATAAACAAAAAACTTTTGACATGCTGATACAGAACTTAAAAACTGGAAGATGACGGCGAAAAATTTATGGAATTGCAATGTATGCAAGGTGGATGGAAGGAGACTAAAGCTCCAAAACAATAATTTCAAATGGTTCTGATTGCATATCTGGCCGACGAGTACAGCTACTTCCGCGATATAGAAGAAGCCGAAACGGTCTTCCAAATGGACGTCTTTGCCATGTAGTAGAATGTAGTCTGGTGGATAATCGAAAACGTTTAGCGGGCAAAAGGGATATGAGCAGGGTACTAGCTGTTCGTGATCACAAAAGAGCTGATGAATTGACCAACTGAAGCTCTGCGGCAAATTCAATGAGTCCGGAACGAATCGTGTGCGCCTTATTGACAGGAACTAAGAATGTACTGAATCAACGATTTCAAAAAAAGATGGTCCAGAGTTAGTCCCTGTAAAACTACAAATTGTAACCAAGTAGGAGAACTTTCTTTCAAACTTTCTTCAAGGTCTTGGAAGGAGGATCTGAGCACAGCGCAACATAGTTATCTTTATTACTATCTAGCTTTTACAAGAAAATGAAGAAGCATTGAGTGTGTGTTTTGCTCATTCTATTTCTCTACCTCTTAAGAAACTAAGGGGTTTGGTGTGCCCAAAATTGTTCATTCCTTTTCTTTAAGTGTTATGGGTTACCTGCTCAGATTAGAATTTAGGTTCCAGGTTTCTTATGTGCTTACGTGAGGCCCCGTATGCACAACCAAAGTGTGTGTGTGGGTGTTGCTATTTGAATTGCTATAATTTTGAAAGTATTATTTAGAATTTTGATTGGTATTGATTTTATATGAATATCAAATACAAATACAGGGCACATTTCGCATAGACATCATACCTACATATATTAATGCGATTTGTTTATCAATTGAACTGTTTATGCGGCTACTTGTGTCAGGTGGAAATTTTATGAAAGCAGAAAAATTCAATTTTATTTGTGTTGTGCATTCGCAATATACGAGGCAGACCCACAAAGAAAGAATTATGTATTCTATGTGTTACAGGGCAGTGCATGGACGTGTGTGGATGTGGAAATATCCATTTCCGTTCGCTCTCTTAGCTGCTATAAACAGTTCAAAGCAATTATATCAGCTCTATCAATTCAAATGGGAAAATGTGGACCTTGCTGGCATATATGTGAGCGGAATCCGTCCAGGCTTATGAGCTTTTGGCACAACAATTGTTTCCGTTCCTATACCAAATATTTTGTTTGTATAATGAACAAAAAAATAAAGATTTTGTCTTAAATTTAATTCAACTCCCATTTCTTTCTACTGCATTTGCAGTAAAATTCATAGCCATCCACAACACATCAACTCAACTGAGCTGCAGCTGTAGCTGCACCTGAACACAGATAATAAGCTCGCAGACACTCGCACGCAGTTCTTTATTTCCTCTACCCATTTTTTCAACATGGCACGGATACTGAAATTCTCGTTAAAAATTTAGTTAATCATAAGTGGGAATGCCACATGTTGGCATTCAAGGCTGACATTTTGTGACGGTGTGTTTTCGTGGAGTCGAATGATGAGAATAACATTGAAGAATAGAGCCATAGAGGTAAAAATTTATATGCTGATGCAGATGCACTGAACAAATTGTGCGGAAAGAATAGTAACAATAAACTCTAAATTGAATTAGTTTTTTAAACTTTAATAACTACTTTTTGTTCCAAGCTGTATTGTAAGGTTCTACTCTTGTGCCATCGTCCTGTACAAATCAGCATAGCCTTGTTGCTTCAATTCGAACTAAGCACAGTATTGATTTAACCTTTCGGCACATAGATTTTTTTAATTTCTCTTTACATTCCCTAATTTTGTGAAATAATTTGTAATTATTTTTTATGTACCTTGTATGCACGCAAATTTTTAATCACCAAACGAATACCTCTACATAGACATATGAACATACTCGTATACAGTGCTCGGAAAACGAAGGTTAAAAACGTGGCTACTCGTGAAAGCAACAACATTATCACAATGTAACTTGCGTGTTTATGAGTATATTGCATGTTCACGACCACATCATTAAATTTGCTGTGTACTATGTACGAGTACATTAGACTGGGTCACCCACCATACAGAGATATTTCTAGCCCCCCTTCGCAGATGGATTTTGAACTTGAGTTAGTTTCTTAGCAAATTGTTTGGGAGTATATCTAAATATTTTATTTGGGGCACAATTTTCTGCTGTTTTCACTACGTGTTGCAGAGGAAACTGACTACAGTGCACCCATATCATATTTCCCTCCACATTCACAAATTATTACACCAGAAAGAAATCTACATACACCTTCTGGAATTAATTTCCTTAAGTTTAAAATAAAAGCACAATTTTTTGCTATTCTAAAAGCTTGTGAAATTGGCAAACGTAGAAGATATGAGCCAAAGGCAACTTGTACCATCTTCAGATAAATTTGGCCCACTTTTAAAAAATAGGCGCACTGGCATAATTATTTTCATTGGATAAATCCGTCCTTCGAATCGTAATTGGTGTAATTGGTAATTGGACACCAACTGACGTACCGGATCTTTACAGGAGCTGCAGACATGTTCGCATTTTCTCTGCGAATTTTCAAAACTTGCCGTAAATAATGTGAGATATTCGGCGATTATTTTCTTGATTCTTAACTGATTTTTCTTTAAAAGATCCAATTGCATTTTAGAAATTAATAAAAATTTCAAGAACCATTTGTTTTTATTTAATCTTACTTATTTTATTTAATATTGTTTATAATTTAGCTCTAAGTTCTGGCGATACGATACAACACCACAAAATTAGTCCAATCAAAAATTGGATGAATTAATATTTTTTAGTTATTTCATCCAATTGTGGAACCACCCCGAACAAAATTTTAGTTACGGCCTTGCTTAATATTATTATGATGCTATCAGACTCATTGATTCTTTTTTTTTGCTTCTGCCGCTCGGAACTACGATTTGTTGACTAAACACAAAGTAAAAAAAATTGTATGCACATTCTTACTTTTTGTATAAGGCTGCGCTAAGGTTTTTTACTTTTTGAAGATTTTCTTATGAAAATGCTAAAAGGGACTAAGTATTTACGATGAAGAAGAAAATGTTCAACGAAAAATATAAAATTATGAAAATAACGCTAAGGCTTTGCTGCTAACACCAAGCAAGAAAAGTTATGCTAAAAAAAGTAATAGTAGCTCAGTTTTTGTTGGGACAAGGACTGTTTCCTTGTAAGGAAGATGGGGTGAGGGACAGCAACAACAGTGGCGTTGAAATGTCCTTGTGACTTTGCGGATTATTCGTGAGGACAAAATGAGCAAACATGAGCATTACGCTTTACTTATGAATGTGGAAAATGCCTTTTTTTAGTACACTGCTGCTACTCCCGTAAAATTTTCAAGCACTTTGCCCACTCATAGAGTAAGAAGCATGCATACACGTAAGCATATGCGAAACATCGTCGGCATATTAAAAATGGATAGAAAAAGAACATATATTTAGTTTTGCAAATAATCCAAAAGTCAAAAATAGACAACACTAAGGTATTCTAAACGAAACTACCCCTTGGCAATGGCAATGGCAAACCTTTTTTAATAGTAAAATTTGCTTGAGAAACGCTTAACGCCGAAGTTAAGGCTTAAAACAGGGGCTCATTGTTCCACAGATGCGAGTTGCACAGATGCAACTCGCACAACATTAGGTAACACGTTTAATAAAAGAGTTAATAAATAAGAATAAATAGAGGAAATCTATACATTAGCCAAATAACCAACCAGAGCAACGTGAATAAACAAAACACATTAGTCTAGGCAAATATATGGTATAACGTTAGTATAAGATGAAAAATAGTATCATAGCAATTCCTTCTCAGATGTCAATTTTCCTCTTACTGGTCAAATTGCACCTAACCTACATCTAAGTTATTCTTACATGGTTATGAATTACTTCCTATAAACTGGCGGCTGAGTGATCATTTCGAAATTCAATCGAATCAAATTGAGAAGAAAAACATGAAAACTTTGCAATATCCTTACGAATGTCATCTAAACTTATTCTACTTTTTGAATTTACAGCTTATTACAATAACACATAAGAAAACACAAACGTGTTCCACACGAACAAAATATCCGTCTTTATAATAATAATAAGCTTAGTTAATTTAATTAATACCATTTCGAATTATTTATATACATTATTACATTGTTTACATATGTGTTCATTTGGCACAAAACGAAACAGCAACTATGCTCTCTCTAAAGCGAAAAGGAAAGTCTTTTTTATTGAACACATGAAGATGATTTCAATTTGCTGCCGTATTATTGTATTTAATTGTACTAATTCCTTCAAGTCGAAAACTCCCAGAAGTGTCTTATCATATTGATTTATTCATACCATCCCCCCACTTCTTCCACAGGCATTTGTAGTTTTTATCTCCTCATTTAGAAATGTAATTTTGAATATGGTCAGCGAATGTTAAAATTGTTGTTTCCTTGTTAGCGCATGCTACATGTATCATATTACCAAAATGTAGCTTAGACTAAAACTATTTAAGTAAATCAGATAGAAAAAGAAGTAATTGTAGAATTTAGCTAAATGTCATACAAAAAACAATAAACAAATTTATTAGAAATGCATAAGTGCGAAAATATATGCTTCTGTGTTCTGTGTTGTAGTAACTTAAGTCAGTCAAAATAAAGTTTAAGCAATTGTTCAATTAACAGGAAGCAGCTTTTGTAATTCCTAAGAAGAGTAACGTGGAAATTTAGTTAGGCCAAACAGAAGTAGAAGCGAAAAAACCAGTTAATAATAGACAAAACACAAAATTTAAGCAAGCCAAGACAATACGCTGTAAATCAAGGAAAGTAAATAGCAGAACTCTGAACTGCAATGTAATTGTCAAATGCTATTGACAAACAAAAAAATACAAAACGAAGGGCAAGATAAGAGTATTTTTGTAAAAGGAAAGCAAACACAAGACAAAACTATTTTTGAACCTAATTTTATATATGGAAAAAGTGAATGAAAGTGTATTTTTATATACATATATACACATATGTGTCACACACGTACAAGTTGTTGTTCAAACATTGTTGTTTTTACAATTGCATTTACAATTACGATTATTTAAGTATTTGCTGTAAAGAACTTGAATTAGTATTTAGTTAGCATTCGCATACATATTTTTCAAATTGCTTACATTTACATAAATTATTTTGGAAAATGGTTTCATAATCATTTTGAATGCAACCAAGCAGCGGCCGACAGTTGTTAAAATATTTTCACAATCACACGGTTTACCACACACACACTCTTTAATTACAAATGTACCATAATTTTTCTGTTTTCCGGCACACTTACAGGGATAGGGTTTTTTATTTTTTATACTCAAAGCAACAACATTGTAATACATAGATTCAAGTTCTGTTTTTGTGCACAGCGTTTCACTTTGTAATTACCGAAGCGAAGAGAGAGCATGTGAATTGTAATATTTTCATTTTTCTACTGAGGCACTCCATGCCCTCTCTCTCCTGCTTTGATTTCTATCTCATCACTCATTCACTTACTGTGCACTTTATAAAACTAAATTGTAAGTAGATAAGATCAGCTAGCTGCACGAAATAGTACCAGCATGTATGCAGCTGCTGGCGGTGCCTCGCTGGCATCGCGTCAGGCGCGTCAACGACAGCGTCAACAGAAGAAGACTCTACAATTACAAGCGAAACTACATCCACCGAAGGCATCGGTATTGTCCGTTGCCGAACATGGCTCTTCCACGCCTACGCGCCAGTCGCGTCAGTTCCATCAGCTGCCGACCAACTATCTGCGTACACCGCAGGCGCAGGCTCGAAAACTCAGTGCCAGTTATACGGCGCAATCGAAGCTACTACTGCCAATCGACGAGGGCGACACGCAGTCGGTGTTGCAAATGCACATGCACACACATACGCATGCGCATATGCATCATTCGCACTCGCATAGCCACGCTGCCGGTCATCATTCAGCCTCCCACCCGTCGCACTCCCACCACCAGCAGCAACAGCCTCAGCATCACCACTATCATCATGGTTATGGGCGCGTGTCACCGAAATTAATACATCGCCATTCCGGCAGCAGCGGCACAAGTTTTCATTATTCGCACTTGCCAAAATCGGCAACTGCAACGCTGCCGCTTGTCTCACAAGTGGAGGCCACGCCGCCCATGACGCCATCGGGCGCGGTCGTCGCAACCAAGGCCAGCGCCGCAGCATCATCTTTGGCAACGGCGCCAACGCCACCGTCCACTACCACCACGGATCATGATGCGATTAGTGTACCCCACCACGACGCTATCATTGTGACGCCGGCCACGCCCATGGCATCACCGGGGCACGTGACCAAACAGCAGTACCAAGAGCAAGATCAAGACCAAGAGCAGAGCAGTGTCGATGAGCTGCCCGAAGCAGCTGCCGAAAAACAGCCACTAACTTCTGCAGGCGCTTATGATGACGGTAACGAAGAGCCAATGGAACCACCCCCGGGGCCACTCGAGCGAAAATGCAGCGTGTATCGCATGCGACGCAGTGATGCATTCGAACATGAGAAAGAATTCAGCGGCGGCGGTGCAGGCAGTGCGGTTAGACGACAGCTGAAGGATCTGCAGTTCAACAATAACCAGCAACAATACGAGCCTTTGCTCACCGATTCGCCGCAGTTGGTATTTAAAGGGCTTCCGAATGGACGCAAATGGCAGCCGTGTGCCTACTGCGAGGAAGGCATTTGTGTGTGTGAACATATTGAGGTAATTTATTCTGTCCGTGTGTGTGTGTGTGTGTGTGTGTGGGTGTAGGTGCAATGAGATCAAGAGAGGAACCCTATCTCTCCCTCACTGCCCACTGAGGCGTAACTGTAATTTTTGCATGTTTTGATATCATACGGGCATGATTTTTTTATTTTTTTCATTTTCACTGAAATCATCTCGCTAAGAGCGGAGCTGTACGAGTGATGTAACGTGAGTTACCTAATAAAGCAGCGGCAGCGACAGCATCTCATCTCAAGTGCAAATGCTGATAGAAGTTTTATCATTTCATTATCATTGCTCTTACCATTTTAAATTCCATCATCATCGTAGCTGTTCTCGTTTTTATCGCTTCATTTCATTCCGCTTAATTTGCCAATGAGTGTTTTTGTGTTTTTAGGTGTTTAGCTTTTTGTATTTCAATCGTCATCGCATCCAAAAGGCATAATAAATTCTTAGCTTACACTTGACTTGCTACTTACATTCATACGTACATGCTTACATACATACGTACAACCATATGGTATGGACATACCAGTGTATTTGTACGTCGTTTACGTCGTATGCCGGAAATGATATTTGCTTTGCATTCGTATGTATGCACAAGTGTGGTTGCTGCACTTGACAACGCGTGCCAAACTTGTATTTATAAATATTTTCTTTACTTTCATTACCCCTCCTTCCACCTATATTATTATTGTTCATCGCTAATTTTGAAAATAATTGTTCCAATTAAGCATACTTGTGCCAACACATTTCAGCCAAAAATAAGCTATTGCATCTCTAGTTGCACGCCTGATTTTACTGTGCGTTTTTGTCTGAATTTTAACTAATGCTTCACGCTTATTGAAATTGTTAAAGGGTTTAACAAATACTCTTCTTGAACGGCTTTAATGATACAATAGCTCACGGAAGGGCCTAGGCCGAGCTTTTCTCATCCATTAAAGTTGTGTGAATTATGTTTGTATATAAGAGAAACGTTTTTCTTAGGAAATATTTACTCTCGGATTGTCCAGTATTGAGCCCGGGAACCTTGGGTAAGAAACCAATACCAGCGCGAAACTTACCTCTTTGTACTGTATTTTCTAAACAATGATATTTGGTCACCTCAATGTGAGCACATCAAATGGATATTATCAATTCTTATGGTACACCCGCCATAAGCGCTGGCTGCCATTATAATGGCCACTTTGTTGTCTCTATGACAATGTCGTCGTTTTGTTGACTTGCTGCCAATCTGTAACACTATCACAAACTATTCTGCAATTCATCTGCTGTGAGCGTTTTGGCTTACACGCCAAATTGTTGTTACTTGACTCACAGCTCACAGCAGATGAATTGACTTTGTTAACCAAAAATTGTAGGTACGTGTGCAGAATCGAAAATTTATGAAACGTACAAATGATTTTAAGGTTCGCCATCAGTTAAAGTTATCCTCTATTTGCTTCACTTATTTGGCCTCCTCCAGTTTAAATACATCCCAAACACCACCAGACCGTCGTTCTCTACAACACAATGACACTAGACTTTGTTCCATTTCGTAAAGCAAGGTTTTTGCATTACTAATCCAGTTAGATAATTCGAACAAATATGCAGTGAGTTTTCTTTTCGGTGCATATTTTTAGGTGCTTAAGTTGTTGTTATCCAACAGAGGAAAATGAGAAGGAGAAAAACGCAAGGTACTTACTACTTATGTAAAGAAATAAATGCTTTCCTCTATACACTTGCGTCATCTTGATTTATTGAAACTTTTGCACAAAACGCAAAACTAAGTAAAACGAACAAAAACAACATTCGAATACAGTTGTACTGCCAGCTTTGTGGTTTGATTTGAAACGTAGCAGGTATTAAAGTCTAAAGCTCGGTATTAAAGTCAAAAGTTATTTTTTGTTTTTTTTCAATCTGCTCTTGAGGAACGGTTTAAAGGATTTCTTTTTTATTTTGGATGTACTAGTACATAAATCCCAACTAGGTGCTATACATATATGTACAGGTATGTATAAATGAAAAATTAAATAATAAGAAGAGAAGAATAAGGAAAATTTTTGAGTTCTAGTTAATAATCTTTAGGTACTTGTTTCAATCTGGCAATACTTTTTTCGGAGTTGGCCTTTTTGACAGCTGTCACTTGATTTACGCTCAGTTTGGTTTGCCATTTCATAATGAATAGACTTACTCCTGAACAACGTTTGCAAATCGTGCAAATTTATTACCAAAATAGTGGTTCGACGTCCAATATTCGGTCGACATAATCGCCCAGCAGAGTCGGTAATTCGAGCAACCATGAATCGGTTTCGCACCACGTTTACTCTAGTGGATAATGCGCATCCTCAGAGACAACGTACAACGTGCGCACCGAAGACGCTATTGCTGCTGTGGAGCAGAGTATCGAAGAACAACAATTGGAGCTGTACCCATCCACTTTATGGAAGATTTTGCGGAAGGATCTTGGTTTGCGATCTTACAAAATCCAACTCGTGCAAGAATTGAAGCCGAACGACCATCAAGCGCATCGCACGTTCGGTGAATGGACCCAAAACAAGATGGCCACCGATCCCGATTTTCACAAGAAAATTTTGTTCAGCGATGAAGCTCACTTTTGGTTGAATGGGTACGTTAATAAGCAAAATTGTCGCATTTTTAGTGATCATAATCCACAAGCCACTGTTGAGACGCCGTTACATCCTCAAAAAGTCACTGTTTGGTGTACTCCATGGGCAGAGGGAATCATTGGTTGTTGATGTGGACGACGTTTGGTTCCAACAAGACGGCGCTGCATGCCATACAGCCAACGAAACAATCAATTTATTGAAGGAAACTTTTGGTGAGCGCATTATCTCGCTTCGTGGGCCTGTGCCGTGGCCTCCAAGATCGTGCGATTTAACACCGCTGGACTATTTTTTATGGGGTTACGTGAAGTCGCTTGTTTACGCAGAGAATATTTGGCGCGTTATTACTGACATATGGCCCCAATTGCTGCAAGAAGTGGTCGAAAATTGGGCCTCGCGACTGGAATTTATTCGAACCAACCGCGGCGGCCACTTGCCCGATATCGTTTTTAAAACATAATAGCAAATCCTTATCTTTATAATAAAGCTAAATTCTTGGACATAACATTAAATTATATGCGTTATATTTCTTCTTGAAAACGACACTTCTAAAAAAGCACCCTATAGTACTCGTAGCTTTTAAGTTTTTCTTGTTCTTCATTTAACAAGCTAGCATACTCAAATATGACAGCATCAGCAGCAACAACAGCACAGAGACAATTAATTGGCAATCAATTGGTGAAGTGTTTCTCAAAGCAATTGAATCGGAAGTGCAATTGAATCGGAAGTGTAATTGGAAAATTGCAATTGTATTGTCGCTAGGTTCCCGTGCAGTTGCAATTGTACATAAATTTTAATTGATTTTGTTGCCTTCATGTATTGTTATTGTCGGATGTAACAATACAAAAAATTTTAAGTGATTTGACTTTTGGTATTGTTTACTTAAATACTTATTTGAATTGTTGGGAAATAATTACCATATACCAATAAATTTGGAATTTGTTGTTTTTTTTACATTGAAAATTGCAAATGGAAATACTAAGTGAGTGAATATATTTGAGTGGATGCCTGCTTGTGCGAATGGATGTGGTGCGATGTACTTACTATTGGTTCTGCTAAGTTTTCCGTTCATATTCTATCTCTTCTAATTTCTTTGTAAAGAAAATTATAATCTTTTCTCACTATGTTTACACTACCATATTTTGGTAACTGCATGAGCAGATGAGAGTGCATAAAAATGCGCATTCAATTTCGAATAGAACATATGAGTATTTGACACACATACATACATATAGTGCAGGGTGCCCAAGAGTGACAGATCAAGAATGAAAGGGTTGGTTGCTTGAGACATTTCTTCCTTGTGGCTTTTTTTATTTAAAAATCAATGCACTAAAATCACTATAATTCTTTATCCGTTAATTCGAAAACGTCAGTATTTCGCAAAAAAATGTTGGTCCCTAAAAAAATCACTTTAATTCCCGAAAATTACATAAATTTTGGTCCCCTCGCTAACTTGTAGTTTTTTTTCATACAAGGTCTGTTTAACCTCTTATAAACCCTAATTGGTTGTTGACAAACCTTATTGGACTATGGCTCGAAAAATCTATCATAGATAGTAGTAGTGACGGAATTTGTTGGTGTTTTTCGTGATCAGTTTGTGTGTGTTAAAAAAGAGAGTGTGACGTGACAATGTCTAACAAGCTTACGCGTAAAACCTTATCAGTGTTTCAAATCAAAACATCGTTTAAATAATTGATTGTTTTTAAAATTGTTTCTATTAATTCGTATTTTTCATATTTTAACCTCGTTAAATCGAAAACCCATTTAATTCGTAAAAAATTGCTGGTCCTTGCGATTACGAATTATCGGGATTCTACTGTATTAACAATGTCAGCCAGAGGCTGTCAGTTTAAGGGCTGATTTCGACCTTGTTCATTGTGATTGTTTGTTTGATGCAATGTTTTTATTTTTATTCAGCCTCGAGAAGTCTGGGTTGTTTGTTGTTATTCCAATCAAATTCGAATTCTTTAGTTTCAACGGTTTATTTAATACCTATCTTTTTAAAACTTAAATATCTTTATTTATCTCAGTTCGAAAGCGCGCTCTGATTGACAAATAACTTTATTATCAATTTAAAAACAAATGCCTTCATTCCTGATCGGTCACAAAGCAAACGTTAACGTTTTTCTTCTGTCTCCTCTGAAAATCAGTTCTCCAGTCTTTAAGTTCAGCCACGAGAAGTCTGCGTATTAGTTTTTACACTAATAACTGTTTAAAAATTTCAGTTTAAAGGTTTACACAGACGATCGAGCATTTATGAGTGCCATCAAAAATGATTTAAATAGAAGGCATGTACCACACACAATCTACCTCACACAAAAGCATAAAATCAGCGAGTTTCGTTGCACAAACAAAATGCAATGAAAGCAATATAGTGTCGAAATATGCATGAAAGGTGTGGCACACAGAAACAGCCATACAACAACAATAACAACAACTATGAGTGCAGAAGAGCAAACACCGAGGGTGAAATGAACTTGCAAAATGATAATGAATTAAAGGCAATTAGTTATGGAAAACAACGCCATAATAATAGCAACACAAGTAAAAATCCTTTTCTGCTATTGTTGCAAGTGTGAGTTGCTGCCACGGAGTGGGTGACAGTGATTGACTTGGGTTAGTAGTCGTGCAACATACAAACCGGATGCATTTAATTAATGCACTAAATGTGAAGGGAGTATTTTTCACTCTCAACACAAATACATACAAGGTGATTTGCAAATATGTATAATAGAAACAAGCGGCCACTTTGCCTCGAAGTTCACTTGGACGAGTGAACGGATTCGCCGTGCCCCATTCGCACACACACTTGCAATGAACGAGCAATGAAGGAGGGGAAAACATTTATAATTAACACTGCAATTTAATTTGCATATTGACAGTGTCGCTTGTATTATTGTTGTTGTTGTTTGCTTCTACTTTTGCTGTTGCTGTTGCCGTTGTTATTGCTATCGTGATTTTATTTTAAAATGTCAAATGCGAGTATCAAGTGTTTGTAATGTGAGTGTGTGTGTAAGTGTGTGTAACTGCATAAGTGTGCAGATGTATGTGAGTTACTTGAAGGTAGCTGCAATTTCTGCGTGTTTAAGAAATATGGAAATCACTCTTCCTTCTTTTAATGACACAACAGCCCGTGGAGGGCCTATTCCGAGCTTTTCGCATTCACTCAAGTTGTACGTGTTATTTGTGCATGAATGGAATGGCGAAGTCAAAAGCTTTTCATAGGCAATTTTTACCTTTGGAGGAGAACAATTGCTTTTTTCACTTTTTAACTAAGTACGTGAGCATAATTGAGCATTTATGCTAATACCTTTTTCGACTTTTGATATGGGCAAATATATTTACGCGCATCTTTTAATATCTCTTCATTCACATTTTTCCGTTTTTATACTCTACGCCCGATCGATAAAAGTATATATACAAAATATTTTACATTTAGGTATGCTCTCTTTTGTGGGATTTAATCGATTTTTTATATAATATACGAGAACATTTACGCACATACTTCTGACGCGTGCTATTCGCAGTTTTCATGTGTGTGCAGCTTTTGCAAATTCGTGGCGTAATCGGCTTATGCTTTTCCACTTCCCATAACCAACACATTTATTTCTATTTGTGTCCGATTATACATATGCACAAATGAATGTTTAATTATAAATATTGTTTTATTTCGAATATATTATTCAAAATGACAATTTTAACATAAGTTGTTTTATTTGAATATACGAATATACGAATAACAGTTTTTATAAGAACGGTAAATTTAAATATCAATTATAAGCGATGTTAATCAACACCGTCGCTGTCTAGAAACTATAGCTTACTTAAAACTAACTGCATAGCTTAACAATTTATAAATTCCATACACTCTGCGCTTAAACCTCTTATACGCTATAGTATAAGAGATAAAGATACAGGTGCAGTCTGGAAACAGTGGGACTATGTCACTTACATATGGGCATACATAAAGTCATGTTCATAATGCAATTCAGAAAGGACGTAACAATGTACCATTTTTTCCATAAACGAATTTTTGTACCGTACTTAATCGTATCATAATCTGCCTTTCTACATTAAGATAACGATGTACAATTACAAATGCCAATTATGTTTTATTGTATTGGAGTTGTTGCGTTCGTATGTCAGTGGATTTGTTGTGCGCTTTGCATCACGGTCTGTCTTCTTACGCATGCAAATCTATGAATCTGTAAGACTCAATTAGATTTAAAATTGATGTTTGAAAGTAATCTGCGTACGACGGCATACAACAAAACAACGACAATATTTAGCGCCAACACTGTTGACATTTGTGTCTTGGAATGTAAAAAAAGGGAAGCAATTTGTTATCACTTGGAGGTTTTGCCATAGCAAGCCAAGTGGGGCACTTGCACACTTTCTTATAATTCTCAAATTTTACTCCTAAAAAGGTACATTGAAATGCAAACATTTCGCAAGATACCTTTGCCGACTGTGACAGAAAATATTATGTCTATCACTGCTTGAAGGCAGAATAGGTCATGGCTGAAGAGAGTATTAATGAAAACAACTATTATATACATATTTGAGGTCAGGGAAATACTTAATTTATTGCAATTCAGTTGAAGGGTAATGCAGCCAACTACGAAAAATGCGAAAATCAAAATTTTAATTTAATTTAATATGCCTTTAAACAAATTTGACTTTCAACAGATCTACGACCCTGCGCTGATAGAAGCAGTTTCAACTACATTCAAGCAACTTTAAGTGATAGTAACAAACAGTTTTTTTTGTAAATGCTCGCATCAAGTGACAAAAACAAAATCGCAGAAATTTTTAACCAACAAAGACGCTCTAACACTAAAGAACATTTTAATTATTAATACATATTCACCGAAACAACAAATAAACCAATTGTGATCAATTCCTCTTGTATGTATATTATGTATATATGTAAGGAAAAATAAAACAACAATAATAACTTAACTTGCCTCTAGTAAACGTCACGAGTGAGTTTTAAACAACAACAAAAAAGTCGAAAAATACAAAAAATTTCGAGTTTAATGTCGTTGTCTCGCTCGCACATTTCCTCATCTTCAATGTCGTTTGTATCCTCATCCTGTTTCTGCTCGTTTACGTCGTGGTTAATCGGTTTTCTCAAACTCAGCATGTCAATGTCATCGTCACCTTTATCGTCATTGTCGTTGTTTGAAGACGTTCAATAAATGCCTGTAGAACACAACAGTAAAATAAAATCGAAAATGAAATCGCCGACGAACACGAAAAATGAAACGAAAATGGCGGTTACTGTTCCGACCACAGCGACTACAGCACCACAATTTATGAATATGCGAACAGAAATTGTGCATTAAATTACATGAATTTAAACTAAGTGAATTCACATAATGAAATAATTCGAAAAATTTAAAAATAAAACGAAGTTTTTAAATGTAAAATTAATTTAAGGAGCGTGAAAGCTTAAAGCCACTGTAATAATATTAAAACTCTGTCTCCGCTCGATCCTCCTTTTAATTTTGGAAAATGTCATAATCCCCAGAAGTACATGAGTTGTTTATCGTCTATATGCGCACAGCTACATATAAAGAACTTAACACACATTCGCGAACACATTCGCAGACGACTTCGCCAAAGTCGCCATCGCTGGAAAACCCAAAGATAATCGCTCAGAACTCTTTTGTACATTTAAGTTAACAAAGGGGACGAAAGAAGGAACATCTGCAGTTGGTATCAAAAGCGTCAGAAAAAAGAAGAGAAAAGAAAATAAGAAGTAGTTAAGTTTTTTAAGACACAAGACAAAAAAACAGAAAGAAAGCGTAAAAAGCAAACTACATTTAGAAATTTAAAATCAATCAATTTAAAAGCGGATTTAGTTTTACATATTAAGCTCCTAAAAGAACCTGTGTTCTTAATTTAATAAGAAGGCTAGTGCTACAACTAATTACTACGACCACTTACTACTACTAGTTCGACGTCTACTTCGACGACCACTACTACTACTTCGACGTACTAATACAATCAACCAAACAAGATGCAGGCAGCATTGATGCTAAGATCGAAATCTCGGGTGGCGAGAAGAAGAAAGCTGAAGAAATTAGGTGGAAGACTTGAGTTGCCTAGTAATGTAGCAACAAAAGAAATAGCTCCATTTCCTCGTTATCCACCTGAGTCATGGGTAATAAATTTTTGTTTTGTTTTTTTATCTCGCTTAAAAGAAAGAATAACTTAAATATGAAAATATTTGAAGTAAAAAGTATATTTTTTCTTCTAACTCTCTCTGTCTCTCTTTTAATACTTTCCCCACTTTCGTGCTTTCGCGCTCTCTTCCCTCTTTCGCGTTCTATCTCTCTCTCTACGTGCTTTCTATCTAAATTTAAAATCAATAAACCAATCAAAACAGCTTTTCAATGCTGAGTATTGGAGAGCACGATAGGTGTTCCCAGCCTCTCTAGATCACTATTGCTTCTTTAATAGAGCGAAACTGAGAGATTTTACAGCTAGGCTTTATTTCTTTCACAATAACTATTAAACTATTAGAGTTTTAAAGTCACGTTTTTCAATGAAATTAGAATTTCTCTGCAGCTTCAAGTGAAATTTAATATATTTCAAATTGCAGAAAATCTTTCACGATTTTCAAAATACATATATTAAATTTCATCTGATATTTTTTGCTTTTAATTTACATTTTTATTTTAAACCTACGTACATATGCCCTCTTAAGCTTATCCCACTCACTTAGTGCCCACTGGTTTATGCTTTAAAAACAAAAATAAAAACAATCAAATATCAAAAGGTTTGCGTTGCTCTCTCCTATCACTTCACTTCTACCTTAAAACAGACAGCAAAACAAAACAGAAAAGAGTGTCAACTCTCACGCACATCTCCAATTTTTACAGTAGTTCTCAAACTTGTTTGCTTCTCTAACAAAAGCTTATAAAATATAATACAGTTAGCGTTAAAATAATGTAGTTTAAAAACTGGCACTAACTTTTAATTTCATCTAACTATTACATCTAGATTTCTCAAAAGTATCACATATTACAATAGTTTTTCTGGCCACTCCCACCTTATCCTAAATTAAACATAAAATAAAATGTAGTATTTATTCTAATTTTAATTATTTATTTTCTTTGTATTTATATCTTTTTTATGTCTACATTTACATAACATCTCAAATACTTATTGCGAAACGCTGCATCATATTTTTCCCCCAAATAAAAAACTCTATCCAAAGATTTTTTCTCTCTCTCTCTTCTCCGTATACAACAATCTACCAATCTATTTGTCTATGTCTCTTTTTCACCTTCGTTCGTATGTACGCGACTCTTCATAATATGTCTATTTATTTCTCTTTTTCGTTCCTTCGCTCGAACGAAATCGCAACGAAATCACGTATGTTATTTGTAGAATTGTAAAATAATTTTGAATGAAATTAATGAAAAAGAAACGTGCATATTTTTTGCTTTTGAAAATTCGTTTAAATCGCTCGTACGTTTTTCTTTTTTCTTTCTCTCGCTGTTGTGTGCATATTTCGTGTGAAATGTAAACTCATGAACAACAATCAAATTTACTACTACAACTACTGCTTTATGAACCATACTTCCTACGTTTACGTTGTTCACATTGATATTTGACAGTAAGTTCTTAGCTATGCTTACACATACATACATTAATATTTTAGTATACTCTTACATTTTTGATGTAATTTTAAAGTACAATGAAAATGCTTGTAAATAACATTTTGTGCATTTGAAATAAGCTAATCGAAGAAAATATGTAGTTCCTTACAACAACAGCTTTCCCACTCTTCACTCCATTTAATTAAATAATACTTGCTCCTTAATATTACATATATGTATGTATGTTTTGCAACTCTGCAATGATTGTAATTTAACACGACTGCATTTTGGCATATGAATATTTAAAATATTTTTCTTTAATATTTAAAATCAACAAAGCATTTGATTTGTATGAATGTTGAGTTGAGCTTTTTGAGTGCATTTATATAAATGTTTTAAAGAAAATATTTTAAATATTTTTTCTTTTATATGCGAAGCATTAGTGTTGTTTAATATAGTACAGGCAGAAATAACCTACTGGGTTAAGAAAAAAACACGTAAGAAACTATAGTTCCATTCGTACTTCAACAGAAATGAGCGAATTAAAAAATTTACAAGCATTTTCCTTGCTTTGACTTACTCTCTATGTTGGCTGCTAGCGAGAACTCCACTGTCTCCACCATCACGACCACGAAAACCACTATTACCACAACTATAATTATTAGGGGTATTCACGAGCATTGCATTGTAAAATGTACAGAATATGAATTTTTCTATGCAATGGAGTAAACTAAATTCTTGTGAATACTCTTATTGTATTATTAAAAAAAAACTACACTCCCCTTCTTATTTGTTGTACTACCATCATTTTTTCACATTCTTTTATATTATATTTTGTATAAAGTTAAAATTCTTTTTTTCATTTGTAGCAAACGAATTATGAAATATTTTTTGAACAAGCCAAAGAATAAAAAAAACACCGTAATTTATAAAAAGTAACGTAAAACATAAACTTAAAAATGGTATCAAGTTTTCCCAACGATTCAGTTAAGCTTACTTGCCTCTCATTCCCGTTTTCGATCTAGGAGCTCAACTTGATTCAATATGCGAAGATTGTTCCACAAAATCCTATCAAGACAAAAAACCAAAAACAGAAACCACAAAAGATATTAATTAACACATCAAAAAAGAAGGAAGCAATTAAAAGTCAATTTGTAAATCGCGAATGTTTTACAAAAACCAAATTAAATAAATTTCTTTTTTGGCAAAAGACCGCCCGCTGAATGGGCGTGTATGTAGTCAAAGAGGAGTACCATTTAATTTCATTTTTGTGGAACGTTCACAAGTTGAAACAAGCGTATAAAAACTAAAACTGAATTGAAAATATAATTGAAAAAAAAGTTAAAACTAAGAAGCAAAGCCAAAACAGAAAGAAAAATCAAAAAAGGTATTTAATTGAGTATTTCAAATGGCAGTAAATTAAAGAAAAAAATTATGAATTTGTGCAGTAAGTATGCATAAAGCTAATACAAAATCAGGCATATTTTTTTTGCAATGGTTCTATTCTTTTTGCTGTCACACATTTTCACCTCTTCAGAGAATCGGTAAGTTAGTGATTGCATCAAATGATTCCGGCAAAAATACGTATAATAAATAGTTTTTAGCATTATTTCAGGACATTCATTTAATGAGTTATATGCTGGTAATTTTATGTTTTAATACTTCGTATAAATGATTAATTACGGGCTTATTAGCACCGAGGATCGACAATTGAAAATTTTTTTTTGTTATCTGCGCAGTTTAAAAACGTACATTACTAACTTGCATAAGAACAACGCATACAATTTGTAAATACTTTTTTTTATTAATACTATATATGTATATATTTTATAAACATCGTACAATATAATTCTTTCAATTCCAAACAGCATGCATTGCAGAATCTTCTAGAAAATGTTTAAGCAAATTGTAATGCAAATCATATTTCGCATTGTATATTCATAATTTGTTAGAATAAAAAAACATTTCAACTCGGTAGCTAATGGGGAACAGCAACTCAATCTGACACTTCAGAGCTCAAGATTTACGCTCATATACCATAATAGAGCAGGCATTTTGATCCAGAGCGCTGATCTCTTTTTTTTAAGAAAATAACAAATAGACAAAGGTGTGATAATCTAAGCTTAATAGCTAACTCTTTTACTTTCTCTTACTTTCTTCAAATTACACCCAGCTCACACAGCGGTAATCGTAGCAATATACTGACTACTGATTACAGCTTTAGATCTCTTTGCTATTGGACTGCGATCTGGCATCACTTTGCCTGTGAAAGCCTTAAATATTCGTTTTCATTTTATTTACGATTGAATTATAATTTTGAAATTTACTTAAAGAATTGGCTCCCACTGTTAACTAATCACAATGCAATCATTTCAAATTCAATTATTTTCCAAGCACGCCATACAAACAAATAGTTTTCCAAATCTCGCAAGTAAAATTTCTGTGTGTGGAGCATCACGTCAAGTCAATATCAGTCGAACCAAAAAAAACTGAACCCAAGCAAAACAAAACAATCAGAGCAAGTCAAATAAAATGAAATCCATCATTCGAAACTCAAAGTCACCTTTCGTACCTACAGTTACGAAGTATGAGTTTCCAAAATGTTTGCTTTCGTTAACACAAGTTCAGAATAAATATTTCCGAAAATGAAAATGCTTCGCTCGCCCGCCATCAAATTCTCATTCATAGGTAGAGTGAAACCGAAATTATTGAAGTGAAAGTTTCAATTTCAAATTGTTGTTGTCACACTGTGCTAATCTAAATGTACCTACATAAATATACTATATGAATTTCTATATATGCAAGTGTGTGTGTGTGTGTGTGTGTGTGTGTGTGTGTGTGTGTGCTTCGAATATGTGTACGTGCGTGCGCACTTAAAATTAAAATATGTAAATACTTTACATACATATAGTATGTATCTAACTCACTCAGTTCCTACAAATATCACCGTTTTCATTCTGTCCTGTTTTCTGGTTTCTATTTTCCGCATGTTGATTCAAACATTTATGTAATGCTGCATGCTTTTATGAAACTAAATTTAATATTTTACAATTATTATTTATTGTACATCAGAATTCAATCTCGCAACACTTATTTTATAAAAAATAGTCAGCATTGAAGCCAAAGATAATTCATGGTTAACTGGTACTAGCAGATTAGCAGTCTGGTTGAGAGAGGTCGAAAGACTGGCACTAGACAGAACCGAACAGCAGCGGGAATAGGCTGGAAATCAGTGTATTATATTTTAGGTGATGTAGTGTTTTAAATACATCTTAAAGCATTGGCAAATTTCTTCACGAACAGTGGCATGTAGTCTGAAAATCCCAAAGAGCTACTGATAACTGTTAGTCATTTATAGAAGAATTAGAAACCAGATGAGTCGGTTTAAAAAGCGAACCAAACATATCTTTCCCGCATCAATCAATTTCTATCCGCTACAGATTAAAAAATCATCAGCTGGTTATTCATTTTAATTATTCCAAATATGTAGTATTTTTTTTATGTAGAATTCAGCAATACTCTTCTGCACTGTTGCACTGTAGAGTTGACAAGGCTTATAGTTTAAGACGATGTGAATAAGGAGGAAGGTTTTGTGATGAATCACATCGACAACTTTTTATGTTTGCGTTAAAAAAGAAAAGGAAGTGTTTTTGAAAACATTCCAGTCTGCCTTAGTAAATCAATACTTAATAAAATATCGGTTGCAGGACGAATTTACGTGTTTAGTGACCATAGTGTGCTGCACACCTATAAGCGCAGGAGTGACATTTGTTGAAATAATCTGAAGCGCACCATGTATTGAAATGAGGTAAACCAATTAAATTGACTTTCCATGAGTTGGGTTAATGCAAAACATAGTTCTTTTAAAAATGAATGGCCCTTTTAATATTAGCTTGCCTTAGTGGTGCAGCAGAAAACGAAGACAAATGGGATATCAGTCAAGGCCTTTATTGGAAAAAAATAACTAAAACAACTACATATACCTGTGCTTCAAATGGAGTGCATAGGGTGTTTATATAAAGAGGTCCTTACGCTTAAGATCTGTTATATATTTATACCTTTAATTGGTTTAATCCAACTAACATACTCTTCGTGTTTGTGGCCAATTTATGTATGTATACATAAACGTGCTCATATGCTGTAACTGACCGCCGTTTTTTCACTCGCTCCTAAAATTAAGCTATGTACTTAAGGATTTAGCTTTGAAGGAAAAAAAATAAAGCAATGCACACTATGAGGCAAAAAGTGTTTTTTAAATGTATGTAAGTAAAGTAAAACAAAAAACACATAATTGTACATATAAAATGGCTTTACAACTGTTTATTGTGGTTAAGTTAGTTGCTCTGGTAAGGCTGAATTCGGTTTCGTTCAGCACTTATTTCTTTTCACATACTTCGCTTTAGTTTTTATTGTGTGCATTTTCTTTTGTGTTTTGTGCAGCAATCTTGCATCCGTCCGTGCGCTGTTCCGTTGTTATTGTTGCTACAAAAAAAAGTTGAAATCGGAAGCGCTTTTTGGTGTAGTTACCGGTTGGTTTCAATTACATAAGAAAATGTTGCACAGTTTTAAGCAATGCGAACAAAATGTAATTATAGCACTCATACGTCCCGTCGACCGCGATGTAAAGCAAATAGACATTCCCAGCTGTCATACTCTTGGCTACTTAACACAATTTAGGTATGTACATGATGTGTAAATTAAAGTTTCTGCTGTTCGAAAGTTCTAAGATTTTTACTATTCATATTTAGGTAACTACGAGGGTAGATCAATAAGTACCCGTGAGTGAAGACAGGGAAGTTAGCATTACCGTCG
Organism: Palloptera scutellata; assembly: GCA_958295655.1. Classification (NCBI taxonomy): domain Eukaryota; kingdom Metazoa; phylum Arthropoda; class Insecta; order Diptera; family Pallopteridae; genus Palloptera; species Palloptera scutellata. The sequence continues at coordinate 67,871,571 of OY282452.1, forward strand.
TGTACTTCCATCTGACACACGACACCACACTAAATTTCAAACTGATTCATAGGTTAGTTTTTATTTGGCAGCCATTAGTATCACATGTGTTTGGTGTTTCGCGATAAAATGGAAACAGAACAATATCGATCCGTAATTCGCTTTTTATTTTTGAATGGGAAAACGTGCGAATTTGGATGCTGTCTATGGGGACCCTTCACCACCTATGACAACCGTTAGATATTGGTTCAACAAATTTAAAAGTGGTCGTACATCTGTTTTTGATTAAGAGCGCCCAGGCCGCCCGGCAGACGTGGTTACCGAGGAAATCGTTGAGAAGGTCCACGACATGATTCTCGCTGATCGCCGAGCGAAAGTGCGCGAAGTAGCAGAGGCCGTGGAAGTGTCGTACGGAACGGTAATTATATTTTACATGATAGGTTAAGCATGAGAAAGGTGTCGGCTCGATGGGTGCAGCGATTGCTTACGGTGGACAATTGCATGAATTGTACTTTTGTATTGTTGTATTTTGTATTGTTTTGAATTGTACGAATTGCTGCCGCACCCACCGTACTCGGCCGACCTGGCTCACTGCGACTTCTTTCTGTTCCCCAACATGAAAACGTGGCTCGGGGGAAAAATATTTAGCTCAAACGAGGAGGATATCGTCGAGATAGAAGCGTATTTTGAAGAGTTTAACAAATCGTATTTTTTGGAGGGGTTAAAGAAATGGCAGAAACGTTGGGAAAAATGTATAGTACTAAGAGCAGATTACGTTGAAAAATAGGAAAAAACAATTTTTTTAAAAACTTGCCTCTTCATTCCTAACATGGGTTCTTATTGATCTACCCTCGTAAAACTAATTTAAATCAAAATAACGTAACTTAACTTAAAAAGTCTCCATTCACATTTATAACTTATAGCACCTTAATAAACCAAGCCTCGAATTGTTTGGGAGGCTGGCTGGTTGAGGCACGTGTAATGTTAATTTATAAGGGCTTGAAAATGAAATTTGAACACGTACAAATTACGTTATTCGCGCGTGTGGCCAAATATTGTCAACATTTGCCACCTTATTTACACATACTCTTATGCAGATGTGTGTGTACGAACTAGAGACTTGCACGAGTACGTAAAACTGCAATCGGTAAATAATCGCCGTGTGCGATGCGACTACATATGTAAGTAATTGTAAATTCAGCCTCGCAGCATCGTTGCGTCGTCATACTCATTTCGTTTTACTCGTTAGCAGTCGTTTCTTACGTTCTCTTCTCTGCAAATTCAAATTTGCAGTAATGAGATTTCGTGCGCTTTGCTGCGGGAGAAAATATCGTTTAATTGAATGTAACGATATAGACAATTATGCGAGTCAAATGAATATTTTTACGTTTTTATTCGTGCAGCTTACTGGTATGTACATTCCAACACACGACCACCCTTCACTCTCTGCCATTTGGTTAGCTCTCATGTTTTGTTTTGCCAAAGTATTTCCAATTTGATTTTTTGTTGTCATGTGTGTGCAAAATTAACTTGTGTACAACAGCAAATACGAAAAATAAGAAAAAGAGCTAGACAGAGTATAAAAAAGGCAACAACAAACAAGCAGCAGCAGCAACCTTCTTCATATTTACTAATCTCGGTCTTTTAACCTTTTAGCATACGAGCACACCTTCAATTGGTAATAGTTATAACAGCAGAAAGTTTGCTCTTTATGTAGAGCTACCCTTTCAAGTGAATGTTAACCCAAATAGAATTGCGACGTACGATGCAAAAACCTACACAAAAGCTACAGAGTCGTCGGCATACAATATGTCAACCAAGGTAGATCTATTGCCCTTTTTTGGTCGAGCGACGACGTTACAGAATTACACCTGATAAGTTGATCAGCACTTTATTTTAATTTCACACAGTCCAATTTGTTGAATTCTCTTTCTCTTTCTCTAATGGTAAGATAAGATAGGTTTATTATTGGCAAAATATTACATTTATGTTAAACTTTTGTTTTATTTATTTACAATTCAAAGTAAAAAATTTGCACTTGAAAAAGAATGATCTTCAAACTAAGAAATGCCAGCTGTTTGATTCGTACGCCGCAATTCTGTTGATTATAGTTAGGTATTCCTTTCCTTCTATTCAGCGTCTTTCCCCCTTCTGTCACACTTTGTTTCGTTTCTAAGTAAGTCAGGCAGGTTTTCTGTTTAGGAAACCTTCTTCGAGTTACTACATATAAGCAACAAGCAATGGCACATGCACATACATTTACATCCACTTTCATTGATGATAACTTTCAATGTTGAAACATTTTTTAAGGTTATTTTGTGGAAGATTTCCCTTCAATGAAACATTAACAATAAAGGCAAACAAATGGAAAAAAGACAGAATGCATCCGAGCCAAACAAACGAGAAACATAAAGGAAATAGCAAAAGACAAGAATTAAACCAAGAAGGAAGTAAAAAGAAACTGCAGGAAGTAGTCACTGTTTGGACAACAACAATAGAGTTTGCTCTTTTCTTTTTGCTTGTTTAATTCTTGTTTTGAGCTACCAGCCGAGAAATGCCCTTGAATTGCGGTTATTATTTTGAAGAAAATTATGTGGTCTAATGAAAATGAAGTATTTGAAAATCGTTTCTCTCTTCTGTTTTCTTATCATAATCTTTATATTAAGTAAATGTATTATATATAAAAGTGAGTTGTTCGTTTGAGAACGATAAACTTAGAAACCAACCATCCGATTGAGCCGAAACTTACATAATGTATTCTTTATGAGGCCTGAAGTGCATGTCAACATTCATAACGAGGATTGGAGAAGTGGAGTTTTCATGTCAGGAACTGTTTGTAGTACGGTACTAAGATTTGGTTTGAAAGTAATATTTGTTCACGGCATTCTGTGCGAAAAATTAGAGTGGGCTTGGAAAATTGTACCATCTGGCCCGAGGTTTTTTTTAGGATAAAACAACGCATTACCCAAACTTTGTCAGTGGACAGGACAGCGGATATAACTGGAATGAGAAAACTCATATCAAATAGTGCGATACTTTTTTATTGTCTACGTCCATGTTCTATGAAAGGGAGCTACGAAATAGTAAACTCCAAAGCTGATCCTTTTCTGGATCTACTTTGTTAAAGGAGGCTAATTTCAATTGGGTCGCAAAAGTCCAACCTCCATAATATTAGTGTTTTGTAGCAAAAAAAACAAAAAAATATTGACTAAATGTAGCACTTGTGCTTTCATTTACAAAGTCTTTCAGTCTTCTGAAATAATATACACTTCAACGTCTGTTCGGTACTACAATTGTCCCTAATTATAATTATCAATTTTAGCAATTCAATGCCATTTGTAATATTGGTAATATATTCGTTTCACTCATTTTCATTCACTTTTTGCAATAAAATGTTATTATTGATAGAAATTATTGATTTTTATCAAACTACTTCAAACTATAAACAGAACAGTAGGCATGTCTATATGTAGTATGTATGTATACGAGTATGTGAGAATGTGGGAAGTAGTATGTGTGTGGCTGCAACTTTGCCAGGCCCAGAAAACTACTGTTGCGCCATTCGCAAAAAACCAAAACAGAAAGGAACGGCAACGCCAGTAAAGTGAATAGTAAAGAGAGATAGCAAATGGCAGCCTGCCACCTTGTTGTAGGTGAAAACGGTAAAAATGTTGCGCTGTTGTTACCAAATATGCTGCAACGATGTCAGCTTGACATTTTCTATATGCCAGCTTGCTATACTCTTACTTGTATATAACGTATGAATATGTGTTTGTCAGATTGTCAGTTTAAGTGTGGAATTGTCTTTTGTATTTGTATTGAGTTGATTTGAGTTTAGTTGAGGCTAGCATTCATTTGGGTTTGTCACAAACAAAAGTAGCTACTCAAGCTTACGTACACTCTTACTCGTACCTACCTACATACATATAGTTCATACATACATACGTACGTATGCAGGTAAGTATGTATAGGGAGACCAAAGCAGCTTAGCCGTGCCTATTGTCGCAATGCGTGCGAAACTTAAGGTGCGGTTTCAAGGTGTAGTATGTACATACATGTGTATGTAAGTGTGCAGGTATAAGAAAGAACTACTGCCCCCAGTATGCGTGAAGGTTATTAAACAGAAAATGTGTCGCGGAATAGTAAATTCTTAAAATCTATTGCAAGAAATGAATTAGATTGATCTCTTAACTAAATCCATAATCATATATATATTATAGATAAAAATTATCACATTTTCATAAATGGCGAACTTCGAAGAAAAGTTATTTACTTTGACCTGTTCGATTTGGCGTATACGTAACTTTGAAATTGTCCACGTATTGTAACTTGGAATTAAGCTTGTTTAACTGTAATAAACCTAAAGTGACTACTGCAACAGGGAAAATAAAGAAAATACTTGCTGCCACGACTTGGTTGTGCACAAAAATAATATTATGTATGAGGAAAAGCTGAAAACAACAACAATGACACCGAACCCAATAATATCAGCAATAGCAACAACTACATACATACATACATACATACATACATACATACCTATATATATATAACCATAACAGTGGCTGAACGGAATATAATCACGAAATAAGAGTAAATATTTGAAGTGAATGAAAGTGTATGTCAAAGCGGCATAAACAAGAGAAGGTGGAGCTGAAAGAAAAACTAAAAGCAAAAATTTCCACCGTTGTTTTGACCAGCCATCATTATTATTATTCGCGAGTTGAATACCTGATTACCTACCTATATACTCTTGCCTGGCATATAATTTGCCACCCGACAATCTTCTCTTTCCTCTCTCCCATTTTTCAATACCAATGCGATGCGAGGGCAAAGTTTTTGTTGTTACAATCGATCTACATGTTATTGTTAATGCTGTTTCTGAGTTGACTTACATTTCTCCCTCCTCCTCCTCCTCCTACTCTTCCTCCCCCACCTATCAATCTTCCCTCCAATCAACACAATACTTGCATTCATAGGGGTGCACAACAGGGTGTTGAATGTATCAAAAAAACCAAAACAAAAAAAGTATGTATGCACACATGCGGCAGCGCAAAATAGCAAGGCGACACCAGCCTTAAACGGAAAGTTGCGAAGTATTTTTTATATAAGTACATATGTACGTACATACATACATACATCTACAGACATATGAAATTACATACAAGTAAATAGTACATAAGAGTTACTCTTGGCAATTCACATACATACATATGTGCCAGCTTATTTACTCACAGCTAGACATACATACATACATACATACATACATACATACATACATACTCGTATGTATCAAAAGTAACAAAGTAATTTGTAAAAATTATGTTTTCTTTTTCCACTTTTGTAGTTTAAGTTTCTTAACCAGTTCATATTTTTACATTATTTTAGCAATTTAAGTCCTAGTGTGTGAGTGTTTTGGTTTCCAGCGTTAGCAAGTTGCAATCCTGTAAATGAAACTAGTTCAGCATTTTGTGTGCACCGACTTCAGCCAGCTATGCAGCCTGTGTTGACAGAGCTCTGCCCAAACAGTTCGCGCATATGCAACACAATTTGAAAATTATGTTAAGTTTTATTAAATCACTTACTGTTCCACTTCATAGAAACTTTAGTACCCACTTGGCTTTTTTCTTCTATACTTGGGCAGCGGGGCCCTAGCACTAACCTTTCTATGGTTTAATGCCAGTTCCGAGCGGCGGGACTTGGCTTACTGTTTTCTTTAAAAATATTAACCCTGAAATGAATCATGAAGTAGCACGAACAACTTCCAACTTCCGGTTAATTGCAGTTGGAAAATTTCTAATTCATTTTCTGACAATACTGAAATGTATTTGAGTATTAGTTGGTTTACACCGGTTTTAACCTGAGCGCTAAAAATGGTTTTAATTAAATTGGATTTTTCATCGTATTTTAGCCTTGAGGTTTTTTCGTGCCCTAATTTATTGCTCAGTTTCATCCAAACGACGGGAAATTTTGAAAATAAACCGTCAATAGAAGCGGATCTTGAGAGCCGAATATGTATTTTGGAAAGTCAAAACCGTTCACGGGTAGATTGCCCCTTTACATTGTGGCAGAGGCGTTGCGATTTACACATACTTACATACTATATATAAAACACTTCAAGTTTAGCAAAACATTGAGAAATGAGGGGAATTAATTTGTTAGATTTTTCTTACTTAACTGCATGATTTAATTTTATAGTTTGCATGGTTTTGTTTTTATTCGAATGTAATTTTAATTAAAGCACTTGCAGTAGAAGCATGTGGCGCTGTGTGTGCGCATGCAAGAATCAGAACATTGGGAATGCTATTTTTCTTATAGTATATTTCACTGCGCATTGTTCCACGCTTGAACAACTTAAGCTCTTCAACTCTTTAACAATTAACACCGTTTTAAAAATAACGGTGATGATTTCCGTTTCCGCTCTCTTTAACAGTTTCCAGTTCCATTTCAATATTATACTTTCCACTGTTGACTGTTTTATCATTTTACCTGTATATTCAGAGTGTGTGTGTGTGTGTGTGTGTGTGTGTGTGTCTGTTTCATTCGTTTCTGTGTTGAGTTCTTTTAATAATTTTACGTTCGTCTCAATTTTGTATATCAAAGCAAAAGTGTTCTTATGTCACATAGATTCGATACATACTATACCACATACTCAAGAGTAAATTAATAACGTTTAAGTGCACATATTTATTTTTGTTCATGATATTTATGCATTTTCGGAAATTTGGCCTACTTTAGTGTTGTTTTCGTATTTCGTTTTGTTCGATTTGATTTTAAATTTTTTGTCCAAATTAAACCCGCAAAAATTACGTTTTGGTATTTAGCTAATTGTTGTTTCTATTATCAGTGTCTTTCATCTTTCTGTGTGTATGCAATGTAATACATACATACTTGCAATGAGTGTGCACTAATACGTTTTTGTTTTATGTTTTTTTCTGTGTGTTGCTTCGATTGTTCCACCTTCTCCTTTCGGCGCATGCGCAGTGTGCACAGGGACGTGCAGCATGGCTGGAACGTGGACGTCGTTGCAGTGTTCAGGAGGCACAGGAACAGGCCGCTTGTCATCGCCGTTGGGTCAAAAGGAATCGGGTAATTTCACATCGTACCACATACTCTGAGAGAGCATATGAACATTGTATCTCTTTGTAGATACAAGACGCCTCCCTGGGAGGATCTTCAGATGACGAGGACTTTTTGGGTGTATTGCGTGGTCCGAGCACATTTGCCAATGCCTTCCTGTACGTTGGTTTGGGTACAGTAGCCTTGGGTTTGGTTATAGCATTCGTTGGTACTGGCGAGAAAGGCTTCAAAACTGTGGAATTAAGACTTATAGGACCTTCACTGATAGGTGAGTGTGCACCACAAATAATATACATTTGTAATGTTCCTTTCCATTCCATTCGAACTCTAGTCCTAGGACTCATCTGTTGCATTTTACGCATACTCTTTTGTATATGCCCCTCGCACTGCATTTCATCAAATAAAAAAACTGGCAAAAAAAATGGTAATAAAGTAGATGCTGATCATACGACGTCACTACTGCGCGGCGAGAGTAAACGCGTCTCCATAGCTCGTGGTCCCGTCATACAGGTGAGTGAAGCAATCGTGCAGCAATCGAATGAAGCGTTTAAATAACTTCGCTTCTTTTCTTACACACAGCCGAAGTATCCCATTACCCACAAGCGCAGCAATAGCAAAATGCTCAACGAAGGTATGGAGGCACTGCGTCAAATCGCCACCACTTCACTTTTCATGCAGAACGAACAGAAACCATCTTCAATGAATCGCATAGTTCCCATTATAAAAGAACCTGGAAATCCTATTGGTACGTTAAGTGATCTAACTCGCTCGAAATGCGTCATGAGTTTCAATATTTATGTGTTCTAATTGCAGAGGCTCCTTTGGAAATGAAAAAACTCGAAACTGCGCTCAACGTATGTGAGATCAGTGATGAGGCGGATGAAGATGATGAGAATACCACACGAAAGCCTACCACCCGCTCAACTACTAAAGAAAATATGACAGGAACGGATGTTCCAACAATAACTGCCGCCACAATAACAACAACAACAAATTCAGCAGCTCAAGCAACAAACACCACCAATATCAGCACAGCAGTCAGCAGCGAGAGGCCATCATCATTGAGTTCCGCCAGCAAGCTCTCACGACAGCGAATTGCACTGAACAAACATCATCAACAGCATCAGCAGCAGCAGCAGCAACACCAATTATTAGAACAATCACAGTCGCTCTCCTCCTCCTCCACAGTAAAAGACTCTGTCGACGATGACTTGCTCATGGAGACCTCATTGATGGTAATAAAGGCATCGCCTACACTCATAACTGAGGCTTGTCCTCCCACTACGCAGCAAAGTAGCAACAGTGGCAGCACCCTTAACAGAGCTGCAGCTGTTAACAGTACTGGTGCAATACCGCGGCAGACAGCTACATCTTCGCCATCTGCTACAGCAATTCCTCCTCCTCCCACATATGCTGGTGCTATTTCACGTCTCTGTTCAGCAACACAACACACTACCACCTACGATCTGCCCTCAGCAACGCCTCATAGTTATGGTATGGTAGTTTCTGGGCTGACATTTTCGCGCTCTGCGACTGAGCGTGAAAGCCTCATACGCGGCCCACTTGGTATGCCACTATCTGCACTGACTGCTTCGTCTTCTACATACGCAATGGCCGTCAATCCTCCTGTCTCAATGGCAAATTCTGCTGCAATTACCACCACTCTGTTACCACTACTAGAGCCAACAGCGACGCTGCCTTCACGATCTATGACGGCAGCGGCAATGGGAGTCACTTCCACATATACCATTCCTTGCAATCGAAACCATTCCAGTATACCGGGTCAAGTATTTAGCGAAGCAAAATCTTCCACTTCATATGCCCCAGCAGCCAATGCCTCTGTGCGTCCTAATAGCGCGGCAGCAACTACGACAATAAGCGATATGGCAACCACTAGTCACAGCATATTGATGCCTTCAAGTAGTAATGAAATGTCATCCCCACGGCCACCGCTATCAATACAACTGCAACAGTCAAGGACGACCACCGCCACCTCAGCCGCTCAGTCTGTGTTTGCTGCGAACACCAGCTTCAGTTTCCCTGCTCCACTCTCTTCTTCGTCAGCTTCTTCGTCGGCTTCATCGAACGGGCGCTCGATGCTGACAGCAGCAACAACAGCAACAGCACCAACAACAGCTACTACCAGCTTCATTGGAGCAACATTAGCACCTGCGCCTCCTTTTAGTAATAAATTTGAACCAGAACTGCTCCTTAGTCCTGCGAAGCTTGGCCAGTAGTGAAATATTTCATAAATACACCATGGAAATCAAAGCGTTATTTATAGGGCTAGTACGTAGTTGCATGAGTGTGCGTGTTCATCCCTATACGTACGAGTGTGTGAGCGTATATACTGCTTATATTAAGTGTGTCCTTCTTGTGCATCTCAGCCTTTCTTTCTCCTAGCACATATGAAAGAAGCAAAAAAGCAGTGAAATACTACTTTTATAGAGCTGAAAAGAGGTTTTGGAAATAAGAACAGTGGACTTTTTTACTTAGAACAACCAACGCTCTGGCATTAGCTCTGTCTAATTTGAAGCCAGCATTTATCACATTTTTCCCTGGAAAGATGTAGAATGCTATAACTAGAACGAGTTTTAAAGAAAATCCCATTACCGAATTATTTATTATTATTGAGATATAAACTTAAATGAGTTCCGAAATCTACTTTCATCTGTGCTTTTTTCTTCTATCCTCGTCTTGCATGGAAACCTGTCAAATGCATATGGTGCGAAATGTTCGTCCTACCTTTATCAAAGCAAAACTCATTTCTATTCAGCCAGTAACATTCTTTGAGGACAAATGCTCCGGCCCATATTTCATACGGGTATGATTGGACTCGGAATGGTGAATGTTGAATGAAATTTGCTTCAAGCAACATACAATTTAAATACATACATACAAAAGAACAAAATAAATCAATTGTTAAGTTTGTGTCTCGACATATCGTTTATATTTAAAAAACAAATACAAAAACTGTAACAATTTATGATAAAACCAATTAACAAAAGCAAGCTAAAAGTGTTTATTAATTGATAAAAATAAAGATGTTGAAACAAAATACACCTAAAATACAACAACTAAATGCGAATATAAATAAAAGAAAATTTGTAGAAACCTATTGTGTAAGCAAGCATAACAAACGATAAATGAAACATATATACTTAATACTTATATGTAAGTATGTAGATAAAGCATAGAAGAATAAAACTATTGTATATGTTTGTATAAAGCAGCAGATATGCTTGTGAAAACTATGTACTTATTTATTTCAATGTACTCGTTCATATGAAAATGTATGTAATTTGAAACATACATACATACATACAGACATACATACATACAGACATACATACATATGTATATGGTATACTAGTATGTGGATATGTACCATACCATATAAATATACATATACATATATGCATATCCATATAAAGAGAAACATTATATATGTATGTATGTAGAGGTTAAATGTGTCTGCTAATTGATTGAAGTATTTAAACAAAGAAATAAACAAATATAGAAATCACATTGCATACAAAAACCGAAAAAATACATACCGACGTATTCAAGAAACAAGAAGAAGTCCATAATACTCGTAAGTAGACAATTGTTCATAATAAGTTTAAGTTTCATGTAATTGATTTTGATACGTGAACAAAACATTTAACATCTAATGGTTTAATTTAGTCCTAAAGAAAAAAGAAAAAAAACAGCTTCAAAAGTCAAGAGTCTTTGCACAGAAATTTCTTTCAAAATCTGAATATATTGCCAGAATATATTGGAACTGATGTAACAAATATGGTTCAATTTGACGCAGGCGATGGTAAGCCACAAAAACGTTAGCAAATATTTTTACAAATACTGCACAAACTGGTTTGGAGGCTGTTTTTCACACGAGGTAATGTTACCGTATGCGGATCGCAATATGCCACTGCAAATCGTCTTTCAGCAAAACAATGCAGTTCACGTCAAGGAAAGTTACACACTGATTTCGAGGCAGCAATATGAACGTGATGAAGTGCCCCGAGCAGGATTGATTTACAGAAAGCAATGCGATATGCAAAAATCAAAACTGCGGCATGCCGCCAAGGAAACAAGCTCTGAGTTAAAAAGTTAAAAAGAATAAATGGAATTAATAAGAACAAAACAACTGAAAGTAATTAATCTAATTTTTCGTGTTCGCAAAACTTTTTCTAATGTTAACAAAGCTGTACTTCTCCTTCTTTCAATGGCATAACAGCCCATGGAGGGCATAGGCCGAGCTTTTCGCATCCGCCCAAGTTGTGCATTTAATATTTTTGTACAAGAATGGAAGGGACCTACAGCTTGTCATAGGCAATTTTTACTCTTGTAGGTTTGCCATTGCCTGCCAAGAGGTGGTGCCGTGTAAAAAAATAATTTCTGTACCTTTTGATTTTGCCTCTGCCGAGATTTTATCTCCGGACACTCTGCGTTGCAGGCCAACACACTACCAACTAAGCCACGGCGATGTAGTTGGTGCTACTACTACTCACTTATTCAAGAAGAGCCATACGCAATTTGGAATTCTTCTTCTTCTTTGAAGCCATTCTTAGTTATGAGCACGTCGCGAACATACGCTGTAATTGCTGTAATTGAGTACAGTGTAAAAGATGTATGGTATAATAACATTTCTCTATGGAGTAGAATAGAAAGAAGTAGTGAGATACGCGAAGACATTTACATATAAGTCAGACAATTTCAAAACGCCTGCGCGTTGTTTAAGTGCTAAGCTAATTTTGCAAATCTACGATCTAAAATATTAGTTTCCAAAGCTAAAATAAACCAACCAAAGTACTTAAATAAATTGAAAAAAGTTTTGCAAGTAGTTTAAGGTAATTTTGCCCAGTGGGAAGAATTGGAGTAGATGTGATAATACATTGTCATTGTAATTCTATTTTCTCATTCCAATTAATAGCACTACAATTGCCATTGCATCAACATCCATGAAATCACTAACATTCGCTTTGATATACTGGAGTAATTTGCTTTTTTCAGTATCTCAAACTTAAACTGTGTGGTCTTTGTTGGGAACTACACAAAAACTATTTTTTTTAAAGGAACCAACTTTATTTCTATAGAAATTAGTGAAAATACACGAAGGACGCCATTTCAGTAGGATTGAACGAAAACTAAAGAACGTTTTAAATTCTTTACTTAAGGTGTTGTATTCCTAGGACTGACATTTTTAGAAACAATAGTAGTAGGGGCGCTTGCTTCCCACTGGGTGATGAATTTTTTTTTTTTTTTTGAAGCGTACAAATCATTGTTGTAAGTTGTAAGCGCGCAGTTCAAATAAAAATCAAAAATTCCCCATACAAAGCATTAAACATTACAAACTAAGAAAAGCAAACAAACAAAAACGATGTCATTTAATTAAGTGCATGAAATAAATTGAGAAGATAAGATTATAAAAACGATAAAACGATGTGTGTATTTATTTTTTTTATTTTAAATGATATCGATAATTTAACTACCTGAATGAATTTGAAGATGACAGACAGTGACCACAACGAAAGTAAGTACTAATGCGAAAATTTGAAACATAACTACTATAAGATTAAGTAAATCAAATCATCACTACTACTATATCCTCCCTTAAAGGTCGGTCTCATAAAGAGCTGGTCCATTTCAACTAGCAATATTGATACTATGAAGTACTCTGTAGTTTGCACAAAACTCAAGTAGCAATATCAAGTAAGTTTGCGAGTACTTGAAAATGAAGTACCGAGTACGGACACTGATACTTGAGTTTAACAAGCATACATACTTGAAAATACCCAAGTAATTGCAGAAATGACAGTGCTGTCACACCCTAAAAAGCAAACGAAATTGTATTAGGTTTTAAATTTAAAATCATTCATTTATTGGAAAATAAATCAAGGCATGTCTTCACAGGACATTGGCCATCACAAAGGAATTTTTATTAATTTTTTACATTCACAACTATACAAAGATTTATTTTTGAGTTGTCGATTGATTACAAATTAGAGCTAAAATCCCTCATTTCTTTAAAATTTGACTATTCTCAGCAGTCTGTAACATAATCGTACTACGTGGCAAATGAAGTTTATTTTATATAATTACGTGTAATTTGAATACCATTGATACATACGAGTACATACATGCGTAAGTGCCAAGTTGGCATTTTTATAAGGTATTTACTTTTTAATTTTGAATTTTTTTTTTTTGTTTTTGATTAATAAAGAACTACAGTTTTTAAATATAGGTAGGTAACATTTACGTGGTTTTTATTTTGTTTTGTTTTGAATTTTTATTATACTGCTTTTTTCATTGATCTCTTTTTTTACTCTTAAAACACATACGCACGTACAATCGATAAACATGAATAGTTGAAATATTCTAAAATATATCAAGTTTTAGTTTTGTCTTTAATGATAGCAAATATGATTATGTTATTTCATTGTAATCGTGTGGAGTGTCTGCTGCATATTGGTACAAAAATACTTTAAACCAATATTAAAAATATTAGGATACTTGATTTTCGGGCATGGCAGCCAATGCAATCGCTTTCCTTTAGGTTCACTGATCTACGAAAATATTTAACTTATAATATAACAATAAAAACGCAATTACGATACACATTATGAGTGATAGATTGTATGTATGAAACACCAAAGGCAAATATTAGAGAATTTTACAAATTTCTAATCTTAACAAAAATTAAATGCTTAAAACTAGACATACTAACTAAAATCGGCAAACACACAAAGTGAAAATGTATGCATGTATGGGGTATGCAAAAATTAGAAGAAATTCTCATATGTATGTACGTATCTTAAAAACTTATATAAATAGGGCAACAGTAACGGGCTCAGCGCTCAGCGATCAGCTGCGCAGCTCACGTAGACGCACATGTACATATGTATATATATGTATAAATGTTTACTCATTGTTTTCTTCTTCATTTAAAATAGTCTTTCTTACAATATGCAATTATGTTTCTGTATTTGCATTTTAAAAGTCTAAAGCCCATTCATTCTCACCGATGAATGCATCGACAACCTCTTTCATTGAGAAGTTCGGTATAAGTTGATCTTGAGTGAGTTTGACACGCGTAACAGGATCAAAGTGGCCGACGCGTTGCAAATGCTCCTCAATATCTTTGCGCTCGTATGTGATGCCCGATGGTGTTATCACAGGATCTGCTAAGATTTCAAAACTGATTTTGCCACATAAGAAATCAGGTACATCGCGTTTCTGTGCAAAGACATGGAAACAAATTATGAATAATGCGGAGATGATAAATGCTTAGATCTACACACGATGCTTACCCGTCGTCTATCATCGACTTTGGCAAATATATTGTTGAGCTCCTTAATGTGATCATCCTAAAATAAAATTATTTTTAATTCTAGTTGGTTGGTGCCAGTGCTTAGAACCAACTTACACACTCTTGTTCGATTTCTTGTTGTTTGTCTTTCAATTGATCCTCGTTGGTGAGTTCATCCAATTTCAATTTTGCCAACCGGTTTTCCATATCTTCTTTAATGAGTCTAAAACATTAAAATAGCTTCAAGATGAAAATTCTGATAACAGATAGTGCCCATCAAGACAATAGGTTAAATAGTAAAAACTGAGAACGTACAATAAGTGACATAGGTATAGGTATATAGGTAATTCACATAATAAAATTAAACATAATGACCACATGTATTGTGCTCTATGATCAGAATAACCAACTCATCGCCTCTATTGGTACCAGACACCCCGAAATGTCCTGGGACTCATATAAGGGACAACTTATTTAGTTTTGCTTAAACTTTTTGCATTTTCCACGGCTTTTATCGAGGCACAAGTCTGACAACCACTGTAGCTGTAGCTAGGTATTTGCCCGTGAAACTTAGTGGAGGAGTCTAGTGGCTAAAGTGGCCTTTAGGCTAAAAAGTTTGAAGACTCCTGGAATAAAGGTTACAAGTTACGAAACTGAAGCGAAAATTAATTGATAGCATTTGTCTTAAATCACCACCAATATCGGAAGTGAGTTTTACTATGAAAGCTGTATGAATTTTCGTTGCCCCATTGCTCATAAATCATTTCGAACTATATTATTCGTACTGAGCAATGGAACTTTTAAGGATTCTAAGAGTTAAATGAACTGTAACTTTATGAACTATCTGTGCTTATCTATCAAGCTCTTATTATCTTGCATCACAGCACTAACAATGTGACGAAATGACTCACCAATTCATAATTTAAATATGGTGCATTACTTTCATTGTTCTTTACCTATTATTTTGATCAGATCAGCACAGTAATGTAGTTTGAGTGACAACTTACCTGTTTAAGTACGATTGCAGTTCAATCTCTTGACATATGCGCTTTTCTTCCAGTACACTCCACCGTTTTTTGCGCGCCAAACGCAATTGTGAAGTGATATCATCACCAAAGTTCTGTTTCTGCTCTTTGGACAAATCGAAAGCTGTAACCATAGGGATATTTATTTGAGGCATATTGACAGCTTCTCCCACTGAACTACTTACCACGTTGCAAGTGCTTAATAGCCTCATCATATAATTCCAATTCCATTAAACACTGTCCCAGAAAGAAATGTGCCTTCAGAAGATTTGCATCGATGTCCAAGGCACGACGACAATCCTGACATGAGAACTCCCAGCGCTTCAGTTTCAGGTGGCAGAGTGCACGGTTTGTGAAGTAAGTAGCATTGTTGGGGTTTTTCATCTGCGTGAGCAGTGAAATAAAAAAGAAAAGTGTAAGTGGAAAATCTAAGTTTTCTTGTCTCTCCAAACCTACAATAGCCTTCGTATAACAGTTGATTGCGTCGTCATACTTTCGGGCTGAGAACATCTGATTTCCCTGCTCCTTCAGCTGCAAATCTGTCAGATTTGCAGTTGAGTATGTAAATTTACTCATCTCGATGTTTTTCCGATTATTGTTATTCTTATTTTACTTCCACTTAATGCACTTAACTCCAAATCAATTTTCCCAGAATAATAACTGCAGCAAAGAAAAAATGTTCCCAAAAGTTTTCACTTAACAACTGCTGTTTCGTTATTCGCCGTTATTGTGGAATTGCATGGTTGCACACTGCCGTTCTAAAACAGAATGTATTGTTAATATTTCTTGCACAAAACAAGAGTGGTAATTATCTAAAATTATGGCTTGTGACTTCTCTTAAGTAATATTTAGTTTTTATGAAAAACCACTGAGCGTTGTAAATGCAATGTGTTTCAATAAATAAATAAACCAATACATTTCGGTGCAACCGAAAGTGTTTTCCTGCAATCTCTTTCACCTGACATTCGCAATCACAGTTCCTTTTTTTGCGTCCACGTTTTTGACTAGAACGTGTGTTTTCTGTTTGTATTAGGGATTTTTGTTTAAAACGTGAAGCATAGTAAAATCGATTTAATCGAATTTTTGAATTCATCGAAAAAACGTGTTGTTAATCGTGCTAAAATGCGTCGCCCCAAGAAGGTAAGTGCACAATAAAATAATTTTAAACCAAAAAATTGTATGGGTGTAATTAGCTTGACAAAATAAATAAGGTTATGATGAACAATTGTTTTCGTTTCATCATATTTCTTTAGTATGAATCTGGCGAAGCCACTCAATATATTACCCGTCGAGCTGCTTTGCGAAAGTTACAGTTGTCGCTAAATGATTTCCGTCGTCTGTGCATCATCAAAGGAGTGTACCCGCGTGAGCCTAAACATCGACGTCGTGCCCAAAAAGGCTCCTCAGATATTAAGATTCTATATCATGCCAAAGATATACGCTTCCTGTTACACGAACCAATCGTTTGGACGCTGCGTGACTATAAGGTTAGTGAGATGATATTTGACGTAGGGAAATTGTTATCCATGTTTGCTTTTAACAGATATTTGCCAAGAAAACTGGACGTGACCGAGCAATTAAAGATTTTCGTAATTTAAAACGTCGCATGGCACTTTTCCCTGAGCTGAAAATAGATCACATCGTGAAGGAACGATATCCAACATTTATCGATGCGGTTAAGGATTTGGATGATTGCTTAACGCTGCTCTTTCTCTTCAGCACATTTCCATCGTTACGTTTGATTCCACGTGAACAATCAGCGTTGTGTCGCCGGCTGACAATCGAATTTCTACATTACATCATTGCTTCCAAGTCGCTGCGCAAGGTATTCATCTCTATTAAAGGTTACTATTTCCAAGCAGATATCAAAGGCCAGAAAGTGACATGGATTGTACCACACTACTATCCATTCAAGCCACACTCCAAGGCTGAGGTTGATTTTAAAGTAATGTCGATTTTTGTTGAATTCTATACGATAATGTTGGGTTTCGTGAACTTCCGCTTGTACAACAGCCTCAATCTTGCTTATCCGCCACAGTTCCCGGCAGGCGTACTAAACGATAGTGAAGCAAATCTAAAAGACGAGGCTTCCTTTGTGTCTGATCGTATTGTTGCTCTAAATTTTGAGCTTTTGCGAACAGATAAAGTGCAAGAGGATGAAGAAGATCAAGAGATGGACTTGGAATTACTGGAGCAGGATGGAGATTCGAAGCGTATATTGAAAATGAAACAAGAAGCACACGAAGCCGCCCGCTTGCGTTCCTTGTTCAAGGGGCTGAAATTCTTTATTAATCGCGAAGTGCCACGCGAGCCACTTGTAATATTGATACGATCATTTGGCGGAAAAGTATCCTGGGATTCATCTGTTTTTACTGGAGACACATATGCTGAGACCGATGAAAGCATCACGCATCAAATTGTCGACCGTCCTAGTCTGAGTAAGCAATATATTTCACGTGATTACATTCAGCCACAGTGGGTTTTCGATTGTGTCAATCAACGCACGCTGCTACCCACAAACAAATACTTTATTGGTGTGGTGCTGCCACCGCATCTTTCACCGTTTGTTGATGCTAAGCGTGAAGCATATATTCCACCCGAGGAGAAAGCTTTACATGATCCTTCGCTGATTGAGACGCATGGTGAGTGTTTAGCTCCATATCAAGTTGTGTTAAGATTATATTAATCATAAATATTGTAGAACAAAGCGATGATGAATCAGAATCGGACAACGAAGACGACGAGAAGGAAGAAGCTAATCAAAATCTGATAGATGCACAACTGCAATTAGCCTATCAAGAAGAAAAGGCCGAATTCGAACAGTATGGCATGGATAATGTAAACGAGGATGAGGTCGACGATGAATCACAGTCCGACGATGAAGGTGATGACGTTGAGTTGGAGGATAGTGTCGATGAAAAGGAAAAGCGCAGAGTACAAGAGGTAAGCTGAAGTGAAAAGTGCAACAGATTTAAGTTAAGCTATTCTGTTCCTTCAATTTACAGAAGAAAAACATGGCTGTAGAAACAGGCAAAGTGCACAGAGAAAATAAACGCTTGCTGCGCAAAAGTGAAGTAGATGAACATCGTCTGCAAGCGCGTATGGTTAAACCACGCCATCGCAATCTTTTCCGCAAATTGATACGTGAAAAACAAGCCAAGGAGAAGGAAGAATGGCTGCTGAAGAAGAAACGTCGAGTAATCGATGCACAGGACAAGACGGCGAAAAAAGCATCAAAGAAGGCCGTAAAAAAGGCAGCTGCTGCAGCCGTGGCAGCAGGAAACTAATGTACTTTCAGTTTTAGAACTTATTCTCCGAAAAAGTATACTATGTAGTTTTCTTCCATCATTGAAATACTACAACAAATAAAACAGCATTTCTTAAATGTACATTATTTATTTTTTATTATTTCATATTAATAAACTAAACATGAGACATAAGCGACTCGCTTGCAATCAAATAGAAAACTTACAAATGTGTATACACAATATCAGTTTACAGGTATACAAACAAATCAAAACTCACACAACATCTCATGAAAATGTGAAGAACACTAACTCGTCCCTCACCGTTTTTAATTAAATTTAAATTACATAGTTTTATCATATTTCGCTATTTTATATATGTACGCGTGTAAACGCTTTATTGTTTATTGTTTTAATATTTTCGTTGATATCATTTATATGAAATTTGTTTTTGATTAGTTTAAAGGGTTTGTTAAGCGTATGCATTTCAGCACATTAATCTAATAGAAAAGTGCATATTTTGTTTCTTCTTGACTTTTTTAGTTTTGTTTGTAAACTAGTTTAATTTATTGGCTTCGTTATCTTGCATATTTGTGTATATATTTATTTATGCATTTGTCTTTAATCTGTCTACAAGCTCAACGTAGTTAGAATTAGAAGATACTGGGTACATCAGAAATCTTTCAATCAGTGTCGGTATCGCTACCAATACCATTCTCATCATCGCTATCTTCGAGCTCTGGCATGGGAAATCGCAAAACGGCCGCCACCCCAGTCAATTGAGAAAGCTCTATAAAAACAAATACAAATAATAGATTAATATTTTAATTGGATACGAATAGCCAAAGTGAATAAGAGTTGTTTGCATTGAGAACGACCACCTTGAGTTTATGCAACTTTTTATATTAAGAACAAGAACAATCAATCAACCCACGCTTTTCGTTAAGCTACACCAAAGCTGTTGTTAAAGACACATATTCAACTTGAACGTGAAAACCGCGAGGAACAAAAATATAAAAAATAAACATATGTATACTGAAAAAGCATTTACATCGACCCTCCAACTCCCCTGGAATTTATTCATTTACTTACAACATAATCTAAATGGAAACAAATCAAAGATCGCATTTGCTTGGCTTTTGGTGTGTTGTGTAATGAATGGTGACTCACGTGTATACACCACAAGAAGATTCAACATTTATTGCCCCCAAAAAAGAAGATGTGGCGCTAAAAATACCAAAATGTTGTGTTAGTACACATGTAGCTGCAGCTACATTTTCCTGCTTCGTTGCCAGCATTTAATGAAAGCAAAAGTGATCTTTGCATATGTGCACACATGCCACGACTCGTGTGCAACACATGCCCGCATGAGAATTTTATTTTCGAACAATTCTCAAAACAAAACTATATTTTAAGCATGAAAACCATAAACGAGGTCACCAAATTTCAAATTAAAAATCAAAAAGCCTTCAAAAACACCAAAAATTTAATCAATTGCATTATAATTTCATTCTTTATGCATGTGCATACATAATTGACTTCTTCTATCTGATTATTGAGAAAACTTTAGAACGTTTTATGTATTTATTTACAAACTTTGACCACTTTCCTAGTGTATGCAGTAAGCCGTCGTGGAGCTGATTGATTTTATTTTTAAATAAATAATCTCTAGAGTCGCATGGGAAGCTAAGCTTTCCAAAGACTAGCACTTGTACTTACGTTCACCAGATATGTGCATACTTGAGAAAATTTTCACTTCACCACCAGCATCGCGTACTGATTCAACTAAGTTAACGTATTCCTTTCTAAGATTTACATCTTGGCATCTGCAAAAATTCAGAAAATAAAACAAATAAAGGAATTTAATATAATCATTATAAAGGAGTATAATTATTACGTTGATAATGGCAAAAAAGTTGTAATTCAATTCATAAGTTTCGATGGCAAAATAATTGATTATTGATTACTCACAAAAATATCATAGTGGCAAATGAGTGATGCATTATGCATATAATCATAATAAAATGTTCAAACAGCAATCGAGAGCTTCCAGCCAAACAAGTTCCCAAGCAGTAGCTTGAAGAGCAATTACATTCATTTTCACATTGCTTCCCGCGTGATGAGTTCAAGAACCTTAAAACTTCTTTTAAATACACATGCTAAGATTCAATAGTACCTATAAACGTAGTACTTGTAAAAGACAAACACAATGATTGAAACACAATAAATGCCACACGTCCAGCACGTACGTTGAGCATCTACCAATATTGTTGGCAACATTTTTCATTTTAATTGGGATTATATGTAAATATGAAGAGATCACGATTTAAGAGAAGGTGAGTTGAAGTGGAAAGAGGAAACAAAAAATTTAAAGCAAATGATCAAGAGAGACCAAGACCACATTGATGCTACGAGCAGGACGAATACGAATACAGCTGCAACACGACACACCGACAAAGCAACAGCTGTGGCAGCTGCAGAGTTCAATCTACATATCATATGTATTTATTTTAGGACTGTTAGTGCCGTTTTGATACCACAAAATCCTAATAGACGAAGTTCCGGCCTTCGTGGGTATGTTTGGACATTGCTGTGACTCCCATTTCGCGGAATCCTAATTTCGATTTTTGACGAGAGATAGTCGGTTGTTGTGCAAGTCGATTGGGTAATGAGCGTAGGTTTTACTGGTCCAACACCCAAAATCTCTAAGCCTAAAGGAGTTATTTGATGCTGTACATTTAATCAGATCCATCAACACAAATTATCATTATTATCTATTGATCTTCCTTCAGAAAGAAACAAAAGGCAAAGTCCGCAAATATGTCACACATTCCTATAGACACAAACCGCCGTAGTGTGCTAAAAGTTTCAGTTGTAAACTACAGCAAATCACAAATTAAATTGTTTGACAAGAAAGAGCCAATAACTTAAGAGACTGCAGACCAACAACGAAAGAGAAATAGATATGTATTAAGGCGATAGAGAGCAGAGCTAGCACAATCGGGAGAACGCAAGTTTCTACAACAATTTTAAGAAGCTAAAACGTTGAAAGAATCAGTTGCACTTTATGTTTCTCTATACGAACAACGAGGTAGATGAAATAAATTTGTCGATACGTTCAAAGCCACAAAGTTGTTTGGTTGCTAATGAGAAAGTTACGACAGAAATAAGAAGAAATAAGTAAAAACATGTAATCTAATTAAATTCACAAAGAAATTTTTTCTTATTTGGTTATTAAAGAAATCGCAAAACGAGCTGCCATATACTCGTACATACGTACATACGTACATACATAAATGCACCAAAAAATATTTATGTACATTGTGCATGTATTGTATGTATGCATGAATGTATATATGTATAAGTGTGTAGAAAAAAGAAGGTAAATTTAAGAAGAAATGGCGACGGTGAAGTGAAAGTTATAATTTATGATCATACATACATCAACAATAACCACAAACACGTTTTAACTAACAAGCGCACTAACAACAAGTACATACATATATTAAAATGTTAATGGCTCTTAAATGAAATGGAATGCGTCAGTGCGAGCGCTCAATTATCTAGAAGTAGTTATAGCCATATTTGTGAAATACGAAAAAACGCGGGCATAAAACGAGAAAAAGGAGAAATTATAAATTGTAATTAATTGTATGCAAAGAATATTTGCGAAGCATTTAAAGAAATACACTAACAACGGAAGAATACACATGCACTCGTGTATGTTTGTATAAGCGAATGAAGTTAATTTGCAATTAGCAAATAGTTCTTAGTACGTTACACGTACGAGTAACGAGAAGAAGAACTGATTTACATTGGTTTGTTATCAGCATTGAGATAATTTGAAAGATTTACATTTTTCTGATGTAAATGTGGCATTGCAAGAAAGGAATATAGAATAGATGGAAAAGAATAAGAATTGGCATTTCGCTTGAGTTTCCGTCATCTCCGTAATCTCCGTAACCTCGTAACAACCTGAAAAACTGGAACTGCAAACTGCAAGTAGTTTACTTTTCAATGATTTCTCCGATGTCAGAATCGTACTTTTTCTTACCACGAAAACGGGCAAGACGTTCCTACTAAATCGAAAGAACGATCAACTTTCAAATGAAACGATAGGCGAGACGAATGAATGTAAAACAATGCTCATGTATGAAGGGGCAAAAGAAGGGAAACCAACACACAACACATAGCCACAAGCAAACAAGTAAGCAGAAAATGGTGCTGATGGAATTGTTGGGAAATAATCTATATTTAAAGAAATATTTAAATGGAAAAATTATTGTAAGCACACATAACAACTAAAACCCAAAGTTCAAACTCCACATATGCGACCCCACGAAATACACCAAAAATCGTTCCATTTTTCTTGTTAGTTCGTTCCATTCGTGTGGTGTTCATGTGAAACTATTTGCTAATGTGTTAATTGTCAGCTTAATCTAATTAAGGTATAAAACACATTTATATGCCAACTATTAATTTTTCTTACATTGAAGCGTACGTTGTTTTGACCATAACCACAGCGACTTGTTAAATGACTTCAAGTCTTTTGGCTCCATAAGCTTATAATTTGAATTCATTTACTATTTGCGCCCACATCAATTTAGCTAAAATTACACAAATATGCGCAGTATAACTACCACTACTCATTAGAAAGAAACTAAGCGTTTGTTTAAAGTGCGTCAAATCCGAAAAGGTGAAATCGTTCCATTTACTAGTATCGCCTCCATTTTACTGGGGTTCAGGAATTCGAAAAAGGTTCCTCGTAAGATGTTGCAAGAATTGTTTCATTACCAAAAATTGTAAGAGCTGCACGGCTTAGTGCTGTTCATTCTGCTATGACGATAGAAAGCTAATCGCGGAGATATGTTAGAAATTAGTCTGTGTTATGTATGGGGGCTAGTTCAATAATGGTGTTTAGATCAACAGCTGATGTGGTCATCTATCAGCTGTTGAATTGATACCCAACTTAGTCCCACAAAGCCGACATGCCCTCAGTTTTACGACGAATCACAGGAATTACAGATAGAATTTGTTGTGAGCTTGAATTGTTGAATCTACAGACTTCATTCGTTCTTAAACCTAGGTACGTGGTATAGTCACTGAATTGTGAAAATTAATCTGAAACTCAGTTTATATATAAAACAGCCTTTACAACTTGCACTGATTTCAAATGTTCCATATTTTAAGTAAGGCTAAGACACATTCCTTCTAGTGAAATTAAATGTTTGATCACTGATTGATTGAAGTAAACACGCACTGGCGCAACAAATTGTTGAAATTGAAATTACTTTCACTTGCTTTACATAAGAAAGCTCCTTTAGTATTTAAGAAACAATTATTTTACATTTTATTTGATATGGTACAAACATATCATGTGCATACATACATATGTACATATGCATGTATTTCATTATAAGGGCTAGCATCAAGTGCAATTGAAACAATAAATAAAATAATTGAAACAGCATTATTCTTGTAAGTATGTATATTTCAGATTTTTAAGAATAATGATTACGAAAACGCCTGACTACATTATATGTGAATGTGGATGTCCACATTTGATCTACCATAGCAAACTTAATAAAAAACTTACACGAAATACTCGTAGCAGCGAAACATTGAATGTTAACAAAGCAACAACTTTAAGAGGAAAAAATAAAAAGTTATTGCCTTCGAGGGAAACATTAACAGAATATTATTCGCGCTTCATAAACAAATCAAATCATGATAGAACTGTTGTTATTGAGTCTACTGCTACACGGCAACAACAGCAGCATCCAAACAATAAACAAGAAAAAAATATACGTAATGAGGTCACAAAAGAGAAACAACAGCAGCAAGAAAATCAAAATCAAAATCACTGGTAAATAAGAAAAAAAAAAAAAATTTTGGAATTATCTTATCTAATCTAATAAATTTAAATTTTTTGTGTTATTGCTGTTGCTGTTTGCAGCAATCAGCAAAATATTTCAGTAAAAATAGGAGAACAACGCAGCAGAAAGCCAGCTTCGCCAATGCGCGCGTCTAGTAATAGTGATTTGGACGGATTTTAGCTGTATTTTAGGATATACTCGTAAAAATCGTTGACACATAACATATGAAGGGGTTCCTCAAAAATTCGACTGAATTCTGTGCTAAATTGTAGACTATAAAATATTTCAGATATACTAAAATGTATACCTACTTAGTAATTTAGTTGTAAGTTATTTAGAAAAATAGAATAAGATCATGCAATAAAATGAAAATTTTTAAGCACGCACTTTGAATTTAAAGTGAAACTTGCACAGCTTTTATGGTTAAATGAGTCTATCATCGATGCGCAAGTAGGTACAGAGACTCGCTAGTGAGGCAGTGCAGGGGCAAGTATTCAATACGAATGTCTAAAATTAATGATAACAAAATCGCAAAAGCGTGCGCGATATGGGAAAATGTTGAGGTGAAGCTTAAAATGCAAGCAAATAAGACTCAAATTCCTGTACTCAAATTGGAAGGAAGAGTGACAAACCGACCGCCGACTTATTGTCATGAGCAAAAATGTATCGCCTAAATGAAAAATTGCTTCAAGTTTAAGTTGAAGGTCATTACCGTTTGTAATGGTTGAGTAGAGAGCAGCAAATGAAAGGTAATTACCAAACGAATAAATAAAGAGAAATTTTTATAAATTAGAGTAAACTACTTAGTATACATAACACTGTGCTACAGTTGATGTTGACTTAGAAACGGGACCTAGTTGTAGGTCTAGTTGAACTTAAAATATCTGTATACTAGAAGTTTCGAATATACCCTCAAAATTTAGACCTACGATTAAAAGACCGATTTTCAGAGCTTATTAAGTTAATACTCCATGATTTTTCAATCGGTTTCATATTTTTTTTATTGTGTGTAAAAGATGCTTCCAATTGTATGGTATATACCATATTATATTTAGTATTGTCAAAAATTTTGAAACTGTAATCCAAAACATATCAGAAGCTCCTCTTTTTTCATCTTGTGAAGCATTTTACAAATATATTTTGTTTGATTTTCAAAACTGCGTAAAACTTGAGCGCTCAGTTCCCATACACAAAATTAACTTTTAAGAAAGGGAAAAAATAAACATTTTCAGATTTTGTATACAGTCAGCGCAATTCGCTTAGGCGCACCGTTTTTTTATATTTATTTTTAGCAATTTTTTACTACCAATATTGAAAACTAACTACACCGTAATTTAAGGTTTGGAGCTCGTTTCTTTAAATTCATTTCACTTTTTATTCAACATATTTTATGGAGTTATGTACAAGAGTTGTGCAAAAGGAAATAAACAAAGAATATTTATGCGCAATTCACTTAGGCGCAGTGTGTTAAATTAAGAACAAATAATTAATTTACAGGCTGATAACTTCTTTTCTGCATTCAGTATTTAGAATATCCCCCATTTTGTGGGATAACATCAAAAATTCGGGTTGGGATTTAAGTCCAGATCTATCCAAGCCTGCAATATTGCTATTTTCGAAGCAGAGACATTTGAATATCATCACTGTTCCTCCACTAAAATTTTTGCTCAAGCGCGATGGGTAACTGAAGATAACTGGTCCACCTAAATTCAATTTTTTCTCATCTAAAAAAATTAAAAAGGGTGTTTTTTTTTAGAAGTGTGGTTTTCAATCTGACAATACTTTTTTCGGAGTTGGTCTTTTTGACAGCTGTCACTTGATTTATGATTTATCAGTTTGGTTTGCCATTTCATAATGAATAGACTCACTCCTGAACAATGATGAAGCTCACTTTTGGTTCAATGGGTACGTTAATAAGCAAAATTGTCGCATTTGGAGTGATCATAATCCACAAGCCATTGTTGAGACGCCGTTACATACTCAAAAAGTCACTGTTTGGTGCAGCGGGAATCATTGGTCCATATTTCTTCAAAGATGAAGCCGGTCATAATGTTACAGTCAATGGGGGAACGCTATAGAGCCATGATTAATGACTTTTTCGTGCCTAAATTAGAGGAAGTTGATGTGGGCGACACGCAGATAAGCCCGAGACGATTGACGCCTTGGAAGAGAATATTTGGCGCGTTATGACATACGGCCCCAATTGCTGCAAGAAGTGGTCGAAAATTGGGCCTCGCGGCTGGAATTTATTCGAACAAACCGCGGCGGACACTTGCCCGAAATCGTTTTTAAAACATAATGGCAAATCCTTATCTTTATAATAAAGCTAAATTCTTGGACATAACATTTTTTATCTTGAAAAAAACCACACTCCTAAAAAAACACCCTGTATAATATTACGCCATTGGTGCGTCCAATTCAAATGATTCCTTGCAATATCTAATCGTGCCAATTAGTGGTTCGGTGTAAGATACGGTTTTTTGCTTGGTTTCTTCCACTTTATTGTTATTTCGAACTAAAATTTTTTGAATTCAATGCTTAATTTTATCTGAAGTCAGCCTGTTTTCAGTTACCTCTCCAACAATGCGATTCGCTTGACGAAATCTTTCTATTTCTTTTGCTGGGTTTAGCTTGAGCACAATAATTTGTCTTAAGTTTAAGAACATTTTTCACCACGTGTTCTGATCTACATAATCTACCAATCTAATTTCTCTGTTGGAAAGTCCACCTTCTTTAAAAAAATCGAGTTTTGCCTCTCCTCCGCGGTTAGTCGCTTTCGCTACGCCATCGCTTTTCCCGAGATTTTGTGGGAATATATAATAATGTAAACGACCATAAATAACAAATAATAATTAATTAAAACCAAATTTTAGCAAAAATACTTACATTTCTACGAATATTTCACTTACAACTGATGTGTGTCTAAGTGAATTGCACAGCGATTGTAAATAACTTTTTTTTAACAAAAGTGGTAATATGGACATTGATCAATGTTTAAAAATGGGTACTTGTTTTAATAATTTTTTAGGACTTGTAATAAGATTAATGCAAATTCAATTGTTTTTCAATAGCGCCTATGCGAATTGTCCCGACTGTATTGGTATTTTCGGTGAAATCTTAATAGATTTTCAAAAATTATAACTCATTGAAAATTGCATTAAATATAGTTTTAATTTAACAACAGATACGCTAAAGCGTCGTTAAAAGGGGAAAAATTAGCTTTAATGAGCATTAGCTTATAATAATAATATATAGTAATAACAATAGCTTCAAGGATATCACAAAGGATAAACGATTAAAATAATTTTTTAAATTGCAAGAAAAATTCCACGCTTGTATACTGCAGAATGACAATGTTTGACTCACCTGAATAAATTATCAGAAATTAGCAATGACTCAATGGCCATTGCTTCAGCTGCACGAAGAACATGCTTTTTGCCATAAAAGGCTTTAGAAGGCTCACATTGTAACATTGTATAGAATTGTTCTAGAGCTTTGACTTCTCCGGCAGCTTTTGTATCCGACATCTTAGTAATAACTGCGGGATCTTGTAGTACCTCTGAAAGGAGAGAAAATTAGGACATGCGACAGAGGCATCAGCAGTAACAGTCAACAAACCTTTCAATGAATGCTTGAATCCTGAAGAAGCGTGAACTAACATAAATTTACTTTTATTATCGATCAATACTTTTAAATCGAGTTTAACAGCCTGTTGGAACATATATTCATAGAATTGATCACGCACAAAACCTGGTGATGCAATCAGAACACATTTCACGACATCGAAATTCACATGCCGCAGTATACCTTGCATCACATTCTCATAGAATTTGCCCAGACCTTTTTCATGTTGCTGCACATTACCTTTCCGTTTGCGAGGTATGGACAATTCAATTTTGCTCCGCACTAGTGTCATGCTAGGCGTAATTAGACATATATTTGCAAGACCTTCTTGCATTACCACAGCGGCCACATCAGCAGATTGTGTTGGATCGCATGCCATATTGATGCGTTCCAATGCTATGGAGTCCCATTCCTCTTTGTGTAGCTGAAATTTGCGGTTCAGCTCGAGATCTAAAGTGTGGTAGGCACCAAGCTAAAAGAAGCAAATGTATTTATATAAGTTTCCTACAAATAGTTTTGCTACGTACTTTAACGTACTGATTCTCCTCGATATTGCGTCCTTTCAGACGTAATACACACGCCTGCGTGTCAAAATCAATGGATTCCACTCTAATGGTGAGTGTAGTGCGCACACGACTGCTACTCGATGAACCGGTCGCGGTCTCGTTTTGCACCTATGTAAATATAGTAATAAGTATTAGCACGTTAAATACTCGTATACATACATTGTCAAAACATATAAATATCATACTTTGCGTATAGTAGTGCTGCGTACACTATCGCCCTCCGCAATCAGATTGTATGCATGCCACATGTCCTCTGGCTCATCTGGCACAAGAACAACAGTGCTATGTAGGAAGATAAATAAATATAGTCTATACTAAATTGTGGTCAAATTGTTTCGTTTTGATGTTTACGTACCCCTGCATTCCCTTGTCCATAATTTTATTAACCAATTTCATTTTAGCTGTTGTTGTTCCTTGTTCTTCCTTTTCGTTTACACTTGCGTTGTTTATATTTTCTTCTTTTTGTCGCCACTGTTTGTCACTTGCACTGATTTTTACTAAACATTATTTTCCACAAGAAAATTATCATTTTTTATTTAAAATGAAAAATTTGTTGAATAATTTAGTCTATTTAAATCGTCTTAAACGCATTCGACCCCTGCTCGCAAATATTAGAAAGACGCATTTATTCACAATAGCTCATGAGTTCACAATAGCAATTGCCGAAATGCTACAAACAGCCGACAGTGCTGCCACACGACAAAAATAAAAATAACTTTTACTAAAATTTTACCTTTTTATTATTTTTGAGTATGAACAGTGACAATCAAAACAAGATGAAATAGTAAAATAAAAAGTATAAAAAAAAGTATATGTATTGTATTTTTGTATTTGCCAATTAGTTGACACGAAACTGTAGTGCTGCATATAATTTATTTCTGATAGTTATTGAAGATTTTTAACAGTAAAATTTTATATATTGGAAAATAGCTCTGCGTTCTTCTATAAAATTGATTAATCTTGACTTATTTTTCACATATCTTTGGCAAGAATATAGTTGA
Source organism: Palloptera scutellata (assembly GCA_958295655.1). Taxonomy (NCBI): domain Eukaryota; kingdom Metazoa; phylum Arthropoda; class Insecta; order Diptera; family Pallopteridae; genus Palloptera; species Palloptera scutellata. Next base: position 67,901,279 of record OY282452.1, read on the forward strand.
AATGGTAAAATTATTGAAATAATATGTTTTTTACTCTGGTTGCACTCCAAATGCATTGCAAATAAATATATGATAACCATAGAGGACGATCCTTAAATTCACAATAACAGCGTTCACAATCTGTAGTAAAAATTTCAATATTATTTTGGAAAAATACTTTAAATACTCCAGGTCGTGAGTTATGAATGCAAGAGAATTTGTTGATCGGATATTTGGTAAAAATCTTTATTTTTAACTGAAACTAAATATTTTTTAGCCTGTCCTAAAGCATCATTCCATTTGAAACTATGTATTTCAAATAAATTACTCAGACTTATCTATAATGTACCGTCACAAAACCCTTAATCGAATATATGTACCACCATATGTATACTACCTAGAAGTGCAAGTAGCGGGTGATGCTGGTGTGAAAAATAAAGTGAAAATTTTATCTTAACAAAAAAATTTGTAATTTTTAGTCGAAATTATATTTGTACAACGAAAATGCATTCTGTAAGTTTCTAAAAATTAGACTTAAACTAAAAGCCTTTCGATTTCCTGCTGAATCGAAGTAATTTGTGATTTTAGCTGAGATCCCTCATTGGTGGTGACGGAACAAGCAACGATAGGACGCGAAACGCCACACGCACGACCTAATGCCTGCTTGGAGCGAACAAAAACATATGGAACGTTCTTATCTTCACAAAGAAGAGGCAAATGGAGAAGAATCTCTATTGGTTCAGCATCTGCTGCCATCACGATAATGTCTGCCAGACCACGATTCAATGTTTTAGTAGCTTCGTTGGCACCTTTACGCAATTGGTTATAATTGAGAGCCTGCTGCAGCAAATTCATTATTTTAGTGGTCAGTTGTGCATCAGCAAGGGGAAATGCTTTCGGATTCACTTCATCAGCCTGTAAATGATATGATAGAATTAGCTTATATGTGCAGTTACAAATAAAGAAACACTGACCATTTTGAATTTGATTTACTTTTATAGTGGTGTATAATAAGAGAAGGAAACCTCTCCGCTTGTTGCTTCACTGAGGGTAGTTAATATCAAATTTTACAGAAAACGACGCAAATCTTTAGCATGAAATGTCAGTTTAGTGCACGTGCATAAGTTATAGTTCAGTGGTTAGTGGTTGCCACTTACTGAAAACACAAATGTATTCGGTTTTCAAATTAAAATATCTCTGCGCAATTTGGTTTTTGCTTTTAGATGCTAATTGTTTGTTAACTGATTTTATTGAATCATTATTTATGCGCCTCTGTTTTTTCTAACTTAGGTATATTTAATTTTCTTAAACTAACCCAACGTTTGCTACTGCCAACACTTTTACACACTCATATGTATTCTTTTTTGAAAATCATCTTTGCTGTGCCGAGTTTCGTAAATTCAGGGTTGTACATGAATGTAGTCAGAAGTGCTGCTAAATTTCGTTTATAATACAATACTTTTCTTTTGCACAACAACAATCCATTCGCCATTTCGCGAAGTTGCTCGGAAGACGAAGAAAAAGTAGCGGATGATGCAGGTGTAAAAATATACAGAAAAGTGAATAATTGCCAACAAAATTATAGGAAAATTTACAAATTAACCAGCAATTTTAAGCGAATTTGCTAAATACTTTTGGTAAAAAGTAAAGTTTTACAATTTGTACAAAAAATTTATGTTCAAAAAGTAATATTCACAAAAATAAGACAAATATTTAAAAACAAAATTGAATTGATAAGAATAGGTTATGCGTGCAGGTTTTTCCAATAAGAATATGTTAAAATTAAGCTAAAAATTAAGTGCCAATTAAGCAGTTTAAAATAGTGTAAAAATCGATTATCCAATTAAAAAATACAAAGTATAAGCACGAATTTGTGATTTTTGTCTGAGTGTCTCCTAAAAATCATAAAAATAATTTGTGCTATGTATGTATGTCGGATCAAAATGTAATTCGAAAAGAACAAGTTTTTATAGCCCAAATATAAAAGCAAATTGAAAAATTTGCTAAATTCTAATGTGAAAATTTTTAATCTGAAAAAAGTTCGAAGCTAATGGAAATGATGTAGAAAAATGTGTACATAGCGAAAAAGAAAAGAAAAAAGACGACAGAAATACACATACTCGTTCGTAGATACATATACGCACACACTTGCACACACGAAAACCTACCAAAAGAGAAAATTAAATAGTTAAAAGCAAAAAACAGAAGTGACGAAAAAGAGAGAAACGTAAAATACAAAAATTAAGCATACAAGTGTGTGTGCAAGTAGCGCAAAGCGAACAAACGGGTTGAAAAAAGGGGAATTTTCAAAAGGAACATAAAAAAGAACAAGTGCGTGTCTGTCTGTCGGTTAAATTGGACGTTCTGCTCGAATTCTCGGTTGGGTTGTCGCGGCACGTAGCGATTTTGTTAATTTATCGGTAAATTAATTAAAAATATAGAAGAATTAATAAACCGTGCTTAACGTTGTACTTATTGTTTTCCTATTTTTAACTTGCAATTCGAGTCGAGCTTTGTATATTGGCCAAGAAAATTTTAGCAATACTTTTTCTCTCACACACATTCGTGCTCGACTGGGAGGAAAATATTTACTAAAATTTGTTTTGCGTCTCATTTTTCTTTGCAGCTTCTACAGAATAACAACATAAAAGTTTTTAATTTAGCTCTAAGCATAATATGTTAGTCTTAACTGAAAAGTGTTAAATATAAAGTGTAAAAAAAAATATCTTCCTGATATCATCTTTAAAGTCGCGTTTCAGCTCCAAATACGAAACGCCGCTTTTTCTAATTTTTTCTTAACCGAGTTTTTTTTAAAGGATTCAAAATTGCTAAATCCATTTTGCAATTTTTAAAAAAGAAAAAACCTCACCAAGGTTCGAGTTCGAGCAGTAGTGAAGCTAACAAACAAGAGCAGCAGCAGGAGCAACAACAACCGGAGTCGGCGTCGACGCAAACGCCAAAGCAGCTACAGCAGACGTCTAACACGCTGGACGCTGCTCTCCGTTCGTCGCCGTCAACGTCGTCGTCACTTTCGAACATCGCCGCCACGAGTCAGCAACTAAAAAGCCACAAAATATCACCGCCCACGGGCCAACACTCTTCCTCCTCCGCGTCTCCTTCGCAGGCCGCAGCCGTCGCCAGCGCTGAAAACACAGCGGGTACAGTTGCCGAATCCGCCACCACCAGCATTTCTGCGCAAGTGTCAACTTCCGCCACTTTTCGCCTTTCGTCGCTGACGGGCACCATCGCCAAAACCATGGGTAACAACGCCACAACCTCCAATAAGAAAGTGGATGCCGCCGAAACGGTGAAGGAGTTCCTCGAGCAGGCAAAAGAGGAGTTTGAGGAGAAATGGCGACGCAATCCCACAAACACCGCCTCTCTCGACGATTTCGAGCGCATCAAAACATTGGGTACGGGCTCTTTCGGGCGTGTCATGATCGTCCAGCATAAGCCGACAAAAGACTACTACGCCATGAAGATTCTCGACAAGCAGAAGGTCGTCAAACTGAAGCAGGTTGAACATACCCTAAACGAGAAACGCATTCTACAGGCTATACAGTTTCCCTTCCTTGTATCTCTACGCTATCATTTCAAGGACAACTCTAATTTGTACATGGTTCTAGAGTATGTGCCCGGTGGCGAGATGTTTTCTCATCTGCGTAAAGTAGGACGCTTCTCGGAGCCCCATTCACGATTCTATGCAGCCCAGATTGTACTCGCTTTTGAGTATCTACATTACTTGGATCTGATATATCGTGATTTGAAGCCTGAGAATTTGCTAATCGACTCGCAGGGCTACCTCAAGGTCACTGATTTCGGTTTTGCCAAACGCGTCAAGGGTCGCACCTGGACTTTGTGCGGCACGCCCGAATATCTGGCACCGGAAATCATTCTGTCTAAGGGCTATAATAAGGCTGTCGATTGGTGGGCGCTCGGCGTGCTCGTATACGAAATGGCTGCCGGCTACCCGCCTTTCTTTGCCGATCAACCAATACAAATCTACGAGAAGATCGTTTCGGGCAAAGTGCGTTTCCCGTCGCATTTCGGCTCCGATCTGAAGGATCTGCTGCGCAATCTGTTGCAGGTTGATTTAACCAAACGCTATGGCAATCTGAAAGCGGGTGTCAATGATATTAAGAATCAGAAATGGTTTGCATCAACAGACTGGATAGCGATCTTCCAGAAGAAAATCGAAGCGCCCTTCATTCCACGGTGTAAGGGACCCGGCGATACCAGCAATTTCGATGACTATGAAGAAGAGGCGCTGCGGATTTCCAGCACCGAAAAGTGCGCCAAAGAATTTGCTGAATTCTAAATCGTATCCGAATTCGAATTCGCATCCGTATGTGTCTGTATTTTGTTCTTGCGTTTGCTACATTTTACATTTCACATTAAACTAAAACCAAAATAGTAAAATCAAAACAGTGCATATGTCTACAATATCATCATTTGTTGTCCGCGATACATCAACAAAATATACAAAAACCATAATAACAACAGCTGCAGTAAATTTTGTAGTATTATTATTATAATCATCGTTGCCGTCGTCCACCTTCGACACATGAATTTCCAATTGCCTGGATTAAACTTTATCGATCGATGCCGTTGTATTCATTAATAAATATAGCATTTTAATTTGGAAAATAATAAAACTGTTTGGATTGCAACCGATTTCTTTATTTGGAGCCCTGTAATCTGCTATATTGGTAGCTATGTAAAGGTGTGTGCATGATGTCGCGTTCTTCATCATCTCCGTGTTGGACACAACACACTTTACTGGATGACCCTAAAGATCAAATTTAAAAGGTATGGTTTCCACTTTTTATAGCTTAATATCGAATCGAATGGTTTGCAAGGCGGGGAAGACAATTACTGGGGTAACCACCTAAATCTAAATGCACATCCATCTATGTTTCACATACATAAGTATTAGGTACTATAAAAGGTCATTTGGCACACTCTCTTTTGCATTATTTGGAAGGCTTTACTGATTAGACGCAAATGTACACAAAACTGAGCATAAATAACCTCAATGATGACTATTGGCCTCAAGCCACCTTACTTAACTTATATTTTCATATGTTGCTATTACTGCAGCAACTTTATAGTTATTAACGTGTTCTTGGATGCTGCAGTTTCACTAAATATATAGTTGGTGCATTAAAATGGATAAAAATACAATATTTCTGGCAATTTGTTTAGGGTGGTATATCTAACATTTGGAATTGGAACTACTGACTATTTTGAGTGTGGCAACTCTAATGTCATTCGTATTATGGCGGACAATTTGTTTTATATTTGCGGTTAACGAAATGCGTCGATTTACGCTTCAAAAACGGTAAATATTAAAAATTTACTTGAAAATGGTGAAACTTCTACCGAAAGTGCAAGAAAATTACGTTAAATATTTTGTGAAACGTATGCGTGAAACTAGATCTTTACTGGATAAAACAACGTGTTCTCTCAACACGAATCACCCACATCAACTCGCCATCGTCCCTAAAAATTGAACATTTCACGTACTTCTTTGTAGTGAATTATGCATAAAGGCCTCGGTATGAAGCTAATGTTGCTTCAGCTGGTATAACAGCTGAAGTATAACAGCTGAAGTAACATTGTGAGATTGTTGAGAAGCCAATGAATTCTCAATGAGTACCTGTTTGGTGTGGTTTATGGACCGCCGCCGTGGTATCATTGGGCCATTTTTCTTTGAAAATGAGGACGGAAGATGCGTTACAGTGAATATTGTGCGCTACGGTACAATTATAACTGATTATTTGTGGCCTATTTTAGGAGGTATATACTTAGACAGCATTTGGTCCCAACAGAATGGCGCCGTGTTACACAAGCCGTGCTACAATCGATTTTTTGCGTGGGAAGTTTAAAAATCGCATTATTGTCCGCTGTGGTGATGTGAATTAGCCACCACGCAATTGCGATTTGACTATGTTGGACTATTATTTGTGGGGAGCCGTTAAAGATGTTAAAGTGTTACGCTAACCCTCCAGCAACGATTAAGGCTCTTAAGGACGAATTTGGTGCAGCGATAATTCAAGTACAGCTCCATACAGTCGAAAATGTACTAACTACTGCAAGGCCAGCCGGGGAATTCATTTGAATGAAATAGTGTTCCACAATTAACCGGAAAGATTGTACTTTCCAAGAATAAAAACCTGAAACAAAATATTCGTTTCAAAATTATACACCCAAATCAAATTATAAATGGTCCACCCTCTGCCGATGACAGTGGCACGCTCATGCGAAAAAATTAGCCATTCGTTTGCCACCCATAACGAATGCTTGAAAAATTGACTTGGCAATCTCTCAGTCTGTACAATGCAATGATGAGACCTCTAAAAATCTATATTTGTGAAAAATTTTTTTATCTGTGATTTTACTCAAATACTCAAATAACACAAACCGATTTGCGTTTGTTTTTTTAATCTATCCATGTCTTATGTAGCACTTTGTTCAGCAGCGCTGTAGATTGTTGGTGTTGTGTGGAAAAATCGAAGAAAAAACAGAATTTAACTAAGTGATTATAACTAACTACATACATGCTTTACTTTTATTTTTATTTCAAAACCGGTTATTTATTTTGTATGTATTTAACACATGCACAAAACAAGAATTTAATGTGCTGCTTTATTTTATTTCATTTGTTTTATTTTTGAAGTTTACTATTTGTTTTTGCTGTAAATGTTAATGGTGCGCTTTTAGAATTATTGATGATTTTTGCTTGCATTGCCGTTGCTGTTGCTGTTGCTGTTGCTAAAGCTATTATTTAGTTGTTTTTGTTATTCTTGTTACCTTAATCAGAGAATTTGTTTGAGGGCACTGTTACAAGGTTGATTTGGTTATATGTACGCAAACATTCCTAGTTAAATACATATAATATATACGTATGACGGTTATATGCATGCATGTGCTTTTTGATATTACTTAGTAATTCCTTTTGAGTGTTACACACATATGAGTTTTACATAATCCTTTTGTCAAGTTGCTGCTACATATGTACATATTTATAGTATCTATATACAAAGCTTTGCTTACTTGTGCCCTTCTCCACAATCTATTTTTATGATAGTCTTCTTTTTATTCTACATTTTGAACTTTGAAAATGCGAGTTTGAATGTACATACATACATATGTATGCTAAAATATATTAAAACTTTTTTAATTTATATGCTTTAGTTTGTAAATTTTCTTCCCTTGCCACCTTTACTCCGTACTTTACATATCGAGCTTTTTTCTATGGGCAGCTGGCAGTCAAACTGACCGTAGTTTACGCCATTCGTTCACTTGACCTATTTTCCTATATGCTGCGTACTTATTCCGCAGCCATAATTTATTACTTAATACTTAGTCGCTTGCAAGTTAACTACATAAGTATATATAATAATATTATTAAGAATACAAAGGTTTTAATTACTTGTATTGCTGTTTTGGCTTTTTATGTAAAGACTTACCCCTTCTTAGACTTATCGTTCCTTATCGTTTGTTTCCTTTGATATGATGAAATTTATTTAGGGACATTTAAATTATTAAGTTAATTACAAAATTGAAGTTTTGCAAATTAAAGTAAATCACGCTCGCACATGTACTCGAAAACAACTATATTCTTGTGTAATTACCTAGTTACACTAACTTGGAAAGGGATGCGTTCCATCAAGAAAATAGTAAAAATTTGAAATGATATTGGGACGTAGGATATATTTTTAAAATTTTTTACAGTTTCAAGTACAAATGGCAAATGGAGTTATGAATTCATCATTGTTTCCACGGATTCTGAAACGAGGGGTGATAACCTAAATCGATTAATAAAACTGAGCAAATAAATCTATTTGCCTATTTGTCTCCATCAAAAAAATAATTTTTAGGTTTCTGCTTAGATTAGAATTTGTATTGTTTGAACTTAATTTATTCGGCCATTTTATTTATTTAACTATTTTTATATATTTAACTGCGATAATAGCAACGTGAACATTACTGCCTACTGCGTGCTATCTGCCGTTTCAATACTCAAGCAACACATGCATGTGTACTCGAACATGTATCTACATATTTAAATTTTAGATTCATGAGCTGTTAACACTTCGTTTTTTACATATGTACTTTGTTTCCATTACCATCATAGAAAAATCTTTTTATTTTTTCCTTTGAATTTATTATTACCTACTTTTAGTCGCTTCGCTGTAGCTAAATATGTATTATGTATATTCAAGTGAGATAAATTCATCACCACTACTACATTTTTAGGAAATGAAACAAGTAGCCAATGAATCATACACACTCAAACAAACAATAAATACGATTATTATAACTATGGTATGTTCTTTTACTTTTTCTAACATGTTTTAAAAAGTACACTGGGCTACAAATCGCATGTATCGCCAAAGGCCGAGCTTTTCGCATCCACTCATGTTGCGTGTGTTATATTTGTACATGACTGGAAGGGACCTACAGTTTAATGCCGACTCCGAACGGCGAAGTGAAAAGCTTTCCATAAGCAATTTCTACTCTAGTAGGTTTGCCATTGCCTGCCAAGAGGTGGTGCCGTGTAGAAAAATTATTTTTTCTACTTTTTTTTTGATTTTGCCTGTGCCGAGATTCGAACCCCGGACATTCTGCGTAGCAGCCCAACACACTACCACTACGCCACAGCGACCAGTACTCGTACATCATTCAATATTTTATTTATTTTATCTTATGGGCCTTCAAAAAATAAACACAATTTGTGCGGATGAAATATGAATCGCCTATAAATATAATATAACTATGTATTTGCATAACAGTGATTGTTTTTAGCAGACTTATCAAATTATACCCTACCCTATTATAGCTTTAACGCTTTTGATTAAGTGGATTGGTTATAACACCCACAATTTGGCGTCGTATGTACATATTTATGTATATGTATATATATTTAACCAAATTCGTAACATGTCGTGGAAATAACCTCTTACTCTTAAATCTCGCGTCTGCAGGTGACCCCAGGTGAATTGTTCAAAAGCGATATTACGTCAAGGAAATGAATAAAATCAAAGCATATTCGATACATTTTAATAAAATAGCCTCTAGAGCAAGTGCTCTAAGAAGTATCTTCTTCTTTTTTCTTTTAATGGCACAACAGCTCATGGACGGCCTAGGCCGAGGTTTTCGCATCCACTCATGTTGGGCATGATATGTTTGTACATGAATGGAGGGGGCTACAGTTTTATGCCGAATCCGAATGGTGAAGTGAAAAGCTTTTCATAGGCAATTTTTTGTAGGTTTGGCATTGCCTACCAAGAGGTGGGGCCGCCGCGGCCAAACTTGACCAATTACATATATTTGTTTTTTTTTTTTTAAATAATTTAAGTTTTTTTTTTATTCTTTGTTGTTTTTTATAATATTATATTTTGGGATTGTCTGTCATTGTGTGTGAAGCAAATAAAAAACTTGTTAAAACAGAGCCATTGCCGTTAAGAAAAGTGAAATTTAGTTAACATATGACTTTGTATTTGATTTTCCCATATGTTTTATCGTTGACCTTAAATGGTCCAATGGAAATTAAACTTTACTTTGTTTTGTTTAGCTCATGCCTTCAAATCACTCATTCAGCCTTTCCTTTGCAAGCTGAACGTTTCCCTCTCTTTTCCTCACTATCCTCTTCCTTTACGTTGGTTTCATATGATTTTTAATGCTTTTTATAATTTCTAATTTTAAGAATTTGATTTTTCTTTATTCTAAAAATAACACAAAATTTCTTTTACTGTTTCTTCTGTAAAAGCAAAAAGAAACACAACTTTTAAGCAATTTCACTACCGCACAATTTCCAAGCACAATCGTAAACGGACGGAACTTAGAGAATTACAGTGATGGAAAAAATAATAGAAACGACATTTTAACAATTCTAACCATACCGATAATTTTCTTGGCGAATTCTATGCGTGAAGCCTACTGTGCACGATTTGCTGATAACGGTACTTTATTTTGCTTTAAATTTTGTGCATATTTCGGCATTAACACTTGTTGCATTTGAGTGTTTTTCAATCAACCACGTTTTTGCCTTGGAAAAAAAAATAGAAACGCGATTAAATTTCGTCAAAATATTTTCCTAGAACGTGTGAAATCTTTTAATTGAGGTAATTTTTGGACATTCAAAAAAGGAAAAAGTGTCAGAATAGCAATTCTTGCGAAATTCGTCCTTCTGCATTGTTTCTAGATTCAGAATGGGTCGTGGAGTGCATTGTACAGATTTGGAGAGAGAGGTCATGGGAAATCTCAAAAAGAAGGCAAATCAATGGCTGAAATTGCGCAAATAATGAAGTGCTCCAAAAAAGAAGTGTTTTCCGCAATTCATTTTGAAAAAAAAAACAAGAGAAAAAGGCAAGAAGCGAAAAAATTCCCATAAATTCGATTTTATTGGGCAGTCGAAAAAAAATCCATTTCATTCATCGGAAGAACTAAGGAAGGAGTTAAATTCACCTGTTACGAGCCGTACAATAAGGAATAGGCTGATAGAATGTCGTTTGAAGGCACATTCAGCAAGGAAAGTGCCATTCCTCAGCAAGAAGAACATCCAGAACCGAATCAATTTCACAAAAAGACATTCAACGCGAACAAATTGGAAAAAAGTCTTGTGGTTTGACGAAACAAAGGTGAATTTGTTTGGATCTGACGGAAAACCCCAAGTAAGGCGCCCCAAAAATACTGCACACGATCCAAAACACACAATAAAAACGATTTCCACCATGGTGGCAACATTATGCTATGCGGATGTTTTTCAGCATTCGCTGTTGGTCCAATATATTGTGTGAAAGGTAAAATGTCTGCCATACTAAATAATATAATGCTGCCATATGCAGAGGAAGAAATGACAATAAAGTGGGAGTTCATGCAAGATAATGACCCCAAACACTCATCAAAACTTGCCAAAAAGTGGTTCCGGGACAACCAAATTTCTTTGATGGAATGGCCTTCACAATCACCAGACCTGAATCCAATAGAACATCTTTGGGGAGTCTTAAAAAAACAAATTGCTGGGTTTAAGTCCAAAAATAAGGAGGATTTATGGAGAAAAGTACAGGGTGAATGGTACGCCAAACTGGTGGGTTCCACGTATCGTCGGTGTGTCCAAGTTATTAAAAATCGTGGTAGAACTACTAAATATTAACAAAAAAACATTCTACTAATTTTTATCAAAGACTTTTATTTTTACTTAGTTTCAAGTTTTTTGTTTCTGTTTTTTTTTTTCAAGCGTAATAAATGAAGGTATTTTTTTTTATATATGTACTTTCAGAAATACCTTCTTATTTTTTTATTTTGAAATATAATGGAATAAGTAAGACATAAAAATTATAACATTGAAAAGAAAATTCATTTTACAAAAGAAAATTTGATCATTTAAAGAAAAATAGGTCGTTTTTATTATTTTTTCCATCACTGTATATGCTAAATTTAAAATTAATATATTTTTGACTTTGTTTTTCTTCTTTTCTTTAATTCTTCTTCGACTATTTTCATGTGGTTCTGTTCCCTCGATTCAAATCTTATGCGAATAAAAAGAATTTGACGAATTATTTTGAGCGTTCAAGTTAGGTAGTTGTCTATTTACAAATGCAATTTTTTTTGAATTTTTTAAATAAATACATTTTTAAATAACTAATATTCAATCCGGACAATTGTGTTTCGGTTTTCTCCATCGTTTCTCTATGCAATGTCTGTAAAGAGCATTATCTGTTTCATTGTTTCCTAGTTACAACTTGTCCTTCACGGTAAATGCTGCTTTATATTTGATTAGTATGGAAGTATGAGCACAGAAGGAAGTGAGAAATTGAGGAGACTTGGAACACTCCACTGGGAGAACAGTAATCATTTATAATTGTGTAGTATGTTAGACGGAGTATGATGTAAAAATTGGTCCCAACATGACATGAGAGTTGAAATTAGCTTGGAGCAGACCGCGCAGCTAAGTTAATCGTATGCGACGAATTTTCTATTATAGACAGAACACACACTTTACGCCTTACCTTAAAACCAATAAATTAAATTTTTTTTTGGACTGGATCATACTCTTTATGTTCTGATACCCATACATATACCTACATTTAATTTGATTCGCCAAGCCAATGATTGTCTATTTTTACTTGCAGTAAAGCAACAATTACACTAAAAAAATAACTACAACAAGAACCACATAGTGGATTATGCGAACAGAAGGACGAGTTTTCATTTTCAAATGCCAAAATGAAAGCTTCGGATGCAAATATACACGCACACCATACATACATCCAAGAGGAAGAAGAAAACAAAGGCGCAGGCATTTAGCAGAACGAGGAATAAAAATCGTCTAGGAAAGTAACTCCCAAAATGTGTGATGGAAGAAGTTAGAGAAACTTAAGTATAAATTAAATGAACGTTTATATAATATATACATATACTGCATACATACACACATACATATATAAAATAATAAATTCATATACTAGGTTCATAAAGTAAAAGAAAAATAATAATAAATACGAGACTATATAGGTGTAAAAATAAAATTAAAGAAGAAAACAAAAGATAAAAATTTGTGAGAAAAATTAACGCTTTATTAATTTGTATAAATAAATAATAAAAATTATTTACTTACACACCCATACAAATAAATGCATGGCATTAATGAAAAAAAAATTGATGGCGAAGGAAAACATGAATAACCAAAATATTGCAATTGTTAAATCCTAAAGCAAAAACTAACGGAGAAATCATTGTCGAAAAGTTAAAAGTAATGAAAAATTAAATATTTAAACGTATTAAAATAGGAGTCTAACATAAATAGCGAAACCAAGAAAGGAAATCTAATTTTTATTAACACCAACAACAAACAAATCGTAATAATAAATAATGAAATGCTTTAAATTTTGCGAATAAAAAATGAAAAACTGCAAAGCCAAAACTAAATTTGTGGGGTAAATAAGTTAAAAGAAATTAATTGAAAAATACAGAAAAAAGAAACAAACCTTAAAACTCAACCAATTCATTCACGGGCGACATTCAGAATTCACCACTGTTCCTGCTCCTCATTACGCCTCATCGATATATTCGCAAAAGCAAAAATATATACATAAAAATCCCGTTAAATGTTTAATTATAAACAGCAACAAGAAATAACTTTACTTTAAAAACAAAAATAATAATGAAATAAATAATAAAACTAAATTAGTAGAGAATTAAATTTAATTAAGAAGTAAAGAAAACGTTGTCTAAAAACCAGTAAGAAAGAAGCATGGCAAACATGTGCAAATCGCTAACTAAGATTATCATTATTACAATTATTATTTTATTATTATTAAACAATAAAAACAGAAATTAAAATGTATGTCGCATGAAGTGCATACGAAGTAAAGCTTATGTAATTGTTTTTGTTTTCTTCTTTTTTAGAATATGTAAATTTATTTTTGTATTATTATTAATTATTATATTTTTTGTTAATTTATTATGTAATTAATTGAAAGTTGAAACTAAAGATCAATGAAAATAATTTTAAAGTATGAGACGTTTATGGTAAAGAGAGAGAAAAATTAATTTCAAACAAAACATAAGGCAAATAAATTTTATTATTAATATTGTCAACTTTTTTATATTTATTTAATAACATCACATTTTGTTTTTAAAATAAGAAAAGGAGTTTGTAAAGAAACACATACATACATACACACAGCTACATAAATATATAGAAGTGCATATAATAGTTTTGTTAGTCGCCGTAAAACAAATTAAGCTGTAACATGCAAATGTCATCGCCCAAGTGGGGGTTGCAATACGTTTTTATATGATTTATATGAAAAAATGTATGATTTTTTTTTGTTTTTTTGTTCTTTGTTTATATTATTATTTAAGTTGTGCATAATTATGAAACAAAACGGAAAAATAAAACTGATTTTAAGCGAAAAGTGAAAGCAAAGTTAAACTAAATTAAAAATAAAATGAATTTAAAAATCCCAAATTTTAAGAGTTTTCATTTTAGTGTCATGGAAATGTGCGTACTTGGATATGTACGGGCTTGGATCGATAAGAAACAGGCAGACATTTAAAGCCCCAACTTAAAAATTAAAATTTGGACTGTTGAAATTATCACGCATTCAGTTTCAGGAACAGAAGGAAGGGCACATATTTCGACTTTGTTTCACATTTGAATCTGGCTAACAGTAATTAATTTAGTTCTGGATTCAGCAGTGATTTTAATGATGCATTTTCATAACCAAAAATAATGTGCCATAAGAAATCGTGGCGGTAAAGCTTAGGAGGTTAGTTGTTCCTTCATGTTTTCCAATTGCCTTATATTGAAATCCACTTAAGTTTTAACAATTTAATTTAATTTTTGGCTTTCTTCCCATGGGTAGGACTTAAGTAGAGGATTGGGTAAAGATAAATAGTTTGTTTGGGTCATTACCAGAAGTTTTTTCTTTTGCTTTTCTCGAACTTTGCTATTTATCTTATAATAAATGCCAAAAATTGAATATTTTTAAAGTGGGTTCATTTACAGTCGAAATCGCCTCATGTGAATTTAGTTCTACAGTACTGAATCGTTGCTGAATGTCTGTTTCAAGTTTTTTCTATAAAGTTTTTTAACATATCTTGGGCATGATTTTCGAAAGTTATTATTGGATGATTCCCTTGCAACGAGGGTTTCAGTCAACGGTATTATTTTGTTAGAGAAACTAAGTGTTTAAGTACATTAAATTTGAAAATCAATTATTTTTCAGAATACTTGTTCGATGCACTCAAAATTTGCTTAAATAAACAAACTTTTTTTTTTATTGACAGGTATTTTATATACATACATACATATGTATATGTTTTTTGTGATTATTGATTGTTTAAACACTTGTGAATAACTAGCAAGTAAAATGTTAATAAATCAACAGGTGTCTTGTTGGGATATCGATAATTTAAAGCAACTCCCCTGAGTTCATTAAATTTTCTACTTAAGTTCTCCACTCGTACATTATTCAGCTTCTACATTTCGTGTAGAGAATGCATGTCACCCAAAAATTGCTCCTACCGTGTTCTGTTATCGTAAATACGATTACTGATGTTAACCTGTGTGTGCATTTCCAAACAGAAGTACATGTTCATAGCTCTGTGCAAGTAAGTACAACAATTAAAATATTGTGGCACAAATGTGAGCTACTGAAAATGAAAGGGAATGTGAAAAATGCAGCCCAGTCAAGTGCTGGCAAATTTAAATTTAAAAACATATTTTATATTTTTTGATTTTTTAATACACATGTTCCCTTTTGAAAATACAAGCCTATAGCAAACTAGTCGTGCGTCATAAAGAAAATACCATAAATTTCATAAAGTAATAATTATTGCAAAAATAAAATCATATTTTTTTGACCAAGAAAGAAGAAATAAAATTAAACTAAAGTGAAAATTTGATGTACTTTAGAAACTAAGGAAAATATAAGAATATGTAAGTGTGTAGAAAACGTAAAAAAAACAGATAATAAATTTCAAGTTAATTATTAACAAGGAAAAATAAGCAGCAAGTATGTGAAATTTAAAATGCAATATTTTTTAAATTAAAAACCAAATAAAAATATATTATTACTTAAAAATTTTTATATATACACAAACCAAACCAAAATAAAAATAAAGTCTTAATCTAAAAAATTAAAACTAAAATATGCAGTGTGCAAAAAGAGGAAAACTTAAACAGAAAATGGTTCCCAAAGTGAATTGAAATCCCTAGGCGGAGCAAAAACCAAACATTTTAATATTTACTTATTTGATGTTTTTCCCAACATTTTTATTATACCTACGAGCGAGTACATATTTTATTATTTTATTTTAGTTGTTCACATAATTATTTCGAAAATGATATAAGTTTTATAAGATTATTGTTTTGTGTGTTTCAAAGTCACGCCACATAACCAAATGAAAAAATTAGCAATACATAAATAACCTCAATTTATTATAAAAAATCTTAATAAACAACTACATAAACAGAAAGACATATTTTGCATATACATGTGTACATACATACATACATCATCGTATATATGTACAATGTGTACGAACATAACGAAATATGCGGCATTTTTTGTGTTTTTGTTGTTTTCTAGATAAAAATAAAATAGAAATAGAAAAACAAACACCAATAAATAAGTAACCGTAAAAGCAGACGCTACCATAAAAACAAAAACAAATACGGAAAAAACAAAAACGATAATCTAACAAATTTGAAAAGAAACTTAAAAATGCTGTAGGAGAGCGTAACAAATATTGTCATCGTAAATTTTTAGAACTATAAACATACTCGTGTGCATACATACTATATTTAATACCTATAAGCAAACAGCAAACAACAAACAGCAAACGAAAAAGAATTGAATTATAGTCTATGTATCAATATGAAACTGAGAGGAAACATGTGCAAGATTCGTAAAAATTAAAATCTTAATTTAATCTTTAATCTTTTCTATTTTATTTTCTTTATTTTTGTTTGATAAGAATGTGGTATTTTCATATTTGAATTTGTTTAATCCAAACAAACACACAGACATATTTTTAACCTAAAGCCAAACTCCTTTTCCAGTTTGAAATTAGAATAGTGATTCAAAAAATATCCGAAAGATCATTTTAAAATCGGCAATTTCCACATAAAATTGGTGAGTGTGCATAAATGCTTTTAATAACCCGTATCCTCTCGGTTATAACAGCCCAAACAAACTTGCTACGGAGGAATTAAGGAGTCCCGCGTGCTGTTATCGTAATCCGTTCGCATTCTTATTTTTAAATGACATTTTCTGATTTTCAATTGAATAGTTATTCTGATTTCCAACGACACTTGCCAAATTCAAATTGAAAAAGGTTTGCACACATACAACATTTCAGTAGAGCTTAAAACTTAAACATAAAACTCATTTCAATTTTGTACTATACGAGTAGTCTAAAAATACAAAAAAACTTATTTAAAATTCAAAAATTTTAAAATATAATAAGGAACAAGAATTTGAAATAGAAACTTTGAACAAAAATATGAAAATGAAACTTAGTAGTTTTGTGTAATTTTAAGATGATTTTGAAGGAAAGTCTAAAATTATCATTTCGTATTAAAACTTAATACATACACATAAGATGCATGCAAAACATCCACACAAAAAAAACATCCACACACACACACACACACACGTACATATATAATACATATGAAAAAATACTTGTATGTAAATTTAAGTTAAATTCAAAAACAAATGAAACAGAACAAACAGAATAAGCATACAAAAACAAAAAGATGATAAAATTAGTAAAATGTATCAACTCAAGCAGTGAGGACAAGTATAAACCACAACAACAATAACAGGAAAATAATAAATTGTTATTATACAAAATAAATAAAAAAAATTTTGATTATAAAACCCACAAATGAGAAGACAACAAAAATAAATAAACTGAAAGTCAACAAAAAATATTAAAAATAATAGAGTGTGATTTTATTTCTAGGTCGGATGAACGTAAAGGAAGATTTTCTGGAATTAATTTAAATTTTGTGGAATCGATTAACTGTTTATTTTGAATTTGGAAGAAAATATATTTGATAGGTCGCCAGGTCGCCAGGTCGCCAGAAAAGTCTAGAAGAAATATATGACTCAACTTAAGAAGAAATTGCTGTTGATGGTTAATTTGTCCAAGTGGAAACCCATAAAAAGGAGAGCGAAAAGCAGAACAGAGGGGAAATTGCACTACAACCTTCACAAATTTATTAAGTTAATTTAATTTTTGTGTGTATGAAATAATAATAATCTGTGGAAAATCACAATTATATTTCGATGAAAGAAAATGAAACTCACCCAGATGGAAAATAAGCAGAAACTATTGATAACGCTTCGTATAGAAGATGCCTCCCACCAATCACAATTTCATACCAGAGCAGCTACCTAAGCAAACAAACCATAAAGATTGAAGGGAGAAATTATAATTCATAGATAAAATTAATAGTTATAAAAATGACTAGCACGTCCCAGCAACATTAGGTACAAACAACTGCAGCAACAACTAAGCCATGTAAATTACAATTTCTTCTCTTTTATGAGTTTTACTCATATAAATGTTTTCGCATACCCATGAATATGTCTACAAATGAATATGCGTGACTGACGACTTGTCCTCATCATCAATTAACATGATTTCGCTAAGTGAAGCACAGCAAAAATGAAGCCCAGCACAATATTTTGCACAATTTATTTCATAGTTACCATATTGCTTATTTATGTAAATGAACGTATAGAAAACCAAATCGAATATGACTGTGTAGCTCCCATTTAAAGCCTTAAAACGCATTTGAATAATTTTTCAGGACAAACTTTATACTGAGTATTGTTTAAAAAAAATTGTAATTGAAAGCAAATTAAAAGATACATGAGGTTTGGGTGTATGGCTTCAATTTGTTTTTGCCAGTGATGCAGATCCAATCATCCATCAAAAGCTCGATTTTCAAACATTTTATGTTAGGTACACATGTACATATAGTATATCCGGAAGAGTAATGTAATAGGGGGCGGTGTAGATTTGGGGATGTTCAAAGGTAGGAGCGGTTGGCAAAGTGAAACTGAACATCCAGCAGTAGTAGGGTTGATCATGTATAATCTGAGAAACATGAGTTCAAAATCAAAACTACAAGAACGAATATTCTCAAAAGTTTTGGAAGTTTTTAATTTTTAACAATTAAAAAATTAAGTAAATGGCTGCCGCTTGTCACGAATAAAATTTACTGGCAACTGTTGGAATGAGGATATAGAAAGAAGAACTCTTGACATTTTGTGGCAACCAAATTAGTCTCAAACAGAAATCAGCCCTTCATAAAAGTGCAAACATGATGTGATTGTTTACACATTCTTCCATAGCTGAGCTCATCCAACAACACCACCTGATCGTCTCTCTGCTCCCTTTTGGTGTTAACAAGACTTAAGCACAAGTGTTGGTTGTATCTTAAATTTTGTATATCTCCTCGACGTATTCCACAGCATGCACAACAATAAGAAAAATGACCAGATCGTTCCCCTCTTCACGCATTGAAACGAAAAGCTTCAATCAATTTGTGATTATCATTGCTTTTGTTGCTAGTAGTAGGAGATTTTATTGATGAGCATAAATTAGTAGTTCAGCGAAAACAAAAACTAAACCGTTCTTTATTTTATATTTTTCTGTTAATTTAATCAACGCGAGATTTTTATTTTTACGTACAACTTTTTCGCTTGTGTTCATCTATTCCGATTTCTTTTGCGCCATCGAGATTGAAGTACAATGTACAAATAATTGATTGTATGTGTTTGGATTTGTTCTTGCTTATGTACAAAAAAGTACATATTTGCTAAAATTTTATCACTAGCGTAGGGGTACTTAGAATTTTTAATTGCCTTAATTGCTATTAATTTAATTTTATTACGAAGCTGATCAATTGTTTACAGAAAAATGAATCGAAGCAAAACGAAACGAAAAGTGTCAAATAAGTTTTACAGATTTTTGTGATATAATGAAAAGCTACGTACATATGGACATACATAGTGGCTGTTTACATTGGCAACCATTGGCAGTGTAAAATCGGCCTATCGATTTAGAGTGTTCAATGTTTATGTACATATTTATGTATGCTCAGTTACACGATCCTGTTTATGTGTTATAATTATTACTTATATAATTTACTTTAATATCCATTTATTTACGACTTTATTCTACTTTGGAAATGTCTACTGCATAAAATATGGTATATGTATATTTCTTTCATGCAATAACACACAACTGCAAATGTAAATGTAAATGTCGTATTCAACAACCGTTGTAGTCGTTGTTGCTGTCGCATATTACTTTTGATTTGTTCAAGAAAATTGTTACAAGGTCAATTTTTATTTAAATTTGAAAATTTGCAATCGCAATTGTATGTTGGAGGAAATTTCAACTGTGAAACCTCATAAATAGCAACAGTACATATGTATGTTTTTATGTATGTATGTATGTATATGTGACAATGTACTTATACATACATAGAAGTACCGTAAGTAGACTCTTGCATAGGGAAATTAATAAGCGATCCAAACATTAATATAAAGACTATTACTTAGGTAGCTCAAAGGTCTTTGGAAGAAATATCAGATATCGAATGTCCCACGGACAAATAAGTATGTTCATATATGTACTTACCAACGGAAATGTGATTTCGAAATATGTATTTTTGATGCATTCGTTTTGAGAAACAGAATGAGTGAGTACATCGCGGTTGCGGCAGGGAGTGCTAAGAGAGTGGAACTGCTGTTGGATGATGTAAATAGATTACGACAACAAAATGCTTGTGAAAGAGTAGCATCACCCAGCCATCAAATTTACCGAATAACTATCTCAAAAAACCTCGGCGGAAAGATCGTTTACAAATTTGTTATCGAGTTCGTTTATGATCTTTGTGTAATCGTTAACGAACTCGAGCATATATGTATAGTAGTCATTAACGATGCTCGAACCAACAAACGTTAACGATTACTTGCTCGATCTCGTTAACGATTAATTTTTGTTGGTTTCATTATTTATTAGTTCCGAATAATTCATTTGGTATCTGTACTTTCAGAACTTAAATTTGCATTACTAATACAACTCAAAATAGTCATTTAAGCAAGAAAATAACACTTAGAAATCAAAGCTGAGGCTAAATTATAAGTGAGGAAAAACGCAAAGATAAGGAAACTCAAATTGAATTCAGATTCTATTTTTGTTTTCGTTATTGTACTGATTTGTACTGATGATTAACTGGCAGACATTTTTGAATCTGTTTTCGCCGACAAAAAAAACTTCGCACTTCGAAAATAGTTGGTGTTTATAGTGTTTTTTAGGAATATCCTTGTAGCAACGCCACGAGCGAAAACTCGGGCTATTCTAACAAAACGGTATACACCATTGAACTCCTTAGGGCCCAAATCAGCCATCAAAATCTATGCCAATTATGTAATTTATGAGTGTTGGAATGTTGCTCTTTTTGCCCTTTACTTTTCTCGATACGCTAAAAGAGAATAAAAATTTATTCATTTATTTATTTCGTCATAATTTTCATATTAAGCGGTAACTTGGAATATCTCTCAAGCTAGCAGCAAACACCAGTAGGAACTAACAAAAATTTATGTTAGACGATGACGAGGAGGGAAGGTCGAATCAGAAATTATATAATTTTTTATTTCTTTGCTGTGTTGTTGTCGTCATTTCTCCGTAGTTCTTCTATTGCTGCAGTTGTTGTTGATAAGAGAGACAGCGCCGATAGTAAAAAACAGCGCTCCAAATTGCAATTGCGCTTGTCGCCACCCAAAGGCATTTAAACTGCCACGAGCATGGCAGTTTAAATGGAAAATCAACGTCAGAAATCATTTCAGTTATTGCACAAGCAACAGCATCACAATGGTGTGCGGGAGAAGAAGTAGTAATTCTGCGCTAAAAAGCAAAACAGCTTAACTTATATATAGAAATTCAGATAATTATTATCTTAAAATCCGTACTGATGTGCTATTTACCCATAACTAACTTATCAACAATATAAGACAAAATATTTTCTGTCTTAATTTCTGGACTTCTTCGAGGGTAAACCGACCGAACTTTTCGCATTCGCTCATGTTACTTTACTTTTAATGGCGCAACAGCCCATGGAGGGCCTAGGCCGAGCTTTTGTTGAGCGTGTTCTATTTGTACATGAGTGGAAGGGACCTACAGTTCAATGCCGAATCCGAACGGCGAAGTGAAATGCTTTTCATGGGCAATTTTTACTTTTCTAAGTTTGTCATTGGCTGCCAAGAGTAGAAATTATTTTTTCTACTTTTTATTTTTTTTTATTTTGCCTGTGCCGAGATTCGAACCCCGGACACTCTGCGTAGCAGTCCAACGCATTACCACTACGCCACCATTCACTCATGTTGTGCGTGTTATATTTGTACATAAATTTAAAGGACCTACAGTTTTATGCCGAATCCGAACAGCATAATAGGCTTACTCCCGTAGGTTTGCTATTGCCTGTCAAGAGATGGTGCCGTGAAGAAAAATGTTTTTTTACTTTTTGATTTTGCCTGTGCCGAGATTTGACACACTACCAACTACGCTACATTGACTCCTCGGCTTCATCTGTAATTGCTTTTACCACAGAATTTATAAAAAGGTGACGGGCATTGACTGAATTCGATGTTGCATGAAGAATTTTATGTGCATGTGTATGTGTACGTGCAAGTGATTGTATGTAAGTGCTCACACGTGTGAATAAGAGCAAGAGAACGCCGTCCGTGCGTGGTCAAGCCACTCACTCAGTCAGACATGCTTTTGGCTATTGTCCGCAATGTTTTTGTTTTTACCGTCAGTTTTTTTTGCGGCTTTTATTCACGTGATTCCAATTAATCAACATATAATGGAATTGCATTCAATTATCATCATCACCATCGCGACGAATAACAACAACAGCAATAATATTAAACATTTCAGCTGATGAAAACGAAAATAGTATAGAAAGCAAATGTACAAATCAACGAATGAACTCAGCAAGTGAACAAATGACTTAATTGAAAATATTCGAACAGCTACACACAATAAATATGTACAATTGAATTATTCATGATTGGCAAATAAATTTGGCTAAGTTGTGCATATTTGAACGCACTCAAGTAACAACCCTCTTACCGGAGGGTTCCGTTGTTAAACGAAATCCACAATACATACTCGCTTTTCGTAACACGCTAAACGCTGTGGTTTTAATGGTAATTTCACTATCTTTACAAATTGAGTTAGAATCAATAAATTCTTTATTTATTAAACACAAATTTAGCTAGTCGAAAAGCTAAGTTCGAGCGCGCCCGAACTTTATACATCCTACCACCCTCCCTCTGGGATAAATTGGTACGGGTTTTGCATGGAACATAATATATTGGGAGGTAGGCGTGATTTATGCCCAATGATGATATATATATTATTACAACAGTTTTCCAACAAAAACTACTTCAATGATGTTTTCAACATTTTTTTCAAATCACTTTCGAATTTCTTTCACTTGCGTGGGAGGTAGTATGTCCACTTGACTGATGACATAACATATCCTCTTAAGATTGCTCGTGTACTCTGTCCGAGTACACGATAACTCTATATAAGTTCATAACTGCGACGCCGTTACTCGAACAAAACAAATATACCCTTTACACATATGTAGTATGTAGGGTATAAAAACAGTGGAGACTGAAAAACTCCATGAACGAAAAGCAACAGAAATTAGTGTAGCCGAGGTACTCAGTCTCCTATAATCTGTGTATACACCCTCTCATAAACAAGTACGTACACATACGCACCTGTGTATGTGTATGCATGTGATTGATGTATGTAATTTGCTAAACGCCAGTTTTTCCAGTTTTTCAAATTCGAAAAACTTACGTCTTTTAGATTTTAGATAGACACAAAAGTAAATCTTTTTTTTAAATACTAAAAATATTAACGTTTAAGAATTTCAAAAAAAGCATGTTAGGGCTTAAGCAAATTAAGGCACCTATTTACCTCATCAACCCACAATCGCCTTTCTCCTGCCAAGAGCCTCAACTCAGCTAATTCACACAACCGCACACACAGACAACACATGATCTATGTACAATGTACATATTCACTTTTCGTATCTGGAATGAACATTTTCTAAGCAATTGCAAGTTTTGTTTATTTTGTTTTTATTTTCTACTTTTATGTACATATGTTTAACGAACGAATTGAAAAATGAAAAATAAAAACGCTTCGATAACAACAAACAAACAGCGAAAGCACAATGATGTATTATAATACTTAAACCAGAATGAGATAGAGAGGGAGCATATGAATGTACGAGTACTACATATGTAAGTATAGTATGTACATTAAGACGCCTCATAAAGTGGTTTTTGTAACTTCGTAGAAATGAACGTCAGTTTATTTTGTGATGATTTCCAAAATACATATGTATATCTATTTGTGAGCTGCATTGTTTCCAAGCTCCAAATAAAAGCTCGCAAATAATACTAGTTACTCAAATTAGGAGATTTGGTAAAAATTTCACAAAACATAACGTATAAATTTTACTGTCATGAAAATCGAATTTTTCAATTTTGTTGATAGGACTGCGCGGAGTACCTTTTATATGAAAGTTTTTTCCCCCAAACAAAAGACGGGTTTTAGAGTTCTTTTCAAAGCAATACAGCTCACGAGCGGTTATCGGTAGAGCCAACATTTTGTATATTTACCATTAAATAAACCAAGGTTCACAAAAAAACCTTTTTTGTATGAGGCTTAAGGCGCTTTAATGAGCATGTGTACAACTACATGTAATCGATAGGTAGGGCAGGGGAAAAGAGAGGTAGAGATTATAAAACAGTAGAATTATGACAGCTGCTTCCGGATTATGACAATATTTATATACCCTAAACGCGCTGTGTATAAGATAAAGTGGTTTTGATTGAGTAACTGTTAATTATACCATCCGTCGATTTAGCCATGTTCGTCTGTCTGTTAGCCTGTGTATCAGAAATTAAGTTCTAAAGTAGGCAAAATCGATTAAATTGGCGTGGTACTTTCCATGCAAATCTATTTCAATGATATTGAAGATTATAAAGCAATCAAACCAATATCCTCAAGAATATTTGAGAATTATAATTAAGCATCATGATACTTACTCGCACATAGCTGGGAAAATTTTGAAGGCTGGCACATAAGATATTTCTAATTTCGGTCGCGCCCAAATTTAGCATTCGGAATATTTTTCCTTGTTGTGCATATTCGCATAGAAAGAAAATTGAGCACAAAATATATGCGGGCACCTAAATGCAGTGGTGGCCACGAGTTCAGCACATCCAATTAGAACTTTTATTTGACATTTTTCCGCTGGATATGCAGATACTTAATATAATATCACACATTATCTAAAAGGAGCAAGGTAGAATACACTCAAAACTAGAATTCGTTGAAATTAGAGACACATATAGGTACATACTTACTTACATATGAATTTTTGACCATGGAAGCTACGAGTCTGTATGTCTGTCGATTGTACTCGCGCATTGTACTCGTAAGTACTACATGATAAATAAAATTTCGTTCATTTTCCTATCGCCTGTCGCTTTGAGGTGTTTCCATATATTTGTGCCGTTTTTGCGCTTCTTTTCTATTTCTATTTGTAGCTTCAGTATAAAATAAGCAATGTTGACAAAAAACCATAAAAATAAATCGATAAAATGAAAATTGACGCTTTCAACTGTAAACGGAAATTGAAATATGTATGGTTGTATCTATTTATGTACATATATAGGTACATACATACATATGTACATATATGTACATAATCTTAGTACATACCGAGAATATGGGAGGGTGGTGATGAAGAAGTACTTACTCGTTCTACCTATACATAACAGAAAGCGAAATGTTTTCTATGGAGAAACTGAACGAATGAGAGTGATAAGAATATGTATTAGGCGCTTTGAGGCCCATCGAGAAAATGTACATAGGGAAATTTGTGCATGGATCACTCAAGCTAATATGGACCGGATCATTTCCTTTAATATGAAGGGAAAAGTTTCCTGTATATTTCAACAAATAATGAAGTCATGATTAAGTTTTTATCATATTTTTTCTATTTGAATTTTATAACGTCCTCTTATTCTAACATCAGATGTGTATTTATAACCACGTACATATATAGTAGGTACATATTGCTGCCTTAATCTGAAAAAACTCTAACATGAAAATTTCAAAATCGAGTTTTAGATGTATTATTATTAAGCGTATCTGCTTAAAATTTTGGAGCCATACACAAAAAACTTATGTACGTCTTTTTTTAATTTTAAATTACAATATTTGGAAAAAGATACTGAAAATGTTTCAAGAAGTTTCAAAATACTTTTTATTTTTCCTGAATATTTTGAAAAAATGCGTGTTACGGCTTTTGTAAATTAAGGTCCGCGATATGCACTTGTACTTACTTATGTACATTGTACATAAATACATATTTCTCAATTGTATCTCGTATTTGCATAAGATTAGATTAAACTGAAAAAATACGAATGTGCGAGGGAGAAACGGAGCAAATTTATTGTGGCAAGCAGCAAAAAAATAACTCAAAATTAATTTCTTTGCTTTGTTATGGAAGATAAAGTGAAATGTTGCGGGGCCAAAGCGGGTTAAGTTATCTTATCGATGATACCCGACGCCGATGATACCCGGCTCTTGCTGCTATTGTGAGCTAAGGAGATGAAATTAAAATTTTGTTATGTTACTAAAAATTTAAATAGATAAATGTTAATTTATGTACCTCTGAGTATAAGAGATAACAAAATTATATCTTTTCCACATTAGTAGACCTTTAAATTTTTCAAGTTGTTTTTCAAAATGTTTTTGTTTGTAACCAATTTATTTATTTATATAGACAAAATTTGTGCGATTACGATTCCAAGTGACAAAATCAAATTACTAAATAACTATTAAGTATGTACTTAATAGCTGCAACCCTAAAGCCCCATTAAATCAGCTCTTATTCATATATGTGTATGTATGAATGTATGTGTACATACATATGTACATACATATACTTATATGTACTTACATATTTACATTTGTAGTGAGCGAGAAGTGGAATTTCAATTATAAGTATTCACTGTATTGGTTCGCCATCGTTTATTTCAATTACATAAGTGCCAATCGAGAAGCAGTGACTTTACTTTTCTGATGTTTAGAGTCAGAGCCAGAGGCTAACTACAGCGCAACAATCTGCGTAACGTTTATTAAATGTATTTTAATTGCAATGAAACACAATGTGAAGTTTGCGTTGTCGCTGAAGCTAAAGTGGGAGCTCAGAGTTGAAACTTTTTAACTTTGTAGCACTTCAGGCATAACAGTTTGGTGCCAATTACAAAATATAATAATAGAGAATGAGACGAATTATTTACTAAGTTTATTACGAAAAGCAAAATGATATGATGTTGTAAGCGTGAACAACTTTTGTTCTTTCATTTCCAATTTTAAAAATACTATCATACATACGAGTACTCTTAACCGAGTCCAGTTCTTTGCTTTGCTGCAGGCAGGCGTATAGTCAGACAATGTGGGCAGTTGAAACAAAAACTAGAAAAAAGTAAAACATGGCTAACATGTCAACACAAAAGCCATATGGACAAGCTCACACAAATTTATACAAACATTGGCAGATAACTTTGTATGTACATGTTCTTGAGTATGTATTTTTGCACATTAAAAATGAACCACATTCCATTAACAAATAGAGTTGATTCGGAAAAATCAGTGAAAAAAAACTCAAAAGTATCGAAGAAAAGAAACTAAAAGAAAAACTGGTTATTTAGAAGCTTAGCCAAATGGTCACGGGCAAATGGCGTGACTTGATGCGAATTAAAAGGAGAAAAAATTAATAAAAAGTATAGCTACAGCTTATCTGTGTATCTGTGTCTTCGCAGTTTTTGAGTAAATAAATTATATTACAGCAAAGAAATAAGTCGAACAACTAATAACGAGCTTGGAGTACAAGCGACATAAAAATGTTTTGACAGCCACCCTTTTTTGCAACAGTAGCAATTGTACAATTTGCAACTGTAGTAGCAAGGCGGCGGACTTTCGCGAGCGGTTAACTCAATCGGATTTATGTATTGTTTTTGATTGAGCTTAAGTTATGCTTTCTTCGGATTTCTATTTCTATATCCTTGCAATGGATTATTATTGAAGAAATTTACCGGATGTTAATAATTCAAGTATTTAAATATAAATATTTGAACTAGACGCAAATTTCAAGATTTAATTTATTTTCAATACCATAGTGAAAGCTCTTTGTCACTATTTTGTTATACCTGACCTCAGAAATAAATCAAATCAATTAAAGATCTGATTTTTATTTTTTGTTCTAATTGAAAACAATTGGCATCATTTGCCATTTTCATTAACCAATTGCATGCTTAATTCTTCGTTTCTTCCTTTCTTACATCAATTATAGTTAATGCAGCTGCCAGCATGCAATCACGCTATGTACCTACGAGTACGTACAGACCAAACTAGGTAAGCCATTTAATTGCATTTTAATTACAAACACTTCTTCACCATCTGTCGGTTTGCTAGTCTGTCTACATCTGTGTTTACCCTCAAATACATATGTACGATATATACATACTTACATGTAGGATTTATGAGAGTTGGTCCCGTGACATTACAAAAATTTCCATGGCAGTGAGAGTTTACATACACATACAGTGAGACAATAAGAAAAATAGAACGCAAATCATTATACCATGTGTACAAATCGCTACCTTAATTACTAAAGCCAAGCTAACATAAAATTTTTCAAAATCGAGATTTTTGTTTTTGTTCTTTAGCTTAAAATTAAAATTTTTTAAAAACATATTGAAAATGTTATAGAGTCAAGTGTTTTTATTGCTCCTCCTGAAAAATTTTAAAATGCGTGTTGGGGCTTTGGCAAATTAAAGCAGCAATATGCAGATCCAAAGTAAAAGGAAGAAGGTGATGATGGAATTGAAAGTGCATGATAGGAATATAATAATAATGGCTTGCTGAATCTGGCATATAACAAAAGGATAGAGAAGCGTCGATTACAAACAACTATGGCGTTGACTGCCCTCGAAAACCCATTAAGGGGAATTTCTTTAAATGTAAATGGATAAAGTGAGCTGAAACAAAGCGTAAAACAAACAAACGCAAAAACTAAAGGAGTAAAACCAGCAAGCAAACATAGAAACATGTGCCGAAGCAGGTTGACCAAAAAAAAAAAATTAATTAAGTAAAATTAATAATTAAAGAAAACTTTATTAACATTATTTATTAACGACAGCAGTAAGGAAAGGTAGCGGTGATAGTATAGCCAACTATGTACAAGAGTAGCTGAGTATTTAAACAGAACCTAAGAGAACTAAGACATTTATTCTGCTATATATGATTTTCAGTGCCTCCTTCGTGAAATTAATATTGCCCTAAAATTAAATCTCGTTATCTCGCATATTTGTATTTGGCCAAATTTGTATACACCGTTTTCATGAGCACACTGCAAATTTTCAGAGTGTAAATCAGCTGTGGTGCAAAAGTATTACAAATTATATGCAAAAAAAAAGAGAGAGAACAGAGTTGATAATATACATACGAGGTTTGTATACTGAAGTTGCCTGATAAGTTTGCGAACACATCGCAACCTTTTTCTTATATGTAGAAAAATTTGCGAGGTTTACGTGGTATACGAGGCGTTTACGAGGTATCATGAAGACCACTAATTTGCTTTCATAATTTTCATGAGTTTCACATTTTATTTTTTTTTTTGACTTGTATTGTTGGGCTTCAATTTTTCTATTAAATGTCATTTTATTTTTGTACACTTATTATTGCTTACTCGCTTCATGCTTATCTTTATGCATCTTTTCTATTTCATCTCACACAATCAAAATGAAGAGTAGCATTCAAGTTCAAGGACAATTACAACCCACGGTGTTTGGTGTGAATAATAATACATATGCGTATGTAAAGCATAATGACGTCCTTTCTTCAAGGCAATCCCAACCACAGTTACATATTAAATGCATGTTCTCAACAAGTACAAGAACATCATGTGTGCCAAAGGAAAAATGAAAATTATCCAAACTGTTTTCTATCGATTTACGTAAATGCTTTATTTCTTGGATTCCTCTTCTTCTTCGCACTTTTCCTATGTTATCCGTTTTATTTTCGGTTCTTTCGGACACATTCACAGACGGGAAGCTTGAAACCTTCCTTTCAAAGGGTTATATAATAAATTTTTAATCCTTTTTCAAGCTTCAAAGTTAGCGCAACTTTTCTGCTGACTCTTAAGGTACCTTTTGCTTTTACACTTGTACTATTTGCAACCACAATACACTTTTACTGCTACGACTTCATTCGAAATCGTTTTGAAGGCAAAGATTGTTTTATGACCAACAACTCCCAACTGCACGTAGTTTAAATATTCAATGGATGCGCTGCTCTGCAAAGGTTAGGTAAGGCATTAAATTTCACTTTGAATGCCGTAAAGATTTCTCATCTTTGAGGTTTCACTTAAACCAAAGTTAAGAGAATTCAAATTGCTGTTACTCACTCACATTGGCTTGTTGCTGCTTAGTAAAAGTTGATGTTCTTGTTATAATATACAAGTGGAAATATTCCAACGTAACTTTTATATAATTGTTATTATGGTTGCAAAGGGGTAGTTGGTAGAGCGTTGGCCTGCTACGCAGAGTGTCCGGGTTCAAACCACGGCACAGGCAATATCAAAACGTAGAAAAACTTTTTTGCACGACACCA
This sequence comes from Palloptera scutellata, assembly GCA_958295655.1. Taxonomy (NCBI): domain Eukaryota; kingdom Metazoa; phylum Arthropoda; class Insecta; order Diptera; family Pallopteridae; genus Palloptera; species Palloptera scutellata. Next base: position 67,931,576 of record OY282452.1, read on the forward strand.
CCTCTGGACAGGCAATTGCAAACTTACAATAGTAAAAATAAGCATATGAAAAGTATTTCACTTTGCGGTTTGGATTCGGCATTAAACTGCAGGTCCTTTTCGTTCATGTACAAATAATACATGCACAACATGAGTAAATACGAAAAAAGCTCGGCCTTACCCCTACATGGGCTGTTGTGCCATTGAAACAAGAAGAAGAAAAAGAAAATTTTATATGAAACTTTTGCGGTAAATATATGTGTACATATTTACAACAAACTATCTACATACTTCACTTACATATACTATATTTTTGTTCTATTTCATTATAGCTTTCTGTTATGATGTTGCAACATCCATAATACTTACTTGTACAATAAAAGTCTTATGAATGTTATCCACTCCAGAGTTGGCGAGAAAGCGTTGATGTGCACATTTCCATGTCCATAGTTGTAGTTGTTGTTTATGTTACAATATTTTACGCTAATAAGTACTTTGATAAAGACAAATCTTTATTATTCTTAACATAGCACTTGAAACGTTTAATATTATATATGGAAAACCTCCGTCCGGGCTCTATGCCAATGAAGCGTACTAATGAAACGTAATATTGAATCAGCAGCTACGGCTACCTACTTGCTACCATAGCTGGTGTTGTTGCTCCATCCCATGTGAAAATGCCGACATGCAGAAGAGATGTTACTTGGGTGACTGGCTCGCTGGTTGACTATTTAGCTGGTTGAGTGGCTATAACAACATCTTCTATATTTTTTAGAGCAGCAAAAACACAGCAGCAATGAATTCCCGAAGGGGCGTTGTACCAATTATGCAGTTGAATGCGCTCCCAAAAGGGCGAAAAGGGCATGTCGGTGTTGATAAAATTGTATGCTGCTGCTGTCACTACTGCCACTACAGCAATGATAGCAACATCACGTTCTATTTGGGTATGTGTGAACAGCTTCGTGTGTTGGTTTAACTATGTACATAGAATGTTTTAAAATTTATAGAGTTTTGGGTTGCGTAATATTTGTTAATTGCAAGCACAAAACAGAAGACCGAACTTTTAACTTTCTTAAAAAAATTCGTGCATTTTTTAGTGATCTACATTCATTAACTCTTACTTTGCAATATTTTGTTAGTACGCCAAATACAATAACTTGCATAGTTAAACTTTCGAAGTTGGTGAGATAAAGGATGATCAATAGAAGCACAAAATGTCATTTGTTTTAATTAGAAAGCATTCTTAAATTTGGAGATAAGTGGAGGTGCCTTATGTGCCCTAGTGGCGAATGTGTCTTCTACCCTATATACAGTACAAATCACTAGTGTGCTACAAGACTGTCGTAACTCAAAAAGCATAAGTTTTAGGAAACACTTTTCAAATTACTTATTATTCTATACAATTGATAATGGCAAAAACTCTTCTCACATCAAGAGTTCAAAAGATACAGTTAAGATTTTAAAATAACCTTTTTTATCTATGTGCTAAAGTCGATTTTTTTTTGTTTTTTTGTTTTTTTGTTTTATTATGTTCTTGCATTAAACGAGCGATATGTATACCGTAATGTTGTAGCAACAGTACTCTCAGTAGCAGCAACATAATCGACGTCGTTAGCGCCCAATAGCGGAAAGCAGCAGCATCTGCTGCTGACTCACATATTTCTTAGTATATCAGTAGCAAAATTTCTGCTGCCAACATTTTCACCTACTCTTTCGTGCTTGACGTCATCCTTTTTATACTTTTCTCACGTGGAAATATACATGTGAACATACATACATACATACATACATATATATTGTACATTGATATATTCTTGAAATTCATTACTAGTAAAGTGCAAAGAACTTTTATCGTACGGAGGTACTCACTAGAGAATTGAGGTACTCTAGTGAGGAGCTACAAAGTGAATGTGTGTGCGTGTATATTAAGATGGAAGTGCAGTTTCAATGGATAAAACTGTCATTAATTGTTTTGTGTTATTGTTTTACTGCAACTAAGTATTTGGAGATGTGAGCAACATAGCAAAAAAGTTAAACCCTTTAATTTTTTTAAGGTTTTAATCTTTAATTATAGCAAAAGTACATCGAAATCCTAAGTGGTTTTTGTGGTCCTTTCATGCTCTTTATTGAATATTAAACAAAAATGCAGTGGCGTAGTGGTAGTGCGTTGGACTGTTACGCAGAGTGTCCGGAGTTCGAATCTCGGCACAGGCAAAATAAAAAAAGTAGAAGAAACTATTTATCTATACATTACCATCTTGTCGGTTGAAAGGCAATTGCCAACCGACAAGAGTACAATTGCCTATGAAAAACTTCGCCGTTAGGATTGGGCATAAAGCTGTAGGTCCCTTCCATTCATGTACAAATATAACGAGCAGGACATGAGTGGATGCGAAAAGCTCGGCCTAGGCCCTCCTTGGGCTGTTGTGCCATTAAAAGAAGAAAGAAAGAAGAAATATAAATAATTAATCTAAAAATTATTCACTCATAAAAAATAAAAAGTTTGGCTTCTTAACCAATTTAAATGAATCCTTTACTAAGCGAAATAGAACTTGCAGAAAAGTAAAAGTGGTATTGTCGCAACAGCTGCTGAAGCTCTCCATAACTTCTCTCTTTACTTTCCACGCTCCTTTTTTAAACAACTAATATTTGGCTTACATTTAAATTATCATCCTCATAAACATCTAACCTACCTACCTCTCCCTCTTTCATCCGTACATAGGTATGTACCTATCAAGTATGTATGTATGGATGTATATATGTAGACATACAAATGTACTTTAATTTTAAGCTGGTACTATCTGCCCCGGAAAAAACCCCGAAAACGTGCCTATACTAACAAAAAAAAAAAGAGAGACAAGGAAAATGCACAAAACCAGGTGAAATTAATGAAAAGAGACAAAAAACAAGACACAAGATACACACTGAATTTAATTTTGCCTAGCCTAAAATTTGAGGACCGGTATTTGCGAAGGAAGCGGTAATTTCGTTTGCTTTTATTTTCTACTACCTTCTTAGGTGCAATACTTTCATATAATTAAATGTTTGCCTATATATGGTGTACGAGTATTTTATGCATACCTGAATGTGAATGTGTACTACCATGGCTAAATGTACATATGAATGTAGTAGGAGTATATGCTGTAACTTACCTTCTTAATTGATATCGCGTAAAGCGATCATCGCATTGAGAGAAGAGTAGCGCCACATTCAGATTTTAAATTCTATTATTAAACTTTGTGTGTATACATTAAAAAAAAATTAAAAGGTTTTTTATGTTTTTTTTTATGTTTCTTACTTCCTCGTCGTGTACATATAGATGTAGATTGTGAATTTAATAAAAAAGACATATATTCTTCTTCCCAACCATGATCTCTCATCACAAAACAGTTGTGTACTTTTTCCTTTACATCTTCTTATTTGATGTCCTTTTTCTGCATCGTCAGCAAATAACGCTTAAAAGGGTTAACAAGCTTATCAGGCAGCACATCCTTTCAGCCTGAATACTTATTAGAGGAAAAATGTCCCTTCTTAATGTTGAAAGCTTGAAATATATACAGTCATGGAGTAGGTAAAGGACATATTTTTATTTATGTTATATTATTGTTTATATATTATAATAATATATTTTATATTATATATTTAATGCAATTGCTCGAATGTTTGTTGGTTCCACGAAATTCGAGGAAAAAACACATACCATAAGAGTGCTGAAAACGAAAAAGGAACGAGAAGAAAGTTTCTGTTTTTCTCAGGTGATCCATTTTTCTTCAATAATTTTTATTGTTGTTGCCGCTTATGCCACACGAGTGTACTCCTTACTGTTTCGTTTTATAGGCTTATATCTAAAAAAGAAAAAATGTTGTTGCTGCTGATGCTGTATTACGTCCATCTGACTACTTGATTGCAATAACACCAATAAAACTATATGTATAGTATACCAATATCAATAACCAAAAAGCCCCAATTTTGAAAAGTGATATTGCAGCAAATCGAACCATATTCGGAAGATCAGTAAACCGAGCCGTAAACTGCAAAAGAAATTTGTTGGTAAAATTAAAAAAAAATCTTTAAAATATAAATATTTACTCTCTCCATTATTATCCATTATTATTGTAATATAATTATGGCCATTTTCATTTTGGACCGATTCTCAAAGAATCGTGAGTCTTTGGGCCAATAACTTTAACTAGGGCATTCACTTTGAGTTTTTCTAGATAGAAAAAAATAATAATGAAAATCAAGATTTATTAAAATTATTTTCCTCAAGCAATTTAAACAAATATACATATGTATGTAATTTGCAAAAGCCCTTACACGCATTTTTCAAATTTTTCAGGAGAATCAAAACAAATTTTGATTTTTCAAAATATTGTAATTTAGAAAGAAAAACGTAAATTTTTTATGAATAACTCCAAAATAAGCCATCAAAAAACCGATTTTGAAAAACTTGTTGTTAGGCCTATAGCAAATTAAGACAGCGATATGTATGAATGTATGTATGTTGTTTGTATATCAATAAGTACGAAGTCAAATGCGTGTGATAGATGACAAATTACTGCTAACGAAACCTCAAAATGGATTTTCTTAATTTTTTTCATTATGCACAATGATTCTACGGGATGGGAGTAGTAAATTGAAATAAATATCTTTGTTACATACCCGCGATATGTGACCGAAATATTTACGAGCATTTAAAGGTCGTGGTGCAAAAGAAAGCAATTTTTGAGTTGGTAATATACGTTGTACGATATGTACATACATATAAACAGTAGTAGATCCAGAGGTTGGGGAGAGTGGCGTTCTTTTTTTCTTTCACCAAACCCATCTCCTTTCAATCAATTGGTTTAGATTTCGAAAGTGCTTTCAGTGCTCTATGCAAATAAAGTTAATGAAAAATTTCCTTCATTGCAACAAAGATATTTCTCTATTTACTTTAAACAGCGAATGTTTTTACAGGCTTTACGCGTATCTTTCTTCATTTTCTTTTAATGGCACATGAATGGAAGAGACCTACAGTTTTATGCCAAATCCGAATGGCGAAGTGAAAAGATTTACGTGCATCTACATTTCTGAATAAATTTTGAAAACTTATGCTTTTGTGCCTCTTTAATCCTCTTGCTTAGGTTTTAATTCTATCAAAATTTGTTGCGCCAGAATGAAATGAAATGACTACAATATGTTAACAAAGTAACAGCATTGTACAACAACTGCTTGCTATTTTTAAATGGCCCAATTTTATGCATGAATATCATTAACGCAAACCTTTTCTTTATATTATTTTTGAAGAACAAAAACTCGCTCATGGTTTCATTATTGTATATTGCAGCATCAAAGGAGGATATCAAACAAGCTGTGACCAGCTTTATCTCTTCCCTCTCCTCCAATGTCATTTTATATACAATACATAAATAGGTAATGCTGTGTTAGTGGCTCGCTCGAATATATATAATTTACCATTGCCTATCGATCATTCCCTTAGTGTTTTTAATTTGTTAAATATAAAATTTTTAATTTTTCAAATACATATATTGTGAGTCATCCGTAGTTAAATTATATCACATAAGTGTTCATAAAATTTTTACATTTTATTGATTTTCTGTTGATGGAAAAGTAAAGTTCACCTTGATATGACCTTATATTAAAGTTTCGTCTTACAGCGAATAACATTTCCACATTTTATACTCAACTCCAAGAGAGAAAGAGAGGTTGAAAAAGAACGTAAAGAAGTACAATATTACTTTTATAGACCTCGAGTGCGTTAACAATTACGACGAAATAACGCTGTGAATTGTTCGGTGTATCCAAAAATAAATTTACAAAAGTATCAATATCCTGACAGTATGCGCCATGCTACAACCCACAAAACAAAAAAACAAAGAAAATATTGAATTTTGTATACTTACTTACTACTCGCATTAGAGAAGAACGCGAATGAGCAAATACATGGAACTCTTTGTGCTGAAAAGCAGCGTACAAGCAAATACACTCCAGTAGAACAGAAGCGTTGAATTGTAAATGGAGTCTTTATTCGATGATAATGAATGAATCGCTGGTCCGAATAGCAGCAGCAGTTAAGTTGGCGGTAGAGGTGCAAGTGATGATGACGGTGATTCGTATATGACGAATAGGAGACAACAGTGTGCCACTGCCTTGTGCTATTGTGTTTTGCGTTTACGATTTCGAGGATTTATTATAAAAATACTTCTATTCATAATCATAAGCAAATATGAAATTTGTGTTGCAATATTAAATTTGCTCTCTCACACTGTCCTCGCTACTTATATTTCAACCTGTTACATGTTTTTTGCTGCTCACTCACTTGTGCCACCGCTCGAGGTTGTATTCGCGTTCGTGACCTTTTCAACATACATGTGTATACAAACACAAATACACGTACACACATACATACATACATACATAAAAACATGGTAATAATAACGACATGTATTCTTGTTCTTTACGTTATGGCGTCACAAACGCGTTCATTTAAGTCAACAAAAATACTTTTTCTGCTCTCTCTGTGCACTCACACATATTGTATAAACAATCACGCACACAAACTCGCATGAATACGCGGGTGTGTACGTGTTTGTCTGAATGTGTTTATGTTCCCTTTTTAAATTTAAAAATGTCAATCCTTTACGCATCTCATAATCATTACAAGGCCTCTTCGGTTTGTTTATTCTTTTGCCTGGCTCCCTGCATCTATATACACTGTGTGCTCTCTTTCTCTCTCTTCTATTTCTTTTCGTTTTTTCAATGGCACAGCCCATGGAGGGCGTAGGCCAAGCTTTTCGCATCCACTCATGTTGTGCGTGTTCTACTTGTACATGAATGGAAGGGACCTACAGTTTTATGCTGAATCCGCCCGGCGAAGTGAAAAGCTTTTCATGGGCAATTTTTACTTTTCTAGGTTTGCCATTGCCGTGTAGAACATTTTTTTATTCTACATTTTGATTTTACCTGTGCCGAGATTTGACTCTCGGGCACTCTGCGTAGCAAGCCAACGCACTAGCAACTATACCACAGCTTCTTCTTTTGCCAAGACATATTGCAGAAATATTGAGATTTAGGCAATTTTTAACCCCCACATTCGTACGCACGATTACAACTGTATAAATGAATATTTCCCTTAAATGCCTTTACTACTGCCAACAAGATTTTCTTCTTCTAGTTGGTTCTTCTCTTCCCCTCTTCCACCTCTTCTTGAACGAGTGTTCGTCTTCCTTAGTCTTATATGGTAAGAGTAAGAATAAAAAATAATCCCACGGCATTTGCATTTAAAAGTAGGCAAGAATAGTATGAATGTATGTATTTGTGTATTGAGTGTGCATCGCGCAAATCCCAAACTAACTACAATTGCAATTCACGCTCGCATTCGAGACAACATTATCACTTAGTTTTCATTGTAGTCAATCGTGCTGCTGTTGCTATCGGATTTTTTTCTTTTTAGCATGTGAACAATCACTTTCCTCAATCCCTCACTCATTCTTTTTTCATTTGAGGCTAGAAAAAAATTATTATTGGGCTTATCAAGTTTTGCTTATACACTTGTTTGCCTATCTATGCCAAAAATATATTTAATAGGGGATATTTATTCTGGGTAACTGTAAAAATATGGATCCGTTTTATGTTTCAAGTTGTTGAAAACATTTAAGCATGCAGTATGCCATGCTAATCTTGTTTGAAGCTTTTTATAAGTGTGTTATGAAGCCTTCAAATCGGTCACTGCTGCAATAGCAACACTAATCAAAGAACAAAAACGCCAACATGTTCATACACAAACATAATTATTTCGGAAATGTTTTTCCACTTCATTTACCAGGTTTAACCAAAAAGAAAGAACTTGGTTATGGCCAGAATTTTGGATGAACGGAATAGATAGACCGGCTATGCAAATAAACGGATGCTATGTAAAGCTATTTGTAGCAAGTGTTAACATTGTTGTTCTCATTGTTGCCTTTGCTGTTGTTTGTAGTTATTTATAATATAAAAATAATTTACAAAATACTACGAAGCTTGATGAGCGTGTGGGCGAGCGTGAGCAATTTGATAAACAACAATAAGATTCCTCTACGTCTCTGCCCCCTTTTTATTATTTGCATTTAAAATTTCCTCTACATCTTCTAATGTTACAAATACTCGTACGTAACATTAGTCGCTAATGGGTTACAAATCATTGAACAATAACTAATATAGCGTTAATAATTGCTATAGTTTATTATTTTCCTCTTTATTACGTTTATTTCTCGTGGCGGCTAAACAACATAATAAGGTAAAGGGTGATTTTTTAAGAGCTTGGTTTTAGAAGAAAAAAAACAAGTGAATGGCATTTTTATTTGGATCTATAAATCATCCTAATAAATTCTGCCATTTAAGATAATTTCACTTAAATGTTGCCCGCGGCTACTCTTCAAGCGGTCCATTCGATTCGTTCGATGTTGGCTTCTAAAGCAGCAATCGTGTTTGGCTTGTCCCTATAGACAAGAGACTTAGCATAGCCCCACAAAAAATGGTCTAACGGGGTCAAATCACACGATTTTGGTGGCCAATTGACTGCACCAAAACGTGAGATTAACTGCTCACCAAATTTGCCTCTCAAATTATGCATGGTTTCGCGTGCAGTGTGGCAAGTGGCATGTGGCATTTTCGGTAAAATAAAAGTCTGTTATCATTGACGGTACCTTTCTCAATTGATCGTAACGTTGCGGCCTTCATCGTCTTTGAAGAAATACGGCCCAATGATGCCGCTTACCCATAAACCGCACCAAACAGTGCATTTTTCGGGATGCATTGGTAGCTGCTAAATTGCCTCTGACTGGTCTTCATTTCAAATACAGCAATTCCGATTATTCACGTATCCATTGAGCCAAAAATGAGCCTCGTCGCTGTAGACAATTTTGCGATAAAACACCTTTTTCACAGAGCACGAGTTTTGATAGTAAATTTCAATAGTTTGTAAAAGTTGTTCAGGCGTAAGTCTATTCATGATGAAATGGCAAACCAAACGGAGCATTTTTTACTTTGACACATGTCAAGAATCACACGTAAACTGTCAGAAATATAAACGTCAAAAACCAAGTAGCAAAATATCACCCTATCACCCTATATCATCCTTATTTGGTTGAGAGCGATCGGGGATTATTCTCAATGGTTGCTGTTCTAACTTTCGTATGATCGGACTTATTACTGCTATTAGCCAGAGGCGGATCTAGAATTCACCAGAGGCGGGCTGAATTTTTTTATTTTATACTTTTGTGCAGTATCATAAAATACACGCTTTTGTTTAATAGAAATAGAAATAATAAATTCAGCTCTGTTTATGCGTGATGGGTCGTGCGTATAACAATAATTTCGTAACGAAATTAAATTTTAGTTTGTTCTGAGAAAATAAAACTTTCTTAGCATTTGCTTTTGTTATTGTTAACTCGTTGCAACAATTTGTTTAATTTTTTTTATCTCAGATCTCTGATCAGAGTAGAGCTCGAGCATATCGAAGCAATTTTAAAAGGCATTGAGCAAAAGCATATTTTTTTCCGATAGCTCTCTGTTTGTTCTGTTTTGTAATTGTAATCTGCGCATAATAAGGAACATACAATTTTATCACTGACTGTTCTAAGCTATGCTATGTTAAGCTATGTGGTACCACGCATCGTATCGTTGTTTTTCGCTCAGTGTTTTTTTTTGCTTTCTCAATAAAATTTGTTTATATGTAGTGTTTTTGGAATTGATAAAGGTTAGGTACTCAGGGGAGAGCTGTAGGTTATAATAATATTTTCTCTTTACAATTGAAGAAAACCCAAATCAGAACGAAATAAGCTTGTTTATATCACACTACTTTTTGTTTGTTAAATCATATATACAACAGCGAAAATCGGTAATACGCACTAACAATGTATAAAGTGAAGAAAAGTTATAACTATTTGAATTAAAATTTTTTTAGTTAAACAAATGTTTCAAGTAGTGCAATATTTTTCCAATTCTATTTAAAAATTGAGAGAAAATTAACTATTTTGGAAGACTGTATTAAATTGCGTTTTGATTTGTATCTCATTAAATGGTTTCACATATTAATATTTATAAATAAATAAAAATAATATGTGATGACAATTTTTTAAGTGAAGGTGTTTTTTTTTGAAATATGCTGTTTAGAAACGTATTTGCCGATGGGAAAAAGAAAATACCGATTTTAGAGTCTATTTAAAAGTAAAAAAAATTTAAAAAAGACTTTGTTTGAATTATAAATGGGAGAAGGGCTAAAGCCTGCTCACCCCCTTGGATCCGCCACTGCCATCAACCGTTATCATTCTTTGGGGGCAATGAAATGAATCTAGATAAGAACTAATGCGCAATGAATATGATTCTAGCGACTCATTTCAAATAATTTTTGTTTAGATACATACACGCAACTGCATAGGAGAAGAATAAGATAAATTATTAGATACTAGTGCACGTGATGTATTGATGAACAGGCTGTTAAAATAATGAATGTTACTCATACGTCATGTTGGCAGTAGGTAGTACAGAGTAATATGATTAATTACGTGATATGTGCATGGCTCTGCGAAATAAGGGCCTAGAAATGAAAGCCTCAAAAAAGAAATGGAGAAAAGGCCCCAAGCATTTCCATAGGCTTTTGGGGCTTTATTTCCTGGGGCCCTATTTCTCAGAGCCATCCACATTATTAAATATGTATAACACTAGTTTACATGAAAAATGTAGCACGAAAAAATATCAATCAATCAGATTTAAGTGAAAATGTGTACTGCGACCTTAAAGGTTTGTTGTAGCTTGGTTACAAGCTGTCGGACAAGCCAATCTTGCTGAGGAATCTCAGTAATTGATGTGGCTTCAATGCTATGCCCCTACTTTCTGGGTGATAATGTCTCAGATATCGTTTTCTTTTGTGTCTCTGAAAAATAAAATGATAATCATTTATTTTTGCAAAGGAGCGTGTTTGAACGGTTGATCCTACTAACATGAACTGTATATTGGTCATAAGGTATATTCTTCTTCTTTCCAAATTGTTGCAAGTACATCAAATGCAGAAACTGGTTGGTCTTCGAAGCACGAATATGATCAGGATACTTACTTGTCGTGAATTAAGTGAACGATTGATTACGTTTTATAAATACCTACAGCTGAAATCATAGATATGAGAAAATAAATTCAATTAAATTTTAAGTTTATGCGCGTACGCATGTTACGAAAATGGAAATAACTACAAGAACTATACTATGATATACTATTAAATATGACGGTGCAAAGCACCAAAAGACATACCAAAGACATAGAAAGGAAGTCAGTCTTGAACATTTTCGATTATGTACACAAAAAATTCAAGACGACGTGATAATTCACTACTGAAATATTGTGTAAATACTACAGGATACTAGCAAAATGCAAGTATTTCCAAGTTTAACGAACTTTATACTTTTTGTATTATACGTAAGTAAGGCCTTGATGTTCTTGTAATCATATGGTTTCAGTGGCGTGAGTGGGTGTGTTTGTGCAAAGGTGTGGACGAAGTACATATGTATGTACTATATTTAGGTAACAATTAAGAACAAATAATAAAATTATAATAAAAGAGCTTTCGTGGAAGAGAGCTTTTTACAAAGATACATAAACTTTTGAAAATATAATAGCGAGTGTTTAAACCTTTGTTATTTGAATCAAAATAACTATAATTTTTTTTTTGCATTCACAATCATATTGCATATTAACTAAGCTATACTATAAAAGTTAAGCTGCGAAATACAAGTTAAGCTTCAGCGTCAAAATCATCGTCGTCATCTTCCCATTCCCAATCATTGAACTCCATGTCCTAAAAATCATATTTTTAGTATAACAGAAAGTAGTTTCCTCCCCAATTGCACTTACATATTCGTCAAAGTCCTTTTCCGTTGGTGAAACGCTTGGCGAACAAGCAATGTAGGCTACTCCTGTGTTGTGACCCGAACATTCGCACGTTTGATTTGCATTTGGCATAGCGGTTTGTGCGACACGCTTTGCAAATATCGTTGCAAAGCGCTTAATTGGATACTTGCGTTCAGGCATCAACTTGCGTGCGCTGAATACAGAGCCATTCGTCTCGAGCGCCAGCGGTGTGCAAATGCCCAAATTGCTTTTGGGTATGTGGAGTTGTTTACGCGTTGCCGCATCGCCTTCGGGAAAGCGTTTCGAATACACAACGTCACGATCCAAGCCAAAGAAATGGCGAAGTTTACGTGTTCTCTCAAAGTCAAATTCCATGTCGGCGAGTATGTGCAGATTAACACCTTCCTCCAACATGAAGAGTAGTATCGAGGTATAATCGAAACGCATATGGTGCGCAGCACAATCGCTACACGATAACAGGATGAAACTCTTGGAAACACCCGGCCTGAAGTTCAGTTTCGAGGCAGTCGAGATGGCTTGAAGTATATCGTTGCTGGTACCGTTGTTCGTATCGATATGGTCGAAATATTTCTGCAGCTCATTGAAATTGCTTACGAAAACTCGATTCTCGTGTATGATACTGCGTGGCTTGTCAAACGGAGCACGGCCACCGAATGCTACCACAGCGTAACTGTGCGGAAATAATGATATAAGTAAAGTTATATTTATTTTTACAATTGCAATGCAAGTGGTCGTAGATGTTTACCGATTGTTCGTAATTCTGTGAGCCTGAAGTTGCTCTTCAATTGTTGCCACAACAGACATGATGTTCTTATTTTCGGTAAGATTTGTGTTGCAGGGCTTAGCTTCGACTATGAAGACCACATCGCTACTGTGAGGCACATCATTGCCACTAAGTTCAACAAATGTGCCCTCTGGTACATAGGAACCGTTTGCGAGGTGGCAACTGAAAGAAGTAAGAAGTAAAATTCATTCGGTCACTTACCATATAATGTTCAATTACTTTTATGACGGCTACTTACAAAACGCACTGATGCGGCACTCTCAATGGTATTTTTGCTAGAGTGCAAGCCTCAATGTAGGCTAAAGCCGCAGTACATGCTCCTTTCACAGCCGGATTTCCTTGACTTACTGGATTTGAATTGCCAGCTAAGTCGAGGCACATGTCGTAAAATGGTCGCACATCTACTGTATCTCCACAGGCCGACAGAAGTCCTGATTTGAAGAAATGGTGGCAGACATCCATAACATGCTTAGGGACCTCTGACGTTGAATCAGATTTCTTTTGTTTACATGTTTTTACGCTCCATGAATCGGTAAATTCTTCCGAATTTTTAGAAATAACATTCTTCGAAGTCATATACTCATCAAAGAACTCGTTATTCATCGTACCTAAGAGACCAGCCGTCTGGCCGAAATACCAGCCACTCACTTCGAACCAACACAAATCGAATTGCACATTACAGCTTAAACTGAATTCAGTGTCTGAGGTTATAGAAAGCACATCCAAATCGCGATAAACGATCACATCGCCGAGTTGAAGAGGCAGCATTGGTTGCTGGTTACCATTCACGATGAGACTCTAGAAGTTTCCAAAACTTAAATAAAATTTAATTATCGTATGCGTCGTTATGAGCGACTTACATCACTTCCAAGATCAATTTCCAGCAGTTGGCCATTAGCTATGAAGCTGAGTTTTCTCGTTGACACAACATCAGTGTGTGAAGTGCTTGACTGCAAATAACAAAACTCATTGAGAAAATGCAGTCCCTTCAAAGCGATCGCAAAGTAAACTTACCGATGGCTCTAGCATTAATGTGAAATTGCGTTTGAAAAAGTCGTGAGCCAACACATATGAACATTGAGCATTTCTTCGTTGCCCTGACATTTCTTCAAATTTCAAATTCAGATCCACAAATCGTTTATCGAATGTCATGTAATGCCGAGAGTCGATAAGCAGGGCTCGTGCTACAAGCGGAAGCAAAATATAATATATTCCAAGTCCTATACTCAGGAACTAATCCACAAATACTTACAGTAATAGGGTGGCAGCCAGGTCTTTGGATCTAAGTGCGTTCGCAAATTGTAAATGTATCGAATGACAGAAGAGTTCGTTGTTGAGAATATGTTTTGTGCCCGTGCAAGTAGCTTATACTCGGGTATCTCCTCGAACTTGGGTGTCTCATTGAAAGCATGCCACGACATTGGCAACTTTTGTTCTAAATCGATAATGCCAACTTCGGGATCGAAAATGAATTTCGTTTTCGCCTCACGATACATATCCGCCGTTTCCAAAGCATTCATGGCATAGTTGCGGAATTTATTGCGCAATAGAGCATAAAACTGGTGTAAACGCACCTCGAGCTGTAACTCCTCGGCAATCCAATCGAGTTTAGCCATAATCTCGTTGTACTTTTGCAGCACTATTTGAACTTGTTCGATTTTCTGAAGTTCCTTGACTTCATCCCAGATCTCAGTGAGAACTTCATGCAATTCTACACCGAATGGCACAAGTTTAAAATATTTCTCTTTGATGAAGTTCCATGCTATCATGGAATATTTCTTTATATTAGATATGGCATCGTGTGATTTTATATCCTTGTATAGTCGGTCGACATCCTGCGTAAAGCTTGAGACTTTGTTGAAATATGGTGATTCAGCCAGTTCGTTTGTGCGTTTGTAAATAAAATCGAAAACTTCCTTACTCAGATCCCATGCTGTTGTCTCAATATAGCTCATAAACTTGAATATGTATGGCTCAAAGCGCTTGAGCACACTCTTCCAGTATATTGACATTCTACTCCAGAATTTATTCCACAAATTTTCTACATACTTTATGAATGATATATGCAAATCCTTGACAAACTTGTCATACTTTTCTATGCCTTTCTCCATCAGATTCGATAGATATTGCAGTGACTCACCATGAAAGAAACGACTTATTGCCTCCAGCACATTATTGTATGTTGTCTTGATTGTCTCGATGAGCCATACAACACTGTTACGTAGCGCTTTGCCCGAATCGCCCATTGCTTGCCATAATTCAGTGAAAATCTTTGGCAGAGACTCAATGTGATCACGTATAGCCAGTTCATCCAAAATTGTCAGGGTGAAGTTGACCACAGTCTTTATGTAGAAATCGTTAGCCTCATACGATTGATTGACAAATAAACGCAAATCTTCCAAATCTTCCTCGAGTACACTTAGTTCTGCGATGTCATTTAAAAAGTTTTCGTTATATTGCTTCGTTGTATCCCATACAGCACTAATGGACTCAATTGTCTCAGTGTAGAGTGATTTGATCCAAAAGTCGATGCCATCGGAGAATGAATTATAGATCGATGTACCTACAGCGTTCAGTTTCTCTTTTATTTCATTTCTTATTTTTGGTCTCCAGTGGAAACGTCCCATAATTAGGCGGGAGTGGTTCATTTTCAAATATGATGTCACATCAATAATGCGTATCTCTTCATAGTTGCGCCATATATCAAGATAGCCGCTTCGTGAATCTGGAACATAACCGACCATTTGCAGGTTTTGGCTAGCGTCCTCAGTTAAATTAATTTCAGCCCGTGCTAGTTTCCTGGATAAATCAATAAACACATATCCAGTGTTATTTGTATCTGGTGTATCCCACACAGTTGCATTCAAACCGTAAATTGGATAGTGGATATTCGGAATAGCCCACAAACGTACAGAGCGATATGGAGACTTTCGCTAAGAATAAAATTAGTTTATTAAATTTCATATTACAACAAACACTCGTAAGTAATTACCATATACTCCAGTTCTTTCTTATCCAAATCGAGTTTTGCCAGGAACAGCCCATGCTTTTCAGGGAAATAAGAACGTTTGTAGAATGTATGAGATTCAGTTTTATAAATGGAAGGTCTAGCAGCTGCAGTTCCATTGAACTGAATATCTAGCTCGGATGCCTTGTGGTTTGCAAAGAACTTAAGTGTATAGTTTGTGTAGCCCAGTTCCCGATGCAAATCTTCCAACGAAGCTCCTAGCTTAATTAAATGCTCTGGATTATCTGAATAGTTAATGATCAGATTTGCTTTTAATAACTCAATTACACCACGATAAAAGGTTCCATTGAATGTGACATCTTTTTCTAGATAAGGATGTCCCAGTGTAATTAGAAATGATTGACGATCGCGATCAGTTTCGCGTAATGGTTGCGCTTTCCAAAGAATTCCAGTGCGCACAATTTTTTTTTCTTCGCCAATAGAATCAATGGTCCATTTGAATGATACATCCGACTCAAATTTTTCTTCCGTAATATAATACCACCCATCTGTAGATAGTGTGCGTTTTGGGTAAAATAATTCAATCACAAAGTTCTGTGAATCATTGCCAACCTACAAAAAGGGAAATCGAGCCGTTTGTGTTTAAATTTATTTAGGTTTAATACATATATACAGATACATACTGTACTAAAATTGCCAATTTCAATATTGTACCCGATCCACACCGTCTGGGATAGTTGCAACCTGCTTTTATGCCTAAAAACACGATCACCTGCTTCTTCATAGTTTGCTGTTAGAACCACTGTTCTATTAGGATGTATAGCAACGATTTTGAATTCTTGCCCATTTTGAGTAGATCGAGTGTGTAACTCTCCAGTCAAATTCAGATTTAGGGTGTTACGCAGCTCGAATACTTCGACATGTTTTATATCTAACACACTTTCCGGTTTGGTCATATCACGTCGATTCTCATAATGTATACCTATGGGTTTCATATCATTTTCCAGCGTTATGTCAGTGACCTCTTTGTGCACAGGATGATTAAATTCTTCCACGCTCTTATAAACTCCGTTTAGGATCTGTTTATTATTGTAGACCACCTTCAAGTTACCATTGTCAATGTTTTCTCGTTCGTTGAGGCCATATTTAATTTCAGCGCGATGACGACTTGACAAAGGCACTTCCATTTGAATGGTTCCATGCAAGTCATGGTCAAATTCTTGACTGGTATAGGTGCTATGCAGTTTAAAAAATGCAGAGTCCGAAGGCCAAGCGCCTCTGCAATATCGATAGGTTTCTCCTCTGAAAAAATATGTCAATGGTGTAAGTATGCTAAAAGTGAAGGTAAACTCCTACACACCCTTTTGTGGTAAAATTGAAGTCGGTTCTAAACCAAGTTACATTTAGGAATGGCGTTGAGCTGTTTACGTAACCGTGTAGATTTGAAAGTGTTTTAAATGCAACGTTCATGTCGGCAATACGCCGTGAGGCTGGGTAGTCAATGGAGCATCTGTGTGTTATAAATTTAACATAAATGTACATAAATAACTACACGGGATTAAATAGACTCACATCAAATTGTGGTATTCATTTGGCGAATGGTCATAATTTCCACTGAGGAAAAAGGTATTTTCATTTTTGAACTTCGGTGTTATCAATTTGGCGTAGAACTCGCGTCGCACTTCGGGCTTTCTTAGCATTTGGAAGTCGCCTTCAATAGCCGCAATATCGTCTGACACACCCCACTCAACGTGGCCCATACCCTGCAGATCGGTCACATTTCTGAATGACAAGCGTGTCATGAATTTGCGTTTCGCTTGTTCGGATTGATATTTGCCTTCAACGAAAACATTTGGCTGTTGTCCTTGCTGGCTGATTAAGTTGCCGCGATAACGACCACTTAGGTGATGCACATCTCCTATGGGAGCTGGTAATTGTGTTATGACTCCAAGTTGGAAATCATCCGCAGAACGATAATTCAAGGAGCCATTCACTTCTAAGTTCCACTTGGAGTCAACGTTAAGTTTACCACCAGTCTGCATTCGTTGGAAACTCTTTTTGGGGTTCATATACTTTGCACTGGCATGCACAATTCTTGGACTAGCATTGGGACGTTCTATGGAACTTTCGAGGACTAGCTGCATATTTTCCGCCAAAACCCAGGACCAAGAGCAGCTGCCACGCCCAATATTATTACCTATGTGATATTCGCCTTGAACCGAGCCACCATGATTTCGCATGCTAACGTCAGAGCGCAAATTAACCGAGTCTATCCCCAGTTCTCTCCAAGGTGTCTCTAATGAAAACTCCACAATCATGATTCCTTTTTCACGAGGCTGTAATTTTCCATTGATGTTAATGCGAGCAATTTCAGGTTCTGTTGATTGCATTAGCACAGAAAAGTCCAACCCAGTCGCGTCACTAATTGAGTAGCCACCTGAAATTTGACACATTTTTCCATCTTCGATTGCACTGAACTGGAAATTCATTCCTTTCTGTGCACCGTAAGACTCAGTAATACTCAATTCTATTACACCGTCTCGTCCACCAGCCTTGGGTTGAACGCGCAGCCGTGTGTCTGTGGGATAGTTATCAGCCATTTTTATTAAACCGTTAAGGCCATAAATAGCCTGGTTACGGTACAATTGACCGTTCACATTGTACTCATTGGGATTGGATGGCGACTTTGTAAGCGATCCATGCATGGAAACGTTTTTAAAATTTTGTATAGGTGTCCAAATAACCACATTGAATATATCTTGCTTTTTGCTAGCACGAGTGCCGTATTCTATACGATAGCCTGCTTGGTTAACAAATCCCATGTCAAAATTTAACTGAGGATTGCTTCCTTTTGATAGCAGAATTGAGGTTTCAGCTAGTTTCAGTGGAAGCATTGTTGTCAGTACTTTTCCGTTGGCATTGATAATGTGATCGGAATCCTTACGCCAAGTAGACTCAATTTGAAGCTGTAGGAGAACACAAGTTAACTACATAAATACATAAAATTCAGTTACTAATATTTTACCCTGTTAATAGTGCCATTGTCCGTCACCT
This sequence comes from Palloptera scutellata, assembly GCA_958295655.1. NCBI lineage: Eukaryota > Metazoa > Arthropoda > Insecta > Diptera > Pallopteridae > Palloptera > Palloptera scutellata. The sequence continues at coordinate 67,950,265 of OY282452.1, forward strand.
CAAATCCTACATCAATTAAATTGTCGATCTCGGAAAAGTCTTTCTTGAAATGAGCGTGGCATGTATAGTGTGGAATAACATTGGTATTCAATTGGATTCCTACTGATGTTTCTAGGAAATTCTCTTCAGTCTATTCAATAGAATTTGACTACTTAAATGAAAGTATTTACACATATGCAGACAAATATAAACGGAATTACCTCAACTGATGCAGCCAGTGACAGGAATGTATGTGCGGTTTTAGACGATATGTTTCCTCTGTAGATGCTGTCCTCTAATTCTAGTCTACCGACAATATTGATTTCCTCCAGCAATTTGTATGGCAACTTTATATTCAGTTCTACATCATGCTGTTTCGGCTTCAGAGTATCGACAAGCTTCGTATAATTCACTTCAAATCCAACTTCTTTTGGACTTTCAATGCCATTGTTTACTAGAATCTGCACCTTTTCGTAAAATAAATTAAAGTCCAAGTCGACGTGGTACTCGATAACAGATTTCACTTCTTTCGCAACATGGAATGGAGTATTAAGGTTGAGAACGTTTAACACATTCAAATAATCGGGATAATAAAGCCGATCCTTTACATCCACACGCCCCTGTGGCAGTTCCACGTTTCCAACAATCAAATAAAAATCCATTATTTCTTGAATGTCGACTGCGCCATCTATTGTGGGCCAAATTAGTGTGTCCAATTCAAAATCAACCAAATATGAAAAGAAATCATCGTAGTCAACATCATCAAAATCATAATCAACACTCTCCTCCATTTTTGGCGGTCTGAAATCATCGTCATACAACATTTCGGAAGCAATTATATTGCTACCCAGTTGTTTCAAAAGTTTCGGCTTAGGGCTGCCATTTATGTGCACACCCAACTTGTAGTGTGAGAGTTTGCCATGCAAGTCTAGGACAAATATATCCCTTTTGATAAATTTCACAATAAATCCATTCTCCTCAAATCCATGAAGTGGCGTATAAACTTTGTACGAATACTCAAAGTCGGTAATATTGATCATGCGCCACACACCAGTGAATCCCAAGGTAACATTATTCCATTTGCCCCGCATATCCACGGTGTCTGATTTGATCTTGGCGAGAAGCGCCGCTTGCTGGAAACTCTCGATTGGTGTGGCAACACTCAGTTTAACATCGAAATTCATCAAGGATATAATATCGCACAGAACTTCGGCACCCAGCGCAGCTGTTGGTGCGCGCACTTCAGCAACCGCATGACGTTTCTCCTCATTCAGACCGAATCGGCCATTGATGGTGCGGAATTTTTCTAATGGGGTTGTGATATTAATCGTGAGCATATTATCGGTCAATTTGCTTACATAGCCATCCATCGCGAGCGTGAATTCCCTTATGTCAAAGTTGAGCGATGCGGCACCACGGACTTCCCGCTGATCGCTTAAACTGAATTTCGCTGCCAAGCCACCTTTGTGATAACCTTCAAATGGACTTATCATCAGCACAGTACCAGAAATATTTTGAAACCTTTCATTTTGAAATAGCTCCCAATTTGATTTGATGCTGTATACATTAAAAGTATCATTGGGGCCACTGTAACGTACGTCGAAATCCGAGTCGAATTTTTTAAAATCTTGCCAATGCTTAGCCTTCACATTAATGGTAGGAATATCTTTTATGGTACTGTTAATGCCGAATCGCACGTCGAAGCTTATTAACGGATCTTCAATATCGTAGTCGCTTTTAAACCCCAATTGCAGGTTTTGACTATCGGCCCACAAAAGTGAAGAATTGACCTGAATGAGATTGCGCACATTGTAAATCCCTGCATTGAGGCTGTTCTTACGCCATCCATCGAAAGGCGTCGTTAACTCGGCGTTCACCCAATTATTGATATCTTTGCCTGCCAGTAGGCCAGCATTGTAAGCAAATGTGATCATTTCGTTAATACTCCACGAGGCACGTGCTGTGCCATAATACTTTGGGCCACCTGTGTAGGCATCGAACCCACAGCTAATTGTACGATCTGGATATGTTATCATTAGGTTACCATCGTATGTCATGCTGCCAGGGTTATTGTACTCAGCCAACAGACCTAAGCGCTGTGCTGGATCCCGATTTACGTCCCACTTTAGCTCCAGCGAAAGTTCCTTTCTTTTAGCCATCGATAGAACTCCAATTTTTATATGAATGTCACGCAGCCTGAAACGGCAATAAATTCGAAATAAAGTTATGGTATTCCATTGATGTACATACATATTTACATATGTACATACATATTGGCATGTGAACGTAAATTGATTACTCACTTGTCCAAATGCATCTCCACCTGCAACAGTTTCGGCTGCTCTGATAATAGTTTTGCGTCGATCCAATAAACTTTTTCCTTCACTTTCAAACGCAATCCAGCATTCGAGTTCTTGTTATCCGCATTTGATGCATATTGTGCCGTTAAGCCGTATGGATCTTTGCCGTATTTGGCTTGCACATCCGTGAATATGAGTAGCTGATTGCGACGGTAAACGAAATTCAATGCAGTGGTTTCGAACGAAGAACTCTCAACTAACAACTTGAGGTGATGCAAAGCCTGAACTCGGGAACTTCTATCCTTGTAATTGCCCTTTATGGAAATTGAGTGGCCGGTAAACCACGATCCGTTCAAATTTATCTGAAATATCATGAATATGTATGTTTTCGCAATGTTTTGACATCGAAGTATCATTAAGTAACTAACCATATAATCCTTGGCTGCTTTCTCAGTTAACTTTAAGTGGACAGTACATGAATTAAATTCCGGAATGGTAACATTCATATAGGCGTCAACAGCCAAAAGGTTATGTCGTGGCAACAGTACAGAAAATAATCCAGTTGCTTCTTTTTCTGGGGCATAACGTAGGCCAACAATGAAATTGTGTTCGGTGCCGTTTTTATTTCGCTCTTCATGTCTACAAAACGAGTAGTTGAAATTTTATTAAATCTTAAAAATTCATCTTCATTTAGCTAGTAAACTTACTTCACTAGAATTCTAAAGTCGACATTAGACCGTGGCAATTTTACTTCGAAGCTTGCTCGTGTTCTTGAGCCTTCCCAGATCAGGTCCTCAGAATAGGAACGCGCAAATACTAATCTCATTGAGCTGGTGTATTTCGAATCGATGAAATCGGGTACATTATTGTATGTCAGTATGCCTTCTGTATGCCCTTGTAATGATAGCCAAGTTGCATTTGATGCGAAGTTCAACTTGGGATACGCCGATGTTTTTAGCTTAACATTTCCACGATATTCTGTCTTAGACTTGTCGCCGGTGTTGGTAAGTTTGCCCTCGAAATTTACTGTCTCGACTTTATTCGCTTGGAACTATTTAATAAAAACTCAAGTGTTAAATGTCTTTCCAATGTATCTAAATTATATGTATTCTACTCACTCTGTAATTGACTGTCATATTGGTAGACATTGTAATTTCACTTTGCACAATATTACCACGAATCAGTGCCTGCAGTTTTCTCGTTTCAAATGAAAGTTCAATGTCATTCTGTGTTATTCCGTTCTTCTCATTTATGCGTATCGACCCAACTAGACCAGTTATATTCACACCGTTGACAGCTAACAACATTCTAGGTTTATAAACCCAAGCAGTTCGATCCTGCCAACGTTTCAGCTCCATATTCAAGTCTAAGCTCCTGTTGCCATTCGTATCGAGAAAAAAGTCAAGTCTAAGATTATCAGAATCTCCATTGTAATTGCAGCCAGCAGATGCTGTACTCTGTCCACTTTCGAAAGATACTGAAGCATTGAACGCATCCGGAACTGTTGTGACATTCGTTTCCAGGAGTCTCTTGACTGCTGATCCGGGCGTATGGAAAATGAATGACCAACTCGAATCGTTTCCTTCTTGATCCCACTTGTATTCAAACACATACTTTTTCGCTGTTAGATCGGACTTTATCAGTACAATGCTAAAATTCGATGGACCACTCAACAACAATCCAGGATAAACTCTATCGGTGGAGTTGCTTAAATCTGGAACGCTGAAGTAGGAGCACATTTTCAAGCCAATTGCTTCGTCCAATACCGGCCATGTGCATGTACTATTCGAGCTTCGATTTTCTATGCCCGATTCAGACACATCCTTACCGTCTTTCATTACTAACAATTCTGATCGAGCACTGAATATTTCATTTTTGTCTTGTGGTAAATTGAATGAAAAGGAAACTAAATTCTTTCCACGAACTTTAAGCTTAGCTTCGACCTCTGAGTTTGAGTACAAGTTACTCTTTACTTTGATGCCCGATATGGCATAGAACATATCCGATTGCATTGTGGTTATAACATCAATAGAGACTGAGGGCTTGAACCTGCCTTCCACATCAAAGAACCATTCGGAATTTGGTTCCAAGCGTTCCAAATTTCCAGAAATACGTAAATCTATGGAAGAAGCACCAAATGCATGTATCGCTAGTGGCAAGCCTATGCCAAGCGGTACATTGTAGGAAGCGTCAAGAAACACACTTGATTTCGTATAGGTAACTTCTTTGCCGGAAAGTATTTTTGAAGCTTGATAAAAAGGATCAAATTCTTTAGTGAGAGCCATAACTTCCAGCATGCCCTCCAGTGAATAATAGCGCAAATCATTGCCGAAAATCCGCAGGCCAATCTGCGCTCGGGGATTGTTGTAATTATATTTCAGCTTGTAGCCTAAGTCATCGATGTCTTTGTATAAAGCTGCTTTACGTGCAGTTGGATTAGTTGATGTTGTGGCCGCCCGCTTCGACCGATGCAATTCCTCTTCGAAATCATATTCAACTTCGTCATCGGCGACGTCATCAATTTCTCCCATGGCGCCACGTTTCAACCGTAAATTATCGATGTTTAGTAAATTTTCCAGAGTGTCTGTGAGGAGAATAGTAATTCATTTGTGCAATTGCATATGCCTTAGCATTAGTAATTTACCATCATCCTCTGAGCTTTCATTTCCCAGCCATCTATTTAGGAAAGATAACTTTTTGCGAAATACGTCACTATTTAAAGGTCCCTTTGGACCGAAGATTGATGCAGCCAATTCCTCAAAACCTTCTGCTCTAGCTGTGAATTCAAAAAGATTCACAGATTGCCCAAATAGATCAGCGGTAAAGTTCAACGTTGCCATTCTTGGCAAATATGAGCCTGTGCCAAAAATTAAATTCATGTCTGTCGTGGTTCCTGCATTAAACAAAAATAAAACAATTAAGTTACACACGTAAGCCTAAGTTGTTCGGCAAACTTACCAAAATTGTATTCATCAAAGAACAAACTATGTTCGTAGTTGCGTGAAAATTTTCGTACATCCAATTTAAACTTGTCCGACAAATCATCGTCAAGTAGCAATCCCTGTGCCTCGATGCGCACCGGAGACGAAGATTTTGCCAAATTTGACAAATGGGACCACACAAATGAACCCACTTGATTTATTTTTTCATGTTGCAGCATTTTTTTTATAACATCAATAGACTTGTAGTCGGGACAACGCATCGCTTGCAAGTATGAAGAAATTCGTACTTCTGAGTTAACATTAAAGTTAGCGTATGTATCCAAAAAGAATTTGCGATACTTGAAGCAATCGACGCGCCTGAAAGCCATTGCCGCCTGGAGGCGTAAATCAACCGGAGCAATATCCTCAGCAATAATGTCTTGCAGTTGCTCGGCAAATTGCTCAGAGATCACACCAATGTTGCCCAAACCCTTAAGTATGACAATCATGCGTTCTCGTGTGCGTCGCTCCCCGTGATACATATTGAAAAGGCTTAGAAATTCCGTTTCGAGCAAATTGGTAATACGTTGCACACGCAAATTGAGCGCACAGCCAGAGTTATGCTTGCAGAAGTTGTGGATGACAGCCGATGCACCCAATGTATATTCGGGGTCGATTTTCTTACGTGAAAATTCTAGAATCGTGTAGAAAGTCTCGAGAGTTTGTTCATCTGGACGCTGAATGAACGAGAGGGATGTCATCCAATTCGAAGCGAGAAGCTTCGGAATCACATTCGCAATGATTTGATCACGCATCAGTTGATAGGAGGCAGTACTGCCAATATACGGCAGGGATTCCAAGACATGATTTCTGAGGAGCAGATGTATAAATAGATAGTATATGAATATATTGCTACGTAGGTAGTCTTTAAATAGCCGCATTATTTTCGACCGAATTGATAAGGTTAATAAATAAATATGTGTATTTGCTTCGGATTAATTACGATGAAGTTGTTTGCGTTTCACACAGAGATTCTAGCAATAAACTCATACCTTATCAGCGAAAAATGCCTTGTAAAATCATACGTATATTTGAAAATCTCGAATATATTACAATACGCCTTGACCTTGAGAGTTCACACTAAACGATCGAACCTTGAATACTACACACAATACTTACTTTCCATTTTCACATATACTTGCGGATCGAGCAAGCAGCTGAGTCAGCGCCTTGTAATCCAAGCTTTTCGTGGTGTGCAAAAAATTGGTGAAAACATCAATGAACTCGCGTTGTATGTTGGGGAAGCCAACGGCACACATTTCCTTTAGCAAATCACGCGATGCTCTTATTTCCCCATGGGTGGGTTTCACCGCCGGCGTGTGATCAAAAATAAGAGTAGAGCGCTTCTCAATGAAATCATTATCTACAAATAGAACATTGTTACTCTGTGGTTGCAATCAAAAAGAAGGCTGCATTGATGGGGCAACGTACTTTCAGCGAGGAACTCGCCGCTGCTGTAAGATTCCTCACTCTTGTATTCAAGCTTATAGTGGGACGTTGTAACAGCGCCGGTGCTGCCATTTGAAAATGGTATTAACTGGTGCTTTTCAAAACAGCTAATCTCGCGGTACAAATTGTTGTCGATTGTCATCTAAAATACACAAGCACAAGTTGAGATTAGAATCGTAATCAATAGGGGGGGAACTGAAAGTGGCCTTCTTCGCTACTCACATTGCAGTAACTTTTCGAATTCAGTATTGGCCAAATTGTCTTATCGTCACGAAATGTGTAAGGTGTGGTTTGCAAAATGGAATGCGTCGAATAGCGACTGCGGCAGGTTTCAACATCCTTCACCTTACGTATTGTTACGTATACATTATCTGTGCTCTCCAGCGAATACTGTACGTTACACTGTCCGGAAACATCCGTTTCCGTGGTATTGAAATCGATATCGAAACGCATCATTGTATTTTGAAAAGATGATAATATGCCCTTCTTGAAATTCAGCACCCATGCGGGCTCATTTACACTGGGGCACACCTCACTTATGAGACCATCATGAAATGCAAATCGCAGGGGATATTTCTTCAAATCCACAGCCAAGTCTAATGCTTTAGGGTGTTGGCTGGATAGATCTTCCATTTGCTCGTCGGAGCTATTGGATTCAGCAAATTCACCGTAGTAATCATCATCACCACCATCGCTCGACAAGGGCGTTGAGTTTTTACCAGTTTCCTCAGTCGTTGATGGAATATTAACCTTATCCCACAGCTTAACATCGTTGATGCGAAGAAATCCTTCGCAAGGTTTGGGAAAAAATATATCTATACCTGCTTTTAGCTGCAGATCTGATGTGTTTTCTCCAGTGCCCGAGAATTCGGTGCGTAAATCAATAGAGTAATCGTATTTATAAATGTTATCAGTGTAACCAAATTTCGTTGATCCCAAATCACATTGTGGCCGTCCGCATATTTTCGGGTCTTTTAAAGGATCTGTGCACAATTGGATGCGGATAAGAGGATGTAGAGAAATATGGGGAGACTTAGCATAAATGGAATAAACTTGAACTGTACTCACTTTGCCTTGCTGCACTCGTCAAATGCACAGCAAACGTCAGCAGCAATAGTAGACAAATATTGGCGCTACTGCGCACGCCAATAGAATCGGAAAAATGTATCATCTTTTATATTAATTAGAATGATTATACACATACAAACAATTTGTTTATATTTTAATGTGATTTTGCAACACTATGCAAAAAATTGCACTAAATCCATTTAATGCAATAAAATCTTTGCTATTTGCTTACTGAAATAACAAACAACAACACACAAAATATTCACATAAAAATCAAAATGAAATTTGAGAATTGAAAGTTAGGACATAAAAAGTTTTGAAAGGCAGTTACATAATAACAAAACGGGGGGAAAATGGAAACCATTTAATCTCAGGTATTGTACATTTGGCGTTTTAATTAAATTTCATTGATTGCATTAAATTTCCGCGCAAACGCACACACTCTAAGGCTCACATGCACACAGTACAATTATTCACACGCACGAGAGGATTCCTTCCATGCGATTGAGCAATTTCTCAAATATTTATCCATTTAGTTCATTTTTTAACTTTTTGACTTTGATTGCCTGATGTTTATTTCAAAAAACAAAAATAAAAAAAGAAAAGCGATTGCCGCTCACTAAACCGAAACAACAGCTACGAGTATAAATTCAAATGTGTTCACTATCTTGACTTTGATTCAAACATATGCGTGGCATAAGGACACTCTAGGATAGGACACTCGCTGCTTTCTCTCCTTCTTTGCATATTCTTCCTTTATTTTCTTTCCTCAAATCCATTCAATTCCTAGTTGAGCCAACATACAACATACTTAGCACCAAACTACAAGAACAATCATCATAATCGTCAACAACACCAACATTACCGACACAATCAACACAATCGACACATTGCTTTCAATATCACCATCAGTATTATCAGCATTAGATGAAACCACAAATACAGTGGCGGTTTCCTTCTCTTTCTGTCCTCACAAACCCCTTGCACCCGAAACCAATCAACCGTACTTCGATTCAATTTGATGTTGCTCTTGCTGTTTGCTTCTGATATTACTATTCCTGCTGCTACCGCTGATTGCCGTTGTTGTCGCTCCGATGTTGACTCCACAATTGAAATTTGAATTCGAATCAAATGTAAGTTGGAATTTAAATCTAAATCGTTTTTTGAAATCTCTTCTTCGAGCGCACGTACATATGTATGTATGTATGTCTGTCTGTCTATATGGTCGGGAGAGAAGTAAGTGAGAAGTTTGCTTGTCTGCAGCTGATAGCGTTGTTGAAATTATGTATATTTCTGCTGACGATTGTGATATGTGAGCAACGGAGATCTCTATTCTGCTCATTTTGTTTTCATTTTCAATAATTTGCTGCATGTTTGTTTTAATATGTAGTATTATGAGCGTCTATTTAACACTACACAACGGAAAAAGAAGCGCTTAAGAAGCGCATCTTTATAGTACAGCTCATATACTTTTTACATTGCTTGTCATAGAAAGGAAGGAAGCGTTGAAAGAGCGCCAGTTAAGATCATCATCTGACGAAAAGGTTAATAAAACCTGGTTATCATTTGTCCTCTTAGTATTTCGGGAAACAAATGTAAATTATTGAGTGAGTCTTATATGTATCCTGAAAAGCACAAAGTCGACCCTTCGAAAGTGCATCTCTAAGAAGCGCTACAAACTGTCCCGTTGGGTATCTAGCAAAACCTTTCAACTGGTTCATATATCATTCTCCAAATTTTACGAAAGAGTAATAGTGCCAACAACTGCAATAATATTTGGATTTAAGAAAAATATACGAATGTGAAAATCTTGTTGACTAATGCAGTTTAAAAAGAAAATTTCATATTCTCTCATGTTATGAAGACGTGATACTACTCATTCTTTTCCATCTTCTTTCAACACTCTTTATTCTCTCTGTTTGTCTCATATCGATTCATCATCGATCAGGAGCAACAAAGATTATCTAAAGTCACAGTGACCTCACCGCTCAGCGGGTTACTGTAAATAGAGATAAGCGTCTCAACTTCCTCGCACTAAATGCTTGAAAAACTATAGAAATATTTGCAAAAATATCTGATTTCCATAATTTCTTCAATATATTTATAAATTTCTACACGTTTCACAATTTACACCGAGTAATTTTCCAAATTCAATTTTAAGAATTTATGTGTAAATATGTGCATAAGCAAGTACGATACGCTTCCAAAAACTGGTAGCATGGCAATGGGTTTCAGGCTTAAGGCAAAATACACACGAACGACTTTCGACGAAAATAACAGTAAAAGTAGGGGAATCTCTTTTGCAAAGTGTTTTTACTGCGCAGCAATTTCCGCTTCCGTTTCTTTTGTTTCTCTTAGTGCACACATAAATGCAATTTTCAATAAAACCAAAGACAGGCAAAATTGTATAAAGCAGCAAAAAAACGAAAAGAAAGTAAGGTAAGTATCCGGCATATCGTTGGATGCAGCAGCAGTAGTAGAAACAGCAGTTGCATTACCTGTGCGATGAACAAGGACTGAGGTTGTAGCAGCAGTATAAGAGCAAGATGTTGTTTGCTGCACTTCCTTTGAATAAGTACAGTATGTATGTAATAGTGTGTGTATTCTATTTGGTTTGTGCGCCACGTAATAGCAACTTACATGTACATATGTACATATGGTACATAATAACAATATCAAATGCAGCAGCAACAGACACAAACGTAATTGCATTCACTAAATTCATGTCACTGACGCATTCCTCCTCGTTTCACGTTTCTATTTACTTCTTTTTCGCCTGCGCCTTATTTTCTCATTTTTATACCAAATAAAATAATATAAACTAAAAGGTACAAGTATTTCTTTCTTTTCTTTGGTAAACGGCAAAGAAGCAGCGTAAAGCTCCAATTTTAAATGATGAAATGCATTACAGCGTGTTGATATATTGTTGCAGCAGCCATTCAATCGAGTACTGTCGTATTGTCGTGTTTGATTTTCCACCTTTGCTATGCAGCACAAGTGAACGAGGATGAGCGGTGTCAAATATGTCAGAAGCGAATGTTGGAGATGTTGTTGGAATCCTTTTGGCATTGTGTACACGAAGTGATGCGCGCACATCAATTCGTACATAGCACAAAGTGCACCGTGGAGCAAAATTACGTAGAATTGGAAACAAATTTGTTTATAGGTAGGGTTAGTATAATTATTTCACTTAGATCGATCCATTCAGCTAGTAGCCATGCCCCTTCCCAATGCTTTAGCTACTTAAATTCAACCAAGTGTTATCATTTTACAGTAAAAATTATTGATATTCAATAGCAATGGGATATTTATTAATTTGGGAATGTGCCACCAATGCAACAAAACAACAAAACAACAAGTGTGTGTATAATCGGCGCATACACAAAGAAATACTACAGCCTCAACAGCAAAAATATGTAAGTAAAATGGCGTTCTTATTGTTGGTGCTGTTGATGCTGTCGTTGATGAGTGGCTGACTGTTGTTGCTGATGCTTAGTGTTTGACTTGCAAAATGCCATCTAAGTTCAAACCTTTCATTATTGTGGTCATTGTTTCAAAGTGGAGAAATGGAGAAGTGGAGAAAGGGAAGATAGAGAAAGGCGAAACGGGAACGAGCCTCCGAATGTGCGTATGTATGCATTTCAAAGCGCACATAGCATGAAGACGAATATCTATGCATCAGTAAAGAAAAGCACGAGCGTGCAAAAGCACTCACACACGCCCCCATAGACATGTCGACAAATGTGCACACACAGAAAGGCACAACAAGCAAGCATTATTTTGACTCACTGCAGCAAATTTATGCACACACACACTTCCACACTCGTAAAACAGTATTTTGTTGCTTGCACGTTTGTATGGATTTATGCATGTATGTATGTATGTATGTATGTATGTATGTATGGTATAACTTCTTCTTTGCGTTCGTTCATTCTCTTAGAACGGATAAAAGGATTTTTTTCCTAAACGAAAAAAAAATATTAGGCAAAACCGGGAACACGTAAGCAATGAAAAATTAATGCACGTATCCTTCTGGATATGTTGAACACCGTGCTACATACTATGCTGAATGCACTTTAAAGATTCTATAACGCAGTGTACTTGAACACAGCTACGTAGAGGATAAAGGATTTGATTAAATTTCACTTAGCATAAATAACCGCAGATTTTATTTGCAATCACGTAATTTAAAACGCACTTCCGGTTTTAATAACGCTCTGCGATAAACATCTAACACGGAAATGAACGTAATCGCTTTCGTTTCTTACCACGCGCGCTTTTCACATACACGCGCACCTTCTCACATACACACTCGCCAACACACACAAAACTACAATAAGCAGAATGCGCAGCGCAAGGAAGCTGAAAACGAAAAATTAAATTTCTCGGAAAGTTTTCTTTCCTTAACACAAAAACACAGGCAATGGATTGCTGGCGGAGTGTTTTCCCTTTCTTTATGTTTTCGTCGTATTACAAATGCCTCCGATTCGAACGAAGTGTGGACAACGAATGAATGAAGCGGATGTGAACGAACGAACGAACGGTTGAACAACTGAAGCTGGCAGATGCGAGCGATGAATGAATGTATGGAATGTATGAATGAAAACTAACTGCGAGCAATATACTTTGTTTGTTGTTGCTGTTGATGGCATCTCCCGAAGTAGATGCTCATAGTAGATGCTGCTATGCTGCTACTATCGGCTTCAACAATTGAACAGCATCACCAGCAAAACTCTGTGAGAGTAATAGCAGCTGAACTGAAACTGATATTATTTCATAGTCGATGCTGTTATCATCATCACTGACTTGGCTGATGCCTTTGATGTTTTCGTGTCTCTCTTTTTATTATCAGTTTAACATTTTGATGCAAATGTATTATTATTTTGAGATGTTTTTGTTTATTTGCCTTTCATTCCTTTACATGCGTACATATTTTTCAATTGCTTTTTCATTCGGCATGTGCTGTCGATGGTGAATTCAGTTAAAATTTTCAATAGCAACAACAGACAAAGTTGAATCCTCTTGGCTTCGTGGGGCATCAGCAGTAGCAGCAACCAAAGCCACAGCTGCTTTTTCTTTTTAAAATATTTTTGCCTACCATTTTTATTTGTGTTTTGTCTTATTAAATATGTGAATTATTTAATACAATATAAGCCAAAAACTGCATTGTGATTGGCCGTTAGGTAGAATCTTATCTCTATTTTTATAATTTAGAACAATAAGATTGGGAACGCTCTAATTAAAAATGTTTCTACTTTTTATGTGTAACAGGACTACGCTACGTATGAGTAATTTTCGTTTATACCATAATTGCGTGTGTTCTTTTGAATACATACATACAGACTTATGTACAGTTGCGTATGTACAGTTGTAAAAATTGCACGCATTTTAGCATTCTTAAAAATTATGTTTTCATAAAATTATTTCAAAATTAAGATTAATTTCAAAAATATCAACAATGGCAAATGTGTTTTTGCTTGTTTAAGCTTAAAGTACAATTTTTGGATCTGTCCACACACACATAAACAAAAAGAAAATAAAATCGCAACAATTTTCGCTTATTTACACACAAAATTAAAAAGGCGGCAAGCAAAAGTAGAAGCACCTCATTAATGTTATGGTCCCCCCCTCACTCACGAATGTATAAAGTACTGAGAGCAAAAGTAGAAGCGTCTGGCTGCAGCTTTTTCACATAATACACACAAACAGATTCGCTTTTGAGTGTAAAAATTCATCTGATTTGCATATTGATGCAATTTTACAGAAATGTGAGAAAATGCTGAAAGAGAATTATTTAGAAAATACTAAGTTTGCAAATTAATGGAAACTTTTGTTGGAAAGTGCATGCACAAAAAAGCAATATTTTTAAAATCATATCTAAATTTTGTCACATCAACCACATTAAATGTATTCCATGAAAGTAAATCTTTCGTTTTAAACTCTAGTCCCAAGTCCCTTTCATCATTGTCACTCACATTATCAAAAGATGAAGATGCAGGCAAGTAGATTAAGTAAAGTTAAGCTAAGCTGAGAAAACCTCCCTAGTTAAGTAAAGTAAAAGGAATAGATGCTACTCATCGTGGTGGGAGAACAATGAAAAACTGAAGATAAAAATAATGAAATGAAAATAAAAATAGAGAAATAATCTTATAAATATGACAGTGTGACATGTTTTCCCGCCACCGCTAGCATCAGTATCCACAATACTGCCACTACCACCACTCCGGTCCTCGTGTTACTATTCACTCCTTCTCAACACCCTCTCTCCCATGTGCTGCGAGAATAATGTTGCTATAAGAAAGCTGACGTCGAGCTGAACGAGCGACTGTAGATGTTTGTTGATGAAGGGAACATTGAAAAACGTTATCAACAAACTAATCCCAACAAAAAAAAATTAAATAAAAACAACCAGCAAGAGAAAAATAAGCAGCATGAGTAAGGGCGTCAGCTTAAATCCTCACGATATCACGAAAAAATGAGGAATACATTTTTGGACAAAGCAATAAAACAAAAGATATTAATATTGCAATATTGCAGCAGATTATCCTTATCCGCATCCTTACCAAATTCATCAGAACAAACTAAGAGTGAAGAATGAAGAAAATGTTGTGAGTGTGTGTGTGTTCGTGTACATTTTCAATTTAAAAGCAATAATTTTTTTAATTTCATTATAATAACACAAACACACCATCCACACGAATAACTTTACGTTGATTTCAGAGAAAACTTCATCATTTCGGCGCACATCGCATAGAGTGGTGCTGCTGCTACTACCATACATATGTATAGTACCTATATATCATCAAGAGCAACTACATACTGCTATAACATCTACTACTATTACAACTATTGCACTTTATGCTGTTGCTATTGTTATGGCTTGTGGTTGCTGTTGGTGCTCCTGTTGATGTAAAGTGGGAAAACCAAAGTGCCGAATCCAAAAGTGCAAAACTTTAGTGATAAGGCGAAAATTTCCAAATGCCAAAGTTACAAGGTACAAGAACAATTTTGATAGCAATCAAGGGGGTTGTCCGACTGAACCAACTTTAACTATGACAACAATGTTGACAGATTTGTGAATTTATGTACATATGTCGTCTCTATTTAAGGATGGATGTGTAGGGATTGCCCAATAATGGAATGAAAAGATTTTACCATAATAAAAATAAAAGCAAAGTACAACCAACCACTGAGCAGCATCTTTTATTTTGATAATCGGCAAAAATTATATTAGCCATTTAGAAACTAAATCGATTGACTCAATAAAACAAAATATTTGATAAAACGATAAAATAATATCGCTCGTTTGCTGCAAGACTGTATGTAGGTATATAGAAATAACCGTTATTTAGTGTTTTATATTCTGTTAAAAATCATATCTATGTATCTTATAAACTCTATGTAATAAGAGTATTTGTCCTTACCCCTTCCATTCATGTACAAATATAAGGTGCACGACATGAGTGGTTGCGAAAAGCTCGGCCAAGGTCCTCCATGGGCTGGTGTGCCATTAACAGAAAGAAAATAAAATTTAGGTTGCTGGTCTGGCTGATTCATATGAAATAGTGCTCATTTTATTTGATCGAAATATATGAAATAATTTTTTTAAGCAAAGAGCTTAGTAAATTATCGAATCACAAAATCACAAAAACACAAAAAAAAACATACTATAGTAAACAATCACTTATTCCGGTTTATCTTTAAAGCGTTACCACGAACATCTACATTGCCTGCTTCTTCATTTCCGCCTCACACGTGCCACACTCTGACGTCAACATCATGCTATTTTCTGTGCTTTCGTGCCGAATGGTGCTTCGCCATTGATCTCCAGCATAACGAGCCGTTGAAATTGCGTGGTGTAGCATAGCCCATTGGGTGCTCGGCATTCTGACTGACGCATACGAGTCAGTGATCTACATTTGCTGCCCATGAAGTGCATCTCGTTGCCAGGATAGACAATTTCTGTGAAATATTGCAATGTGCACATATGCAAGCAAACAATGCCGAGGCAATTTTTTGGATGGCGGAATGGCTGACACCGATGACGCCCAATTTGGTGTGGATGACGTCGACAAAGGCGACGCATCAGGCCCATTAGAGTTTCACCGTGATTGAGGCATGGCTTAGCGGGATCCAAACCGGTAATCATGCAAAACCATTGAAATTTTGCTTTTAAAGGCAAATACTCGTGGGTGGGTAATTTCAGGGGATGTGTAGGGTATACATATAAAATGTGGACGCGTCCGAACTTTGCTTTCCGACTAGTTATGTATGTACGAGTACAATCATACTTACGTAAAAAATGAATCAATATTTCGCCATGTGTGCAAATAATTCTTGAGCCATCATTATCTTGCCTTGGCACTGTCAGTTGACAATATTTCCATGCCATTCATTGCAACTTCAAATTTCTGGTTTCTCTGCTGCTAAATTGGAATAAACGAACAAAGGAACGAGCTTAGCTGAGCTGTTCAATTGTGGAATTCCGGTCAGTTCACTTCAACAAGGAGATTTTTACAGAATATTCCTTTTTATGATAATATCGAATTGTTGCATACATATGAATAAACTCGTATGTATATATAGGTATGTAACGATGTATATATGTAAGTGTATACGAGTATGTACCATATATATATTGTGTGTTGAAATTCGACACAAATGCTGTTGGCCATAGTTTGAACGGAAAATATGACAATAAAATAACAAATAGCAAAAGAGCAAGGGACCAGAGAGAGAGAGGTAAAGTGTATGTAAGATAATAGCGATAATGTTATTGCGAAAAGAACAATGAATTGAATTGAATTGGATTGATTGAATCTTCTCCACTTGGGATACATATGCGTTCACACATACTATAAACGTATACACATACACGAATACAGTCACACTCATTTTGAACAATAGCTACACATAATTTCTATATTATTGGCCATATACGCTCTGCATTCGACCCTTGGCATATTCAATCTGGCGCGTGGTCAACACATGTGCGCATATATCGTGAACGTATAAATGCATTTCCAAATGTACATAGAAGAAGAAAATGACGATGAGGATGGTGATCATCATAATCATCATCATTGTCTTCTTGCCCATGAAAGCAGGCACCATGTTAAAGTTTCTTTCTTCAAGTAAGTATCACATAGAAAATTCATTCAAGTCGCATAGTCAACAAGAATGTGACAATTTTTGAATGAGTTACATGGTACAACATCTTCGTATGGTTGCTGACAGTCTGGGAGTATGGCGAAAGTGACAGGGAGAGGTATATGAGTATCATACTAATACCTTCTGGGTACGAATTTATTCAGTTAATACTTAGAGGTAAGATATATGGTAGACATTTTTTTTTCAATATCACAATGCCACAAATAAAAGTTGTAAGCAGTGGTAAAAATTCGTTGAATTCGTTGAAAGGTAAATTCATATAGATTGCAGTTTTGTTTTCAATTTTCTTTGTCAAGTCATGATTTTCAGAAATTAAGGAAAATATCCTTGACATTTACTTGATGGTCCAACAGGAGACCACGAAAAATAAATTTTAAAAATAATATAAAGAAACTAAACTTTTTACATTTTTAAATTAAATGCCGATATTCAGTAAAATTATTTACTGAAATTGTTAAAATGTATTATTTTTATTTAGGTAGATACAAATAAATATATTCAATATTTCGGTCTATGCATATCCCAACAGTTGCATCACTGAAGTGCTCAGTGGTCAGTGGTAAACATCACTACAAAATGCAGACTCCAATCAACGCGAACATGGCTGAGAATATATCAGTGATGGTACTTTTGGAAAAAGTACACTGACAAAAATTATACCTACTTTCCACTATGCTCATCAAATATTTCCCCCAACAATTTTCAAATATAAATGTATTAAACACTATAGTGGGATTCATATAAACTCATAAATGCTTCGCATATAAAGTCGTAAGCAAACTTTAAAATTCTATACAATTTTTGACATGTTTATACACTTAAAAAAAAGCTTATGAAGCATTTATAATTTTAGTAATAATAATAAATCTTTTTTATTAATTTTTTTAATACCATTTTCGGCCAAGAAGTGATTGTAGAAAAATTGGTTTTTCTACTTTTTGAATTGCCTGTGCCGGGAGGTGAGTTGAAGGTAGAGGCCCACAAGCGTGTCGTCTGTTTCCCTTTATTTATTTCGCTTTGTTTCTCATATCTGCGTTCATGAGTTAAACAATTTTCTATTGGAAATATTTAATTGTCCAAGCCTTATAAAGTAAATAGTGTGCAATAGAAACCGTCAGCAACTAACTGGTAAAGTGCCACTTTTTAAATCTTTTATAAATTGTACAAAAATTTGTAGGATTGTCAGCAAATGTCAAAAAAGGCGGGCTTGGTGATTTAAGATCTCATGTAAATGATAGCCACTTGAACAAAACAAAATTTAAGATATCGCAGGAGCAATCCAAGCTCCGCGTAAAACTTGTTCAATAAAAATGGCAATCAAAATTACATTTAGAAGAAAAAATTGCTCTGTACCTATAGTAAAAAATACCTACATCAAGTCAATCATCTAAACTATACGAGGTATGATCAAAAAATAACCATTATTTTAAATTTTTTCAAAAAGTATTTATTTATTCATCAACAACTATCTTGCCCCCTTCAAAGTAATCCCCCTCAGATATAATACACTTATGCCAGCGTTTTTTCCAATCCTCGAAACACTTCTGAAACGCGCTTTTTGGTATTGCCAACAGCTCCTGTTTCGATTTTTCTTTTATCTCCTCAATCGTAGCAAAACGCTTTCCTTTCATCGGTGTCTTCAGTTTTGGGAAGAGGAAAAAGTCAGCGGGGGTTAAGTCCGGTGAATACGGTGGTTGAGGCATGATAACGGTTTTGTTTTTGGCCAAAAACTTACGCACAAGCGACGTTGTTTTTGCTCAAAATTTAGCAATTTTGGAACAATGTTCGCTGCCTCACGTTTCATGCCTAAAACATCCGTAAAAATTGCTTGGCATAAGCCGAACGATATGCCAACATCATCAGCAACCTCTCTGATAGTGATTCGAATATTATCCAAAATCATTTTCTTCACTGCTTCAATGTTTTCATCGGTTGTTGACGTGCTCGGGCGACCAGGACGAGCATCGTCATTGACATCTTCTCGGCCTTCCTTAAACCGGTTATACCACAATTGAAGTTGTGTTCTGCTCATAGTAGACTCGCCAAAGGCCACAGTCAACATTTCAAATGTCCTTGCGCATTTAATTTCATTTTTTACACAAAACTGAACACAGTTTCTTTGATCCATTTTCTCGAATAATAAAAAATCGAAGAGCACACCAAAACACGACTTACCTTTTTATCTGTCAAAAACAAACTGACAATCCAAAATGGTTGGTATTGCCAACATATATAACAGACATGTGTACCAACATAACAGAAAAAATGCGAAAATCGAACATACGTAACACGAAATTTGAAAATAACGGTTATTTTTTGATCACACCTCGTATACTGACTCATTGAAGAAGCTGCAAAACAGCGAACACCAGTTCTTTTTTGTTCTGCTTTGCTCCCTACTTTACACCACATACATATTGCTTTTAAAGCGATCGTAAGTGCTCATGTAGATCACCTAAAAGGCATTTGCTCCATAACCCACAGACACTGGTCGGGTCCAATAAACTTCATAAAATTTAATAAGTAATTTATTTGTAAAAATAATAATAAATAAAAAAATAACAAACAACTAAAAAATGTTTTTATATTTTTTCATGAGCCACGGAATGGCCCAATGTAACTAGTTTTTGTACTAGTATATGAAGACAATGCAAGAGCAGTACTGGTACAAGCCTGTATAAAAATAACTGGTCTCTTCTCATATGTTTGAACTAGACTAGGATCTAATTGTGGTTCCTCGCGGCGGTTTAATTTAATACTAGTCCGATTCGTTACAGGGTAGCCATAAAAAATACTTACTTGTATGTGTGTGAAAATGGTTTAAACCCCAAATGGCAATTCTACCATGTATGGGTTAGTATGTGCAGTAGCGGCAGTAACAGAAAAAGATTTGTTGTATTATTCTTCGTGTTTTGCGAGCAATTTTTAAATTACCCCATTCTTTTAATGGGGGTATTGTATACTTATCCATATGTAAGTACGAGTACATGTATCGTGTGTCCATGTATTTGTTTTTTCTATGTTTGGTTATTAGTATATTTTTTGTTATTGTTGGTTTAATCGTTTGTACATGTATGTACATGTCTTTGTATACATACATATATTTGAACTAAGTAGGTGGAATACTTAACTGTAGTATCTACTGCATGCATTCGTACACACATACATACATTCATTGGCTTCCAGTGTCCAACATATTTCTTCTATGTCAATGGGTTTCAAATTATTTACTGCCGTAATTCACTGCTCTAAGATTCAGAAACGGGAAATTCTGCATCCATTGTTTTCCAAATTTTATTTACTACATCAAAGACTAAAGCAAACATTTTAAATATACATGTCTCCTCCAACGAATCTGCTGTGGAAATTATTACGAGAGTCTTGACCAGAATTTGTTTTCTAACCAAATTTCCGATGATTCATTTATGTCGACGATTGGTGGTGTCACAACTACTTTTGTAAATATAAGTACATAAGTATTATCTACAAATGCAAATTGTTGATAATACAGTCTCGAGACAAGGAGTTTTCAAAAAAAATGTTTTGCACGAGTGGAGGAATAAATACACTAAAAAAAATTGATGATAATCAAATACTATGTTTCGATGGAAGGCTGCATTTTTTTTATTTTATCCCCCGGTGGACGGCATCAAAAAATGTACGCTTTTCTGCAACATTCGTCGCAGTGACGTAGTTGGTAGTGCCTGGCAAAAATTAAAAAGTAGAAAAAAAAATGTTTTCTATCAGGCAACACTTATTGGCAGATAAATTGCTTATTAAAAGCTTTCCGCTTTCCCGTTCCGATTCGGCATAAAGATGTAGCTCCCTCCATTTCGTGCGCGAATCGAAGCGAGAAGCTCGATATTTGTAAAATCGGCGTCGCTGACCACGAATCTGACGTTTAATTTGCTGAATTTTTAAATAATGAATTCGAATTTGATAAGATTTTGGGAAATGCATTTTAAATGTTGTGGTAAATGTTCTCGCATGGAACTCAACTCAAATCCTTTTGCTGAGTTTCCGGTCCTAACCAAAATTTGTTGCTTGTTTTGTTTTTTAAATCTTCTAACTTTTAATTTTTTCCCCATTATTTGTTCTGTTTGTGTCACACACTCAGAAGAGCAATATTCAAAGAATATTCAAACGACACTGCAATCAGATTAATTTATACAAAAAATATCCGGTATAGTTAGGCAGGAAATAATTTAAGATTAAATATTATGTAATTGATCTAATCATTTTTAGATATCAGCCAACTGCATTTGCACATACAAAATCCTGCCCAGGACGGACATAAAATAAATAAATAAAATAGAATAACAGAATAAAAAATATTTATTCCTAAAATTTTTTAACTTATTTGATAGCAAAACATACAGTTTAACATTTCAAATGAATTTGTAATTAGTAATAGTAGGCACCTAATGTCTTACTTAATAATTTAATTTTATACAGAGGTTGCTTTTAAAGTTTATTTTTTACTTTTTTTGCTAAACAATAATAATATCTATGTTGTGCTGTAAAACGCCCGGTTGACATACCAATTTATGTTATAAATCCTACTGTGGTTTAAATTCTAAATATATGAAATAGAGATATTATCACAAAAATTATTATTTAAATTTTGTTAAAGAATATACATTTGACTATAAAAATGGCATCATATGTTTTATGTTCTTTGCCTTTAGTTTAATAAATACATACTACTGCATACGTTATTTACACATGCATGTAGGTATGCAACTCACAGCGCTACACTTTAGCAATTGTCATATGTTAGTTTATAAATACAATACAATAAAATTTACTTAGCAGACAATTATTTGCGAACCGCACAAATATGCGTTTATATATGTACCTAGGTGTATGTGAAAATGTGGTTGGGTACTTTACTTAACACGCACTTCAAAAATTCAAGATATTAAAATTTAAAATACGATGAAATTACTGCAAAAAAGAGTATTGCTGCTTTCGTTGTTTTGAAGGGTAAGCCAAATAATTCCGCAGCACATATTTCTCCGTCCTCCTTTTTTAATTCAGTCGCATTCAATTCCATCCATGTTGAGTATTTAATGTAGGAAACAACGTTGGCTAGCCACTTGGTGTTCAATTTATACTTTTGTTGCAAGCATTGTTCTCAATCCACTCAATTCGTTGCACTTCCTATTCTCCATAGTTCATCGAAAATCGAATCTCAGCTCAGGAAATAACTAAGCGGTTTCGCTTTACCATTTTTGCTGATGATCGCTTTCTGGCCTGCAAGTAAATAAAGAAATTCATACAAATTTCTCAACACGATTTGGCGTCGGCGCTTACCATCATTATCGGCAGCAGAAGCCACGCCCATGATTTCCAAAGACTTAAATAAAGCACCTAAGTTTGAACGGTCATCAAGGTACTCGTGACTGATACGTATAGTAGTTCGATTATGGTTTTTCGTTTGCGTGTGCCACACGAGTATCTCTGTGCAATTGCTACCCTTAGGCTCAATCAAATCTAATCTCAATGCGATGCTCCGCAGAAAATAGTCCTCTTCGTAACCGGGCTTATATGGCATGCTAGCATTTGGATGATCAGCCAAGTAGGACAGATTGATAGCAAAGCCAGCCATGTCGACAGGCCAGCGACGATCAGCCACCCACGAATCTAGAAATCCAACAACTTTACCCTGGAAATTAACAAGAAACAGAAACACTTTCAACTTGCAGACCCCCCACTATATTTCCCTATTTTTCTGGAACTTACCTTGCGCACTACCGGACCACTTACTGAGTGGTCATCAATCAGGCCAACAGGAAACATTGACACCCGATACGTAGTCCGTATCTCAGAGAAAAGCTTCAAATCATACGTGTTATCGTCATCACCAAAATACAAAACTCCATTGGTTATGTTGCGAGATCTAAGCCAATATATTGCTGCACGACGATTTGCCACACCGCGTGGCATTGGTTTCTTTTTCCGGTACAGATCTGGCATTGGGCTGGATAAGTGCGTAAAAGGAATACCTATTTGGTAAATTTAAAATAAACACATACGACTTAACGATAAAAGAATGGTAAGACATACCAAAACGATTCAATGTATAGTCGAGGAATACATTACACGAACCATAATCATTCGCTAGTATCCAATGCATACGCGGTACATGCAGAAGCGTATGCGCTAAGCGTGTTAACTCCGCCGCTTGCTCCCTCCGCGGATACGTTGGTGTTACAAAGTAAATTATGGGTAGGGCGTCATAATGCTGACGTGGTCTATTTTGTATGTAGGAGCGGGAATCAGTTAAAAGTTCACTGCATACAACTAAGGATTCATTAACTGCTTTTGCATTTGTGCAATCTGTAAAAATATATAAGGGATTTTCTACAAGTCAGTAGTTATTTATGTAAATATTTATGCCTAAAAATATGCAATGGAAATGGAAAACAGAGTGCACAGAGTGGCCTACTGCACCAATTGTAAACTAATTAAGAGGCATACATATATGTATCTACATACATATGTATGTGTGTACCACACCAACAATAAAAACGATTACGACCAACTTAAGAAAGGCAAAAAAAAACAAATCTTTTCTAAAAATAAAAAATGGAAATACCAATGAAGAAATTCGCGTCAACTTCATTTGACGTGATAAATTTGCTAATAAGAGGGAGAATACTTAAATCGATTAGTCTTCGCTTATACTAGTATACGTAGTGTGTTCATGCCTTCGAAGCTTAATTATGGATGTTATAATATAAGCAGCCAATACAGAATAGCAAGCAATAGGTACTTATGAGCAGGACACTGTGTTATTGAAAGAAAAATGTGTCTATAACCAATGACTGCTGTAAAAATTGTAAATACAAGCTTAAAGTAACTTCGAAAGACCTATCTCCGTTGAGTATGCCCACCTTGGTCTTCGATCATGAGTGTATATTATTACTACTGCGCATCGAAACAAGAAACTCAGTTCTTACTCAAGCTTTGGGGATCTGATCTAAGAAGCAGGTAGATATAAAAAATATAGCGGACCAACGCACTACCAACTACGCCACGGCGACCATACACACACCAAGTATGTACATATGTAACATATGTCAGTTAATAAAGCTAAGTAATACTGATAAGCAATATTTTTCGTATCGAATTAGTTATTGATACTAGTTCTGATTGTGAAGTAATACAATCACTTGGAATTAGTTCAGTATTAATGAATTGCATAAATTGAAAGCTGAGTATTAGAGAGGTTTGTTAGTATAAGGTAATATGCGCAAACAACAAATTGTTGATTAAGTGTTATCAATTTAGTTAACATTTGATAACATGTATTATTTTCGTCAATGCGAATGTAGACAAATAGTAAAGCTTACATTTGACATAAAGATATGCATCTTTATTTCGGAATCAGTCGAAAAATGTGGGTTCCAAAATAAGAACATTTTGGTTTTTGCAGTGGGTGAGGTATCTTATATATTTATAATTTAATTAATGGCAATATCTTGTTAGAAATTGAGTATCGTATAAGGCTGTCATACAATCTGATTTCTAATCTTAAATATCAGGTGCAGCACAATCAAACAAACAAATGAAACCATGTAATAATTATAAACAAAATTTGCCAATCACCATAAGAGCATTTCATTATTGAAACTGAAACATATCAACTGAAGTGAATTGCTGATTTTGATAAACGAAACAGGTGTGAAAAATTAAAGAATCGAAGAATCTAAAGCAGCCGATTTTACTTATACTTGCAATACTTTCACCCTCAAAGTTGGGAATCGATTCCCCTCTCGGCTTCGTGGTTAATTCTCATAAACTTCTTATATTTCTACCGATATGAAACGAAAAAGAATTATAAGTAAGTGTAGAAGTACACCGGTTGGTAGACAATGGTGAAACCACCAAGTGATAACAAATTTCCACCCCGTCGTTTGGAACCGGCGTTAAATAGTAGGTTCAACCTGTGTTTGTATGTATATGGCCCAGTTTCTCTAAACATTCGCCTAACCCTTCTCCTATTCCTATCTGGCTGCCCAATACATCAGGTATGGTCGCACTGTACTGTATGTAGCCTTTCTAATAATATCACAAATAATAAAACACATACGAGTATATATGTACATATACACACTAGTGGATCTATAGATATGTACCATATATACAATATATTTATATTTAAGTATATGCAATTAATATTTATAAAAGAAGCGTGGGGGCATAGGGAGTTCCGAATTATAAGGTCTCATGATTACGATTCTACTCGACGATATTTACTCATATCTAATCATGTGTATAGATAGCTCAGTATGTACTTGGAATAAGTGTTAAAACGCGTTGGAATATCGCAGTATCAAACATTTATATTTAGGTATGTACCATAAATGTATTAAAAGTGAAATAATTGCAAATTGTGAATCGCCAGCCTGGCCGACTGTCAGTCAGATCGGCCTTCAACGTGCAATATGTGAAACCAGAACGAAGAAGAAAAGTGCGAAATACGTAAGAGTGCATACGAAATTAGAAAGGAGGAGAAGAAAAGAAATTACGGTAGAGGTTCTACCGCATAATATGCAATAAAAGATGAAAGGTCTCATGCCACCGTTCCTCTCCCTTTCCTACCCTTACTCTTTCCAATCGTCTCGTTTTCGATGTATTCACCCCATTTTTTAATTGTGGTAATGGCAACAGCGGCAGCTGAGCGATATGAGGATGAGTTAAAAAGAAGGCAGGTTGTGGTAAACTTTGGAGAAGAAGCGGGCCCGTTAAAAAGAAAATACCACGCGGTAGCTGAAGTTGCTGTAACTCTGGCCCCGTAAAGGGACAATATTTTTGATGGTGTTAGCGGTGGTGGTGAATGAAAGTGAAATGAATTCAGATCTTTGTATTGGTGTTGATGGTGAATTACCTGGAAAACTTAACTCAGTAGCTCCAGATGACGATGACGTTGTCGCCAAAGCGCACCACACTAAATAAACAATGAGCAGCGATATGACTATAGCCATTACAACAACTTTTCTGGCTGCAGTACTCTTGGCAGCATGACGGCCTGCAGAACTGGGACGACGCGACAAGACCACACCATTCTGTTGCTGCTGTTTACGGCCGCTGTCATCAGTCAGCGGACGGTATAGCGCGTTGGACATTTTCCCTTAATTTCTGTTTTTTTGCAAATTTTGGTCTATTTTACTTAAGTAATTTATTGATTAAAAAATAAATCTAAATATGATAACACACACACACGACCCAACCACAAACGTTAACATTTTGACATTTCATACAATACTGATTTGACATATTGTTGTCTTTCGCGATTGCGATAGCATAGTTGATTATTTTGGATTGGCCATGAATAACTACAGAGTTGCATTGTCTTTATATCGTAAGCCTGGTAACAATTAAAAATTAATTTGCGCAATCTAGTGCCCTCGTAGAATTGAAACTTCTTTAGTAGTATTTTAAAGCCCATTTATTCTTTAATTCGCTACAGATTGCTCAGGAAATATTTATCATATTGATTGAAAAAGACACAACACATCGCTTGAAATCCAAATATCACTTCTTTTATTTCGTAATTTAATAAATTTTCAAGAGTGTAAAATGAAATTATAGCAGAAAAGAAAAGCGTAGCTTTTGGTATGAAGGTATGTGGAAAGTTCTCAATTCATTTTAATTTTTGGTAGTGTTGTGCTGCTTACTACAGCGCCACTATTCTTTTCACCGTTACGTTATACATATGTGAGAGTACACCATTTGTATAGTAAGTGAAATGAAAAAGTTATTAATGATATATTTCTTTCGTCTTTTTGATTTTTCTCTCATATTATATGTGTTAACGCTATTTCAGCTGTTGTCTGAACTCGTGCTCAATGCGCTTTATAATTGACTCAGAGTAGTCAGAGTGTGCTCTGATCAGAGTACTCGAGCTCTTCTCTGTGCTTTGATTTAAAAAGCTTTCTGATGATGTATTTATAAACAACACGATCTTCAGATAACAGTCCTAGCTAAAATAAACGACAGACTTGGTCAATTGCAGATTTTGGCTTTCGAAATTTTATTTGCATATACAGAGTACGATTTTAATTCTTTCGTGTAAAGTATTTTTAGGTCAGTTATACTGAACTCAAATCAATATGTAGAATATTCGTAAGTAAATTATACATACAATATTACAATGATATTTTCAATTGGATTTTCTTTAACAATTTTTTTATTTGTCATTGGAGAATGCATCGCTCAAAAAAAAAAAATTACAAATTTTTTCTTATTAAAAGTAGGAGTAATACTAATTTTTTAATTCTACAACTACCAATTGTACATAAATGAGTTACCAAGATCACTTCGAATTTTTGCATAAATTCTTTTCAATTTTTCTGAATGTGTATTATACTCATCAGATTGTATGAGCTGGCCAAAGCACTGTTCAACGTTGCACTGTAAAAAATTAAATATTATTATAACAATTGTAATTAATTTGTAATTATACTTACCGTCAACAAATGTCGCGTTGCTAGCTTATCGTGGTCATTGACAATTTTTGCCTTCGCTTGCAAGTTTTTATACATGTGTAGTTTGAGGTAGTACACAGCCGCGGCATCTGTGCTCTCAATAGTAATGCTGTTCGCCTCTTTATTATACAGTATTATTACCTTGGATGACATAAAATATAATTCCAATTTCTTGGTGGCTCTTCCTTCTTGAAAGATATTAAAAATATCATTAAAATTATACGCCTTTGTTAAGTTTAGTGTGTGCATTAACAAAGTAACATTTTTCTCGTTACTTTCCTTATGAACTTTGGCGATTAAGTCTGATATGCTTGAAATGCATTTCGTTAGGCTAAATAGTTTGTTATATGTCTGCGACGTCACTAGCAATTCAATTGGCAGCAACACGGCAAGGAAATCACCGTTATTGGCGATAAATGTTAATAGTTTTAGTTGGAATTCTGGAAGCAATTTGGCTGTATTTCTTGCCAAAGATATCACTATGCATAGATTCTTGTTAAATAATGGCTTTGGTATATTAAAATTATATGCTGTTCTATCATAGTCAATATTCAAATACCAGTTTGAAAAATTAAAAATGTAGTTTCTAGTCAATTTTAGATATATCAAAGCATATAAACTATTATTGTTACTAAGGTAGCATTTGCATGCAGTACTATAGTTTCTTCCTGAAAGTGCACGGGTACCTGTGTACTGAAAACTAATCTCGCTTTAAACAATCTTTTATAGGTATCTATCTTCTCTGCCACAGACATTAATTGTTGATTTAGAAATGCTTCTTCAATTTCCTCATTCAATTGCTTTGGCACTTGTGCCAATTCGCTGACCACCTCGGACTTTTCTAATAGTTTCACAAATTTCTCTGGTGTCAATTCATACAACTCATTTAGATTTTCAAATTCTGAATCCACATTTTCTATTGGTATCGCGTCATCGGCTTCAAATATTAACTTATAGAAAATATTATTGCAGCTGATGCATACCAGCTGTTGTAGACTTTCAGCCCATGTGCATACTACTATTCCCGGTATAGCTTTAATACTTTCAAAGACAACGTATTCATCCAAAATGCGACAATATTTAAATCGAAATTGTGCAACTTTATCTTCATCCGTAACGTATAAGAATGAGTTTGTCTCATTATAGTCATACTGTGTGTATTCCATGCCCATCTGATATGATTGCCGCTGCATCGTTCTACCAATTGAAGACATGTACCAAAATTCGATGATACCATTTCTCAAAAGTACAACGCACAGCTGTAGTACAAAATTTACTTTAATAAATTCGATAGTAGTGGCATAGCTGTTCAGCGGTATAATATCGCAAGCCTCAGTGTCAGTATCATCTTCATCAGAGATACCTGATAAATTAAAACAAAATTTCCTTGAATTTGCTTATATCAATAAAGGGCGAAAGCCTTTAACCCTACAACTAACAATGTTACATATTTACATACATGTAACATTACTCGTTAATGGGTTACCTGGTACTAGTGCGAAAGCATTTCCAGACACTGTGAATATGTGAACTTGCTGCCCTTCATTTAGCTCCATAACCCTGCATAGAGCCTGCATAAATTCCATATTGTCACTGGCCACTGTATATGATACCAAAGTGAAATGTTCATCCTGCCAATGGCAATTGAACATGTTTAGATCATCGAAGGTAATATCCCAATGTTGAAGAAAAGTTGATTCTTTTTTTGCCAAATCAACCACATCGTAATAGACTTCCAATTTAAGCGTATTGTTTGACAGCATACGAATGACACTGAAACCGCCATCAGCTGTCGAAATGCAACGAATTCCATGTAGCCATGGAACAATGTGCACTGACTTCATCGACCCAAAACAATAAACGTGCCCACTACGCATCAACAGCAACGTATTTAATTCAAGTATAAGTATTTTCTGTATTATCTCTCCTTTTGGTATGGGAACATTAACCTTTTTTAAATTGATTCCACTTGATATTTTGGATTTTTTAAATACAAAATTTAGCAGATAATTTTCACTCCACGTAACAAATACAGATTTGCTAGCAACTGCATGACTGATAAATCCCAATGGGTAAAAAAAAGTATCATCATCGATGCTCCAAAGATATTCAGCTTCTTCGTCTCCTTCTTCCACCTCTTCATCTTCTTCCTCCTCCTCCCCCTTCAGACCCACCGACAAATCGTCTCCTTCCATTTCTTCTATATTTTCTACTGATTCAATTTCGAAGCTCTGTCGACGCCACTGAGGTTCATCCCCCAGAATGTCCTGCCCACATCTTGTAAATTCGAAATCTTCATCACTATCACAGGTTTCAAAACATGGAATATCCGAGTCCATTACTTTCTATTCAATTATGAATATTCCTGCTAGTTTCGCGCCTTTCTCACAAACAAATAAAATATCCGTAAACAAATGCCACTCTTCAGACTTGTATTTATGTATCAGAGTTGCATAAATATGTAGTGATACCATAAGTTGCTTATGACTTTTGTATGTTCGTTGCGACGTTTCTGGTATCGAAATGACACAACGACGAGTGCCAAATCCATGTTCCTATCATCAAACAAATTGAATCTTTCTTCCCTTAAGTTAGCATTCAGATAACATACGAATTTGTTTGAAAATTTGGGAAATTTGGGAATTTTTTTTACTAATATACAGAATATTGAATTCAATTAAATAATGAGAGCTGGGCCACATTCAAGAAATTTTCACATTTATTAAAAAAAACGAATTTATTATAATCTATTACATGATGATTTTTCTAATTAGCAAATCGATTGGGGAACATTTTTAAATTCTATTTAAAAGTACATATTTTTCGCTGCTGCAGTAATTGAAGTCTTGTACCAAAAGTAAACACTAGTTTGTTGTGCTTGCAATAAGGTCGCTTAATGGTATACGACAACAGACTTTTATAGTAAATGCGACAAATATAATATTTCAAAATATATGTATGTGTATATATGCACGTTTATGTGTCTACATTTGTAATTGTAACATTGTAAAAAGGAATTCGTGAAACAACATACATACATTAAATTATAACTTTATCATCTTTTTGCCTATGGAATAAATGTAAAGAAAAAATTTAACTTTATACGTATTTTCTAATTTCGTTAATTATTGATAAGTCCCTCGCAACTTATGCCAACTTGGTTATAAAGTTAGCCAATTTCTCGGCATTTGCGCCGACGAACTCATCAACCGTTTCCTTGTTCTTAATGAATATGAAAGTGGGCATGCTGGAAATATTATACTCCATAGCGATATCTTCGCAATCATCTACATCCACCTGAAAATTAAATAATTTAAAGTGTGAGATTATTGTGTGCGGGATACAACAAAGATATTCCTGCCATACTTTGACAACGACAATTTTATCTGCCAATTCCTTAGAAAGTTCTTCTAGTTTTGGTGCAATCATTTTGCATGGACCACACCAAGTGGCAAAAAAGTCGACGACAACGAGTTTGCTGCCAGCATTCTCCAGTTGTTGATCGAAATCAGCCTGAAAACAAAAAATAACAATATAATATCACCTTAGAAGTGCATTGAAATAAAATAAATCAAAATTGCCGGTAAATGTGTATTTTCACTCTCAAGCCCTCTTTAGCCCTATTGTCCTTTTACTTATTTGATATTACAATACCAACATGCAACAGTAAAATACGCTGTTATCAGAAATGTGAACGTGAACGCTGTCGTCATCCATATCTACTAACTGTGGAGTTGTTTCTGTTGTTGCCATTTAATATTTTGTTGCCGTGACAATAAGGTTATCAGCGGTAAATTCAACTTTTATCTGCCACGGTAACTACAGTCCACCCATGAATGTGTGAAATGTATAAAATAACTTTATAATTCGTTGGAGCAATTGAAATGGAAATGCAAATAGAAATATTTGCCATGAAAAAAACATAAATGTAAATATTGATTCGAGGTGTAGGTGGTAGTAGATGGAAATTATTTATGTACATATTTATTATAATTGGGAGTAAACCAAAACGCCTTTTTGCTGTCACGACCACGACCATATCACATTCGGTGATGATGGCAGATATGAGTAGCTATGAACGTAATCACTCTTACTAACTTAATCGATCGATTAGATGTTTTTTATATATTGGCATTGTATGTATTACTTACTCATTACCTTACTCATTCTATTCTTCAAAATGTTTTGAAACACTAATTACATTTCTATAAGTATATACTACATAACTATATTGTCTAAACTAAGAGATCAGCTCACCGGCAATATGACTCAAGCGGCGAATTCTTAACTGAGCAATAGAAAAGAAACCCGTTTCAGAAACTTGTTGTTTTTCGTTTTTTCTTTTTCAGGCTACTTTCATCGAATATAAAAAATATTTTATGCTTTTTGTTGTTTTGTATTAATATGTATATCTAATGATTCAGAGAAATGTATTGTTTCCAACCCTAAGTATTCGCATAATTATATAATATATAATTATGCGAATTATTGCAGAACGCCTACACTATAAATCATATGATTTGAGAAAAATTTAATATACATATTTTTGCATTTCCTTTTATAAGATTTTTGGATGCCATGATGTTGTTGAAATTAATTTTATGACTAATTGCATTCACAATTTAATGATACCTGACAATGGAGCTTAGATCTTTGGTGCAAGAAAAAATAAAAATGAATGGCTATATTTCTGCAGGTGCTTAGCAATTTTCTAACTTATTCCGAATGGCGGAAGGTGTTTTTGATATTAGTAAAATTATTTCAAGATATCACATTTATTTTGTCAAATTGTATTTTACCAAGGTAGCCTGATAGTTGGCTTATTATTTAGATTGGAATGTGGTCATGTCTGATTCTTATAGTATTTACCTAGTTAATACTTAGCATGTTTAAATGTTT
Organism: Palloptera scutellata; assembly: GCA_958295655.1. Lineage (NCBI taxonomy): Eukaryota > Metazoa > Arthropoda > Insecta > Diptera > Pallopteridae > Palloptera > Palloptera scutellata. The sequence continues at coordinate 67,982,608 of OY282452.1, forward strand.
AATCTTAATCAGAAATAATATTAATTAAATGATAAACAATGATATTAAATATTAAACTTGTTTTTGGTTTACTGCCTTTGAAAATAACTGACTAAAATCTTCTAGCTGTATTGTGTCTACCATATTTGAGAAACTTCTTATGGCGTGTTCGAAAATTATTAGCGTTGAGAATAAAACTGAAATGTTACGCAGCGTAATTTCATTGCATTCTAAAAGTATGCACAAGTTGTTCGTTGTAATTTAATACATATGATCATAGCCAAGGTTGCGCTTTTGTTGATTTTCCCCATACCATCCTAAAAGTATGCACAAGTTTTTCCTAACAGTCAAACAAACTTAATCATGTTGTTCATCTGCTATGGATTTCGGACGTAACTATCAAAAATCAAGTGGCCGTGTGACATATCACTTCACCCGCGATTTTGTTTTTTCTATACAAATTATTTAGTTTTCATACAATTGACATTTATGACTCAGAAATAATGCATTCATTATAATGGGTACAGTTGCCACCTTTACTACCGTGTATTTAATGTTATAGAGAGAATAACTTTTAATTGTTTTGTTAAGCATCGTTATTATTTCTTATTGTAGCTTATATTTGTCACGGACACTATAAATTAAGGACAATCGCAGTCGCAGAAAAGGACAATAGGTGGATTCTCTAAGTCTAGATTAGGAGTCTCTAAAGCTAGCATATGCCCTTGCCTTGGCTAGAAAAGCTAACATTTTTGTTTTTTCTTCGTTTTAGGACTCCAATTCTATTATTGCAATTCTGCTACTTTTGCACCGAGCAAGGGCATATGCTAGACTTAGAGAATCACCTATTGTCTTTTGAGTCTGGTGAAATCAGGGAAAATCCAAATCGCAAACAACAATTTTTAACATTCATTAGCCTATCTACATATGTATGCGTGTAATGCTATTTGCATACATATACAAATTAATGAGTGTGTGTATTCAGATTGCGTCATAGACTTTATTATTATTGCATTAGGTTGAGTAAAAATTAAAAAAATAAGATATTAAGATATTTGAATTGTACATTAATTAAATTGGAACGCATCCAGGAAACGGAGGTGAATATGAATGAAAACAGCAAATGGACTGACCTCAAATGCTTATAGTAAATTAGTATAATGCCAATTCATGCTGTCAACATTCAATGCAGGGCTAATAGAATGCCGCATTAATGTACAAATGTGTTACTTTGTTATTAATCACACGCAGATTGTACACAATATTTTCACATGAATTCAGATATTCCAATAACTTGGACAAGACGCTTACTGACTGACTGCTTCGTGCTTTTGTGTAAGAGATGATATTTTGCTCGCAATCTCTGCAATACTCAAGAACGGAACAAGCAGAAGAGCCAAATGAAAAACCACCACTCTACACCAACTGTAATTGATTACTCAACTTGCGATATTGGCACATTTTTCAAAAGCATGATTTTCTAATTCATATATTACAACAAGCATTTGAGAAAATCTTTCGCGACTCACCTTGCTCTTAACGACGTACACCATTTTTTCACAAAATGCGATTAATTTCACAACCGGGCAAAATATAAATTTTTAATAATTGCTGCAAAGCAAGACCAAGATGGAACCAACTGACTCGTGGAACTTTAACTTTACGAATGAAAAAAAAAACAGTGATGCTAAATATTTATGCCATTCAGCGTTGCTTTGTTTGTACTACAGGAGCTGACAGATTGGTGAGTATTTTCGTAAGTAAGGTTGCATCGGACGGCGGCAAATCTACCTTCGGATACCCGCCGCCAAAATTAAAACACACTTCTGATATAAACAGAATTGCAGCGCATCGGCGTACACACGCTGTCGAATAAAACCATTATAATCATATGGAGTGGGGCAAAGTTGCAACGCCGGCGTATATACGATCGATTTATTTACGTCGAATTAAAACCACATCTATTTTATACGCCATACGCAGCTAAGTCGATTCACCGAAATTATGTTTATATCATTAATTAGCCAAAAATTGTGTACGGTTGTACGTACCTATCACTCTAAAGCCCTGAAAAAGGATATTTTTCCGGGCTTTACATCGATGTTCATGGATTTTGTTTCAGCATAAAATATTTGAAGACCAGAAATATAGTTATACACTCATATTTGTACAAATCAACATAACCTTTCCTTAATATTTATTTTAAATAAATTAACTACAACTATTAACTTTAACTTTGAGTTAATTCATTTCATTAAGTTTCAATGTGCATGTGTGTAGTACGCCGCCGTCGTTTGCATCGAATCGTTCAAGCTGCCTGCAGATCGTGAAACATTCTGTTGGTAGCCTTCTCCATAATGTCCATAATACGAAGTATTGTCAGGAAAAAGAGCTGCACTTGGATCATATTGTGGCTGCGCGATTTGGTGTTTCTGCGGTTCGTGGGTCATCGGGCCAGCATCAAAGTAACTGACACCTCCGTAGCTATTGACATTTTCGTAGAATCCATTTCCATTTGGCATGAATGATCCCATGTCGTAGTCATAAAAGGTGGCGCCACCATTATCACGTTTTTCTTCTTCTTTGGGGTCAGTACGAGCCGCAAAGTAGCATTCGTAGGGATTTAATGGCATACCATGCTCGGAATATGCTGAATTTGTTTCACTCCCTCCTATAGTAGGGGCAGTAGGGGCAGTAGGGTCGCTGGTGTTATTGCGTTTAACAATTTGGGTATGTGGTTTGCACTCAGTGTCCATATCTGGGATATGTTTGATTTGTGAGTAATTTATGAATTCAGGTTCTGATATGGATGAAGTCGGTGGTGGCTGTTGTGAAGTAGCTTCACAGACTCCTGGGTATACCGTACTGGAATTGACATTGTTATAATTGACGGTAGCGCAGCTGTTGTTGTTGTTGTTGTTGTTATTACCACAGACGTTTAAACTCTGGGGTGAATGGGAATAGTAAACTGCAGGAATTTCATACGCTTCTTTTGTGTGATGTGGAAGAGGGGGATGTGGAATATGGGTGCATGTGTATTGCAAGCTTGGTGTTGCTAATTCGGCGGGGGACTTTGGCATGGCGTTAGGTAGCACTGGAGCTGCATGGTATATAGGATAATTGTATGTAATATGTTGATGGTTTACTGTGAAAACATTCGCAGTATCGCAGTTGGGGCTTGTGTTCTCCAGCGATGAATATAGATGGCGACCTCCGTGGCTGTTCCCATGAGTCTGATGGTGACCTGCGATTGAATTGTAGCTGCTGCTTTGTGTAGCTGTGCGTGACTCTTCGATGTAGCAATTGCAATTACTGTAAGCAGTGCATTTGCCGCAAGCTGTTAGAAAATGTTCTCATAATAACTGTACTTTGTTGCTTGAAAGGATTCTTACCATTGAACTGGTAAATCTCAAGGGCAGAGTGAGCGATTGGATTTGTGGTGCGCTTTAGCACTTTGCCTAGATAATTCGTCTGTGTCTGTAAGAAAAAATATTGACAATGTTGCAAGTAAAATATATGTATGCATATATGTATGTATGTACATTTCTGTGGCAACACGTCATAAGCTTAAGTCGACAAAAGCAAAAATTGAGTTTCACTGCTCTTTATACTTACTCATTTTTATATAAGCAATTTTTTATGAGCCTCATTCGCACTTTAAAATTCGCTTTTCCTCGTCGATCTAACACGGTTTCGACTTAAAACTCTCGAAACTACTTTTTCAGACATAAGATGCCACAGATTTGTTCGTATGTACGTATTTACCTTCAATCGCTTTAAGCTACTGATTCCAATGGATTTCTTTACTGAATTTGCGCGTCCCAAAGATGGACGATGCCCTGCTACCGATACGCGTCCGAATGCACGTTTCGAAACGCTCGAATTTTTAGGGTCTGGACGTTGGTGATCGTGTACACCTTTGGCTTGAAAAAAAATAGCATTGGCAGAATGCCGCCAAAAATGAGTCACTGGGTAGCCGCAGTGACCGCGGCAGGGTTTGATTTCCAAGCGACCACATCGGCATGTTTTATTTGGACATGCCTTTCCCTCTTGTTTTCGTCGCGCCTTATCACAAATTGCTGGTCTTAAATTGATTTTAGTCCCATTCGGCATTGTACAGTTTTGCGAGCACACCAAAACACCAAGGCAACTCTTCTTCAGTATGTTCACGTTATGATTATTGGTGTTCCGCATTGCCCAGCCGGATATATGTTTCTTGGCCTCCTCGTTATTAATAGAATAGATGAGGCGCACATGTCCATCAGACCATTCACAGAATTCGTCGAAATCGCCATCGATTACTTGCGGCACGATGGCATCGTTTATGTCCCAATCGCCACGATTGCTCTTCTGGTTCATGTTGTGATGTTTTCTGGAGTTAAAGAAGTACGCATTTCTGTAGAGAATAGAGAAACATCACGGTTATTTCAAAGATAGAATATGATAGAGGGAGCACAAAATAGAATACTGTATTCAGTGCATTAACGTGATCAATTGTGTCGGTGTCCCATTTCTTATCCACCTCCACCTCCACCTCCACCTCCACCTCACAAACACACATACATATATGCTTCAGTTCCGGTAATTTGATACCCAAGCCACGTTTATTTTGGTCAATCACTCTCTTAACTAGAACGAAAGCTCGTCTATGTAAATTAGAATAACGATCTCAGCCAAATGTGTGGGAGCGAGTAGATCGATAAGGAATACGGTCATTACCGTAATATTTATTATTACTCGCTGTGGCACATGGCGCGAGTCACAAACTATTTGTATCAACGTCGTCTGCTTGCTCGCTCATGTGTAATTAGCAATAAATTTGTGGTGTTAACTATTACTCGAACAGAACCGAGGCGAACTATGACCCATTGAAATCCCAAACACCATGAAAATAAGCAATAAATAAACATTAAAATTATGTTATTGTTTGTACGTGGAAGTCAGCAGGTTATTGTGGGTTTTCATTCAAATGATTCCGAAGTGTGGTCGATCACCCTGACATGAACACACAGCAGACACATTTAGACATAAAGACAGACAAAACATCAATAGCGCTGCGAGACACTTAAGTATTTAAACGCTTTTAAAGGGCAAATGATGAGCCATTTGCTTATACCTACTCGTACCTGAAGAGATCGAGATTCGATCGCTTGCTAACTCATTTCTATAATTCTATTATTTTAGATTATTCTGAACTTTACTGTATAGCATGTTGTTGTTTTATGTATATTTATTTGTTTGTTTGGTCATGCGAGATAGGCCGATCGATTCTTTCGTCTGTCCGTTTGTTGTCTGGTTTGCTGTAAATTGGTTGTTTAAATGTTTCTTGACGCTTTTCCCCTTCTCTTGTTCGTATGTTCGATTTTATCTGATGCTGATAGTGTCGCAGTTGAGTGGTCGCATAGTCAGTGGAACGTAATAACTTTGTCACCTACAATGCTTTTCTTCACCGCGCTGATATTCGTGACCCTCTATACAGATTTAGGTCGTTCAGTCTCGTTCGTTTGCCCGATTGTGTTCTTGTTAGAACAAAGAGAATATGGATATATTTTTGTATGTCTTGACATTGTTTAGTATAATAATGCCCTGTGCGTTATCAATGTATAAGATACGAGTATGTATGTAATAAGTTAATAAAGGGAAGAGGTTATATGCGTGTGGTCCAGTTAGGGTCACAGTTGGAGGTTTCTCTTCTTTATTTTATTCTTCTTAGCTTCATTTGTGGAAAGATGCGGCACGCGAAATGTCATTAACTACATCTGTTGAATAGGAACGCACCACCACACAGCATGAATACATGTGTATTTTATTTTAACAAGAAATTTGTAGACTGGGGAAAATAATGAAATTAAATGAAGTACAGAAATGAAGTAGGTACTAGTTATACCAATACTATTTGTAACACTTTACGATAACACTTTAATTTCTTGATACTTATTCTTTACGTTTTTAAAAATTATAATTATACATTGTCGGTAAGAAAAATTGGTAGTTTTTGGCTGAACTTTTATGCTAGAATGGAATTAATGTAAATTATAGTAATAAAAGCTTAATATTGTAGTTATTAATTCTAGTTAGTTGTCTTAATGTTTTCGATTAAGCCAACCCAATGTCAATGTCAATGACGTAAAATATACCGGAAAAATAGAACTGTAATGTTGTTGCCAAAACGCATGAAACGCTGACAGTGAGGAATACTTTGGACACATGTGGTGAGATTGCCTATTTTAGGCCTGGAATAACTTATCACAGTAGAGTTTAGATTCTAAAATTGGAAAACTGCTGATGCCATTTGAGGGGTGTACCCAGCGCCAAGCCAAGGGGTTGATTTAACTTGTATTAATTTGAAAAATAAATTCCAAATATTACGTTGAAACAACTCAAATAACAATTTTGTTAATCGTTTGGTAGAGGTTCATTAAAACTTGGTGACAACTAGTGCACCTCTCAAAGAATAAGTAAATGAAGCTCAGCTACTGAACTTTATATTATTTAAGTTAGTTAAAAACATGTTGTTGAAAAGTGAGTTTAGTAATATGGTGAAAAATTTAACTTATTTTTAATTGCATACACATGCCCCGGTTGCTGGAAAATCTTTCACTGGGCCAGGCCAGTGAAAAAGAAAACTCTATTAAATTCGTTACAGTCCGACTACTTTAATGAAAACAAATCAATCGTTCTTCTCCGAATTTTTGGATCATTTATGCCGACTTCTTGTTAAAATTGCGCGCTGCTGCACTCTGGAGTGGAGCCGCAGTCAAAAGGTGTTACGTTATCGGTAAAGTGCCCAGTTAAGTCTATCAAGTTTCTCCATTTTCTTTGACAAGTCTGTAGGAGTTATGGCGTGTCTGTGACCATCATTTTTTGTCTAGTAGTTTAAAGACTTTAAAGACTCAGTTAGACATAACCACCCCTAGCCAGATTCCGTCGTAACAGTTACAAGTTCGCAACTCCATTTATAAATTTCAAAAAATCCATATGCTGGAATTTAAAAAGGCTCAAAATGAAAGGTAACATTTAAAATAAAATAATTGGTATTTGTAAATGCAGCTACGAACTGGTAAGTGTTAGGACGGGGGGAACGTAGAAGTAATTTATAAATGGTGCACATTTGTTAAGTTTGTTGAGGATTGACACTTCCTCAATGTGTCAAACAAACACTAAAGAGTAGATAATCAATCTAGGAGATTACCAACTTTGAGACACTGTGGCAGTGCCCGTTGTAAATACAATTTGCATTTTGATAGATAATCTTGGGGTTCCACTTACAAAATAACCATATTCCAATTATGCGTTCAATTGACTTAAAACACTTGTGTTTGTTCTTTCAGAATATTTGAAAGATCATGTGTAATTCTTTGCAACAATTAAATTAACAATACTTTGATGCACAGCAAAACCACGATCGTTGCAGCAACCACTACCGCCACAACAATGAAACATTTCAATTAGAAATATATATATACTGGCACACATGCATGCACATATGTGTGTATGTAGTTATATACTTTATTTGTTAATTAACACAAAACTGAAGGACACAAAACTTCCGCGTCGCTCAATGTCTCGATTTCAATTATTTGTAATTTATATTGCGTTAAGTTGCGATCTCGACGACAATTACATGTTAAAATAAACAAACATTACCATATTGTTATCGCGTGTTCACAACTTCCGAACCGGTCGGGCAGCTTACAAATTACCGTCTTCAACTTCTTCTTCACCGACAAAGCGTTAATAACTCCAACAATGCGCTTTGTCAACAATACAGAACACCACTTGGCACCTATCTATGCCAAAGAGGCTCCACCTACAAAAACACACACACGCAAAACTTACAAGAGCTGCGTACGAGCATGTGAGACGCCCGCATAAAGAAGCAGTTCCACGGATTCAAAAACCAACAACTCTAAGATAAAAGTACAAACAATATGTATGTATATACAAATATATGTACATAAGTACATATGTTTGTATGTATGTATATATGTATGTACGTCGAGGGTATTCGCATTAGCAGTATTTTCCTAACAGGGTATGTGCATGTTCGTTATTGTTGTTGTTGTTCTGTCATTCCAATAATTCCAATGCCTGGCCGCTATTGGTCGGATAAAAATATTACTACACGAACACATGTGCATTCATCACATACTCTTCATGTGCGTGAGTGTGTGAGCGTCATGCTTCTGGGTGAGTGAGCTGCTTGCGAGTTGACGGAGTTCTCTTCCAGCCCAGTGCAATGAGAGAATAACTTTAAAAATTTAAGATCCTATAAAATAATTTACAGACTTTCCAACCAACTCATCTAAATTTTTCAGCCTCAATTTTAAATCTTGATTTTGGTGTAGATTCACACGTACATTCTACATATTTCGCCAAGATTAAGCAACTTTTTAGCTTAGCACATTTCTAATGCATTCAACATTAGTTCAAAATTCAAATCCATTAACGCGATTTATCTACAAACAATTTGTCATTTCTACCAAAGAAAACATTTTTTCAGTTGGAATCAAAAGAGAAAAAAGCCGAAACAGCAACAAAACAAAAACTGAAAAAACCTTAGTAATAATAATAAACGTTAATCCATGTTTAAAAGTTGTCCATACGAAAAGCTGTTAATCTTACAGACCGCCCAGTGAGGAGACCAATTAATTGCGTAAATGAAGATTGTGCCACAAGTCACACTTTGTTTTTCATTTATTTCTTACAAGAAAAAACAAAAAAGCTTACTTTAAGTTAAATTTGTTTTTTTCAAAATGTGTAGAAATCATAAATACATACATAATACATATACGAGTACATATGTACATATGTACATATCGCTAGTTGTTAGTTTTCTTTTGGTTCACTATATCGGAATTTAAAATATTGCCGAACTTTTACCGATCTAACTTAACTACTTTCACCAGGATATTATTTCTTTTTCAGTGGTCAGTGTTCTTATGTTAAGATATTCCTCGATATTCCAATGCCCTGACACACTTCAGTCAGTGGCAAACGAAAAATCTATCTCCAAATGCATCTACGTATTGTCTGGTGTACAGACTTAATGTTGGCAGTCCTCAAAGACTGTAGCTTTTCGGATGATACAAGCACCGATTTGAAATGCAAGTATCAGCTAGAAGATAGAAGAGATATTCAGGAATTGTCAGGCTTAAACGTAATGGGAACTGGTATGATACATAGTTGAACCAAACGGTTCTATCAGTGTCATTGATTCCAGTACTAAGACTGCTCTATAAGATACAGATCCACTTGCCATGATCCGGACCGGGAATACATTTTTATTGCAGTCGTAGTTTGCTGAAATGCTACGCTCTGTGCCCGGATTTCAGACTCAGACTCAGACTCAGACAGTCAACAAATCTAAAAAAACGGAAAATACGATTTTCCTACGCTGAACTAACGCCTGGCTGGCAATGGGAAGCTCCTAGAGTAGAAATTCCCTAGAAAAAGCTCAAGTCCATCTATAATCTTAATGTAGGGTGCATTTTGAACAATCATAACCGTACTGTGCACATCGATTTATTTCATTTATTTTTCTACTATTTGAGCTTTGATTTTACATATTTGATTAATTTGACGCAGTGATGCCAGTGACAGGCATTACTCACATTTAGTTGCTAATTTATTTGAATTTTTCAAAGTTTTAGAGACCACACTTGGCGCTGAAGTTTTGTCTGTGGCTTGTGGTTTCTTTAGAGTAGAAGAGAGTTGTCTTCTTCAAAAGGCTTTCAACTGTTTCTCTATTTCTTTACTTGATCGCCTGGCTGTAAGCACACAGCTGCATAGTGTGTTTAATCTAAGCATGCCTCTTAAACTACTTACTTAAAGGTGCCTTTTGAACTATGTACTTACCATACATACATATATACTAGAGACAAAAAAAAGACTAAAATAAATATAGACATTGTCACCCGTATAATATTAATTAATTTTATTAATTCTCTATGTGCATTTGTTTCGCTACGCATTTCTAGTTCGCCTAAAGTACACGTAGCCCTTTAACATCTTACTGACTTGATGCATAAGTACCTACATACCTATGTTCTTACTATGTTCATATGTAAGCATTTCCTGTCACCGGTTCATCATCACATACGAGTACATGTTAACTCAATTTAGTCACTAATACTTACCATACTTTCTAAATACACTTAACGCTTCTTTACAATAAATGCCACAATTTCTTTTATTTTGTGTTTTTTGAAAAAAACACCGCACACCACACAACAATAATGGAGGAGGTGTAATTGTTAATTACCAACACGTAAAATTGTGGTAATGTGTGTGTTGCACATTTGACTAACTTTGCTATTTTTGTTTCTTTGCAGTTGTTGTTGCTGCTGCTGGCTCAAACTTATGATGCGGGCTGATCAGGTGAAAACAAACAAACCATCAAATAGAAGAAGTTACTCGCCATTTTTGCCATACATACATACATACTCACATGTGTACTTACACATACATACATATGTACATAATTATGTACTGTGGGTTTGTTTAAAAGTTGTTTTATAAAAGCCTTAGCATAACCAAGCGAAGTGAGCAAAAAAAACAGTATAAAATACATATGTAAAATTCGGCACCTTCCTTACTCTTTGGACTCGAACCCATGATTTACGTAGGCTTTATTTTTGGTAATATAATAATTTGTGGCGAAACATGAGCAAATATTTTCGCACAAAAGGTGTTTCCTTGCATTTCTTCATTAAATTTTAAATTGCAATTTTGTTAGTTTTTGCTTTGCTCTTGCAGACTTTGAATTCATTGATCGTATCGATGATAAACAATTTGTGTAATTTACTCAGCAATGTACACTAAATAAGAAGGAGATGCTGCTGTTGCTGCACATCGCTCATCGCCAAACGCCAACTTTGTGAACGTCGATTTTTGTCGCCATTGGTGACAATAATGACAGAGCGTGCGCGTATAGCTTGTTTAAACAACGAATTTAATGCCCCCCAGCTAATTATGGCAATCAGTTAACAAACACGCGAAAAATTTATTAAGTAACACTTGTGCAAATGTTGCTTGGCTTCTCCACTTTGCTGTCTCCCATTTGCGTCAAAGCATTAATGGCTTTGCTTTTGTCTTGTTATTAACGGCAGCAAGGGCATGTGCTCGCGGACATTGGCGTTCTTGGCTCTCTGGATGAGTACGCTCTTCCATCTCTGTATCAATATGTTGCTATGTATTATACTTATTATGATTATGGCACATGTATATGGGGAGGAGATCACCAGTTATTTACATGTAGCTAATTTATGAGATGCAGTTAACTCCCTTGGGGTGATTAAAGAGACAGCAACGACTGCAGCTCCAGAATATTTCTGCATTCATGAGCTGGAGCTGTTTAACATGTGATCTCATTATTCATTATCTGCTTTATTGTTATTGATGCGAAAACGAGCGATGTGATGAATACGACGTGTGTGGAATGGTAACGATTCAGGGACTCATCTATGGATGCATGCATTGCATCCTTGAAATTTCGTGTCAAAGATAATTAGGAGCAGATCACACAGCTCCGTGCGCCTGTAAGTTCAATCAGTTAATTTTTCTTGGAGTAAAAACAAAAACATAATTAAGCACGGTGACATTTACGAAAATCTGTAGAACAGATATACATAAATTAAATATGAGTTAAATATAAATATGAATACAAGAACACTTATATTCTCTTATATTCTCCTCTTTTTCTGCTTAACCCTACATGATAACCGATGAAATATGTAAATAAGAGTTTCAACACCCCATATATATATTTTTTTTTTGCTTTAAATAAATTTAAAATTTGTTAAAATTTGTGGTTAAAATTTGGCAAATAGCAAGAGAAAGAATTTACTCAAAATTGGACAATTGCATTTCATTTCCATTTGTCAAAAGTTTTTGTACCCTTTTTCAGTTTTATGCTGCCTTTTTTGGTGTTTTGTAGCGCCTCCTTTGCATTTAATTTTGCCTTTTTCTTAGTTTTTGGTCCACAAAATCCGTTCCCTGCTTATCACCCATTAACGACTAATATAACATTGGCAGTTATATAGTTAAACGCTTTCGCTCTATATTGATATAAGCAAAAACGTTATACTAATATTGATAAATTCATATTTGATGACAATTTGGGTAAAATTGGTGCCGGGAGTTCGCTCAGCGATTTGGATGTACTCGTACACAATGCTTTCCTCGTAACATTTTCCGCACAATTTCGTTGTACGAAACTCATTGACGAAGGGGAGTGACAGATGCTTGAGAGCAGCTACTAGTCGAACTAATACACATATATTATCAATTTGGATTTTGTTTTTTGTCTGTCTTCGCCGATAATTCCTCCAAATATTATTGTGAAATATTAAATTATAACTGTAAGCTGCATCCTCGAATTTGTTTGAACCATACAACTTGTCGTATAGAAGAAGACAGCTACTACGGGTCAAGTTCATACTTAGCTTCCGCGAGGACAATATAAATAATCCTATCGTGCAACTGCTACAAGGCAGCCACTCTCGATTGGAACTAACAAAGGAAATATGTAGAAGATCGAAAAGATTGTTCCTACAAAAAATAATAATGCACATTTATAAATACAATTTATACGTTTTTGTAAGTACATATGACTTATGTGCGATATATGCACTGACATATTTACAAAAGTCATTTAAAAAAATAAATTTCCTATCAAATATAAAAGTTAAAGTTACAGGGGGAAAAATTGAAAAGAATGTTCGATTTTAAATGTTTTCAGTTAATTAATTTCAGATTTAGTCATAATCATTAACAAGGTCGAATTTTATGTAGCAGCTGTTTACTGCGCCTGACCTTGATCCTCAGAAACAGGCATTAACAACAACAAGAACACCAACAAAATACTGAAATTGAAAATCTTAATTTAATATTGAGCAAAGTGAGTGGTCAACTTACGGGTGGCAACTGAAGCCAGTGTATTCAAGTAAGCCTTGTGACAACAGTAGATGATCGTCCCGCATTCTCCCATTATCCCAGCTATAATCTTAATAATAATATGGAATCGCTTAACTAAATTGCACTTTGCCCGATTACGGTAGCGAATTATAATTGGTTTAATTAATAACCTATGATCGCCGTGATCGTCAACAACTTTAAATTCAATTTGTGTTCTATTTTGATAGTTTCATTATCGGATGCAATGTTGCGGCTGCGCGATGATTCAGTTAACAGGTGGAAGCCCACAATTAGTGGACAACTTATTATTATTGTTTTCAACGAAGTGTACAAAATGCACGAGTTAACTTAAACGCCACAGCAACGAAGGTAATCAGGCTAAATGTAAAAGAGGCAGCATATGCATGCCAGCTGCCAGCATGAACATGCAGCAGGCTGCTGCTGACCGTACGTGGCAATGTTTTGTATGCAGCAAGTGTGTGCAACAAGCAATCCAGCAACTACAACTGCAGATTTTTTACATTGACGCGATGCATCTTCTCTCAAATCGACTGGCACGTGCTCAGAATAGTTTCTTGCTTTATATTTTTATGAAATTTAAAAGTCAAGATGTTAAAGTTGAATGAGGAAATTATTACTTTTATATCTAGTAATAATATTCTAGTCTTCTTTTATGTAGTTAACAATTCAAAGCTATTTTACATCTCGGTATTTGTAGAAGTTGAAAGATGAATGCAAAATACTCCCACGGTGTTCCTGTTTTCGTTTTCCAATAAGCTCACATCGAATTATCGAGTACCAGACCGTATTCGTATCTGCATCCACTCACTTCACTATTGAGTCCTTTAAATGATGGATTGCCATTAGTAAACGCCATGGCCCTTGCCTCTTTTACCCTCTCTAAATTTGCTGTAAACACAATTTAACATTCAACGCAATCTTTAAAGTCAGCGGCATTGTTCGCATGATCGATGATTGCGGATGGTGTGGAGGCTCACCAATTCACCAAACAAACAATGGTAAGAGTGACAGTGACAGTCGCCGTTATCAATTTTCATTTACGTTTTGTTGTCCGTGGACTCAAATCAAGCAGATAACTGATTTTTTCGCAACACACACAGACTCGCATTATCCATACTCATCAATTCAATGGTTTTGATTGTGTGTGTGTAGCATATGCAGATTAAGAAACTGCAATTGCACCTGGATTCTCTGTACTTACTCAAAGGTACATACATACATACTATATGTACATATTTATAATCGAACACACGGCTAACGCTGTCTACAAAACATACGTCACGGCATAAGCCTGTAAATAAAAAGTAAAATTACCTATATTATTATTATTATTAACTAAGTAAGTATTATGATTTACTTTCGTTGAGTGTTGGCTTGTTCTATTTATATTTCTTCCCACAGAACTTAAGCTGTGACCTGGAAATTTAGTCGCTTCCAATATTTTATTGCCATCAGAAAAAAATTTAGAAAAATGTAGCAAGATCGTCTCTACAAATCTTTCCTTCAGCTTCTTCTTCTTCTTTGCAATTCGAGCCGTTTCGGAGCACAGTCTAAAGTGTCGCTGCGCACGCGTCGCGCACTCGTAATTGATGACTTCGTGTGGTCAGAATTATGACGGTAAAGCTGTAATTCTGCGAGGAATTCTGTGCATGAACACAGTTTGACTTCACTGGATTATTTTGGTTGACTTCACGCCTTTGGCAGCCGCCTGTGAGGAGGTAATTGTATCTGGCACGGGTTTCTTTCAGTGCTGTTGCTGCACACAGGCAGGTGGCTGTCGTCATTACTGTGTCTAATGACGTCTACGGTGAACGACGGTGTTGATGCTGTTGGTAAAGATGTTGATATTGTGCCTTATTTCTCTTTACTACCAAGTTCTTTATCGCAATGCATTCGCCACAGGATGTGTCTGGTTGGAACTAACTGCGACATTTTCTGGTTGAGGTGCAAATGTGACTGCACTTATGCGTAGGTACCACACTGCTTCTTACTTTGCCTTGCACTCTTTGCTTCTCATTACATTTCAAGGGAGTATCTTCAAGTTGCTTGCAATATTGTGGTTAATTTTCAAATGCATTAATTTTGCTTGTGGTAGTAAATACCGAATGCTGGCTGATTTTATTTGTTTTCATTTGCTATTAGATTCATTTCGTTGCTCTTCACGGAGGGGTTCCCTATGGTGATATTGTTCCGACAGTTTTTGTATTTTAAAGAATTTTCTAATTGAAGATGTGTTGATTTATTGCTGTCCGTTGCATGTGTGGCCAATTTTATAATGAAGATAACGTTCTCAAAACTATATTCTTGTGAAAAAGATAACGATTTTGTATGTATTGATAACATATCAACACATTTTACCTTAAAGACTTTTGCGCATAAGTAATTTATTGATTTTTATTCGATTTGTACCCGGATCATGCGGCTATAATTTCACATTCTAGCCAATATTATTTAACAATTTTCTTGTCTTCTTCTTCTTCTTCTTCTGGGATGCGAGTAAACAATAATTTTAAAATTCAAAGGTGTTGTCGCTAGCAATTAACCGAAATAATAATAAATCACTAGAAAATTTATCTTTTACAGAAGTTTTTCTATTTCCATTCTAACTAAATTTATGGAATAATTTTTTATTCAACTCAAGACTTGCAAAATAAAAAAGGAAAAATCAAATAATATTTGCGCACCATTAGTAAAATGTCAAAATGTTTGATTTATTAGGAAACTTCGAATTCCGATTAGTGCCAAACCGAAATTAGCATTTTATTATTTAGAAAGCAGCAACAACAACAACAACACACAAACATTCATATAAAAAACATAACGAACTCAGTACAAATTACAAAAACGACAAGCACAATCCACAGATCCACAGAATGCATGAGTGCACAAAATAAAAGGACAACAACAGGAACCAAATGAGTGTGCGATGTTGCATGTACATACTATATATACTATATATATATACTCTACCTACCTACATTCGTCTGTATGTACATATGTATGTATGTATGTATGTATGTATGTATGTATGTATGTATGTAGGTAAGTGCAACAACATTGACTCTGGTATTAATTAATGAATCTGTAAATAATAAATTGGTTGATATACTATATGAACATTGTACATACATATGTATGAGGTACCTACTATGTGAAATCAAGTCGACTTGTGAGAAGGTCGTTAAGGGCCAAATCACTTGAGTAATTTATGAGTTGTTGCAACAAATGCAGCTAATAAGTTACAGCATAAAACTACATTTGACCATAGCATTACAAATTGCTAAATTCTGGATAGAACTTATGGTAATTTCAATATAATGAACCCAGCGCAATTAAGAGCCCACCCTCATTCTTGTTTATGTGCTGGGGGAGAATTCCTATATGAACAATTTGATTAAACAAAAACATATCTGCACAGTTCAAAGTTTTTTAATATGCTCTCTTAATGGTACTTAATTGCACTTTTCTTTATCCTTTCTTCACGTGTATGATAGCACCGCAAAGGAGATACCGAACAGGGTCGTTTCTCATCTTAGGGGTGTATATTACAATGTGTTTTGAGACGTCTTTTTTTGCTGTGAAATTATCTTGGTATTGATCAGGCTATTATCAGGTATTTAGGGAGTTTTAATGCAATTTTACTTATTAGCTGCAAGCACGCAATTGAGTTCACGTGGGAAAATTAGAGCAATCCATTAATCCAACAAATTCAGTGCATTGTGCCAAAGCGAAAAGTATCTTGCAAGTGAGCAAGTAAGTGTGGGTGCGAAGGTGAGATGTTGATTCGTTTGCGCAGTCAACACCTTTTTGGGTGTGTGTGGGAAGTGCGTGGATTGCCAGCACTCATATTTATGGTGCACATCATTGCAATCATTTATAACCGACTGCTATTACCGCGCGGCAGCAACAATTGGACATGGGAAGCAAAAGCCGAAAGTGTACAGCAGATCGGTATTCGAATGTACATGTCTACATTCGTGCATACACGGCTTGTTTGAGAGATGATCATTATTTAAATCACTATACCACATGAATTCTTTCCGCGACAAGAATAAGCAATGATCATAAATTTCACGTAATGTGCATTCTCGTATATGCAAATGTCGGATATAAAAGGCACCAATCTACACGTCTACGCATTAGTTTCGTATATCCTTTCGCTTAAAATGCAAGTGCGTTTCGCTAGTGTCTGGATTGTCGCGGTTCTTTGGTGCGCCACCAGCAGCCAGAGCCCAGATGGGCTTAGTTCTATCTACCATGCATCAGCAAGAGATTTGGATGATGGGTCACTGCCAGGCAGTGATAAAGAGCTTTCGGATATGGTGTTAACAACTGGCCTCGGTAAACTACGTGGCACATTGTTGCCCTCGCAATCTGGCCGTAATTTTTATGCATTTCGCGGCATACGATATGCCAAGTCACCCACCGGGGTTTTACGTTTTCAGCCACCTCAGCCGGTAGAACAATGGTTCGATATATTCGATGCTACATTCGATGGTCCGAAATGCCCACAGCCGGGTCTCTACAGTGAGGATATATCCGAGGATTGTCTGCGATTAAACATCTACACGCGCCAGTTGCCTTCAGAGCACAGTGCTAATGTTAGGAAGCCTGTAATTGTGTTTATACATCCAGGCGGTTTCTACTCACTGTCGGGGCAAAGTAAAAACTTTGCGGGCCCACAATATTTCATGGATCGCAATGTAGTGTTAGTGACTTTCAATTATCGACTGGGTTCATTGGGCATGTTGAGCACTGGAACCCGTGATGCTCCGGGGAACTTAGGACTTAAGGATCAAGTTTTATTGCTGCGTTGGTTGAAGCTGCACATTGCGCGATTTGGCGGTGATCCCAATGCCGTCACACTATTGGGTTATGGTGCTGGCGCAATGAGCATAACACTGCATATGGTTTCACCGATGTCTCGTAACCTTTTCCATAAGGCTATTGTGATGAGCGGATCGACAACTGGGCAATGGGCCTTGCCAGAAGAACAAATGATATTGGCTCAGAGGCAGGCAATGCTGCTTCATTGCCCTACTGAAAATACTACTGAGATGGTAGATTGTTTGAAAACGGTGAGTTTCGGCAATGAATTGAGCACTGTGAGCAGGTAATGAAAAACATGTATCGGTATTTTTGTGCAGAAACATTATTTGGAATTTGCTAATACAATGCCACACATGTTCGAATTTGGACGTAGTAATCCATTAATCCTGTGGAAACCAGTTGTGGAGAGAGATTTTGGACAGGAACGTTTTCTAACCGAAGATCCTGTGAGGTCCTACCAAAATGGTGACTTCATGAAGATTCCGGTTGTCACAGGCATGACTAAGGATGAGTTTGTTGGTCCAGCCATATGTGAGTTAGGCTCAGAAATTAAATTGAGAAGCAAAAACACTCAGAAACGATTCTTTTATTAGCCATACTACAAAGTGCGAAATTGGTGGAAGTTTTTGAGAATCGATTCGATGAAATTGCACCAGTATGTTTTCTTTACAACGCCAGTAATCCCCGTGCACATAACGTAAGCCTAGAGTTGAAACGATTCTATTTCGGCAACCAGCCAATACACGTGAATAATTCTCTGCAAAATATGACTCAGGTAAATGTGAAATTTTTAGGAGCAAATTTACGAACTAGTTTACTATAAGTCTTTCGTTTTGCTCGATCAGCTTTTCTCAGATGCGTTAACTGGTTTTAGTGTGCATCGTTTTGTTCACTTGGCTGCACGTTCCACCAAAGTCTACTACTATCGCTTCGCATACCAGGGACAACGTAGTCATCTGTACTATCCTGAGGATGCACCTTATGGTATGTGTCCGATGACCGGTAACATTGTAAGAAGATTTATATGTATTTCTTCCATTTACATCTGTGTGGTTGCGTAGGTGTTGTGCACCATGATGATCTCATGTATCTGTTTGTGGAGCCTTCTGTAAGTCGCATGTTTACCGAAGATGACGACGAGTTTAAAATTGTGGAAATACTCACCAGGATGTTTGCTGCATTCGCATACAAGGGGTATGGTTTTAACACTATCCACAAATTTCTGCTATTGCACTGCAATTGTACTTCTGTTGTAGTGATCCCAACAAACCGAGTGATGAGCAATTGCGTGACATACGTTGGCGTCCTTTTAGCTTTAAAAAGGAAAACTACTTAAGTATTGACGACGACGAAATAGTTATGAAAGAGGGCCTAAATACCGGACGTTATGAGTTGTGGAAGCGTTTGTTCCCGTTGAACTGGAGACGTCAGAGTAAATATGATTTGGAGGAATTGGATTATGAGTAAAGTTTCACAGAATTACCTTATCCTTTTTTTTAACTTTTTACCTTTTAATAAACTATTTGACTACTTACTTTTGGGCTTCTTTCATTTACAAGTGCAAGTAAGTAGTACATGCATACGTACGAGTTTTACCAGTGGCAACCATTAAAAAGATGAATTAAATTTTATCCATTAACAGCCACCAATTACACTTACGAAGTATTTATTGTTGCTATTAGCTGTGCAGTGTTTATATTTTTGTAGTTAATTCTTTTTGAATTTTTAATTTGTTTATTGCCAACAATGAATAAATTTGAATGCAATGGGAATGTGATGTCAGTGGCCGACAGACCCAATTGGGTTTTCTGGGTGCATATATTATAGATTAGTTTGCGTGTCGCGTGTCGTGGCTACACTGATAAAAACAACAGTGTGTATGAGCTGTACTGTATCGTGTTTTTGAAAATGCTAAAATAGGATATTTAACATGTCTACATTAAAATTGTTCGCACTAAAACTAAATTTTTGGTATTTACATATATCAAAAAAGAGCGGAAGCGTCTAACTCTATAGCTACCAATGATGTTACGTATTGGTTAATTTTTCCAGTGTATAACTTTGCTGAGCACATATGGTGTTTGCTCTATTTGTAAAAGTCATTATTGCTGCAAACCTATACTTTCTTTGTTCTTATCGGAATTTAGTTGGTTACGCTCGATGACTTGTGCCTTATGCGCTTGCAACTCATGCAGTTAGGGCTTCTCGAATGGGAAAACTATAGTACATCAGAAGTCCCATTATTAATCTTTGTGATGCCACAATTCCAATTGGTTTATACTTCATTGTTGGTGCGACGCTATCATCATCAACATCATCAACGTCGATTACGAAGTGAGTCATTCTTATGTGATGCGAATCCTGCCAGGAGTAATATCATCAACCACAGTGGGGTGTGTAGTGCAATGCCACTTCAACAGCAGCTACTTACGCGTCCAGTCTGCAGTAATATATGCAAATGTATACATACATACATATGTAAGTAAGAATGTGGTTGGCTTCATATCAGTTGTAATTTTTGATCGTTTCCACTTTAACTTAATTGTTCTGTCACACTCGCAGTGCCCGTTTTTATGTGATGATGATGTTCATAGCCATATGTCGCACATTGCCATTGCTATGCATTGCCATTGCACACTCGTACAACATGCAATCGTACATATTGTACTTGTAGTCGTAATTTGTGCGATGGACCAAAATTTACAAAATGCCAAGTATTTTGCTTGAGATTGGAGATAACGCTTGGAAAATATTTTTCACTCAAGGAAATATCAAAACCAAAATTTTCCACTGAATTTTCTTTTAGTGGATTTCCTTGGAAATCTGCATAACAACCAACTCTTTGACACTTGAGTGTATGGGTGCGCGCACTTGCAATGGGTCAACAGCAACAACAACAGACAACAGACAGCAGCAGTAACAGCGGCAGAGGCAACATTTGGAATTAAGTCGTCTTGCGGTTTGGGGTTGTTGTTGTTGTTGTTATATCTGATAAACAACTACAGTAATCCCCGGTTAATTGCGAAATTACCAGCGAGCTCCGAATAGTTTTTAATTCATTTTGAGCATAAAAGGAAAAATTTGGGGCGCAAATAAAAGCGCGAATCAATTAGTCGGGCATTACTGTAGTCAGAAAGACAAAAAGTCGCACACAAATAAAACCACGGAAAAACGGACGCACACTCATGGCCAAGAGTTGTTTGGCGTTTATTATGAAATTTATTTGCGAATCGTGCACAGAAATTGAGTTTTCACGCTGTTTCAGCGAGATTGACTGATTGAAATCAATGAAACGTAGTGGCGAGCACTTTGCATCTAGCGTAACGCATTGAAACTCAAGAAAAATGGAGCCTGGCGAATGAAGCACATGTTAGATTCGGAGCAGAAACACTAGCATTTCGGGCTCCATCCAGTCTGGTATTGTTACCCCAGCGTACCGCTGAAGTGTACGCTGGAGATGCTCTAATGTGAAATGCAATTGATTTGCTACAACAACAATAAAAACGATGCAAAATTCACACTGCCACATTGCAATATCGCGATTTTGTTCTAGCATAAAAACTTGTAAAACTACGAGTAAAGCAAAAGAAAAAGAACTTTGCCATCGTCATCGTCATCGTCATCATCATCATTTATTTGAACCTGCTAAAAGTGATATGCCGAGAAATGTAGGAGAAGGAGTAAAAGAAGTTGGCTGCATAAACAGTGCATAAACCACACAAACTCATAACATTTAAATTGAAAGAAATTCAAGTCTTTCGTATATGATTTCGAAGTGCATCCTAAGATTGCTGCTGCTGCTGCTGCTGCTTCGCGAGAGTGCGGTTACTGTGGTTGTTGCAGACGCACGTACTCGTACACAATTGATACCCCGTCGTCAGCATCTACACAATGAAGTTGTTGCAAAACATTGCAGAACATCACAAGTCTCATAAATAACCATGAAATAATCGCACTCGAAATAAGTATAAGGTGAACGAAGTATTTCAACATGTTGACATCGTGCTCAGGATTTGGACAAAGACCGCTTTCCTAGCAGCAGTTACGAGTAGAAGCTGCAGCTATGGCAGAAATTTACGATATGTCTGATTGGAGAAAGATGACTTTAGGTGTCTATAGATGCTGTGCGGCTTCTAAGCATGCATTTCAACCGTTTTGAGCTTCAGATGTCGTAGAAACAAAAATCTCAAAATTCTGAAAAGGAATAGGAATATGATGAAAAATAAATTAGGATTCTCTAATATGTACATGTAAATAATGTAAATAATAATAAAAATGTCATTGACGAAGAAGTAATGTATCTACTTACCATAGAAGTAACAAACCCCGTCGTCTAAAACAAAAAAGTAATGTAATTATCAATGTATTCGTAAAATCTAAAATCTTGATTTTACAACAACAAAAATGTCAGACTAATATGTCTAGTTTTACATTTACATCAAAACTATCAAATTGACCCGTTCTACATTGTACATACTATCAAAATAAAATGTTAAAGTTTTATTAAAAATATTTTTTTTATGTTTAACATTTTTCATGTAAATTTCATTTCATTTTATGTAAATTTAACATTTAACATTCAAAATGTAAACAGGACATCAATATAGCATTGAAAATTGGGACTGGCAATATTTGACCATCAGCTTAACATTATAAACTTAGACTGGCAATACTTCTCTGTTGTAGTAATCGTATTGTATGTATTTTATTACTCGTAGTTTTTGATAAAAGTCCTTTTACATTTTTGGTGTTGCAGACGATTCTGAGCGTTTCTACAGACAAAGAGTCTACAACCGATTTTGTGGAAGTCTCAAAAAAAGATGCGGTTTACAAATTGCGAAACTTGCTGTAGGAATTTCATTTGGGAAGTACTTTTTCATCTCTTTGTTTTTCCTGAAATAAAATGATGCGAGTATCTCTTAAACAAAGGATAAATTTTTTCATTGCTTATTATTTAACATTATTGTCATGTCAATTTTACATTAAATTTGCTTTAATGCGAAATTTTTTCAACACATTCCATATTGATATAACGAATTAATTTTACATTTTCAATGTTAAATTTAACATCTATTCTATATTTCTCTAGTTGAATTTTATAAATTTTAGTTTTTTTAATGTTGGCTAAATATTTACAACAAAAAAATGTTAGTTTTTTTACAAAAACCTGAAATGCAGCAGCTCTTCTCGTTGTTGTTGCTGTTGTTGTTGTCAAATAAGATTATTAATGTCCTTAACCACACCCTCGAAAATGAAGGGCACAAATAAACTTATGCTACCCGTCAAAAATCACTGCACCATTGTTACAGGGAGTGAGTGCTAGAGTGTGAATTTTGATTTCCAAACAACAAAGAGCAACAACTATAACAACATCGCCGACGGTCTTCTAATGAGCCAAAAATGATTTGTCGTTTAAACGTTATCCAAATCGTTGCTAATGAAACCAACAACGACAATAAGTGAGGGAAAATAAGTTGTGATAAGGCAAGGAAAGGGATGATGAGGATGAGGTTGAGGTTGAGGATGCCGCTCTTCCTTCCCACTTGAATTTTTACCAACCTCAAATATCGCATCAAGCACTTTATGCTACAACAACACTCTATGTAGTTCTTGTTGTTGCTGTTGACATCCCTTTTGTCTCTTTGAATGTTGTTTACTATTTTATTTTGTATGGGGTTTGTTGGTTTTTTTTATTTTTTTTGAAAACATGTTAAATGTTGCAACAGCAAACTGTAAATAAAACATCCCTCGCTTTATTAGCGCTCGCTTTAGCGTAAATGGTATTTTCCGGAACGATTTTGTTGTGAGTGTATGCTGTGTCTGTGCATGTATGCAGGCAGCTGTCTTCTCATTCTTCGTGGCTTTGTGTGCTTATGTGTATTAAATGTATTTATGTATGTATGTATGTATGTATGTGTGTAAACACCTTTTTTGTTTCAATTTAAAATTTAATTTAATTATGTGCCTTCGAGTTGCTAATGTCTTCGTTTAACAACGAATCAACTCTATCTACAACTTCTACTTGTTTTCTATTTCTACACACATACTCGCAAGTACATACTTACGTACTTACGTACGTACATGGATTCAGTGGAACGTGGGACAACCTTCCGGCAGCGGTGGCTGCAGCAGCAACAACAGCCAAAAGGAAGATGTGCTCGAACTACGTGTAAACGTTCTCTTTTTGTAGTTCAAACATGTACTCGCACATAGTAGTAGAAGAAATCCAAACAGATTCAGCAGCAGTAGACGCATTGCGAGCTCTCGGCTCGAACTCTTGATGAGGTCGAATCGTGGGAAATTCTCTGAAATGGCATGCGGGTGGGGAACAATTAATGAAAATGAGGTTCGTTTTTTAATTGTTGCCAAACAGTTGGATCAGCAAATGAACAAAGCAGATGCAGAAGGAATGAAGGAGGAATGAAGGAGGAGAAGTGTATAGAAAATTTCAACTGGAAAAACGTTTGCAATTGAGGTATACTGCAACAACAACAGCAACATGAAGCAAACAAACAAAGCGAGTTGATTAATTGTTGCAACTTGTAAGAGTGCAAACAGTAGTTTTCAGAGATTCCTCCGGTGCACCCAAAGGCCAAACGAATACACTTGTTAGTGAAGACCATAGATTACTTCTTTCAGAGTTCTGGGTGAAGTTAATTTATGAATAAAAAGTTGAAAAGTTGAATAGATTAAAAAGAAGTGTGGCGCCAATGAACTGATTTTGCTGTTTGGAAAATATTCATTTGATGAATGGAACTTTTTTTTAGAAATAGAACAGCGATATTAAAAGTCATGGGCATAGATCATTTTTCCAAAGGGTATTTACTTTAAATTTTCAACAACCGCGTCATGCAACATGATCCGTCGTCATCAACACAACCATCAACTTCAACATTATCTTCATTGCTAAGCTGTATACAAACAAGAGATAAAAATACTTATATTTTATTGTAATTTGAAGCTTCCATTTGTAAGGTAACATTCGAATTACAAATATGAATGTGATGCTTAACGTTGTCGCGTGCCAGGGATAACAATTCTGAAACAGACACGGAGGGTCCTTTTTTCATGACTAAAGTTACAAAGTATGATAAAACAGCATTAGGCGCTGTAGACACAAAAATTAACACATGAAAAGTGAATTTGGATATGAAACAAGCAGCAGGATGCAGTGTGGTTGCTGCATCATCACGGTCACAACAACATATGTATTGCGTTAATCGCTTTCTTGCATCACAGCTCATATCCAAGTGAATTTCTCAATTTGCATTGCTCTACTTGGGACACACAATTTCTTCATTTCTCTTCATTGACAACGAAATTGTATATTGGTTTTAATATTCAGCCTGAAGCATTCAGTATCCCATATCAAATTATGAAAAGCTTTCCAGGTCACTCTCGAAATTTGTTTTAGTCGGTAGAACGTGGGGTATAATATAGCTATTATATGAATGGTATGTAACTATAATTATTTTTTCACTGCATCATGCTTCATAAATTTTGGTAATATTCACTACGATTGTGCGCGAAGCCATTAACTGCTCATCACTGGTTAGAGAAGAGTGTGGGGGGAGGTTCGCGTGCCAAATATCTAACAGAATATTAGAACTACACACACATGTACTCATACATATGTACGTAAATGGCAGAAAGTCAATGCAAATTGGTAATAAACTCGCTGATAATATTCTAATTATTGTTCAGACTTCATAGGGGCACTGTTGTTGCTGCTGTTATTGTCGCTTGTGACTATATTCACTTCCAGAAGCTTGTGACAAAGCACGCGCTAAACTCTGATAAAGCATTTTTTGTGACAATGTGCAGCGTATCGTAAGAGATACGCATATGTTCGAGTACGTGTTTATGATGGGCCATTTAGGATATGCGAGACCTAGCCACAATTGTCGAGGTCTTTTTTAATACGAGTATTATTGTGCGGAATTGTATTTTAATTGCTTCCACGAACGCTATGTGCTGCATATCCATACATACATACATATATAGTATAAGTACATAATTATGAATAGGTACGAGTAAGTATGTAGTGCATACAGGGCACAACCAACACAATCGAATCAATCGGTTCAGTTTCACTTCAAGGTGGCATATCGTTTTATAAGGTTTTAAGTTTGCGTTGCATACCAACAGCATGAGGTTTAAGTGGAAAATGCCTAAATCCCATTAAAATAATTCAAATTTGTTTAGGTTCTTCGAGTGAGCGCGAGTGTGTGTGCTGTTTGTATGTATGCTGTTCCCAGAAATCGAAACCAGAATCGAACGGAGCAACTGCCAAAAGGCTGCGGCGCGGCGTTGCGTGCATCAATTTGTATTGTCATTAGCGACTATACTTGTACAAAGTACATTGCTGTTGTTGTTGTTGCAGTTGATGTAGTGAAATTCGATACGTTGACAAAACGCAGAAACGCACTAAATGGCAGAGGGAGAGAGAGCGAAATCATTATCATTAAAAAATGAAGAACGAGGAAATTCGAATAGGAATTTAGCAGCCCAGCCATCCAGCCAGTCAGTCAGATAGACAGACGACAGGCAGGCAGATAGACATGTTTGATTCGGCGCTTGTTGTTTTTGTTTACTCCTTTATTTTTCACATTGTGCAACTCCGACAGTGCTTCGTTATGCTTTTGTAATAAAATTATTGAAAAACGTAATCAAATCCATAACGAACGAAATCACGAGCAAACTGAAAAACTCACACACGGTATGTTATTCTCCTCCTTGTCGGACAAAAGACTTTGCCAGCGACAGCAAGAGCAATAGCAGCTGAAACTGTCAAAGCAACTCATGGTATATTCTTCTAGCAAGGATCACCTTGTAATCAAAATCCGGGAGAGTATGCAGACGCACACATGTGCATGCATAGAAGAAGACAAGGCATGTTTCGACTGTTTTGCCAATGGAAAGTCAAAAGGCTCGTGCCCCCTTTATTGAGATTGAAGTGCGGTATTTGTTGTGGTATGTCACACCCATACATATATACAGACACACATAGTACGTATGCACACTCGGAAGCCACAGAGTACTCGTGGATTAAGATACCTTAATAGACTTATACAATAGTATCCTTTTGTAAATAATATGAAAATAATTGAGTAATACAATTAAAAATCATATCGCAAGCATCATCGTCATCAACACAATCGAGCACTTTTCCCGAACTTAACACATATCAGTTCACAGCTGTAGTTGGAATATTCAGTTGTGAGTAGAGTTGAAAGGTGTACCTAAAGCGCAAAAGGATTGCAAGGCATCAATCTTATGTATCGACAAAAGCCAAAGGGTGTAAATGATCTTATGTGCAAGAGAAGCATCAGCATTGTCAGCACACTCATAAAACTGTAGCTAGAGAAATTGTCAAATCATTTGAAAAATTCAATAATTTCAATGAAAATGTTAAATTTTCATTAAAATCATACTCGTGTATGAAATTTGCGCTGCTATTGTTTGTTAAATTATAAAAATTGTATAATATCTAAACATATGCACTCAAATATACTGCACATTATGTACAAATGTATATGTATATATGTAAGCATAATCCTATTTAACGGGTTTCCATGGCCACATTGTGGCTTACCAGGTTGACATTAACATGTACATGAACATATGTTTGTATGTGTATGCGTAAGTGTCCCAAAAAGGGATTTATTTGAACAAGCCAAATGCTAACAAGTTAATTTGGCCTTTCTTTGGAAAGTTCGTGCATCGGATCAGGTATCGTAATTTTAAAGACGAATAATCCATATACGAATTATGTTACATATACATATACATATCTAAAAAAGTGACATTGGAAGTTGCAGAGTTAATCAATTTCGCTCTTTATTGAAATAAGCAAGAATGTGAAGTAAATACAAAAATCAAATTAGTATTACTTTTTTCAGTTAATGTCTTAATTTTACTGTCTTTTAATTTGATGAACGACACACGAGTGTTGGATATTGGCACCAGCACCAGCATTGACATCTCGATTCCAACAAGTACAGTAATTTGGGCAAAGTTGGAAAACTTCATGGGAATGTCATTCCGTACACCAACTAGCGCCAGCACAATAAGATCTGAACCAAGCTTTATATTGTAATTAGTAGCAGGAATTTTTTTTCCAGATTCCCCTCGTAATCGTCAGATTGTTGGTGTGATACCGATGATAAATCGATTGATTACGTTAAGCTTGTACATATGTACTTATGTATGTGCTTTTCCAAAAAAGGTACTAACAATTTCCTGATGCATATAAGTATACACACTTCAAACAAAAAAGATCAAACGTATCTACAATTTGTATGCTCTGAATCCAATTGAATCCTGTCAGATTCGTTTGTAAACAAAAGAATATACATGTGTACGTCAAAAAATAGAAAGGATGTATGAATACATACATAAAAAGAGTACAACACAGTGGAGTAGAGTCATACATACTTATACCTAGTATGTATTTACAAGGTAAGAGTGAAAGTGTTCACATATCCTGAAACAAAATTAATTGTCGTTTTTATTTTGCTTTCTTTTTGCATTGTTTTGTATTGTCTGATAAATTGCCTGCTAGGTGATGTAAACAGTCAGCCAGTTCCACCATTGTTTGGCTCATTTCCACATTGGGGGCCAACATGTGTGTGTGTGCCTTTATTCACTGGTGTGCGTTATCGTTTTGTGCACTTTACTCTCGTGTGTTCGACCCTCGACCTCAACAACATTAATTTTTCAGTTATCTTTGTTACACACTTTATTTGTTTATATTTAGTTTAAACGTTATCAACCTCGTTTGTTTCTTCATCTTCATCATCGACATCATCATTATCAACACTGGGAAGTAAGGGGCAGCAGAAGCAGAAAACGAAGACTTTCTCCTTTTTGTAATCCTTTTGTAAATTATGTACACAAGAAACGTAATGAACAATCTCAAATGTCAATAGCAGCAGCGCAGAAAGAGCTGCAGCTGAGCAGTGGAAGGATACTAACCAAATTCCACATATACTATACATACCATAGACACTTAACAACATTAAACGAGCAATTACGCACATGAACAAACACATTCATTGTTCTTTGTTTAGTGACGACACGAAAAGAGTGTGTATTTAATCTGCTGAGAATAATTACCAGGGTATTACTACTTTCGTTTTTTTATAAACAACAAAAACATACACGACTTTGATTGCCAATTTTAGGGCTTAAGCTTAGGCTTAAAAGAACTTGATTAATTAAACAAATATGTATCATTAGCCTTTAGATTACACGCCAATCTGCACAAGAGGTGATGATAACACCATTATTCTTGGTTTAAGCAGTGAGTGCAATTCAATGTGCTTGTACCAGGTATAATTTAGGTAAACTGAAGGGCGAGCGGTCAAAACATGATGAGCTGCGACTATTTTACGAAGTATCACTGCCAAAATAGAACCTCTGCAATTTAACACTATTTTCCATGATTGCATCAAAAAACCAAGCCTTTATTTTAATATTAAAAGACTCTTTTTTTGTGAAAATGGTTTGGTTCATCCAAATAGCGGACCCGAGCCATTTAGACTTCAACCGTTTTGCTTCAGCTAAAGCATGTATGTCCTATTTTGGTTTATAAAAATAAAGGACCCATAGCTGATTATTTTCTTCCCCTCGGGCCCGAATTTGCCTCCACGGACCTGCACAAACAACGTGAATGGATGTGAAAAGCTCAGCCTAGTCTCTCTATGCGCTGTTGTGCCATTAAAGAAGCTGAAGTTGACATACCAAAAATCGCAGAAATCGAAACGAATTACTAAATTTTTGTGCTTATGCCGTTTATCTAGTTTCTTGGCACAAAGCTCGGAGCCGAAATGACATGATCCATATGTATGTATTGACCCATATTTATACATTCGAAAAAAAAGTGCCAATGGCAAAACTATGCGCAAGTTTCACATTTAGCGACATCCGTTACATCGCTCATACGTTCGAGTAGCAACATAAATTAACACTTTCTGTTTTTTATTTATTTTTTAATCCATTTAATTGCAGACAATTGTTATTTATTTGCAGAGATTTTTCTGTTGTTGTTGTTTGAAGTCGGATAATGTCCGTGAAATAGCTGTGACATCCGCGTGCAGCATCATCACCACCTCTCTCACTCCTCACTCCTGCCTCCACAATCGAACAATGATTTTTTGTTGTTGTTAGCACTCGTGTTAACATTCGTCTCTATCCATCCGTTTGGGATGTGGATGAGTAATGGCTTCCCTCCCGAGGAGATACCACCACTTCACACCACTTCGCTGCATATGTCGCTACACACGCACAAACATTTGCTCTGCCTGCTAGCATGCTAGTTGTATTGATTGCGCAGCCAGCCAGTCAATTGTGTGCGAATTTTTATTTTTAAATTTGATTTTTTAAATGTTCCATTGTCTGTTTGTAGCAACTTTAATGCGCATGATTGAACAGTTCTCAAAAACTAAAAAATAGAAGGGCGCAATTTTCATCAGGGTTCCTAGGTACTACTTACTTGTACTCGCAAGAGTGTCACCATGCGATTCGCGTGTGTGTACTGTCGCTTCTGATAATGTCGGCTGTCGACGTTTCCGATGATGTTCTTAAGCATCATAATAAAAACTTCCATGGATAATTAAGTTCGATATTTTTGATTCTTGGATTTGCAATGTCATACTTTTTATTAGGTGTTCCTTTTTTGGTATGCGCTAATTACAGTTTATTGTGTGTATCAAATTGGTGATTTTGAAAGTGTTGTATTCTGTGAATATTCAACACCATCATTTCCGCAACGATGAATAAAAGAAGAGTCTGCTCTGATCAATATCTCCCAAGACACATATGGGCTGCCACATCAAATTCTTTTTTTTACGAGAAGTTTAACTTCACCCTAGAGAGCTGATGAAAGTCCGGTGAGAACGGCTTTGACGTCTTAGGAAAGCTTGTGCGTTATGAAAATTTGAACCTTTTAATTCTGAAAAAATGTTGAATCAAGTGAGTCAGGAGTATCTTTGATGTAAGTATGAGCAGCTCCTTTTTCTTATTATGAGGAACATTTTTGCCGAAGGAAGTATGTCATAAGTCTAAGCATTTATGAAAATTGGCCATTTTAAGAAAATGTTTACCAACAACTCTTAAAAAAAAGGTCTCCGGAGAAGAACAATTTTGCTGCAGACGCTATAGGTGTAGGGCTTCAAAATAAAATATTGCCCATCGATTCCAATCATGCCCTTGAACCGCCTATACAAAAATTGTGACGTACCTATTTATTTATATGTGCCTTTAAAGGAACTGGACAGTGTCCTCTTTCAAAAAATCAACAGCCATAGCGGTTATAAATTAATTCTAATTTGTTGCTCTGTGTGTAATTGAAGAAAAACAGTTTCTATATAAATTTTCAAGTTTAGAAAGTCAAAGTCAGGGAACACATTTTCACATTTACACATACTTTAAACAATAATATATGTAGTATGTACCTACAATGCACAAAACATACGTAGTACATTTGATTTCAATTAATTTAAATTACTAGTTTTGACGTATTTCCATCTACAAAAGACTCCATCTACCCCTCTCCGACCCTAACCATATAATAAATACATGGACATTCACACTTCCATTTGGTGCAATGTAGTAATTGAATTGAAAGTGCAATAACCTCATCGTAAACAGAGCCCAAACTCAGACTCAAATTTTCTATTATGTATTCCAAAACTATTTGATTTGCATCTATCACACCAGTTGCTGTTCTGTTGTATGCACCAACATGTCTCTTCGATATGTACATATGTATAATTCTCTGTATGGCCGTACTTTTTAAAGCAGTTTCCGCATGTGCCGCATGCCGCATGCCGCATGCCTCAATCTAATTTAATGAAGTAAAAATTTACTAATATCTAAATATTTTTGGTAGGGTGCTTGTATTTAGCTTTTCAACTTCTTTTCCTGCTATTTCTTTTGCTTCAACAATCCAGAAGTATCTCCTGCATATACATATGAACATATTTATGTACGAGTACGTATTTACTTAAATGATGCGTTTGTGTATGTATTAATATTTTACTTTTATTGTTGTTTTCATTGTAGTGTAATAAGCAAATAAGCAAAAAAGGAATACGAGAATATTGAATAAGTTCGAGTAAGCACAAAATGAAGTACATTTTCAATTAATTTCAATTGACAGAAACGAAGAATAGAATAGTAGGGTTCCTAACACTTATTCGGAGGAATTGAAAGACTGAACTCTCATAAGTTGCTTAGGAAATTGAAAATTGAGGTTGCCGCCGATCACTGGTTAAATGTTGGGTCCAGAGAGAAAGTTCAAGTTCATTCTTCTTTCTTATCCTTGGTACCTATATTTCCAAGATATGTATGTATTATCGTGCTGGCTCTCTGCGATGTCTTCTTAAATATTCCTACACAATTGAATAAAATACTTTCCCGATATTGATATTGAAATTGATATTAGTCAGTCGGCAAATCCATATTTCCATCCCAAGTTTAGATATGAGGCAGCTGTTTCTCATTCCATTCTTCACATCTAATGCTCGCAAAATGCAAATGTCAAATTCGGATCTAATAAGCGATATTGAAATTATAACTTACAGCGGCATTGTAACTAGTATATCTCAAGTGACCACCATGGTTCTTCTGGTTTCTGCCATCTTAAGTGCCTATTCTTGTAAAATAAACTACAAACAGCATTTATACTTACATATTCTTTTAACGCCCTAAGGCAATACAGCATCCATGAACAATGAACAATGTGAGTCTCTAATCAATCAAAACGATACGACGAATTTCATATACATACTATACATACATTATTTGAATGAAATTATCAAATCTACATATTCATGCATTCACATACATACATACATACATACAGAAATATATGAAAATCATTTGCGATTGCGCAGAGGATAAAGCATATAACGCCCTATGACGTTTACATCTTATAAACACTTACATTTGCATTCGCATACTGCTGTACATACATACTTACATATGAACGTACATGCATACATATATTACATATCAAACTCAATTCGTCACATCACATCGCAGAATATTACTAAAATTGTTAAATTCTCAAAATACTGTAATC
Source organism: Palloptera scutellata (assembly GCA_958295655.1). Taxonomy (NCBI): domain Eukaryota; kingdom Metazoa; phylum Arthropoda; class Insecta; order Diptera; family Pallopteridae; genus Palloptera; species Palloptera scutellata. The sequence continues at coordinate 68,015,444 of OY282452.1, forward strand.
AATCCTCGGGGAAATTTTTCAAAAAATACAAAATCACTGCAACATTTTATGCAGAGTGTTTCTCTAAATCTTGAGATATCTGTATTTTTTGCTATAAGTATTTGCATTAATGCTATTGTGAGATATCGTAGCTGTTGATCCTCAAGCCTTGAGCCTCAATCGAAAGGACCTTTCATTGTTTGCTGGTTAAACTATACGCTTGTGAAACAATAGGAGTGAAACGAGGGCGAACAATGGAAAGGAAAAAGTCTCAAATATCGTAGTGCTGATATCTTATGCGGACAGACAGGAAAACTGTCAGGCAAGCAAGCCCTTCGAGATAAGACCCCACATTGTGCTGGAGCGTGAAGGAATTGATTTTGCGTGGTTGTAAGCTTGGGAGAGAAGAAGCACTTGCAAATGCTAACCAATTTTTCATAGACTTTAAATAAGTTGCAAACATTGAGAAGCGTTTAGGTAATCAAGCTGTAATTCTCTCTGAACGAATTTGTGGTTTCCCAAAAATTGCAATAACAAATTTTCTCAAATGGAAACTGCACATATTTATTAAAAAGTCCTCAATGACGATATTATTATGATATTAAATCGACGCAAAGGGGCCAAAAGCGACTCATGTCATAACATATGCGATGATGCGTGAGAAATAATATACATATAGTATATATTTTTGCATCAGCCTTACTTTATATGTGGAAAGTGTCGTCGCAGCCGCCCCAGGAAACCCCTTCAGCAGCCGCTACCGCATAAGCATGAACTATGCTCAAGTGCTGATGACGCTGCAGAACACAGTTTGAGATGTTACTGCAAAAAAGGAATTATATTCCTTCCATATTGTTGTACACTCGTATGTGCGATCGGTCTGCGAGCAGCAACGACGCTTACGCTGTTGATGATGTATGCCAAGAGGCCACTCATATGTTTGCAACACTAGAGAGCAGCACTGTAGGACGCAGCAAGCTTAGTTCAAGTGGATGCTCAAGTGCAAATGTTGCGTTTGTTTCATTGTTCGCAGCAGATTGTCGCAATTTTGTCTACAATAAATCTTGTTTTATGTTTGTATTGGTCTGTGAAACTTGTACATAATTTGAAAGAATTCATGATGCGCGAAAATGATTGAAATTAAACCACAATTGCACAAATGTGCGCCATATACAGGGGTTCTCAAATGGCAAGGCAACTGTGGTTTCGCTGGCCATAAATGAGTAGATAGCTAGATTAATCAATCGATCAGATATACCTACATATACATAAGTACATATATTCTATCTAGTATTTATGAATGCAAATATGTGTACTATAAATATTAACAGGGTATGATGAAGTTTGATCAAATAAACAGCCGTCACAAAAATCGTGAAAGCTAAGCTTCGGCTCTGCCGGAGACCAAACGAATATTAATAACGTCAACAAAATCTTGTATAGTGAGAGTATCCATGTAAAATTCTGTATGAAAGGGATAGTAATAGTAATCACGCCAAGCTTCAAATAAATTCAAAGAGGAATTTTAAGAAATATATGAAAGTTGGGCCGCGCCCAACCTCTTTTTCTGATATGAATATCGCTGCCTTAGTTTGCTACGTCCACAGATTTTGAATGCAAAGATCACTGAGATAGTCCTCCGCCATCTTTAGTATGATTTCCAGCAATTGTCACTGGTATAATTATCACACGCTTTCTATCCAGCTATGCTCTTCTTAAATCAATCAATTCATGTACTCGTAATTTTCATCCAGTAGAAGAAAAAGTAGCTGTGAATAATTTTTATTTTTATTTAATGCGCACAAGAGGGAAGTACTCTTCATTAATAAGGAAATCAATTTAAATCACAGCTATTCGTATGAGAATATTTCAAAAACGACAAAACGACAAAACGAGAAAAACAATAACAACAAACAATTCTGCGGGCGTAGGATCATAACTTTCACAATTCAACGAACATTACCAACCAACTATTTATGCTTGTTGTTGTTGTTGTTGATGATGATGATGATGCTGAGGAGGACAATTATTATAAACTTTTCTAATGCACATGCGTCAATATAGCAACTATTTGCCCTGGCACCATCCACATACATACATGCCAGTTCCATCCTTAACATTTCACAAGCTGAACATTGATACTATTTCTCGTTGCAATGCTGCTCCCCCTGCTTGATCACTCCGCGGTGAGCATTCGTAATAATTTTCAATTAAATTTCAAATAGGATAAATTAACAGATTAAAGAGTTTTATGCCGAATATGCTATATACACACAAAAAATTAAAAATTCACTGCAGAAACAGCCCTTGATCTTTGTATGTATGTATGTCAGTATATACATATGTGTATGTACTTATGTAACTACATATATGTATTTGGTGAAACTCAAATGAAACTGAGATGTCAGAATCGAATGAATGCCAAAAATAGAAAATCGAATGCTTCCGGGAAAAGAAATAACCCTAACTAACATTTTTTTGTGAGTGTATGGTACAAAACGGTATTGGCCTCTTGCATTCCATATCTCTTTGCATTCAGCTGCTTTGTTTTGTAATTTTCCAAAGTTTCGCGATTGAATGAAAATCGTTACGAATTCTCGTGTGTTTTAATATCAAATATAATATTATAAGTATGTATGTGCGTAAATATGTATGAAGTTAAACTACGATTACTACAGGATAATGCGTAAATATTATTAAAATGCGGGCGGCAGCGGTAGCGCAACCATTCCTCAGCAGAACCATGCAAAAAGGCTCGATATTTCGTTTCGTCCTACATGGTCCTAAACATGGTATAGTTGATACCATAGTACATTTTAACGCAAAATTGAAACACGTTGTATAATTGTAATAAATATTATGCTAAACAACAAACAAACAAACAAAGTGTGAGAAGTTTTACAAAAATCAATAATCCTTGCTATAAAAGGGGATTTCACTTTCGTTTTCCACACACAATATTAATGTACCATATTCTTTATACAATATTTATATATTGAGGAATTTCTCTTGTTTGCACTCACTTTTGTTCATGTTCACTCACTCTCATTCATTCCTCAATAGTGCCTTAATGTATGCGTAGCTGACCTATGACAAGTAGCAACAGGACCGGCGCTAAGGTGCCTGGCGCCTACTAGCATATTCATAGCTAACTAATAATTGCAATTAACCCTCTGCTAACAAAATATATTTTAAGAAATAAAATGTTTTCCATTGGGTTAATTCATGCTGTATAGCGTTAAGTTAAGTTGTTTTGCTCCATTGAAGACTTTTCCCATCTGTTGTGGCACTGTGCACCAGCCCTGGATACCTGACCAGTTAGACCATAAAAACGCCTGTCAATGTGAAAAGCGGATTAAAAAATGAAACTGAAAAATGTTCTTTATTGTTTTATTGTTGTTGTGGGAAATCCTTGACATAAATGTCGAAACAAATGTTTTCATTTGTGTATAATTTCACTTTCTTCATCTCAGACATTGTATAGGTACTTACTTACTCGTATATCGCCAGGTACATATCAAACATTTAGGCAACATTCATAAGATACAGGAATAACTATATTTCTTTATCAAACAATAATAATCAAGCGCAGTGCACCGCAGGCTATTTATGAATATGTGAGTAGGTTTGTCTGGGAATTGAACAATTTAAATTAAGAGATACGTGTGTGTGTGTGTTTGTTTACGTACGTGTACTATATGTACAGACGTACATATAGGCATGTATGCGTGAGTCACACAGTGTGAAAGCACTGCATTTTCTTATCAAGTTTACTAGATCTTAAGTATTTACGGTTTTGCTGTTGCACTTTTAACATCATTTATCAACGCACTCAAGTATGTATCGCGCATCGCTTCCCTGTAGGGTAACCAATTAGTTTTAAGTTAGTCGTTCAACTAGTTAACAGAACAAACGCCACAACTATTCCCACATTTATTGACTTTCCTCTGGTTTCTTTAACATTGTGTCAATTGTCCAGACTTGATATCTTTTCAAGATATGCTAGATAGATAATACATATGTACATACTCGTATATGTACATAGGACAAACGTTCATGGGATAATTCTTAAACCAATCGAATTTCGACTAGTTGAAAGCTAGATGTTTTTGGAATTGAATGTTGACCAATCGAATAGTTTACGCTTATATTTTAAATAGAACAAATTAAAGGAATTTTTATATTAAATAATTTTAAAATATTAGGCAGTTCATATGCATATGCACCAGTGATCTTTGAGATATGTCAATTAGTTCAAAATCCATATAAGTGAAAAATATTGTAAAGCATATGAGAATTACCTATACAAGAAAATATTTTCACTGATTAGTTTTATTGAAAGGAGATACCACAACTGATCCACATACTTCTAAATGTGCAATATTTCAATTACTGCATTTATTTTCAGTGGTGGCTGTGGCGTAGATGGTGTAGTAGTGTGTTGGCCTGCTACGCAGAGTGTCCGAAGTTCAAATCTCAAAAAGTGGAAGAAAACAATTTTTCTGTGTACACGGCACCACTCTTGTCAGGCAATGGCAAACCAACAACAGTAAAAATTACCTACGAAAAGCTTTTCACTTCGCCGTTCGGATTCGGCATAAAATTGTAGATCCCTTCCAATCCTGTACAAATATAAGAAGAAAAATTTAATTTCAACCACTTTAAAAAGTAGTTGTTGCATAAAGTATTTCAAAAACTAGTAAATATAGTGGACTAGGTTGGTTTTGCTCCTACAGGGTATGGACTCATACATATGTGTGTATGTATGTACACTCTGACGTACATACATTTGTATGTATTGTATACAACAAACAATGGAAAATGATGAAATTTGGTCCCCATTTTTATACATATACATATGTTTGTTTGTATCTATGTTACGAAGGACTGGACCCAAACAATATTCTTAATAATTACGGAGGGTAGCTTACAATGGCTCTCTGATGATTACCAGCGCAGCTCTTATCAGTGCTTATTATCGATGCATTTGACAACGTTATTAACAGGAGAAACAAAAAGCAAAAGTTACTTGCCGAATGGTTTTGAATGCGGTTTAAATTGCGTGTAAATTTTCAATCTTGTAATTGATGTGGAAGTTTTTCCTGATTGTCAAAAGTTAATTAGCAACAATGATGACGATGAAAAAAGCCATTGTGAAAGAAAAGTGATATTTTGTATAGATAACAAGCATTCTAGCAAATCGCAACAGGAAGTAAATGTTTCTAGGCTGTGCGCAGTTGCGAAACCGGTAAACATTGTTCCTTTAATAACGTTTGAGTTTGATTGCTAGATGCATATGCACTTCCATGAGAAAATACGTTACCGGGTTTCTCAAAAATGGGCGTACTTAATGAGTTTAAATTTGTACTAGAAATGATACTGCTGCCAAAAACTCATCAAATTTATGATGACATTCGGTATTTTTATTGGGTGGTTACTTTATATTAGAGAAAAGGGATAAGAGAAATTAACCAGAAATTCAAATCTATTACACAAACACTGACATACATACATACGACATAGTCGTACATGCTGCGCAATCAACATTTTGTGATCGGCAGCCTTACTTTGACACCGTCACTTTTAAATAGCGTTTTGAAATTGAAACTTCAAACAATTATTGACAATACAACAAGAACAAATACGATATCGCACTTCGTTTTTAGCATAATTGAGCTGCCACACCTACAGCGCCTTTATAGGCATTGAAAATAAGCAAAACAATGGAAAGGTATTCACACATTTAAACTATTTTCGTAATGACATTGAGTTTGTGCCAGGGCTTCTGTGTACCTGAGTTCATTTCGATTGAACAAAACAGCAAGCAAAAGATACGAGGAAAAAACCAACAGAGCCAACACAACGAAGACGTCAACTACATTATTTTTTACAAGAAACTTACAGCAACCCTTGTCAAATAATCCTTTCGTAGGCACTCTCCGTTTTATTTAGACTTGCGCTATCACAACTCAACTAAAAATGATCTAATGTTGATAACTTCCAAGCAACTCCTCTTCACACCCAGACCCCTCTTTATTTTCCCTATTCTTAAGTTGTTCGTCATTGCAAAAACTGAACATAAGAAACGAAGAATTTTGATATCGCTTGTTCAAATCAAGCAACTCTAGTGAAAATTATAAGTTTTTCAATTCGTTTGACACTTTTGACTTGCAGTTTTGGCTTTGTAAGAATAAAATCTCAAAAGGGTTGATTGCTGCTTAGCATTCATCATAACACATTACGTGCTAAACTATTTATTATAAATTTGATTTCTTTGATATCGTTATCAGATAATGAGTTCTTTCGTAATTTATGTAGAAGATCGTGAGAAAAGTTAATGACTCATAAAAGACCATGAAACTCCTTACGCTGCATTTACATTGTAGCTTATCCTTTTATTTTGTTAAATTTTATGACGATTCGTATTAGATTTAGTTTTTTTTTTGCTAGTAAAGACAAACTTTAACAATCTCCATTATTTGTTATCTTCAAGTTGGATTGATTAAAGTTTTGCAATGCACTTGCGAATATTTTAAAAACCTTGCTTGATTGCCAAAACTGTGTTAATGGTTTATGTAAAGTTTAATAAATTTTTAAATATTTCAATTAAACTAATTTTTTCAGTTTTATGAATTTTTTTTTCTGTCTCATAATTAGGGCTTGAAAAAAAAAACATTTCTTAGCAACTACAAAAGTATCAAAGAAGTTAGAAAACTGTAGGGTATCAGGCGAGCCCTCGCAGCCAAGGCGAATTTAACAGGGAGCTAAAGTAGTGTCAAAATTGCACAGGCTTTTGTTTTTAGTTTTGAGAATAAAACATTTGTTTATTTACATTTTACACTATTTTGACAGTTTAAAACAAAATGAGCGAGCTCTCTAAAATGACTTTATCGTGAACGCCTTGCAGGTTTGTAATAATGCATTCATTTAAATAATAACACAGGGAAACAGTAAATCTATATTGCGAGAATGGGCGAATCTGGTGTTGTTTTACAGGATCGAGTCTAGTTTCCGAGATATTTAGATGTGTAGAATAAACCATATCTCCAACATTTTCGAACCGATTTTTACAAATAATACATTTATTTTTTTGGAAAATATATTTCAATATATAAATCAATTGGGGTATTATTCACAAGGTGCCTTCTTATTCTCTCTTTTCTCATACAAAATCTTACGAACGAATAAATATTTTATGAAAAATCTATGGTTTACTTATTACCATATACACAAGAATCAAACAAATAACAATCCAGGAAATCAGCGAGGGAAGGAAGGGGGGGGGGGGTGGTAGCACGGATGCCTTCTGACAACACTGCAGTACTACCTGATTCGAAGCAGTAGGACCCTCAACATTTTCTGTTGGCTTCTTTAAACAAATCCAATATCGAATATTTCCACTCTAACTTTACATTATTTCTTATTCTTTCTTCGCTATAAGTTCTTCGCTTTGACGCGATTTTTTGGTTTTTGTTCGAATAAATGCAACTATCAAATTCTTTTTATATAATCGTGAGAATCGTGAGCCTCTCTTTCTGCATAGCATAGGTTAAATCTCATTCAAACTGGACGATGCAGCGATGCGGGGCTGCCTCTTGCATCTTGCCTCTTGCATCTTATGCGGAAGGGAAAAATAATAAATATATACTACACACGTGCTTCCATTTCAAGATTGCAGCACACATATTTCCATAAACAAGGAAACTAGCAAAGTAACTATGAAAGTGAATATCTATTAGAATAGATAAAACACACTTATCGATGTAGATATGTACAATGTTCACAGCTTTATATAAGAATTAAAACGATAAGTACCATAGTTACATATGTATTTAGTACATCTGTATGTACTGTACTAAATACCTAAACAAATGTGTATCTATTTATGTACATACATAACTAAGCATTGCATTGCATTTCTTCAAACTGCTGCTGCTGCTGCTGCTGCTTCTGTTTACAGACGCAAACGCATGCACGGATATATTTATGTATGTATGTGTTCGGATAAAATATAAACAGCCAATCCGCGTTCGTTTATCAAGTGAGTGTGGATGGGTTTGTGTATTGGAAGTCGAAGTCTGGAAAATAACCCTGCTGTGCTTCACATGTTTGGCACATCATTCGGTAGAATGGGAGCATGTTAAAATGGAATTAACTTAGTTATCATTGCGCAGTCGTTGTGAAAGAACGTGTCACGGATTGATCTAGTGAAAAAGTAAAACGTTAAACGTATGTAAATACAAAATACATATACACATACCACGAATAAATAAGAATTTCTGTGAGGAAAATATTTATTTTAACAGTGAAAATATACATATAATTTAAAGATTAATTAAAATGGTGTTTGAAAACATAATGCCGGTGGTTTGCGGCAACCATGGCCCCAGTTCCCTTCAAACAAAACCACCAATTCGCCTTGATTGGGATATTAATGATACCGTAGTGCCCATAATATCCAATTTTGATACTTTCAACGAATGGCCCGATGATCATTGTCGATTCGTATACTCCGATGATGACGTGGACGCAAAAAAGCATGCTAGTGGCTGGGCCATGAGAAATACCAATAACCACAATAATAATATTTTGAAAAAAAGTTGTCTGGGCGTATTAATTTGCTCTGCTAAATGCAAATTGCCCAACGGCGGCAGCGTCAATATGAGGCCCGCTATTTGCGACAAAGCTCGAGCCAAGCAGCAGGGAAAGCAATGCCCGAACAGGTATGCAATTGCCCCTAAAAAGAATCAACCATAAATAAACTGAATACTGCAGAACCTCTATACTCGAAGGCTTCTGCTCTCTCTACCCTTAAGGTTCGATTTATCGAGGTTCTACCGTACATTAAATATTAAGCAATTTTTTTTTTAATTACACAATTTGTATTCTTTACAGAGATTGCAATGGCATATTGCAAATTAAGCCATGTAAAGGCCATGGAGGATACCCCGTTACTCATTTTTGGCGTGGCTCCGGAAAATCTATTTTCTTCCAGTCAAAGGGTGTCCACGACCACGAGCGCCCTGAGGCCAAAGGGTCGAGTTTGATGCGTCGTATGTACGGAAATGGACGTCGGGGTCGAGGTGGTGTGGCAGCTACACTAGCGAGGGATGCCGCACTAAAACAAAAACTAAGTAGCCTACGCCAGCCATCGTATAAGTGTCACGCAACAGAGATGGATGCTTGCAACTTGCAGTTGGAGCCAGTGAAGAAATCGAAAATGAGTGAAATTCATATTTCGGCCCAATCAATGCAATTCCCCGGTACATACACTGCAGCGAACGACGCAAACTGGATAATGCAGGAGCAGCAACCGCAACAAACGCAACAACCAGAATACTCTCAATTTTATGCAAACCCAATGCATTTTGATGAATTTGGTAATTATGGCATGAATACATCTTCGGTAACATCAGCGCCTAGCAATTACATGACTCATTCGGTGCTCCCGCCCACTAAGCCTGCTGCTGCTGAAACGCTAAGCATTCACCAACAGCAGCAGCATCACCACCATCAGCAACAACAACAGCAATCGCAAAATCAGCCGCTATATGTACAAGAGGTTCAAAAATGGATGTACGACGGTAGTGACGACACGTCGAGTTCTGGCTATAACTCCGATGAGTACATTTCAATATTGCCATCGATCTACGAATCTACTTCTTCGAACACGCACAATTATTATAATGCGACAACGACAGACGGCTTTACACAAGCCAATACCATGTTCGAACCAGCAGCTCCGCACACGCAAATCACCGATATACCGACGGCTGTTGAAGAATTCTACCAAAATAGCAACACGTACGAGAGCAATTTGCCACAACAGCAGCAGCAATATCAAGACCTATCTTCGATTAGTCCGTTTTACTATAGTAACTCATGCGAAGATAACGGCGCCTGGAACATCCAATTTGATAGTAGTACAACAACCACAAATCAGCAGTACCGCTAGAGAGCTTCGCGGCATACACTGCCACAACACGCTGCGGGAGTTTCTTTTTCCTTAATAACTACGCTCCAGTAGAGGTAGCCCCGTCGACGGAAATGCTTGTACATATTTTTTGCGTTTTACGCTTCAGTTGCCAATCATTCAATATATTCACACACACACATGCACATACACATGTACATACATACATACATACACATGTTCATGGACATCAATTTCATTAATTTGACTACCTACATATTTATAGTGGTGGATGCCTTACACACATGCAAATGCATACATACATACATCATCCATATATACTCAAGAGTTGTCCTTCTAGTCTAGTCGGTTTAACCCATTAACGACTAATGTTACGTACTCGTACATATGTGTATGTAACATTGGTAGGTGTAGAGTTAAACCCTTTCACTCTTTATTGATACTTATAAGCAAACACGTAAAGTAAAGTAAATACCTTCAAAAAATAAAATAGTATTACTTTTTACATGTTCTCGTATTTTAAGCATAAGCTATGAAATTAAGGTGTTACTGTTAAGCAGTTTACTTTTAAATTTATATACATATTTTATACCAACTCAAGCGCACACTATTTGATTGTTTCGAAAAGTCGCAAATAAATTAACTAATGAGCACATTTTTATTATTATTTACTTTTTATTAGAGCCACGCATTGGCGTAGCTAGTGGGCCTGGCCCTCGGCTTAAAATTTAAAAAAAAAATTTAATCCTTAGCCATGCAGCTCATTATTCAGAAGGCTGAAAACAGAAGTTGTTTCACATGAATTTCAAACCTACAAGAGTAAAAATTTCCTGGTAGTGGATGCGAAAAGCTCGGCCTAGGCCCTTCATAGAGGCTGTTGTACCAATAGAAGAAGAAAGAAGAATAATAAGGGCTCAAAAGGTTCTAAAATTGTAGAAATTAAATTTTGAAGTTATAGTTCGAAATTCACATCTTATTCTTCTTGCACAGTCACGGCGGGTTTCGGCTGAGCTATTTGCTATTCATTTATACCGTGATATATTTTTACACGACCGCAAAACTTTCCTGATATCTATAAAAATTAAAATAGATTTTTCTCAATTCCATTGAACTTCTCTTTAACAAAGATATGTAAGTAAATACAAATAAATATTAGTCCATATCTTAAAATTAACGTGGATGTTCACAGAATTTCTACAGATTTTATAGATATACTTCTTAATATCTGAATAAGAATAAATTACAAAAGAAGAAAGAAATACATGAAAGAGCGAGAGAAGAAAAGTGGGTGAAAGTTATATACTATATAGTAAAATCTGTTACTGTTCATTTTTGTTTACCTTGAAGACTTTTCTTTTTTTTCAACTACAAACTCGGTAAGAATGCATATAAAAAATATACCTTAAGTTAAATAATCTTCTTGGACATATAATTTTCTGCCCAGAAGCGCATAGGGGGGCCGTTCCCCCCTGTCTCCTACGTAGCTACTCCAATGGAACCACATAAATGTTGAATTACCTCTGGGTTGACTAACGCCTAAAGCTCCCAAAAATTGTATTGTTGCGTATTTCTTAGGTATTGCAAACTACAGATCTTAATACCACCACGACAGTAGATTGATCCAGGCCGGAATAATTTTGTATATGTTATGCCTCTGCCTCTGCCTCTATGCCTCCTTCAATCTGTTTCTATTTGCACAAGTTTTTAATGAACCGAGCTTTAGGCTGTCCAACGGTAAGATCAGTGTTTAATACTTTGTCAACTTTTTTATAACTAACATATTTCGTTGACAACTTTTCTATTCTGGAAATTTCAATTTAAATTTTCAATTTTGGCTCATCCATCATAATAAATTCACATTCGATCGAGCTTTTATAACTGCAAACCAAATTTTGAGTTTCTTAACATCACTTGCGAACTAGCACATAGACACAATCAGCAGGCCATAGCATGAAGAGGGGAAAGGTTAGAAGAAATAATCGAAAGTGTATCAATTTGGTGCAGTTGGTGAGAAACAGATCGAGATATCAACCTTACGGATTACGCAGTGGTGGCGTTGTCACCAGCAGCAGCAGTAATAGCAGCGCTCAAAGTGCCTCAATTAATTTTCCACTGCAAGACTATCAACCGACGTGGAGCAGCCACTTGGAAAGCTCAAGAAATCTAGCACAATTATCGCCTCGCAGCTCAGTTCAAAATCGGCATGGAATTTCATTAGGTGATTCATCCAATGAGCGTGTGGACCGAGCAATTAACACAAACAGCATCGCAAGCACTTCCGTACATACACAATCGGAAATTTACTCGCAGACATCAGTTGCTGTCTTCACCCTCCTGCGGGAGCATAAAAACATTGAAAATGATGTACCTGAAGGTGATGCTAAACATCAGCAAGCTGCTAATGTCAATGGAGGAAAAAAACATGTGAACGAGGCTGCGGCTGAAAATTTACCTACATCTGCAGATAATCAGCAAATATCAGCCTCCTATCAAGGTCAATCGCGTACCACATCCACCATCGAAAATCCTTGCGCTCAATCTGAATCAGAAGACAATTTAATGCCAGAAATAGAAATGGCAATTGTAGAGTCCTCTGAAGCGGATGACGATGCCGATGAGGGCAAAGTTGAGGATGGAGCCGTCGATAATATATCTGTAAATGAAAGTGCTTCGCATCAAACATTAAATGCTAGTGCCTCAAATTTGGCAGTACAAGTACAAGGAGCGGGACATGTGGTGATGGGGAATGATGGCGATGACGGGGATGGTGAAACAGAAATTCCCGTGGCCGATGAAGAAGCCGGCGGTGATGGGCATCACAATAATTCGGTAATTGAAATTGAGATTACACTCAGATCTGGCTCGGATACACATTCCGAGGAAGGTGACGAAGATGAAGAAGAATATGCTTTAGTGGTAGACGAAGAGAGTGAATAGTTGTGATTACCGCGCAATTGCAATCGTGATGATCGTGATCGTTTTTAATTTGTATAAGTTTTGTGATTGTTGCTCATCATGGTGTCCAATGCGCGGCAGATTGTTCTGATTTTGTCGAAAACGAATAAGTAAACAAAAATACATTTGTATATGCCCATTTAGTGAGCGAACTGATTTGTATGTACTTTCCTTTTTGAGACCAAACAACGCTACAAGGAAGCAAAGTACTTCAAATATCACTGTGCAACAAATTAACTAATCACGAATCAGTGGTCAGCTTTTGCAGCAATTCGAGTTTTCACAATACCGTTATGTATGTATGTATGTCTGCGCGTTCATATGCATACGTAAACAAAATATCTCAAAAGTCAAATATTGCACCAATGACGCAATATATTAAAATAGGGATCGTTTTTGCTTATTTATGTACTTGAAAGAGTTTTGCAATTTGTCAATGAAGATTAAAACGTAAAGTCATTGCGCACATTGCATTCATTTGCAAACCACTTTCCAAGAACAACAACAGCAACAATGCGCAAATTCGTTCGAAATTAAATTAGTTCATTTGCCAAATATTTTCGATGTCATCAACAGCACAAGAATCATAGTCTCGCGCATATAGAATTACAAGCGAATTATCGTTTTTCCACCTAATTTGCATAATATCCTGTAAAAACTACAACAACAAGTCATCAATTGCAAGTCCTACTTGCACAACAAACAACATTCACACACGCATTCAAACAGTGTAACCCAAGAGTATTTTTCTCCACATATTTTTAAAACTCAATAAATTGCTGGCAACCTTAGACAGGGAACACACGCTTCCTTATGTGATTTATAGACCGAAATTAACATAAATGAAATCAAAACATTATGAATGTTTATTTGTAGCGCATCAGCGATTTGCATTGCTCTTCTCACTCATAGTATCATAGTATTGCTCATACACATCGCAATAGACGAGGATGCGCTAGGATGAGAATGTTCCTGCATGCTCATTATTCTGCTGCGTTCTGTGTGAGGAACGAGTTCGACGTGAAAGTGTGCAGAGTGTGTAAATTACATACAAACGTATGCAAATATTTATGTATACAAAAGCAAAAACTTCAATGCAATCCCTTTTTCAGATCATTTCCGTTGAAGTTCTCTAGAACAAAAACAAAAACAAAAACAAAACAGATGACTACATAAAGTGCGAATACTCCTTGTGATTCCACAAAAAAGCGCAACTCGGGCACAAGTACCTCGCCTCGTAATGCCGCGTACATACGAGTACATGCATATAATAGGCGTTTTGTTTACAAATAGTTTTTTCCAGTTGAGGGTAAAGGTTGGCTGAAATATTATGGCCGCCACGATTTAGCTAATGCTAATGCTTGTTCAATTATTAATCAGCTTTTTCATTCAGAAATACGTTTTACACAATAAAGGGTTTACAATTTTTAAGCAGATTTCTCAATCATAATTGAATTATTGAATGAAGTGCACTGCGGACAATTTTAATCCTTTCATATTGATGTCATAATAATCATAATTGGGTTCATATTGAAAAAAGGTAGCGCAAGGTAGGAAATAGGAAATACCCACAATATCGTCATTTATCACTTCAATATGTACTCATATGCATTTTTCTAGGCAATTCCTTTGTTCTATACACCAGTGGTGGCGGTTAGCCTTAATATTTAAGCGAGCTAACAGCCTACAGTTACCCTGCCCCTTTTAAACTTTTTAAACTTATTAAAGATTTTTTTGAAGCATTCTTGTTTTATAACGTTCTTGAGGACTTCAAGCATTTCACAATACCGTCCATTCTTATAAACTTGCGATGAAAGCATGCCCCGCAGATTTTCTGTAGGTCTTAAGTTTGGACTAATTGCTGGCCGCACCAACAAGGTTGTATTTCTCGACTTAAAAACCTACTTTGTGACCTTTGCGCTGTGATTAGGATCATTGCCTTGCTGAAAACTCCAACAACTCCATATGCTTCTTCCGCAAAATTTATCTATATATATATCTGCTTAGTATATATCTATATCTAATTATAGCTATATATAATCTCTGGAACTACTGACCTAATTTAAAATTATAAAATGTTTCGGCATTGTAATGGTGGCGCTCCTCGTTTGAACATAGGCTATATTTAATTTCAATTGAACAAGTTCGCGTTGAACTCTCCCATACATACTACAAACTGAAAACGACATAACTAGGGAACGCTAACAAAGGGGCAGCAACAAATTGTGTGATTAGGAGATATGTATGTTAGTAGCAGTTAGTGGGTAGAATTTAATATTTTTGGGATAAGTGAAATAAAATACTTAAAACGACGATATTGAAGAAGCATAGTAACGAAGATAATGACAGTTAGCGCAGGAGGTATATTGACAATAGTTATTTGGTAAAATATGTTCGATTTTGGAAACGTGGGCGTGGTACTTCCCATGCAAACAAAATAATTGGACATAAGTGACATAACCGTGGTTGTATAGTACCAGTAAGTAAAACAATGGCAGTTTGTAGTGTTTCGAGATGTGGGTGTAGTACTTCTACGCAAACGAAATACTTGAAACGATGTAATTGGGGAACCATGGTTTTCATGCTATTGATATAAGTTATCAATATATAGTAGCTATGAATGTATTATGTATGTATGCAAATTATTTCCGGGGAAGTGGTTGTGTTACATCAGGATGCGTAGATGGGTTTTAGAATGAGGAGCATTTTTTTGATTGAACTTTATTTCGTCGCTAAAACTGGCATCTTACAACGCGGTAAGTTTCAGGGAATTTCAATCTTGGCGCGTTAAAGTTTACTGTGTAAAAGTTGCTGTATTCTACGACTCGTAATGATAAGACTCAACTCCGACTTGATTTGCCCAGGGCTTATGTTTTTACCGAAACAAGACGCTGAATTTCATTTTCGCCTATCTCATTACATAATTTTTGATTGATTGACTTTTTATAAAACTTCTGATGGTATTTCTGTGACGCTTATTCTAGCAGCTTATTATTTAGTTGCTTATTACGACACTCTTTCTAGGCTATAAACCTTCGTTAGGTTTAGTGTACTATTTTTTAAATTAATCATATACGTAAATACTTATTTTAAATTAAATATTAAACTGTAAAAAATTAGATCAATATTACTACACTTTAGCTCTTAAGTAGCCAACTTACAAGGGTAAAAATTGGCTATGAAAAGCTTTTCACTTCGCCGTTCGGATTCGACACAAATCTGTAGGTCCCTTTCATTCTTGTACACAAATAACACGCACAACATAAGTGGATGCGAAAAGCTTGGCCTTTGGCGTTACATGCGGTCATAGTCGACACTTATAAACTGACTCATAACACTTGCCACAATGGCTGTGTATCTCTTTATCGGTGTCCTGTGATTGCATTCCCTCTCTCCTTCTCCCTCCTTCTTCCTCCTTCTTCACCTATCAATCTTCCTTACATTCAACCATCCCGATTATTGCTTAACCATGTGGGAATCTTACTACGCAGTTCATTCAATCGCATAAAAAGGATAGAGAAATTTCGTTCTAGCATGATCAGAAAATTTTCATGCATACATATATCGGTTCATTACTTATAGTACCTATAATAAAAAAATCTATGCATTGAACAATAAGTTTACATACAAATAAATAACTATCCAATATTTTTGACGCTCATGTGGTCCTAGGAAAAACATCAGAAAATCTATGACGAAATATGTCATTAAATGAGACAAAACCTGAAGTACAACAAAAGGTGCATATGTGCATATGTACATGTGTACATTCATAGGTAGAGAGGTCTCATTAGGGTCTTAACCCTCATGCATGACGTATGTCATGAGCCTTTTCGACCACTTGATTTTTTTGATTAGTGCAATCGATTAGAACCGTTGCAACCACTTGGGACGGGTGCTGCTAGTTAATGTGTATAAATATTAACAAAGGCAATCCGAGTTTGCCGCTACTGCCGCTATGTCTGCATGATGTGTTACAATGTTACATTAGTGTTTTGATTTTTGATTTTCACGCTACCCATTGTTGATAGATGATGCGGTGGCATTTTGCAACGCTTGCCTCCAAATAATTTTGTCATTCGTTTGTATTTTCCATGCCATCGATTTCAACAAGAGCCACTTGAACTCGAAGGCCCTTTGATTTCTTTGTCTAACACTGCGATTCTGCGATTACCTCATTTGCTGCGGTCGATTCGTTATCAATACACAGTTCTTGCTCTAAAATATGTACATAACTATAAGTTCGTTACCTATAGTATGACCTTAAAATCGTTTGTATTTGCACAGAGTTCCTGCTAAAGGCACAAACTAAAATGATGGTATACTTATACATATGTACATACGTATACAGCATACTATATATGTATGTTTCTACGTACATATGTATGATATATAATATATTCTATTCCGGGCTATTAGAAGCGAAAATATGTTTCTGTCGTCACACATTGGCGCAGACTACCAGACTACTATCGCCAACTTTAAAGAATTTTTTTCAGAAAAACGTGATGAAGAAAGAATGCATCTGTCAAAATCTGGTATTTTTGCGAAGATTTAATAATAAAATAAAATTTTTGTTGAAAAATGTTTGTTTTGAAAATACGCAATAAAGGGTATTTCAACGCGTAAGTAGACGTAGATTTATATTTATGAATGGTGTCAGCTTGAGCTTTAATATTTCACATTTTAATAAAATGGATATTTAGCTTAAGCTGCTTCTAGATGGTGGTCGCTGTGACGTAGCTGGTAGTGTGTTGGCCTGCTACGCAAAGTTTCCCGGGGTCAAATCTTGGCAGACAAAATCAAAAGGTAGAAAAACCAATTTTTCTACACGTCACCTATTGGCAGGCAAAAACAATGGCAAAAACGACCTTTCACTTCGCCGTTCAGATTCGGCATTAAAGAACTCTAGCTTCCTTCCATTCATCTACAAATATAGCACATACAGCATGACAGGATGCGAAAAGCTCGGCCTAGGTCCTGCATGGGCTGTTGAGCCATTAAAAGAAGAAAAAATTAAATTTCTAGACGAGCTGAAATTGTCTTAATACAAATGCCAGGGTGGCTGTAAATTTAGTGCCCACCAAATAAACCTTTTTTTTTTGCTATTCTTAGAAATTTACCGTTCAACAAAGTTCAGGCATTAATTAATATTATGGTTTTTTAATGAGCTCTAGGTCAAGAATTTAAAGATGTTTTCATAAAACCTTGTATTTATTTTGTCAATATTTCGACTTCAATTACAAGTCATCTTCAGGACAATTAATGGAGGGATGAATATCGCCATTTATGCTTCGGTTGTAATGGACCCTAGGTGAAGTCAACTGAAGTATGGTAATTTATATATGATAAACACATTTTAAAAACAATAGCACATTTTTTCACTTTTTTCCAGTGTAAATTTTAGATCTCAAAGTTCCATAGGTCAAGTAAATTAATTGACATTTTATTACTTCACGTTACTTTACCTCTATCACGTCTATTAAAGCCAGAGCACTATTGTGGATAAATTTGATATTGCCAAAAAAAATACACCTATTGTAGACAAATTCGTTTGTGGTACAAATAACAGCAATCAATAACAGTGATTTGAGTATATTATATTATATGACTTCTACCGCACAAGTCCTAAATAGAAAGTAATGAATCTTATGGCTTGCTTTCTTGGAAGAAAATTTTCATCAACCTTACAAAACAAAATGGATTAAAAGTATATATATATATATGAACATATATCGTTAATAAACATAATCAATAAGCTGCCTGGCATATTTTAAATCCTTAAATAAATGCATAAACACTTAAACTCGTCCTGAATGACTTCCTAATTGACGTATTCTACGAAAAAAAAAATTTCCATTCGTTTTTATATACATATGTACCTACATATTTCTTATATGTATTTCACTTTCATGTTTGTCACACCCAAAAGTTTAATATTTATTTTTAAAAGTGCATATCTAACTTATTTTGTTTTGCTGGATTTAAATGAAATACTTACTTTAAAACCCGGATTTTGAGATTTAAGAAAATAAAAACAGATTTACCCTGTTCTTAATAACTATTCGGCAACAAAACCTGGTTTTCGGATTTCGTCTAGAATTCGCCCTGTTCGAAACCCGGTTGCTCCAAACTGTCGAATATTTGCAAGCCCTAATCTGAACAGAGCTGCGACATCGGCAAGAAATTAAAATGAAATGCGGAAAATATAGGCCAATTTTCATGTTTCTTCACGCCGTTAAACGTAATGAACGTGTCAACTCCGCACTCGTGTGACCGGGCACTAAGAGAATATGTATTCTTTTTGGTAGCTTGTGTACGCCGCACATTGTTCGCCGTTACGCTGCAATTCGGTTTACTGTTTTAGAGAATTTAGTGTGAAGCTTGTGCAACCCTGTTTGTGTGGTGAAGTGATGAATTTGGATTAAATTGTGTTGGTTGGTGGTGATTTATCATTTCTCTGTATTTTATTTTATAACATTTTCAATATCGCTTTTTGTGCAACAAGTTTATTATTTTTTACTTGCAAAGTTCTTCCCATTGCCAAATTGAGGGTGAGTGTTGTCGTGTATCTTTTTTGGGTAATATAGAATTGTAAAAAGTTTTTAAAGTTTTACGAAAATAGAATCCTTGCAAGCTTCGCTATCCCAGAGGACGTAAAAAATTTAATAAAAATGTCAGCAGCTAGGATACTGAGTGCATTCGGACAATTATCCAGGAATCAACTTTTCCACAATAGATGCTCACTAGGTAAGAATAACACAGACAGCTTTTGAAATTGTTGAGAGAAAGTACTGCGCAACCTACACTGGACTTTGAACTTTATAGGTTATATATTTTTATCCGTATTAGTGAACGGCTAACAATGAACGGACGATTAGCATAAATAAATAAATATGATTACATTGTGTTTTAATTTTAGTAATTAATCAAAATGTTCGCATGATGTCGGCTGCTGCTCCTGCCTCTGCCTCTGCCTCTGTCTCCTCTGTGAATAAACATCTTCAGACTAAAGTAGTGGACGGAGTTATGGTGATCACTATCGATACACCCGGCGCTAAAGTCAATTCATTGGGTATTGATATAACTCAAGAGTTTGAAGGTGTTCTAAAGGATCTGGAAACAAATACTCAAGTCAACTCAGCTGTATTGATTTCTGGCAAACCCGGCTGCTTTGTGGCTGGTGCCGACATTGGTATGTTGGAAAAATGCCAAACTGCGGAAGAAGCTACCAGAATTTCGCATGAAGCCCAATATGTGTTTGATCGTATGGAGAACAGCAGTAAACCCATTGTGGCGGCCATTAATGGTGTTGCTTTGGGCGGTGGCCTTGAATTAGCTCTGGCTTGCCACTATCGCATCGCTACGAAAGATAGGAAGACAAAGCTGGGTTTGCCTGAAGTTATGCTGGGCTTGCTGCCTGGTGGTGGGGGCACTGTGCGTTTGCCGAAGCTTACTTCTGTTCCAACAGCGTTGGATATGGAGTTAACGGGTAAACAAGTGCCTGCTGATCGTGCTAAGAAACTCGGCATTGTCGATTTACTGGTGAATACGTTAGGGCCAGGATTAACAACGGCCGAGCAAGGCACCATCGCGTACTTGGAGAAAGTAGCGGTGCAGATAGCTAAAGACATAGCCAGTGGAAAAATAAAGGTACATGGATTAATTATTATGGTTTTAGTTAATTTTGAAACTTTCCTTAGGTTAATCGCGAAAAGTCCGGTTTGGTCAACAAACTGATGACTTATGCCATGGATCTTGAATTTGTGAAGAACAAAATCTTCAATACGGCACGTGGGCAAGTGATGAAAATGACTGGAGGACTTTATCCTGCACCACTCAAGGTTTTTTCAATAATTTGATATTATGTACTTACGTACCTGATGGTTGTTGTTGTTTTATTTAAAGATTCTCGACGTCATTCGAACTGGTGTGGATAAGGGAAGTGAGGCTGGATACGAAGCTGAGCGCAAAGGCTTCGGCGAATTGGCCGTCACACCCGAATCGAAAGGTCTCATTAGTTTATTCCGTGGTCAGACAGAATGTAAAAAGAATCGATTTGGAAAGCCTGAGCGCGCTATTACGACAGTTGGCGTATTGGGAGCTGGTCTGATGGGAGCTGGCATTGTGCAAGTGTCTGTAGATAAGGGTTATGAAGTTGTAATGAAAGATGCTACCAATTCTGGTTTGTCGCGCGGTATTGGTCAAGTTCAAAAAGGTCTTGATGCTGCGGTTAAGCGCAGACGAATTTCTGGTATGGAGCGCGACAAGATACTGACACACTTGAGGCCGACACTCGCTTACGATGAATTCAAAAAAGCCGACATTGTAATCGAAGCCGTATTCGAGGACCTTAAGGTAAAGCACCGTGTCATTCAGGAACTGGAGGCAGTTGTCCCACCACACTGCATTATTGCCACCAACACTAGTGCTATTCCAATTACCAAGATTGCGGCAGGTAGTTCACGTCCCGACAAGGTGGTGGGCATGCACTACTTTTCGCCAGTCGATAAAATGCAGCTTCTGGAAATCATTACGCATCCGGGTACATCAAAGAATACTATCGCCTCTGCTGTAGCGGTTGGTCTAAAGCAGGGCAAGGTTGTCATTACAGTGGGTGATGGTCCAGGATTCTATACGACCCGTATTCTTGCGACCATGTTGTCAGAAGCTATTAGGTAATTTGCCACATGTAAACGGTTTCTACATATTTATTATTACTATATAAATGAATGAAAACTTGCTTGTTTCATTCCAAGATTAATCCAAGAAGGTGTCGAGCCAGCGGAATTGGACAAGATGAGTAAACGGTTTGGTTTTCCTGTGGGCGCTGCCACGTTAGCCGATGAAGTTGGCATTGATGTGGGTTCTCATATTGCAGTCGATTTATCCAAGGTATAGTACCTTATAATATTTGAAATGATAACACAGAGCAAGAAATTTGAATTCAAGAAAATACGCAAGCGATTTGAAAGTTTATATGATATAAATAATGTACGCTTAACGCGATGGCATCATCAGTTTTTCTCCAGCACGTCATAATATTTTTTTTTTGTTTCGGTTTACCATTTTTTTTTTATAATTTAGCATAAGACATTCTTTATATTCTCTATTCTTCAACTATAATTCCAAGTACGAGTACCAAGTAAGTAAATATCTTTCGATAAACTTTAGTGATGTCGGCAAAGTTGAGATACTCGGTTGAAGAACAGGCTCCAAAATTTGTTCATACAAAACTCGCTCAGAACTTATTTCTATCTGGATTCGTAGGTGATTTAATACAATGTAAGCAAAGCTCTATTTTGTTCAGAATGGAGATGGAGATTCTTTTTTATAAGACGAGATGGTTTGAAAAATTATTGTATATAATTCGAGTTCACTAAATACAATTAATTATAATATAATATGCCTGTATTATATAAAATCTTTTAATGTATAATAAAATAATACAAAATAATAAATCTAAAATGTAATCCTCAATAAAAAAGTTATGACGTGCTGGAGGAAAACTGATGATGCTACCATTGTGTTCAGTGTACGTTAATTATATATGTGAGGTAAACTATCGAATCGCTTGCGCATTTTTTGTTGTTGTTCAGTGTAATTTATATTAATTAATAAAATATTTTCTCGCCCGCTAGGCATTTGGCGAACGTTTTGGTGGTGGTAATTTGTCCGTGATGGAGGATTTGGTTTTGGCTGGTTTCTTGGGACGCAAATCTGGTAAAGGCATATTTATGTACGATGGTAAAACCAAAGGTGCCCGCCCTGTTAACATGGACGCCATTGAAATTGTGAAGCAAAAGTATTCGCTTGTGCCAAAAGGCGCCAACACAACTGAAGATATGACACTGCGCATGGTGTCGCGTTTTGTTAACGAAGCGGTGCTCTGTCTGGAAGAGAAGATCCTCGACAGCCCTTTGGAAGGTGACGTGGGCGCTGTTTTCGGTCTAGGTTTCCCACCATTCACAGGTGGTCCATTCCGCTGGGTTGATCAATATTCCGCTTCGAAATTGGTTGGCAAAATGCAATCCTATGCAGACTTGTACGGTGCTCCCTTTAAGCCAGCACAAACTTTACTTGACATGGCCAAAGATCCATCGAAGAAATTTTATCCCACTACATCATCCAAGTTGTAGAAGATTACAATGCTCTTGATGTATTTTCGTACAGTGCCTTTAAATGGAGTTTCCCTCTATCGACCCTCTATAAGGCCCTTTTAGTGTTACGTTCAAAGTCAATCGGCATTTATCGTTCATTATTGCAGCATGTTTTTTTCTAATCATTTTTTAATTTTAAGAATCAAATTGTTTGAAATTTCTAATTAGGTAAAGAAAGTACGTAAGATTAAAATTAATGACTTTATTTGGTGGAGTTATTTGTTTTTTTTCTTTTACTATACAGATATATGACAATTAACAAATACATACACTTAAAAGCGAAAGCAAAGGGGAAGAAAAACTTATTTACGCCATTCTCGTGCGGAATTTCGTCGCTGTTTTGTGCTGCTACTTGTGGCAGGTGGTGGCCGCTCTGGATATCGTTCGGCAACATCATCGATCAGCTCCAAAATACCAATTTTAAACTTGCGTTTTTGCTGCGGAGTCAACGCTCCAATATCTGGCAAGATACTGCGAAAAAATTCCATATCTGAGTTCTCGTTGCTGTACAATTGCAGATGGGACGCCGTTGTGGTCGCCTCACTGGCATGGCACTCTGTTTTGATGCGTTTCGGTTCGTGCGCGATATCGTGCGAATCGCGCCTGCCGCGGTGATTATGGCTTGACACTGTCACGTATGCGGTATCACCGTGCGTTCCGTCTGGCGTTCGTAATTCCGCTAACTGCACGTCCGGTATGAAATTCTGTAGTGTATTGGCGCTTGCGGTATCGCTAAGTGGTGGCGAATGTACTAAACCATTGCCCATAGAACAACGCTGCAATTGCAGACTAGCCGTAACAGCGGGATCAAAAGCATCTATGGTCTCTTCATCTTCGTTGTCAGAAAGTGAATGCTTTACTTCCAATTTTTGATCGTTGAATTGCAGATGAGGAATCGCTTGTAAGACTGAATTGGTTGCATGCGCTTGTTGCAGCTGTTGCTGCGACAAATGAAAGAGAGTAGCCAGGCTGCTGTTCACTCCGTTATTGCTATCCAGAGAATTTCGTGTGGACTTCAGAAAGGGCAGTAAGAATGCCATGTGCTCGGTCAGGTAATAAGGTTTGTGTTGTGGATCTGCGCAACTCTGTTGCTTTATATAGCGCGAGAGGCATGCTCGCAAATTGCGCCAACGTTCTTTGCAGTGAATAACTGAAATTCAGACAAAAGGAATTAACATTAAGCACACAGTACATAAGTAGTCTATTCAATTGAGATAGCAATGGGAAAGCAGGTTGGTGGGATTTACGTAACCGATCTAGGCAGATATCATTAGTATCGTTAGTTTTTGAGTTAGTATTTATTTATTATTTATTTCATAAAAGTTTTATTGAAAATAATATTTCAATTATTGGGAATCCATAACTGGATGCATTATTGTCCCAATATTTGTCGTATATTTGGCTTCGTCGTGACTAAGATAATTTTGCAAAAATTATACTCGTAAAAAAAGTAGGTATATTTATGTAGTATGTATATCTTTCAAGGGTTAATGAAAACAATTTAGTAAATACGTAAGAATGTGTATGCTTGTGTGTGTGTGTGTGTGTGTGTGTGAATAATTAGTGATAAGAAAAAGCTCTGAAGTGAAAGCTTTGTCTTGTGTGCAAGCTTTAGTTGTGTGCTGTGCTCTTTGTCTCATATGTAGCAGCAGCAATAATTGGGAAAAACAAACGCAATTTCTGAAGAGATTTTGAAGCTAAGTGCAACTAACATGAAATCATGAAATACGAAAGTTTGCTTTGATAGTGAGGAATGAGTAGTGAGTAGTAAGCAGCAGCAGTAAAGTTGCTTGCTTACTCTGCCCTTACCGCTTTCTCGGGTCTCCTTTGATATTAGCGACCATGCTTTTTCCTGGTTATCTCTGTTCCGATATTCAGGAACCTTTTTGTCGTACAAACATTTGTGCGTTCTCACAAGGTTAACAAAGCGTATGTTGAAATCTTCATCGGACTGCATTGCGCGTGCTGCTGTTGTTGCTGCTGTCGTATTTGTATCCTGCTGCTGTTGAGAAGCGCTGGAAGTGTTGCTGGTGGCGGCTGCAATGGTGGCGGAGGTGGTGTTGGTGGTGCTGCTGCTGGTATTATTTGCGGATGTTGTCATTATTGTTGTGGTGTTTGCAGTCAACATAATGTAGTTTTCTTTGGCATTCGCGTTCACAAAATGTAGTCACTGCTGTTGCGTGCGTGACGTAAGCAACCCCGTAGTGTTACTCTTCGAAAGAACAAATGATGTTCGTTTTTCACTCAATATTATTCAGTTCTATAGTGTGGTGTTGTGCAGTGTTAGGAGGGGGTAGTGGGTGGTGTGGTGTGGGGTTGCTGTTGTTCGTTAAAATACGTCGATAGCAAACAAGTGACGATAACAAAAAC
The DNA here is from genome assembly GCA_958295655.1 of Palloptera scutellata. Classification (NCBI taxonomy): domain Eukaryota; kingdom Metazoa; phylum Arthropoda; class Insecta; order Diptera; family Pallopteridae; genus Palloptera; species Palloptera scutellata. The sequence goes on from OY282452.1 coordinate 68,040,842, forward strand.
AACTTGTGTGCTTTTTCGTATTTGTTGTTTTTGTTGCTCTCGTTCTCTTCTTCTTCTTCTTTGCTCTCAGCGACAACAGCCGCACAAATTCCTAGTAAATTTACAATAACAATAGCAACAACAGCGACAACAACAAAGTAATGTATGGTTGCTGCTGTGCTATTGTTGCTTGTTTTGTTCGCGCCGTTTAGACGTCGTCGATGTTCTGAGTTTACTGTTGTGTTCGTTTGATGCGATGTGCTTGAAGCAGTATTGTCGGGCTGGAAGGGGAAATCTGGTATGGGTGGAAAGAAGGGTGGTGGTAAAAGTAGATGGTGGCCGGGCGGGCGGGTATTTTTGTTGTGTATATGAAACAAGAAGCGCGCGCGGTCGAATAAAATATAGCCTTTTTTCTGTTTTTGTATTTTTAGGCTTGATATGTTGTCGACGAAAGCTCAACACTCAAGCAACTAACTCAACTATCTAACAAATGACAAACAACTCGTTGTGCTATTCGCTCGTGTTGTGGTGTTGCGCTGTTGTTGTTGTTGTCGTCGTCGCCAGCAACGGCAGCGATGGTAGCATCGACGGTTGATTCGAATGGGTTTGCGAAAAATATTTGTATGTACATATGTGTGTCTCTCCGTCTCCGTCTCTGTTACTGTATGTGTGTGTATTGTTTCAGTTTGTTGGGTTGCTTGGCGGGTTGGCAAGCTAGCAGGCAGGCAGGAAGGTAGGCAAAGTTGTGTTGTGTGCTGCTGCCGTTGTTGTTCGTTTGTTTTGTTCTCCGCGCGCCCGTTTTGTGTGATATTTTATGTGTTTCGTCTATTAACATAAAATGTATTTAAAAAATGAATACAACAACAATAGTAACAATAACAAGCAAGTATCTGTATCTGTCTGTAGTAGTCACAATAGCAGCACAGCACAGCACAGCGCACAATACAGAATATACACTACGCTCTATTATTGTTGTTGCTTTTGTTTTTACTGCTGCTGCTGCTGCTGGTGCTACTTCTGTAGTTGTTGTTGATTTGCTGTTTGTTGTTTTTGTATTTTAGTTATCTACACGTTTGTAAAATTCTATTTTTCACTATTTATTTATTGTGTTATTTATTGGTATATTCTTTAAATCTCATAGATTATGTGTAAAAGCACATAATTTCTAACTTTCATAGCATATTTCCTATTACTTTTTATATGCAGTGTTTAACAAAACTCTCTTTTCAGTTATTTTAAAAATTATTTTAAATTTCTAAATCGCAGTCGGGTATCGCAGTTCAGAAGTGCCGTTTCACTTTAAAGTTTCTGTTTTTACTATTAATCCCCAAGATTGGTCAAAGCTTAGAGTATCTGAGTCCCGCCGCTGTCAGCAGTTTTGACCAACAAAATAAACATCAAAATTCAAGCAACGAACGAACGTTTCACAAAAAGACAACGACGAATGTTTTTCGTTTCAAGAAACTAAAGCAACTAAACAAAAATATACAAGCCTCTTCACCATATACCTTTGGGTGTGTGTGTGTGTGTGTATGTATGAGTGCAGGCGCGCACATATCACCGTCAACACAACAACAACGACTTTGACGACTCTCGGCGAACATTCTCAGAATAAACAATACACAAAAGAATGTGCGCTGTAAACAATGTGACAAAGCAACAACAACGATATCATAAAGTTAAGTAGCTTTTTTGTTTGTACAAAAGCTCTTAGCAAAAGCATAATAATTTGAATGCATTCATTAATTTAGGCGCTAGATGGAGGCTCTGCGGAGCTGCGGTCAGCATAGAGATCAAGCCAATGATAATTTCTGCCAACAGGTATTAGCAATGAGCTCAGTAGGCAATTGAGAAGGCCTGGTGCAGGTGCCCCTGGCGTTACCGATTGGCGTCAGTAGAGGCATGTCTGATGCTACTAATTAAGCTTTCTTCAGGCTCTGGGTAAGTAGCTGAATAAGACCGCGCCGTGGTCATCTTTCGTCATCTTTTCGTTCTAATAACCATAAACAATCGGGAACAGGGAAAAACCTGAAATTAGGAGGCATCAACAGAGCTGTCAATGCATACTAAAATGTAAAACGACCCCCAGTACGAAAGGAAAACTGAAAAACCTAGAAACACTTCTGCTATCAAGAAACAAAGATGTATAAGTACAAAAACTGTTTTTTGTTGAGCAGCAACCCTAAGCTACACTTTACAGCTTTTGTTTGAAAAGCTCATTTGGTTTGTTTACAACTGCTGAAACTTTTAAAACCGTTTGTGACATTTGGCTGAAGAAACCGAATCGAGTACGGAAGAAAAAACCTATGTCCTACATTTGGAATAAGGAATTTTTATGTCTCAGTTGGCATGTGGAGCTGATGCGGTCGTGAGTGAATGCTACTGAAATGAGCCTAAGGGTAAAGTGATAGTAATGAATAACAAACATATCAAAGTAGTTTAATTAATTTTTGAAAATGTTCAAGCAACTGAATTGAAAAAAAGTGAGAGTGGGGCAATTCAAAGAGAAATTCAGAAAAAGTTTTCTTTTGCGTTGCAACGCAACAGAAATGCATTTTACGTTTCTGCTGCTTCTGCCGACGCAGTTGTTGTTCCTACTAAGAAAATCAATTGCGTTTGCCAGCGATGTTTTGTATGTGTGTGAGCCGACGGTCGCTCTCACGGATGGGACTGGCGTTGGCTACCTGTAGATGTATAGATATATGTGCATACAGCCTTGCGACAGGATATTCAATTAGCGATGTGTGTGTGCATTTGAGTTGTCGCAAGCAAGTGCGCGTTAGTGTATGGATTAAAAGTGCTCAAGGTTCAATCGAAACGACGACTGGAGGAAAATGTATGTGCTCGTGTGTGTTTGTTTTTTTTTTCGTTTAATCAAATATAATATTGAAACAATTGTAAATTGTTCCGCCGCGTAGCAAATGTACTAATTTATATGCACACTCATACATATACAAAACTTAAGAAAATTTGTTTAAAATTGCGTGTTGTTGCAATTAATGTGTATGGGTAGATAGATAATCGAGAAGGAAAGCCAATGAAACAGCACGAAATATTAACAATTCCGAAGAGTGCTTTGACACGAGCTGCACAGAGCTCTAAAAAGCTGTCACAACAAACATCGAAAGCTTTTTTTTACATTTGGAAATTAGTTGGTTGAATATGGTCATGTTCGAATTCCCGAATGCCTTAAAATTGTTATAATTTAAAAAGAGTTGAGTATAGAAATATATAGGAAAAAGGAAGCGTTGTCTAAAATAACCGGTTCTTCTTTTAAATGTCACAACAGCACATGGAGTGCCTAGGCCGAGTTTTTCGCATCCACTCATCGTGCTATATTTGTATGTGAATGAAAGGGGACCTACAGTTTTATGCTGAATCTGAAGTGAAATGCTTTTCTTAGGCAATTTTTATTCTAAGAGATTTGTAATTGCCTTCTAAAAAGTGGTGCCATGTAGAAAAATTCGAACATCGATTCCAAGAGTAACATTGCTATACCCAGACCAGAATCATTCTGGAACGTTCGAGGTGCACGAAGAAATTGTCGACTTTAAAGCAGGTAAAAATGAGGTAACTTTCTTTTGCTAAGCACATAGATTAATGAAGGCATAGTTCGTATATAGGTATATTCGTGATTCACATCGCATACTTAGATAGCTTTTTCGATCTATTCAATGTTCAAAATGTAAGTAAAATGCCGAAGTAACAGTTTTACAAATACGCCATTTCATTACTAAGGTGATATACATACATAGTATGTACTAAAATTAAACATATAAATGAGACGAAAAGTATCGAAAAATAATCGTTGAAAATGAAATGGAGCTGACTTAGCCGAATGTAGCGTGATTTTATATGTAAAATTGCTACATATGAGGAAAAGTTCAGCAAAGCCAAAAATATAACGAGAACAATGCAAGCGCGCTAGGAAATGAGTGAGCGAGCTTAGAAGTCAGTATGAAACGAACAACATTTTCGAAACAAACGCGCGCGTTTTACTTATCGAAAATATTAAGGCGATTTTCAAAATGCAAACATAACAAGCTGTCAAGAAGAAGCAAATTTATTTTAATAGAGAAATAATAAGTATGTACTAAGTGAGGGAGGGAGGAAAGCATCAAAACATTTGTGTGTTTCTTTTGAGCCATTTCCACAATCGTGTAGCCTAGCTAGGACCTTGTTATCTCTTATCGCCGTTGTTGCAAGTTGCACTTTGCTCGTGTATGAAAGTTGCGGTGGCATAGCTAAAAAGTAGTGGCTCTTGTTTAACCGAAAGCGCTTGTGGTTCCCTACAATGTGCTCGTTATTTCGTCAATGCCAGGAAATCTAAAATGAAAGCGCATATTTCTGTTGGTATAGTTAAAAATAAGTTAGTAGTAGTAGAAATTGTTGTGTTTGTGGACGTCGTCCCCGACCTCCTTCTCTCTTGTAAGCATGACGAAAAGCTGAAACAAAAACAAACGGAATGCACAAAAATGCTTTTGTTCTCAAATAAGGCCAACCAGAGGGGAGGGTATTAGTCGTCATCGTGATTCATACGGTTCCTTCGAAATTTTCCCTCAACGAGTTTTGATATTTAATATGCATAAGTATTTGAGGATTTCTTTTTTTTGTGCTGCTTCTTGATTCTGTGAATATTTCATATCTGCGAAAAGTGATTCACCTGCGAAATAATTGAAATATTCAAAAAGATCAAAATAATTAAATGAGTTATATGATTAATTATTTACTGTATACAAATGTGTGTCACCCGTAATGGCAGGCAGCATATGGATCGGAAAAATTGAAGTCGATGTTGCAATGTGACTGAAGCTACCGTTTGAATTTGTTGACGATCAAACTGCATTCCTTTTGGAAGTAAAAGCTCAACGCGTACACTCGTCCGCATAAGCACTCGTATAATCACAAATACATTTGTGTGGCGAAACGTGTCACAGTTTATTGACATTTATCTTTTCATATATTCCCAAAGTTGCACGAGTGACAATATGACTCTCTCTACAGTGGCTTCATTTTTTTTGATATTTTTCTTTGTTGGAATTAATTTGTTTAGATCTATTTTTAGGCCTTATAATTTTAGGTATTTTTTAACACTAAACAAATTTCCGTTGTCAGTAAAATTTGCCCATATATTTGCATACATACACAGATAAGCTAGTACATACATAAATATGTATCTACGTATATATATGGTATGTACATTTATGTAAGTTATGAATGTGTGTACATATCTACACGTTAAGCACGCACTTAATACTTTCTAAATTGTCGCCTGGCAAACAGACAATTTCACATAATGATCTCCTCCACTCCAGTCCTCCTTACTACTGGAATATCTTCGTTCGCGCAACCAATAAATAAAATATTCAGTCGTTTTTGGGGAGATTGATATTGTAGATAAGTCAAGCAGACAGGCAGCAATGCTACAGTTTGTAGGTCGTAGCACAGATAGATAGGCAATAGAATGAGGGGAGGCAGTTTCAAGTAGATTTGGGTACGTCAAAATTTTGTTAGTCATCACCTGGCGATGACTTCTTGCCACAACAATGTGCAACTAATGTGATGATGGTATGTTCATCTCTGAAAATATTCGACAATTATGTGTTGTTTTTGTTTAAATTTTGCATTCTTTGGCTTGTTCCCTTTTCTTTATTTCAATATGTTTTCAATTTTTGTACTTCTGCTATATTGTATTATTTTTCCTTTGGTGTGCATTTATCGTTCTTTTATTATTAAATTGTTTCAATGAGTAGTTGAGGTAATAAGCTGATAAGCTAGAATGCTGTTCTTGTAGTTTATTGCTCATGTAGAAATCCTGTAGTAAAAGTAAGAGTTTCCACAATGAAGCCAAATTTATTAAAATGAACCATTTTTAGCCTACTCCAATTCAAATTTTGTTTAGACGGTATGCTGGTTGTTGAGTATAAGGTCTAAAGTTGGTTGTTAACATAACATTTGGGACTGGCGTTTTTTGTGCGGTAGTATTACATAAAAGTCTGATTGCTAAGAATATCCCCAAAAAGAATTTTGTAAGATTATATCAATTTTTGATAAGCTCATTTCATTTCTAAACAAGTTTAAAATGTTAATTTTTGAAACGATTTAACAGGATATGTCTTTTAAGATTGAAAAACTCTATTCACAAACGGTACAATAAACTAGGAAATTTCAATTATTCAAATATTCATTTAAAAACATTCCGATGCTGCGTACAGAGAGAGAGAGAGAGAGAGAGAGGAAAAGCGCTGAATACTGAAATAAACACTCCTCAAAAATGAGCAAAACATCAGCTGTTTTTCGAAATTGTGGCATTGATGTTCATTGTAGCATTGAAGAGGATGTCGTAGTGTCGGTGGTGCCGTGCCAGAGGTAGGAGCATTGTTTCTTCGCTGCTCTATGATACCACGTAAATCTATGCTGCAAAGTACGCACAGTTCGCACATTTAGAATCTACTTGGTGGTGGAATTCATTTTCGGTGTGTTGCTGCTGTTGTGTATCTGCAGCAGCTGTTGCTTGTTGTTCAGCGCGGGGCGCGCTACACAGCAACAGGCATCACGGTGAAATTTTGAAATAAACTCTCAAGTATTTTTCTTTGCGATTCGCGAGTGAGTGCGAGCATTTGTTGATCGTTTGGTCGGTTGGTTGGTCGTCGGGTCATTTGCATATCTTCATATTCATTTAAAGAAAATATATAGGGATTTCGCCTAGTATCATCGATCCATTCATACAGTTATAGTATTTACCTACCCTTTTAAACGCCCAACTCGTATACATCGTCCGTCGACGAACATGAAAAATAATTACTTATGGTACTTTTAGTGTGCCGATCACGCTATTGCTGTGAGTTTGTTTTGCTATTGCGGCCCCTACCGCGACCTCCCGATCATTCGCAATCTTAAATCGCAACTAGTAGCTAGCAATTTCAACATAAAGTCGAGCAGCAGATACGCATCAGCAGTGGCGACCTACCACCTAGTTGTGTCGTGTCAACCTACTAGTCAGCAGCTGTGAATGAACCATCGTTATTTTTTGGAATTGAAATATACATACATACAAATGTATTTACAAAATATGACATGGATAAAACACAAAAAATTAGTTCAAACTTTTCAACTTAATTTAGTTTTTGAAATTTTGCTCATTGCTTTCCAAATAAATGTATTTTTTCAATGCTGCTACTCTTTTCGAACTCAAATTCGAAAAACAAAATTACGGTGATAGTCATTTTGGAAGACTCGTGTGTGAATGAATAGTTTTCGTTCGTTCGCTCGTTCTTTTTTTTTGGTCTTTCGTCTGTTAGTTCGTTTAGTCGCTCGGCGATCGGTGGTCAGTGGTTAAATAATCGAATTGTAATTGAAAAAAAAAAATCAAACTAGAATACAATTCAAATAATAGTGAAAATCTTATTTTCTGAAAAAAAAATATTTATAAATCAATATTACAATATTTGTACTATGGTACATGAAATGAAATATATTCTGTGAATTATAGAATAAATAATAAAGATTGTGTTAATACTTAATTTATGTGAACCTATAAATAATTTAAAATTTTAGAGAATATGTTGTGTGTATAGTATATTATGTTCGAAAGCTAAAAATATCACTCGGACGCTTTGTGGATTGATTGAAATGCAGTGTTTAACTAAAATACAACAAGAAAGAAACAAAAACGCACAAATTTATTCTACTCAAAAGTACAATCATAAAAACAACAACAGCAACAACAAAACTGCCACCAACAACCAATAATATTTGTGCTAGATTTCTCTTTTTTCACTTTTCATTGAAAAGACTACCAAAAATTCGACATACATAAATGAACAAGAAGACATTGAAGAATTTCTGAGTGAGCGTGTTTTTGTGGATGTGTGTGTGTGTGTTTAGTAGTAGTAGTAGTAGTAGTGAGCCTAGTGCGTGCGAGTATATGCATGTGTGGCTCTCGATGTTGCTGCATGAAAGGATATCGTCGTAATAAATGCAAAAGCAACTTTAATCTTGAGAACAAAATAAAAACAAACACAAAATTTTAATTTAATTGCGTGATTGATCAAAATCCTTTCAATCACAAAGATAATAAAAAATTAAAGAAGTGGCATTTATATCATTCATTAGTTCTCACCAATTCTCTCGATGCTGCGAATGAATATTTATCTATTTTGTATTTGCCTGAGAGAAATTGCAAGTGAAATTTGGGATTTTCTCTCTTGTTACAAATTTTATTCGCAGAGCGAAATAATAATTCGGATTCTTCATTGTTTTTGAGTGTCAAACTCATGGACATACGGTCAGTCAGCTGATCGTTTTCTTACTATTTTTTGATTGTGCTTTGGGTGTTTCATTGTTGCAACAAATTTATTCTGCCAAATGCAACATTTATAACCTACAATATTAAACTGACTGAAAAAATTATACGTAAAACCAGCAGGTCCTCTTTCTTTTTCCTTTTTCAAACAAACAAGAAAAACAAAACAACAGAACACAAATTTTCTTTCTTTCTATTTAACTTGCTTCGAATATTGTACCATACACTCGTACGTATTCAAATTCACCACATAAAAATGTGTTTCTATTAATAACAAAGCTTAAGATGATTTTTATTTTGAACAGCAGCAGAAACAGAAGCAAAGAAAACAAATGTTTGTTGCTGTTTTTGCTATGTACTAGCGTACGATTGCCTGCCTGCTGCCATTTGAATACTATTAGATATTAGCATTATACCGTGTGCCGTACTAGTTTAAAGTTCAGTGGGGAAGTAAGCGTCGTAGCTACTCCGTCTATGGTTACAGTTCAATTGGCGTCTAAGCGCTACTTGGCAAATTGAGGTTAGGTTAGGCTAGATTAGGAACTTGCCTGTTGGCAGACATTTAAGCCTAGAGATACTACGCGGATTTTCATTGTATCTAGGTAACTAAAACAAATCATGTATCAATTGATCTCCGGTTAAATATGTTTGTGTAGAACTATTGCTCTATTGTATTTTTCCTGCAATTAGCAAAAGCTAGAAATAGATTGCAGTTATTATAGTCTTTACTTTATTCGCAATTTTCTTAATAATATTAGTTTCTTACATTGTTTGGGGTTGTGCTCTGTGCATATCTTTTTATAAATTGAGGAAGTAGGTTGATCCATCTTACCGTAGAGCCTGGTTCAAGATCGCCCTTTCAACTTTTTCTTGTAGGCTGCCAGTGGTGCAGCCAGGTGAAATTTATATCGAATAAAATCCGGCATTTACCACCAGTCTCAAAATATTTCCCTTTCTCTCCATTATATACAAACGACAATTCTATTATGTATTTGTTTTGTGTCCTAACAAACGGATGCATAGGTGGAAAAACTGTGATACAACTTGATAGCAGTTGGTGAAAAAGTGGTTGACTTAACTTTAATTTAAAAGATAAGAGGCACTATCTCTATGCTAGACTTAAATTTAATGAACAAAATGCAGGGCAACTCAGAAAAACCGATATGTACATATATAAGTACATACATACATATCTCAGGGTATTTAAAGTGTGTCGTATTGTTTTTTTGCGCCAATTTTTGTTTGTTGGGTGCCGGTGTTGGTTCGGCTTGGCGGGCAATAATATTACTTTGAGAGTAAAAAGATCGAGTATGCATGCATAACTGGAATGTATTTGATAATTAATAAATTTTCTGAAAAATTTCCTAAAAATATGTGATCTCGAAAGTGTGGGAGAATACAATTTCAAAATTGCCAATTTCAATTTATACCATAATTTCAGCAAAGACAAAGCCATTCAGTGCTAATAGTTCGGAAGCCAAAACCAGATTTGTATCAGAAAAACCCTCCTGGCGAATTTATATTTATGTGCTTCATATGATGATGCAATGGGTGCGTTACATATACATACGTATACGGCTGTCTCCCACGCATGTAAAAAACCAGTTAGCTAAATCAGCCCTGCTGAAAATTTATGAATTTCTAAAGAATATCGTATATAATAGAAGAAAACTAGTCAGGTAGCTGTAACGCAGTGACTTTTGCGCCAGCTGGTTACACGAATATGCTAAAAAATTATGTTTAGTGGCTCCATCCCGGTTATATAATAGTCGATATGATACTTGGAATACAAAATAATCAGCTGGCTATATGCCGGAAGAAAGATCGACAGCTGACGCAGTGAAAGGTAAGGCGCGGAAACCAGGTCGCACACCCAGCAGATTTTATTTTTGTATATCAAATATGTCAACTGTTATGTACAATATATAACCAATTTTCAACTTGTTCAACAAGGATAGTATCACGTATCAAAAGTTATTACATGTACTGAATTTTATTTCAATACATACATACATATGTATGTAAATAAACACACGTTCATAAATTAATTATACATACGAGTATATTAGGTATGGAATAGAGGTGAACAAAAAAATGGTGGGATTGGAGGTGCGCATCGAGGTTAAACATTTTACAAAACATTGAGTAAAATCGACAAATTACTCTACAGCTAGTCAAGAGACGCCCCTAGAGCCGTAAATTGTAATGACCAACAGACTTACGCTCCATCCTTGACCCCTACAGGCCCATAGAGCGTTAAAATGTACAAAATGTACCTCCTGTTTTTTTATGAAATATGCGCCCCTGCTTCCAGGGTGATCTCAGATCAAAATGTAAGACCAACATTCATTAATTTTCACTATCAAACATTTATCTCCAAATCAAACTCTATCTACAACCTTTAAATTGTTTAGTTGTTACATGCGTGGGAGGCTTCCGTAGCCCAATGCACTCATGGTGTCGCAGCTGGTGCTCACGAGGCTCCTTTGCATTATTGTATGAAGCACATAAATGAAAATTTGCCTAGATTGTTCTGGTCACAAAAATTTGTCGCTGGCTTCCGAGCTATGTGAGTGATGGCAAATTGCACCAATTGCTGAAGATTCCCCTTGGAATCGTTAATCCACTTAAGAAAACTCATTTTCAAATAATTTAACATGATGAATTTCTAAATAATAGTAAGCGTCCCAATTCACCGCTATTATGCGGTACTGTTAATTTTAGGAAAATTCTATATTCAAAATATTACGTTGCATTACGTTGGCCATCGTGTTGATAGTCGAGTGTGTGTGTCGGGTGTGTCGGGTGTGTCGGTTGTGTCGGTATAGTTTTAGCGTCCGTCTAATGTATTCTATGTGAGATGAAAGTATTCCTTGGCAATGAGTGTGCACGACCAGCACAGTAGCAAATAGATACAGTATTGCTGTTTGCAATTTGCTTTGGTTATATTTATTTTTATTTATTTTTTCAAATTAACAACAACAAAGTAAAAACAAAAAATTTAGGAATTTAGTACAAATTAATACAATTAACAAAAGTTGCAAATAATTGCAATGTTTCTGAGTAATAGTAGACTGTAAAAAGTGTAAAACAAAGTCAACATCATCATCATCATCATCATCATCGTTATTGCAGCTAGTAGCAGTAGGTGCATACATAAATACTTGTTGCCTCCATTACCATCAGTCAACTGTCAACATTTTCGTCGTGTGCGCATCGACGACGTCGTCATCACCAGCATCCGCAACAGCATCATGAAATATTTAATAGTTTCATTATTTTGTGGTTTCTTTTTTTTATTTTATTTAATTTTTTTCATGTTCTACTACCACTACAAAGAGTTTATTTAAATTTTTGAATATTTGTTGGGCTGCTGTACCGTGTTGGCATACTGGTGGTGGTTGGTGTTAGGTGATAGGTGGCGGTGGAGACGACGTGTGCTGGTGGCGCGGTGATAGCAATAGTAATTCTGATACCGTGCTATTGGTAGCTGGGTCTGTGCTCTTCTTGTGTTGCCGCCAAAGTAAAGCGATAAACGGAATGATAAAAGAACGGACGAATGAACGAGCAAATATGTACATATGCCGCCCACTCGCGTTAGCCAAATTGCCATTGAGCGTTTTGAATTATAATATAATAGAATAGAACAATATCTACTCGTAAATAAAGTTAGTTCCGCTCAAAGGAATGAAAACAATAAAATACAAGAGAAGATCCCAGTGATGTTGTTTTAGCCAAAAAACCACTCATAATTCGCAACCATTTTTTCATTATTTTTGTTTTCATCACAGCGCACCCCAGCGCATCGTTGCCATTGCCATATCGTAGGGAAGCGTACTTCAAGGTATTTTTATTTATTTTATTACTTGTTGTTGATCGCTCGCTCGCATGCTCGCGTTTTTCAAAAATCAACTTGAATATTTCAAACAATTGAAATAACACATTGGCGGCGCACTGATGTACACATACGACTATGTATCGCTGACTTAATTTGCTAAGGCCCTAACATCACGTTTTTCAAAACCGATTTTTTGATGGATTGTGATTAAGCGCATCCTTCTGCATCTCAGCCAAAACCACAAAAGTCATACCACAAACACATACATCGTCTTTCTTTTAAAAACAATACCAATACTGAGAAGATTGATGTTTTGAAATGTTTTTTGATTCTTCTGAAAATATTTTAGAAATGCATGTTAGGGCTTTAGCAAATTAAGGTAGGGTTCTCGATTCTCGATCTCATAGAAAGTAAATCAAAAATTGTGTTAAAACAAACAGAAACCAATAAAGATAAAAATGAAGTCCAATTGAATTTTATACAATTCGCTGAGAGAAGAAATCTTTTTATTTGAATTTGGTTTTTCTTTGTTACTTGCGGTAGTAGCAGTAGAACTAAAATAAAATTCCGAGACTAGAATTTCTTCTTTGAAAACATTTTATCTCTTATGATTTTAGTTATTCAGTTCAAATGATGGCCCTCGATATTGGCATGTAAATGTAAAGCGAAGCAGCCGAAAGGTGAAGGCAAACACGTGTAGAAAGTATATTATGCATACTGCTTTTCGCACTACGACGGTGGCGAACATAGCATAAGCATGCAGCATTTTGCAGTAACAAACAGTAACAACAGCAGCAGCAGCAGCAACAGCAACAACTTTAATTTGGAAAATTTGGGATTTTCAATTTTTTGTGTTTCAACAAAGAAAATAAAAGAAATATTATTCAATTCAATTAAAGCTAAAATAACAAACAAACACGAAAAGTTATGATAAAAATTGACGCCTAAATTTCTGAAAACGAATAACGAAAAATTCGAAATACAAAAAAAAAAAAAAAAAAAAATAGAAATTTATAGTAAATAAAAAGATATAAACTAAATCCAAAAAATATTCCTGTTCAAATGATTGAAACTAGAAGACAATTAAATATTTTAATTGTAAGGAAATCAATGCGAAATTGTGGGAAACACAAAAAGTTATTCATCATTTCAATTTGGCCCAGAAAAAAGTGGATTAGCGGCAACTACACAAATTACACATACCGTAGCAATATTGTAGAGTATAGTTAGATCATCAAGCAAAACAACAGCAACAACAGCAATAATACCAGCACCAGGAACAAGTTGGTAAGCAACTAGCAGCAGCAGTGGCAGCTACAAAAAACGAATAATCATACAATTGTTCAACAATTAATTCGCCGTTGAAAGTTATTCTTTAAGTTTTAATTATAATGCAACAAGCTGAGCAACAGCAACAACAATTACTACTACAGCAGCAGCAGCAGCAACAAAATGACACTTTTACATCGAGTGATATTGGTGGAGGTGGAGGTGGAGGTGGTGCTGGTACATCAAGTCATCAACCGATCGGATATGCTCCGCAAACTGGCAAACGTCCACAGATAAGTGGTGGGCGTTTTGATTTTGAGGATGGTGGCACCTATTGTGGTGGCTGGGATGAAGGTAAAGCACATGGGCACGGTGTGTGCACGGGACCCAAACATCAGGGAGCTTATGCTGGCGCATGGAATTACGGTTTCGAGGTGTCTGGCTCATATATTTGGCCAAGGTGAGTCGAAATAGATGAACTGAAAAAATGAAAAGCTAAGAAGAAAATAAGTAACATGAGGGATTGTTATTTCTGATACCAGAAATATCGGAATATTACCACGCCCTCTTTCCATACATAAGTAATTTTTAAAAATGCTATAATCTCGAACTCATTACAGATATTTTACACACGTAAAGACTGTTTCGCCAAGTCTCATACCAAAAATATAAACTGTCGAACTATTTCCACGCCTACTTTCTATACATGTGAAATTTAAAAATGCAATTTCTCTTTTTCGCTCTGCAACCCTTCAAATAAATTAACGTTCCATATCTCCGGTATTTCTACAAAAATTAAAAAGAAGCAGAGTAACAAATAGAAACAGTTAAATTTATTTTATAAATGTTTGCAACAAATTTCAATAAAATCCTTTGAGCTTCAAACAGGTTACAAGTTTATATTTATATAAGCTCCTTCAAAGTTCGTAATTGTTTATTTTTTGAAGCTCTCTCAGATTTAACAGCTATTCAGATTGTTTTGAAATTTTAAAATTATACCTTAAGCAATATATTTCAAGAAGAAAAACCAGTAATTTTTTTCATTCACTTTATTAATATACATATTTTAACAACTTCTTCTTTCCTCTTTTAATTACACAACAGCACAGGGAGGGCTAGGCCGAGTTTTTGGGATCCATTCATGTTGTGTATGTTATATGTGGACATGATTGGAAGGGACCTACAGTTTTAAGACGAATATGAACGGCGAAGTGAAAGTCTTTTCGTAAGCAATTTTTATTGTTGAAGGTTTGTCATTCCCTGCCAACTTGTGGTGCCAGGTAGAAAAAAACGTGTCTACCCTTTGATTTTTTGCCTTTGCCGAGATATGAACTCAGGCACACTTCCAAAGGCCGGCACAATTCCAACTACGTCATGACCATTGTTTTACGACTATAAACTTCAAGTAACGGTATCGCATGTTGAGTGTAGTCACCATTCAAAATATTTTAAACTTTACAATGGGATTATTTTGTTTCAAAAGTGGCATCTTCATTTATTTACACTATGGGACATATTTCGTAAATTAAATGTTGGTCAACAAGCTGAAAGATTGGAACAATATTGGCATCGTGCTTCTACAGTTCTTCTTTTCCCAAATGTGCTTTCGTCAGTTATGAGTGTAGCATCTGCCGTGTCTTGCAGAACTTACTTAGTGTCTTGTCGTTCGAAAAAATTAGGCTAACAATTAGTATAAGTGCGTATTATACTTTTTAAATTAAATTCACATAAACAATTTGCCTCCCAGCGGTTCACATTACGAAGGACAGTGGCAGAATGGGCGACGCCACGGTTTAGGCGTCGAGCAAATAGGACGACAGATATACCGCGGCGAATGGTCAAAAGATGGACACAAAGGCAGATATGGTGTACGTGAAAGCACAGTATCCACCGCCAAATACGAGGGCACGTGGAATCTTGGATACCAAGATGGCTACGGCTGCGAAACATATGCGGATGGAGGTAATTTACATACGCGGCACGTGCAAATCGAATTATGTGCATGCATACATACAGAACATGTTCATTTACTCGTTTGTATGTGTGCGAATGTTTTTCATTTCATTCATTTAATGGAATGAGCAATAAGAGATTGGGTGCATGCGAGCTTGTAGTCTGAAAGCCTGAAGACAATTAGTTTCCCTCCATTCCTCTTCACTTAGAAATTTTACTTTATTGTAGCCAAATGTACATTTATACATACATACATACATGTGCATATGTATGAGTGTGTCTTTCATGAGTAAGTGTATGTATGTGTTTCCTGCTATTGTATGCTCTATGCATGAGATCATTTTTTCTTTTTTGGATCTCATTCAAAACATCAAATATTGTCGTTTTGTATAAACATTTTTTTTTGTCGATTGAAATTGTACCGATTCAGATTCAAAAACTGACGTCACATATGCTATCCAAATTATTGAGGAATATTACTCTAATAAAACAAACAAAAAAGGAATTGTATTCAACGTTGAATGTTTACACTTGTGGCATTCCAACATTCTCGTATGAAGGTATTGGCCCGAAAACGAGGGTTACTTAGTACTTACTATAAGTTTTGAAACATTGTAGTACCGTTTTTTGGGCTACGCCTTCGCCATTTTTACATTTAAACCATTGAGATTTGCTGATGAAGCTAAGAAGTGTAAAAATACTGGGTGTTGCTAGATTTGATTCTGACCGGGAACCATTCTTCTTTTAGCCAGCGCTGGGCATGTGCGCTGGGCATAGGAATTGAGGGATCAATTCCAATTAGAACTCTTTGCAACTTCTACAAAAGCCGTTGGTATATAGAACCACTCTTCTTCCTTCGGTTCCAATAGTTCAAGGTCTTGTTAGTACATCTATCATTACATCGGTATGAGATCTGTTTATATCTATAACATAGTCTGTGCCGGATTTCCTAGTGTATCTTCCGGTAGTCAATGCCAAACAACATTTATTCTTTACACCAGGCATTTTTTGATAGAAAAGGCTTTGTTGTATAATCCCTTGCAGCTCATCTGTCTTGTAGTTTTCCATAACAACTGGATAACACTTCAGCTTGTAAGAAAAACTGATTTCAAAGTGTTCAGAATAAACTACACTGTCAACTCTGCCATCAAGTATAACCCATCTCTGTAGATTTGGATTGATCCAGTTTATGGCATATTAAAGGCCAGTAAATTGACTAAAAATTCAATTGATCTATAAAAATGTAAATAGAATCCTAATGACGAGCTGCAAGGTTAAAGTTTCACTCGTCTTACATATTTCTGTACATATTTATGTTAAAACATAATTATGAATGTACATACACATGTATTTTTAGATTAAAAAAAAAAAACAAGAAACCACAAATTATTAGTTTTTAATAAAAAGTTTTAATTTTTCTTTAATGTTTTTATGGTAGTGTCCGACACCCTCACAGCTGCTGCATACCACTTTCTTTTGAAATCTTCTCTAGGCACCAAAATCAGTTCATTGCGTTGGAACCACTCTAAGGCCGTTTTGCTGTAGTGACATGAAGCGAGGTCAGGCCAAAAACACGTGGACGCTTCATGTTGGCGTAAAAATGGAAGCAATCTCTTTTGCAAGCATTCCTTCAAATATATTTCGCCATTGATTGTACCCGATGTCACGAATGTGCTACTCCTTTTGCCACAACTACAAATTGCCTGACAAACAAGGAATTTCTTTGGGAATTTTTTAATTTTTTTGGCTTTGAATTTTTCAGCGACATTTCCTCGAGAATCAGCTGTATAAAATTCCTGGCCATGTAGCTGGGAAAAGTCCGCTAAAACATAAGTTTCATTGTCCATTATGCAGCATTCAAATTTCTTGACAAAATCTCAGCTCAGCATTTTCGCTCTTTGTTTTGCGGTTTCATTCTTCACGGCGTTTCTATCCGGAACTTTTTGAACTTTGTAAGTCCTCAGCCCAGCTTCCTTCTTAGTCCTGCGCACGAAAGATTCTGAGCAATCAGCCTTCCCCCCAATTTCCTTCCCGAAATGTTTGGATCTCTCTTTAAAATGGTCACAACGCTCTTCGCATTCTCACAGTCATGTGGCCCCTTCTTTTTACCAGAACCTTTCTTCCGATCAATACTCAGTTCTTCCTTAAAACGTTTAATAACGCGAAAAATGGTTTTAGGGTTAGCCCCTACCTCTTATGCAATTTTTTTGAATGACCAGTGAGGTTGCCTTTGAAAAATTGTAATAGAATTTTCTCGCACTTCCACTTTGTTTGCCATTTTCGCGTTAAATAAATTTTTATTGTCTTTAACTGACACATAATATTTTCTGACATTTAATTCAAAGCTACTAAGATAAAAATTTTTGATTTTTAATCTTTCAATAGCACAGTTTGGGAAGAAATGTAACGGACAATTTTAGTCGACGCAGTCCTTAGCATGCTCTTATGTATGTAAAGAGTTTTTCAATAGGGACCTAACAATTTTGTATTCAATAAAACACAGAATAATTGAGAGATCGTGCTGAAATTTATTCCAGGTATAGCACACATGTTACATTTAAGTATGGAATTCGATATCGCTCATATGACCACCGCGAGCACGTTTGTAGCGATCGATTCTTTGAAGTCAATTTTCCACCACTCTTCCACACATATCGGCCGGAACATTAGCAATTTCGCGTTCGATATTCTACCGGTGCGTTGAACTTTCAATAGTAAACATGTTGTAAGTTGCGACCACCGACCCAGCCGACTCAGAATTTCGGTAGTAGTTTTTAATCATTTTCAAACGTTGCACTTTCGTGAACTTTACCAGAGTACAAATGTAAACCTTAAATGAGGCTTTTTGCTGATATTTTTTTAACTTTGCGTTTGTGTTCAAGATTGCTATGGCGCTACTGAAAACCCCTTTATATATGTATGTATGCGTGTATATACTACCTATATATGAATGTGTGCCCCTGTGTTCATGGTTTTATTGATATTGTCGTTACAATATGTGAATATGTACTTGTATCTACAATTATCAAGGACGACCTATGAGGTTGAATTGTTAAATTTACTTATAGTGCGTTTACTATTTTCCTACAGAAATTAATTTTTATGGATTTTTGTGTGCGTCAGCTTTTCTGTTGATTGTGTATGGTGTGGATGTGTATATGCGTATATGTATGTATATGTAACTCTTGTTATTGGTGTGGACGAACGAATATTTCCACTTACCTACACTTACTACATATATGTATATATAGTATATATGTATGTATGCAAACATTGTATCAATCAAATTCACTCTCCCTCTTATACGTAATCGCACAGGAAAATATCAAGGACAATGGCAGGAGGGTAAACGCCATGGTCATGGCATTCGTACTTCAGCCCCTTTCGGGCTAGCTTCGCATCATCGTCGTAAGGCTATGCACGCGTCCATGAGTTCATTGCGCAGCAATGAAATTAGCGATGCAGACAAGCGCAACAACCGGGCTGAAGAAATTCGTGGCGGCTTCGTGTTGACTGCCAAGTCTGATAAACTGCCAGTGCGGCGCAACAGTTTAACAGAGAAGTCCAAGAAGGGATTCTTATCGGTGAGCATTATTAAATATTTAGTTTGTGCTTCCGTTTGAATTGGCGAATGTTGTTGTTTTAGGGTTTGAAAATGCGGAAGCAGCGCAGCACGGGTGACTTGGAGAAACGTGGCACCTTAGCATCTGGCAGTATACGTTCAACTATGTCCACAGCGTCTTGGCTAAGCACGGGGTCCGAGCAGTCCAATTTGACAGCCAAGTAAGTTTAGTGTGGTTGTAGCAAGTACTAGTTATTAGTCACTGCATCTTCGTCGCGTCTTCCTTTCAGATCTGCGCATACAGAGTCCAATGCCAGTTTTACAATGGAAGACGAACAGTTAGATCCAACTGTTGTGGAGACCTACATGGGCGAGTGGAAGAAAGATAAACGCTGTGGTTATGGTGTTGCTGAGCGAAGCGACGGCCTAAAGTGAGTTATGAAATTGTTTTTATAAAATCTATTAAAATGGATTTTCTAATTAAATAATCGCATTTATTTCTTAGATACGAGGGTGAGTGGTACAATAACAAAAAGAATGGCTATGGAGTCACAACATTTCGCGATCACACCTTTGAAGAGGGGAAATACAAGAACAACATTCTGATCACTAGTCAGAAAAAGAAGCATTTGTTCCTTGCTCGTTCGCGTAAATTTCGCGAACGTATCACTGCTGCAGTGAACTCAGCACAACGAGCTCTAAATCTGGCAATGCAACGTTCAGACATAGCCTTGTCGCGCACAGGGACCGCTGCCACTAAAGCGCTAAACGCAGACATCGCCGCTGAGCAAGCTCGCATGGATTGCGAGCTTGCGGTACAAATGGCACGTGAGTTTGCGCCCGATTTCAAGCCGACAGTGTTGGAACGTTTCGAGAAATTGCGATTTCGTGAGCGATATAAAGGTGGGCCGCCAATAATGCCAAATCTAATGTCACCAACTGGTAGCAATCCTATGGAAACATTTGCCGGTGGTGGTATTGGCGGTGCCGGAGTTGGAAATATTGCGGCGGCAAGACAGCAACAACCAATGGCATTTCAACCAAATCGTGGTGGGCTTTCGCAGGGAGCAGCACAACAAAAAGATTCCGAGTTTCCTGTTCCCAGTTCCATGTATTCCCAGCAGCTGCCAGTAACTCCGCAGACGGACTTGTCGTCGTTGGTGAGCCAACCGCAGTCTGGCATTAGCAGTATCAGCCAAATCAATCAAATTTATCATCAGCAACAGCAACAGCGTCAGCAGCAACACCAACAGCAGCAGCTGCAGCAACAGCAGCAGTTACTACAACAGCAGCAGTTACAGCAACAGCAGCAGTTACAGCAACAGCAGCAGTTACAGCAACAGCAGCAGTTACAGCAACAGCAGCAGCTGCAGCAAAACAACCCCCAACTGAATCCCGCATATCATTTCCAACAACAGCAGCCGCCCGGAGTTTCCAGTAGTAGTAGTAATAATATGAATGTGAACATAGGAGGTGGCACAGCACAAATGAGCATGAAATCTAATCAAAATTTCGCACCTAATAGTTTAAGTAACACCGGTAATAGTCCAATGGTAAATCACACGCAAAAGGACACAGTGTTTAGAAATGCTGAGGCATCACACACACTCAGCAATATGCAATTGCAACAGCAGCAACAGCAACTCCAAAACCAGCAGCAATTACAACAGCAAACCCTATTCCAGCAACAACAACAAATGCAACAAAAATCCAACTTAGAGTCGTTATCACCAAGCCATAATGCCAGTCAAATGCGACGCGCCTCACAGCACCAATCCACAGATCGTTCTGGGAAGCCACCAATGTTGGGCCAAACAAATCAGCAATCATCGATTGACTACTTTGATCATTATAAACGGCCACCTAGTAGGGATTCATCTATTGATCGCTACACGCGAGCAGCCAGCCGTCTCGGCGGTGGCTTCGGATCACGGCAAGCATCTGTAGACCGTGCTGGAATGACAGAAGCGACAAGTACCGACACACGGCCACGATCCGGTTCAGTATTTCGCAACACCACACCTGCTCCAGCACCGGCTACCCCGTCCACGTCAACTGGTAATGGCGCCGTTCCTACCGGTACAGGACGCCTTTCACGAGCTGGAACTCCTAGTTTGCAAAATCGTGCACCCAGCACGTCCAGAGAACCGATGTTCTCAACACCTAATCAGCCATTCGAGGATGTGTTACTACGACAGCGAACGCTTGGCCAGGATATTATACCTTCTCCGCTACAGCCAAAACGTACGGAAAGTCTATACTTGCCACCAAAACCAGCTACACCCATAGCCGCGGGTGGAGGTGGTGGAAAAAAAATCAAGGTGCGTAAAAATCGTATTTCGGTTTTTATACTCTTCGTACACTGTGTACAGGGTATATTGTAACAGTTATTTGTAACGCTCAAAATTAGACGTCGTAGGTATGTAAGTATATATATGTATGTACATATGTATATCGCTACCTTAATTTGCAAAAGGTCGTAATTTAAAGTTTTTCAAAATAGAGTTTTTAATGGATTAGGATTAAATTACAATACACATTTTAAAACGAAACTGTAAATATTAGTCTAAAATTGTTTATTGCTTCCTCTGCGTGTTAGGCCATGCCCGTCCGTACGTTCGTACGTCCGTCTCTCAGTGTACACTATAACTATAGTAAAACTTAAGCAATCTGAACTAAACTTGGTACAGACATTCGTTATTGTTAGGAAGAGGTTAAGTTCCGCAATAGGTAAAATCGGTCAAGTGGACGTGGTACCTCCCATACAAGTGCAATTTTCAAAGAGTACACATCGTTGAAATAGTTTCTTGTAAGTGTTTTTTAAATTGTTAACATTTTGGCTTTTAGCCTTCTTCCCATATAATTCCCATTAAATATTTAAAGGGCAATAACAATACAATACGGTGTACACAGTTAAAGTAGCTTTAAAAATAACTGATAGGAAACTGATCATTGTTGAGCAATAACTACAGCTAATAAAAATCTTAAACAAGAGTAAATCTATAAAAAAATAGTACATATAAAAGGAGATACTGGTACAAATACAACCAAATATTACATAGTGAGTTAGGCGATGAAAAAAAAAAACTCAAAACACTCAAGGAAAATCCATACAAATTTATCACACCATTGAATACAAAAGGTGTTTTAATTCGGAGAGTGTGTAGGGTATATAAAGTTCGGCCGCGCTCGACTCAGCTTTCCGGCTAGTTATAACAAGTTTAAAGAGAGTGAAATCGAATTAAGGCGAGCAATCGAGAAGAGCATGAACAAAAGAAAAGGTACCTACTAAAGTGCTCCACTTTATTATTTTCGTGTCGTATAGAATCCTATAAATAGCTTTCGTTGGCGGGGTAAGACACAGAAAGCTAACAAAATGAGAGGAATGTGCACTCGATCCATCCACTTCTACAACCAATATCGAAATCTCTCTCAGTTCCCCAGCTTCACAAGTGTTTGTCATTTCGATTTGATTTGAATTTTTGTCATCGCCTGAGATGTGAAAATGAATGGTGCTCTTTTGTTTATCGAACCGGGGAGGAGTTAGTGTCGCTCGCATTCAGCTGAATACTGAATACACTAGGATGGTAGTGGTTCTCTCTCGCTGTTGTTTTTGTAGATAACCGCATTCATCTTTGTCTTTTGTATCTGGATGTCATCGCATATTTGTCGTTCGGTAATATTTGTCTATTTTTCATTCTTTGCTTGTGCAATAATTTTTAGTTTTTAGTTTACAAGTAATCGCGACTCCGAGAGGCTAAAATTGTTAGTATACTTTACTAACAGTATCGCGGACGCGTGGCTGCAGTTGCTATTGTGGTGTGGGCTAATTTGAAGCACCCGTTCGTTGTGTTTTGACTTTGACTCTTTATTATTTCAATGATGTTTCGAGTTGTTCGGTTAGCTGCCTAGCTGCCTAGCTGCCATTATATTCCGCACACCATCGTCGTAGTCGTCGGTCGTCGCCATAGAAAAGTGTTTAGTTGTATTTCATTAGTCTGTTATTGTTGTTTTCGTTCGTTCCTATTTTTAAATATTCTTTAACATAAGTTAAACTAAAAATTCGAATATTTTTCATCAATTTTGTGAAAACAATAAAACGACGAGGTTACGACTGTCTGCCGTAGATTTGTCCAAAGACAAAGAGAAAAATTTAAATTACTTGCTGGCTACACATTTATGACTGTTATGTTCTTAAATTACTGCTTTTAATTTGAAAATATTAAGTCGTAGAAAGGAATCAATAAAGTGCGTTATGCAATTCGTTTACAATTAATTCGTAATTGCCTCTGTACGAGTACCGTGAAAGAGAACCGTGAGATAGTAACTACAAGTTGTCGACCGATCATATTCTGTTAAAAAATGGAGTGGTATCCAGAAGAGGATGAGGAGGAGTTAATGTTCTCGCCGGCACTATTGGCCCGAAGAGCATCAGAAAGTTGGATTGTTGAGCCACCAGTAGAGGTTGTTTGTTGTTGATGTTAACCATCGTAACCACCATTTAGCTGACTATACTTTTCTTTAATATATTGTACATTTTTCTTTATGTTCTCTATTTTTAGAGCGTTCCCATTAACGTGACACTGCAGCGTAAGAAATCGCTGCCAGATTTTCAGGAGCTCCCACGCGCCACTGAGGCTATGAGCCGTGAAGAAGTGTCTGCTTTGGGTTCGGCGAGACGAGAAGCCGTGCGGCGACAAATCGAGGTTAACGAAAGGCTCAAAGCGAATCCATTCTTGTACCTTGTTAGTCCGCAAGTAAAGGTATGTGGTAGTTTTCCTTCCATTAAACATGCTTACATATCATTGGCCGTTGCTGTCTTTGCAGGATTGGTTCTCGCGACAGCAATTGGTGATCTTGGTGCTTTTTGCGAACATATTATTGGCCATACTTTTCATCAAAATGTTGACATAGCGAAAATTGCAGCAGCAGCAGTATGCATCGCTTTGCAAATTGATTGTTTTTTAGCCAGATTGTAGCTTAACGGATGCAGGTTGGATGGTGAATAGCAACAGCAACAACGAGACATTTTATTCTTTATTTATTGTTTTTCACTCGACTATAAGTAACTAAGTAGTTAAAGGGGTAACAAATCTTTAAGAATTAGAGATTAAGATAGCAGACATGGACGTGAATGTTGTTGCAGCAGCCAGCCTGACCTCATCGCAAGCTCAATTTTTGAGAACATTTCTCAAGATTTTTCATTATATTTTTAATCTATTTATTAATGTATATTTTTCATTGAAAAAAGTAAGCGCATTTGCAGTATAAAAATTACGAAAATTAGACTGCAGCATGAGATTTCTTAGACATTATTGGAAAAAGGAAAGAGATGAAAACAGAGAGGAAACTCTTCTTGCGAACCTATAACTGTATAAAACGAAAGTGTATTGTGGATTTGTACTTTGTAAAAGAGAAATGAAAGAGAATATTGTAAATTGTTCGGATAATCGGACAGAAACGTTTTACAAATATATAGAAATAATATTTCAAAAATTCATAATTATTTGACAGCATTTGGTGGAAAATTTGAAACTTTTGCTGATAAAAACAGACAAAGCTAAATGAAAGGAACTAGCAAATGTTAGAACGAATTTTATACTCTTTTTAAAGAACAACCTAAAAAATAATGAAAATTAAGAAAAAACTTAGGAACCATGTATTAGAAACAAACAAACAAAAAATCACGAAATTACTAAAACCAAATATGCGAATTATTTGGTAAACATATAATCACACAATCACACATACATATACAAACACACAAACACACTACCAACTTGTTTAGATAGTGAAGAAGACATTTGAGGGTGGCGGATGCCATGTGCAATTCTTCGTCAAATTGGGGTTAATGGTCTACATTTTTGATCCAACTTAACCTAGTTTTTTGCTGCGTATCTGATCGCAAAACATATACAAACAAAATAATACATCATACTTAACCGCACTTTTTCTTTACTATGTAAATTTGTTATTTTATATACATAATAATATACTTAATATAAACATACATAGATACATGCATATATGCATAATTATACAATAATACAATAATTATAAAAACCAATTCATATACATACATACATACTTAAATAAATATAAAAGAAACAACAAATTAACTATTTCGTATAAACAAAATAAATTACTTGTGCCGCGATATATGAAAATAAAATTGTTGGGACCTCAAAAATTACGTCGTTTTTGGGATTTTTCTATTTTATTTTCCTCTAATTCCTTATTGATTATTTTGTGTAACAAAAAAAGAAAAACACTATGGTATTTCACGTAAAGAAGTTTTTGTATTTTAAGTACTTAAAATTGTAAAATTAGTAGCTTCAATTTTTCCCATATATTGTGTTTGTTTTCAGTTACGCCATAATTGTTGTACTTAATATTTTTTATTGCTATTTACTTTCTTTCTGTTGTTCTTTTATAAATACATATATATGATATACCTACTATATGATTTAAATAAATATTAGCTCTTATTTCTTTTTATTACAACTACGTTATTCATCATGTTTTACGCATCAATGCAAGTGCAATTATTTAGAAAGAGTAGCTAAAATAGCATATGTTTTTTAAACGATGGACAAGCACATGGAAGGTGGTAAATAATATGTACAAGTAAGGAGGAGTTCAATCCTTCAAGCCTCTTTTAATTTAAGTAACTAAGTAAAGTATTTAATCGATCTGCAGGTATATTTAAAACTTATTTCCTTTGAAACACCGTTCTCGTGTCATTGATCGGACCACTGAAGCACTCGCACGTGTGTATGTATGTATATATGTATATGATTCACTTTCTGACAAAGTTACGACGAAAACTATCTTTAAGTGGAATTAATTTTGTGGTGAACGGTTCTTGATGAAAAGAGCGTAAAATATGTTTTTCTTCGGGTGATCTAGCTCCGACGAAGTTGTGAGATGCGAAGATAAATCTATAACTACTTATAAGCAGATTCCGCTTTGCCAGTGAGTCAGTGCATCCCTAATGGTTGCATGATTCAATAATCCCCTACGAAAGACTTAATTGAAATGCTTGGCTGATGCATATACATATGACCAAATTCAAATTTTACGAATTTTAAGACTTTTTTTCTCGTGTGTATCTAGTCTAATTTGGTCTAATTTGGTGTTGGAGTCACTTCCAAAACAGAATAAATCCGAATGCAAGAAGTTTATAATAAAAACCAAAAATCAAGTCATGAATTTTAAATATCAATCTACCTACAAATTTAAAAACAAACTAAGGAACAACAATATATGTAAGCTAAAGAAATTTTAAAGCATCAACATTTTATGAAATTTAATTTCAACAAGCAAAAATGCAAAACTTATATCCAATTAATAATATACATAATATACTTACGTATACTCTTATATGTATGATAGATATAAAAATCAGTATATGTAAAAAGAATTTAAATTAAATCGTTTTTATAGCTTGTGATTAGCTTAAATATTAAAAAGAATAATTATATAAACTCAACCACAAAATCAATAAATATAAAGAAAAAATTTAATTTTCAATTTCATTTGTTAAGCTTTCGTGCAACCAAGCTTTAAAGCTCCACTCACTATTTTGGTTAAGGTATATTCTGAAATCGGATCTGAATGGCTAGAAATCAGGCTGTAGCAATAAGTGCGCTTCAAGTTGACTCCCTTATAGCTAGCAGTAAGGACAGGGCTAATCTCTTGACTGCAACAAAAATGGAAACCAAGGCAAAAGGGATGTTAGCCAAAACTATAATATTGGGCGTTTACGTTTAAGTAATTTTTTGAAGATTTGGCAAAGTGTTCCACGTATGTTCTTTCCTTTTACGTCGTCTACTCGTATATATGTATGTAACTACTGGGATTGGCTGCGATGGGATTTTTCGATGTCCTCAATGTTTACATTACGCGACAATGGAAGCATCTCTTTAAAGGAAAGTCCGACACTTGTTGGTCCTGCAACGGCGAAATAACTGAGGAGGAGCCTTGATTATAGTTAACTCTTCGGCTGCACGAAGCCACTTTCCGCCCTGCGCCTATGTGTATACGTTAGTTTTGTTACATTTGGTTACGACAACTCCTTTCACAGCACCTGCACTACAGATATTGGAAAGTAGTTGTCATGTACATACACACAAAATTAGTCCTCAGTAAAAAGAGACAGTGTATCGTCTGTGGTCACACAGGTGATACGTTTGGTTCCATTAATAGAATAACTTGTCTCTATTTGAACACCTATGAACACGATTCGTATTTTTCTTTGAATATAAATATTCTTTATTCTACGAATGCATGACAGACGTGTATCCCTTACATAACAGCAGAATTCCCACCTTCGGATTCACCTCTTCTCATGCGCGCAGATTAAAAGCCATTTTTGCTTCTTAGTTCGTATACTTAAGCTGTCTACTTCACGTTGGGTTGAATATCTTTCGTCTACAATAATAAGAAATAAAGCTTTGTCGTAGCATTATTATCAGTTGCAGTTACAACCCATAGAAAATATCAAAATGGATTGCCCTGTGGTCTGGCGTTATTAGAATTACCTTTACCCACCATATTTCCCAGGGTTACGTCACTGACCTAGCTCCTTCGCGAATCGACAAATTTTGGTTCCGTATCCCTGTTTGCAATTCACAAATCGAATTTTACCACAAAATCGGTTTGCACACAAGATTGGTAGTGGCGGATAATACTAGAGCAACATTCCTTTTTCATAAAACCCCACCTCAGGAGAGACGTTTGGAGTATGTGCTGCTTGCCACAAGTCACATGTATACCATACTAGATTACTCATTCCGAGTTTAAAAAATGTTTCGTTCTTGGCATCATCGTCTACGTCGTCACCTCATCTCGAACGCTGAAGAATTTTTTTCAGCTTATTCAAAAATATTTTTCATTTTCACTTTTTAAAACTTAACGAACAAACAGAAGAAAAAGTTCCCACTAAGAGTTTGTCTCAGTGTATAACACCATCGTACCATCGCCTACGTTATGTTTTGCGGCGGCGAATGTGCGCAATGTTATTTGTGGTGATCTTGTTTATCTGATTTTTAGCTGATTGTTGTCCTTATCTTATTAAGATGCAGCCTTTTTTTGTTTTTTGTATCTGTTTATTTGATAGTTCAGATTTACCTTCAGAACATTCAAACCTCTAATGCTGTTCGATAATATTCAGCTTTTTTGAAGCAATGCAACGTCCAGCGTATCATCCACAGAACTTTGAACCATCTGTTAGGTTTTTGCAGCTTAATCTTATTTGATGTGAATTAAGAATTGTTTTAAACTGCAGTTATTGGATATCTACTTTGCTTCGTTAACCTTTAACTTTGTTGCATTCGATATGCATGCTTAAAGTGCTTTGAGTAATATCTAATCAAGTACAAGTTGCGAGAACTTGTGCAATTTACACATAACTAGATATTTTCCACTTTCTGTTATTCCAGCAGGGACTTCCTGTTTACACTTCGCTACAATCTGCAATGGTTTGGGAAAGACGATTCCATTGAAGTGAAGATGCTATAGTTTTACGTCGGCATTGACCCTGACACAATCTTCTACTTTGGAATGCAAAGTAATGCATGTGGGCTGGGCTCACATCTTTGTTCATCTATTGAACTAATCAACAGCTGCACTTTTAAATTGCCAAGGCACTTTGTAATTTAAGGGCATCTTTCATTCATTCACGTCTTATCAAAAATATCAAAAATTTATTTAGTTATTTTTGAAAAGAAAGAAATTTATTTCAGAAAACGATTAATATTTTATATATACTCGTAGGAGGAAATTTTTAGCAACACTTGTTTAAATTAAAATCAAATTATAAAACTTCTTTCAATGATCAGCGTATAATATTTGTGAGCTTGAATAAGAAACTTTCAAATATTTAACTAGTTGAAAACCAATCATAAATAAAACATTGAATTGTATTTTAACTTAATAAGTAGTAAATTGGCAACAGTAGATTTCTTGTTTCATTCTTTTGAATTTATTTGAAATTGGCATTTTTGGTAAGCGTAAAAAATGTTTTCCTTAATAGTATAAAATGCCAATTTAAATAAAATGTTGAATCGTAATGAATGTTTGAAAAATGACAACTAAAATTTGAACCTAAAACTAAAGTGAATACAAAAAGAAACAAAAATAGAATAAGTCGAGTTAGAATTAAAATAGTTCTCATGAAGCACCCGGCTTCAATGAAAATGACAATTTTGGTCTTGAATTGTTTTTGCCTAATATAACTTTCTGCTCTTCTTTGATGCGTTTCTCCTGCTCCTTGCGCATGCGTTGTCGCTCCTCATCCATTAGACGTTGCTCTTCGATAATAGCTAAACGTTCCTCGGCCTGAAAGCATATTAGGTTAATAAATACATACATAGTTATCATTTCGAGGAGTCAGTGCAACCAGCCCGTTCTTACCAGTTTTCTTTGTGCCTCTTCGATTTTGCGATTGTTTTCAGCCAGTATCTCTTCAAGCTCCTCCCGCTTCTGCTTTTCTTCTTCCTATAAAATTGTATAAAAGATCTATGTTAGTGAAAAAGGATTGCTGAGCGGAGATCATTACAAAGAAGTTAATTCAATAAACTAAAACGAAATATAAAAAATTGAGTCAACAAAAATGAAGCCCTATCTGAAATATCAACATAAAGTTTATAGTTATATTAGATAAGTAAAGTTGTACATACATTTTTACATTTTTTGATTCTGTTGAAATATGAAAAGGTTCTTGTTTTGTGTGAGAAACATTTTACACTGTCATCAAAATGTTTACAATCTCTTTCATTATTTGTAACTTAAGTTTATAATCTTACTTTGCTACATATACATAGGTAAGTATTGTATACTTGTATTTAAATGTTTTTATTCGCAAATATGTTCACGCAAATTTCTCACTTCTTCTTCGTTCTCTTTGCTAATCAATTCAATTACTTACAATTAATATAAGTTAATTTGAATGGATGTGTAACGTCCTTTTCTTTTTGCTTTACACTTTTAATCCTAGATTTTTCGATAACAGGAACAATTATTGAATTAAGAGTAAGAGTAAAAAAATAATAAAAAGTAAAATAAAAATATGGATACTATTTCTTGTGACAGCAACAAGTTATCGTTATCATACCAATTTGAAAAGGTTGGAGATGAGGAGCGAGTCCAGTTCTGTGTTTCCTTTTTTACTTAACCGAAACATATGTAACTACTAACATTAAGCTAAGAAACTTTCAAGGTTCTCTTTTAGGCTAAACCGTGCAGTTTCCGTCTGTGAAGTGAATGTTAAAATTGTATAGACAACTTTAGACGGAAGATCTTCCGCAGCTTTGCAAGTTTGATCCATTTACACACGCTCTCGCCCTTTTGGGGCCCGTTGCAGTTCCGGCGTTGCATGTTGTAGTGCCTGTATAAATTATTGAGATTGACTTCCTCTATGTCATATAAAACTGAAAGGAATTACGGGTATTGAAAATTTCGAATTCGAGCATAATATTGTTGTCGATTAACTTTGCATATCACCAGAGAAGCTAAGAGAGAGCAAATTATGTTGCTTCTCGATCGTGTGCTGCTATTGCAGCACAGCAACAAAATTTAGAAGTGACGACGAAGATGGCGACGAACGTGATTGTTTGTGTATACACCCGAATCGAAATTAAAAAAGCAATTGTTGAAAATAAATTATTAAAAACAAGAAACGTGGCGAATATGTGTGGGTATGTATTTACTGGTAGCGGTCTATAATGGAAGGATGAGCGTGGACAAGGTTTGGTGGAATTAAGTGGTGTTGATAATGATTGGTCGGTTGGTTGATTGGCTGAGAAGTATTTGATGGGTTTGGTTTGTGAAATGCGCTTGTGTCTTGGAGTGACAACATGATTTAGAAGTAATGTGGCTCCAAGGCTACAACAGCACCAACGTTTCCTAAACCCGGCACCTACCTCATGTCTACGTTCTTCTTCGCGAATTTGTTCTCGACGCTTTTCCAGCTCAAGCATCATTTCTCGTTCCATTTCAGCTTTGGCCGATTCTACGCGTCGTTTTACTTCTTGCTCAATTTCCTCACTTCGTTTTTCGAGTTCCTCTTCGACACGCTTTTTTACCAGCAGCTCAATACGTTTGGCTGCCTCTTCTTCGATTATCTGCAATATTATGAATTCGGTTTATGTTCGCTTGACGGTCATTGTTTAGTTGTTCACTTGCCTTTTGCTCCGCTTCTTTTTGGCGTCGCTGTCGTTCCATCTCTGCCAAACGTTCGACTTCATCCAATTTTTTATAGCGATTGCGTTTATGACTGCGACCGCTGTGCGTATGAATGTCGCTCTCGGACATTTGCGTATCGCTGGAAGACGCTGTTGAACTGGAACGTTTTCTATAATAATACTATGCAAGTTAATGCCAAACAGGATTAACATTTGGACATGAAGCAAACCTTGATTTATTGCTAGTTATGTGTTCGCTGCGGTCTCTTTCTCTATCACGGTCACGATGATCTCTGCGGCTGCTGCTGTGTCCAGTGTGGTGGTGGGTGTGTGCATCATCGATTTCCGCTTTTTCTTTTTCGCGACGATGATCCCCTCGTGACTTGCTACGTTTCTTATGCTTGCTTTTGTGATGGCGTCGCTTTGACGGACTTCTAGATCGCGAACCCATAGTATAAACACCAAAAACTCAACAAAATCAGATTTTCCCAAAATTTTCACCGCTCTTATTGATTGTTAAAGCAATTAATAAGGAAGTTCCAATAAATGAAGTATGAAAAGAAATGTCAAAATGCAAATCAGAGTTGCAGAAAATGTACTATTTGTTAATATCTCACCATGGTTGATCAAGAAATTCACCACCACATTGCATTTACACCAGATATTATCATCCACATAATTAAAAATACGTATGAGTATTAGCTGGGAAAACTTAGTCTCACATAAAGCGCGGTTATAAATTAATTTTAGAAAGTTTGAATAGCACTGAAAAAGGAAAGTCAAATAAAACAAACGACAATGACAAATGGATAAAAAAAGAGAAAAGGTAAGTGAATTTTTAGCTCCATACAATCATCACCAAAACACAGCTTTTGAGACTGAAATATCAGAAGACTCTTTACGAGTTCAATTTCCTCACTTAGGATTTGATGTGTATTGTTAAGATATTTTCACTTAAGCAATGAATGGGTCCGATGCTCTGGATAAAGATGAAAATCTATCTAAAATGTCTTCATAATCGACAGGGAGAGAAGAATGAACTTTTACAGATTTTGATTCAAGTGAAGCCTCATAGCAACCTTTTCCGTACACTTTCGGTCGTTAGTTTCTATCCTTGCTCAACCAAGATGGTCCATGCCACCATATATCACTCTCGATGAGTTATTGTGGCATCACTCCTAGACTTCCCAAATCTGCTGTATTTTCGCCAGATCCAACATGGCTCCTATTTTGAGTGCCTACCTTTTCTCCTATTTTCGCCACTCGATTGGCTACAGTTGAAGTCCAGAGCCAGTAGAACTACATCACACAATTATAATTATAATCTAGATAGCATATGAGTGTAGTAGTTGGAATCTATATTGACTCTAATGTTGCGGCATATGCCTTTTCCGAAGCATCGCAGAAATCACGAAATTCAAATTTCATAATTGGAGAGAAATTGATACAGCGTGGTACCTTAACTTCATTGATTTGGGAATAATGCACTTCTCTAGCTTAATTTGTTGCATTAGCATTTTAGCCACAATAAGAAGCGGACCTAACCAACCTGCAGGATCAACTAACTTGGCAATAGTAGACAGAGCTAATTTCTTATTAAAAAAAATACTGAATTTCTATTGGCTTTGTAAAATCCACAAATTCTTCTCTCAGCAAGTGAGTCTTACGTAGATCAGCAAGAATAGCGCTACAGTTGGCTGTTTCGCAGAGGAAACCCTGAAGAAGATAATACCTTGATCAGCTCATCTCTTATTTCGGTTGCAATTCGCAAATCATGAGCTCCCGCAAGTACGTCGTCTACATATGAACATGAAGTTTTGAAGAATACATATTCGATATCTCGGAGAATTCTGCGTCCACATCTTCAGCCAGCTGTCACAACTTTAGAATAGCTGGATTAGGTTCACAATTAACTCCAAAAGTTACAGCGGCTAATTCATAATCTCTCAAGTCTTTGTCGGATGAATCTCTAAAAATTATCCGTTGGTAGGGTGTGCTTTGGATCAACTCAGTTTGCACTAGTACCGTAGGCAAAATGTCGTTCAAACTCATACCATTTGATGAGGAAGAGGAAGCGTTGAAACTAGCCCTAATTTTAGTAGATGTACTAAGGGAGGTAGGATGAGAGAGGGAATGCAATCACAGGACACCGATAAAGAGATAGACAGCCATTGTGGCAAGTGTTATGCCTTTACCACAATGAACTTCAGTTGTATTAACACCGACTATGACCGCATGTAGCGCTCACGAAAGGGATAAGATAAGGAAAATTTACCGTTGCCTGGCAAGAGGTGGTGCTGTGTAGAGAAATTGTTTTTTTTCTCCTTTTTTTTATTTTGCATATAATATTTTATAATATAAGAAACAAGAGTCCGCTGAATAATAATTTTTCGCTCGGAAAATAGCTAAACTTAGTCTATAAACGATTAAAACAATTTAAATTAAGTGTCAAACAATATAAGAGAAACGTCAAAAAATTTCTTTAGAATTATTCCCGACAAATTTTGCCTAATTACCTTCCATTTCCCGCACTTTTTCAAGTTTCCTTCCACACAGGGTAAAGAAGCAACCACGCCAAACTTCGCAATGCATCTGTTATGATAATCAATACTAGCGGGTGAAAATTCACCTCAAAAAGAAACTATAAACTTAACCGCTAGTTAGCAGCACCGTCATTAGAAAGAATGTAGTATTCACAAGAAACTAGGGATGTTCAAATGAAAAAAAACATTATGTTCATACATCAGACAATAACATCGGTGGCTTTCAATCAATATTTTCTGCTGTGTCAATAATTTTCAGAAAAATAATGAATGAGAACGAAATTACATTATATTAAATATAATGTTTATAGT
Source organism: Palloptera scutellata (assembly GCA_958295655.1). Lineage (NCBI taxonomy): Eukaryota > Metazoa > Arthropoda > Insecta > Diptera > Pallopteridae > Palloptera > Palloptera scutellata. The sequence continues at coordinate 68,074,788 of OY282452.1, forward strand.
ACTTATTGTACAGTAAGTACATACATATTTAAAGAAAAGGTCAATACGTGAATACTATAGTAATTGAAAACACGATAATAATATTTTGAACTCAATGGTAAATGCAGGAGTAAATAGTGCATACCTCCATTCTTCAACCACTTATCTCCACTTTGGACTGAGCTTCTTTTTTTGCTCACATAGAATAAAATCACCTAAGTATCCAGATAGAAATAAGTGCTCAGAGGGTTTAAATGGAAAAAAGAGCCTGTTCATAACCTCGCCTCTCTACTTCAACACTAACACTTTTGGTACTTTTGGAGATACGTGGTTGAAGATTAGAGAGAGGTAGCGACACATACGCAGATATTTAAACAATAAATTCCTGACACCAGAGGTATTTGAGTTCATCTATAAGGTCTGATGGGACTTTAAGACTCCTAGTGTTATCAGAAGCTTTTACACCATAAACATTTTAGTTAGTGCCCAAAAACGATATAAACGGCATAAGCCCAACAAATAGAGTAATTCGTTTTGGTTTCTTGAAATATTCGTATTTTAATAGCGGATTCGGGTGGGGTGGGACGGCGGATTCGACAAAAATTAACTCTTTTTCATCTTAAAATTCAGCCGAATTCACCCACTGTTGTTATGTGATTGTTGAATGGTATTTAACAAAGTAGCTTCTCGAAGTTAGATTGAAATGCAATGAGTGCTTATTGATCGAATTCAATTACTGTTAATAAAGTCTGTAAGTCCTAATAAATCGAAACAAAGTTTGAATATGATTTGTAAATTGTATTTTAATGTTATTGTTGCTTTTGACGTTTTTGTTTTTAAATATTTGACTTATTAGGATTCGATATGTAATAATGTGCGATCAGTTCCGCAAATGACATTTAACGAACCTTTTTGTTAAGTACAGTATAGTTATAGCATGCGATTTATGTGTATTCGCACAGTTGCTTAAGTTGGCTTAAGCCAAAGCATGCACTTAGTTAGCCAACATGTCACGGCATTGTGATTTTTTTCCAACAAATTATTCCCAGAAGCTATTTTGAGTTTTCCACGTTTTCCTAATCAACCAATTCTACAAACTAATCGAAGAGCTAATTATGTTCTGCATTGAAATATTTGCTTGTACAGTATTCCCCGTTTTAAGCACCCCGCTTATTGTCAATGCACGTAATTTATTTCGCTATATGCACCCCGCATTATAAGCATTAAAATTATGATCCCAATTTTAAAATTTCCACAGTAATTCCAAATGCATATGTAGGTAGTGGCATCTTTCTGTAATAATAATAATAATAATAATAATAATAATAATAATAATAATAATAATAATAATAATAATAATAATAATAATATGTATTTTTTACTATTAAAAAAACACACTATTATTATTTCCATCTTTAAAACAGAATAATAAATGGAATATATTCTTAAATGGGGACATTGGGGATGTAAACTTACATTCTATCAAAAAAGTACCGGGTAATGACAATGCAAAAAGCCCGCTTAAAGGGGTTGTAAAAATGTTTTTGTCGCTAAGTTGGTCCCCTATCCTGACGTAAAGTTTGTCATTTAGTTGTTTTACAGTTTACAGATTTTGTCAGAATCGCTTAAACTGTTACAGAAGGCTTACAGTGAATCGACTTTAACAAAACAGTCGCATATCAGTGCTGCAGTGCATTCAAAGGCGGTCGAGATGTAATGGTCAAAGTCGATCAAAAATCAGGTAATGTTTACTGTTTCGCTTATTTTCGCAGTATTGTGCAGTCGGAATTCTTGCCAGAAGGTCAGACGGTAATAATAAAGAATAATAAAGAATAGTATCTGGGCGTGATGTGGTGTTTGAGAGAGCAAATTCGTCGAAAAACGACATGTTTGTGGAAAGAAAACTCATGGATTTTGCACCACGATAGCGCATCATCTCACAGGGCTATCATTGTGAACGAATTTCAGACCAAAAACTCGACAAATGTCAACGGACAACCAACGTATTCTCCTGATATGGCTTCGGCTAAAACTCAAATTACCACTTCGACGCACCCGTTTTCTGTCGAGCGAATACATAAAAAAGAATTCACGGCGAGAACTGAAGACGATTCCGGAAAATTCGTTTGAAAAATGCTTTGATAATTGGATAATTAGTTGGCATAAGGGTATTATTTCGGAAGGGGTCTACTTTGAAGGCGATACAATAAATTTGAATGAATAATAAATATTTTGTGGTTTATTGACCAATTCCTGGTACTTTTTTTTATATGCTCATAACGGCCATATGCGAGGTCGGCCAAAAGTAATGTCATATTGGGCTCCGTTTTCGCCGAAAGTTTATTTGAAGGTGTAAAATTTATGACATTAAGTTGATAAAATGATATCGGTCAAATGACCACCTCCTGAGTTGATACACAATTGTGCTTGTTTTATGCCTTTTGAATTGTTGCTCGCAAAAGTTTGTGGTAAAGACGAGATTTCAAAAAGCCCCAAATCAAAAAAAATCTGACGCCGTCAGATCTGGCGATCTGGCCAGCCAGTTCTAATCGCCAAAACAGGAGACCTGGAAACGGCCTGGAAATTGGTGTTTCAAAATCTCCATCGTTGTCCGACCTGTGCATCGCTCCATTGCTTGTTATCAACTAATTCTCTATCTGTCTACAACATAATCATTGTGTTAAAGCACAATGACATTTGACGCCAATATAAGTGGTATTAAGCTGGGATTGTATATAAGCAAAAGCTTAAATGTGCCTGAAATTATTTAATTCCCAATGTTTTTTATCATTCAATGCGGTAGTTAAGATATTATTCTTCTTACTATATTTCGATTATAATTTATAACAAAGACGTTTCAGTTTTAGCTTGGCATTTGCCAGCCGCCTCCCCATTTCAGTCTTTTAGATATGTATTCTCTGCCAGTGTGTCCTCCTAGTATAACTGATGAAATCATTTCATTGTTGAAACTGCGATCACAGAAAGAACACACTTGCCATCACAACCATCTCGACTGCTCCACACAACAGTACGAGCTCTCAGAATAAATCAGATAAATCGAAGCTAAAGAGTTGATCTACAAGTAAATGGAAGTGGCAAAATGAGGAGACTTTATGCTAAATTATGCAAACTCAAAAGGTTTATTTTTAGGAATTTGAAATAGAAATTTACACATCATTGCAAAACTTTTTGATTACTTAAGTTACAGCCTAACGTTCAGTCGAATCAATAAAAGTATAGTAAATACAATATTTTATAAATATGTAGGGATGTATGTACATGTATATAATATCTATAGTATGTACATACATCATAGCAGTATACATCATATACTTGTGTATGTGTGTACATATATGCGTAAGTCCACACGGCACAATGTATGGATATTTAAAATAAAATTCAGACATGACAGTGATAAAATTGTTTAAGGTCACAAATATCTAAGAAATGTCAATGGACGTGCTTAGACGAGTATACTATATAAGTATGTGTATGTATGTGAGTGTGTGTAAGCTGGGGGATGGGGGATGGGGGAATCAAATTAATTAATACAAGTGACAAATGCCTTGTTAAAATGTGATATTAATCATGCTAATGACAGTTCTGAAATATAATTGGTATGTATAATTGGTATGTGTGTTGTATGTATATAGTACATAGAAATTTTTTGAAATGGAAAATGTACGAGTAGATATACAAAATTAATGAAAACTAGTGAGAAAGCCGAACGCTGACCAATCTGATCAAAAATTGCAGTTACATGCCCTTCTCAAGTGTGGAACCTTTATATTGTGGCAGTAGAACTCTTTTCCAACATTGCACACATCCAAAACGATACTAAAAACAGCTCGCACAAAAACATTGGTCCCTGAACTCTGCCACAAAACTTCGATATTTGGAAACTGTAAAAAGTCGCAAACAATTGTATGGACAGTTGCGGCAAGCTTCGATTTCGTTGATTAATTGTACGCCGATAGGGAAAGCAATCATAATGACAATCACATACATATACGAGTACATACTAATAATATTGTATTTGTTTTTATGATCGATCAGTTTACAAATTATACACACATTTCCATTCACGCGGCTGACATGCAGCGGCTGACTTGCTGGCTGACTGGCTGGCTGATTGGCCATAACGTATTTCTGTTTGTTGATCTGCGCAGCAATTAAAACTGTGACATTTATTCAAATAAACGACATTTAGACGGAAATGTGACACACACACACTTACACATAAACAATTAAACCAGTCGCGTTCGATTTGACGCTTTTTCATGTCCAATTTGATCGTAATCGTAATTAATTAGATTATTTTTTTTTCATTTCTGTTCTTGTTTATGGTCTTCGCTAAGCTTGTAGATCAGAAATAGATTTCACTGGATAATGATGATATTGAGAACCACACGATCTCGGAGGATATTTACATATGCTCGTAAATATCCTCGTATGAAGGGTGTATGTACTATATACCAATGTATGTATGTTTGTATGTATTCGCATGAATGTGAACTTATGAAATGCACATTTCAATCGTATATTTTAAAAGCAATTTACACTTCATTTGAATTGCTTGGCGCACACTGATCACAGACATCTTGGAGCTTTGAACGTTTAATCTCGAATGATCTTCCCCCACACCCGCTCCCGAGCGGTCGGTTGTGCGAGCGGTAAAACGTTTTTGATCGAAGCGCTGAGTATACAAAATGACGCTGCAAAAAAGTTACACAAAGCACATTATAAATCCAAAAGTAAAAACAAAAATATACCAAAAATGCTGATCGACGATCGACAGCGACTTCGATCGCTTCTCTCTCTCGCATGTACTTGTACTTCACAGAAATTTCAATTTACGATTCGATCCGCTAATCGAGTTTCGAAGGCAGCGACAGTGCAGTACTTCTTTACCATAAACTATGTAGCGTGTTTTTCCTCCGAAAGAACAACAAAAACCAAACTAAACCAAACCAAAACCGCCTTAGACGCTTTGCCGCTTGTATCCACGTCTCGGGGCTCTTGTTGTTGGTTGTTGTACTGGAGCGGCATGAGTGAGAGCGCGGGTGAATGCGAAGTTTTATTTATTCTTGCTGTAGCGGAATGTGTACATGAGTCAGTTGATTTTTTCTGTTGCAGTCGTCGTCAGTTTTGCATCATCATCCTTAAGATACACTTTATTAAAATCTGTAGTTTCCACATGACAATGTCGTGGCTTTAAAATCATATTCGCTCCTTCTCTCGCCCGTTGAAGATCGCTTGCTTTAGTGAAGCGCTTTGCATCAAAGGTCGATCGCTCGAACGATGGGATTGATCCATAGGCTAGAGCATTACGCTCGACCAATGTATCCTCTCCTCTCCTCCCCTCCCCTCCCTCCTCTTTTCCGCCCTTAATGATCGATTCACAAGCACATGAGCTGATTTTCTAGCTTGTGGTGTACAAATAGGAATGCAAGTATGAACAAAATACGTAAATTTTTTATAATTAACATTTTTTTTTTTTGTATGTATGTTTATATGCATGTATGTCTGTATGTATGGATGTTTGTGGCTACATACGTTTATGCGTATGGTCTTTTGAGGGGGCTTAAAGTGACGATTACTTGAAAACAAGTTTTGTATAAATATTTTTGTATCATTCGTTGATCAGAAAATAATAAAATACAATGATAAAACATTGTCTTCATTGATATTTACATAAGTAGAATCGAAATATACGAGTATGCACATAAACCAAGAACTTTTTTGCTCTGATTATTATTAGAGCAACTTAATAATTACAGTTACTAACAAAATATTATAAACACCGACTAAACTGCAATTGCAAAGTAACTAAACTAAATCCAAGAAAAATTCCATCGAGTTTTTAATATTGCATTTGTGTTCACACCGGGAGTAGTACGCCGCAGCACCATCTATATGCAATTTGACCACCTTTTTTGGGCGACTATAATTGCAATAAGAAAGAAATATTTATGGAAAACGAGAAATAATTAAATGTACGTATAGATTATATTAAATGGATTGGTATAAATCCAGTTAATTAAAAAAAATGTAAGAAAAACAAATTTTTTGAAGCATTAACAATTTTGTCCTCGGACTATTTAATTTTTTATTTAGTTTACATATCGTTACCTTAATCCATGTACTTACTAATAAGAAAGGCCGTAAGTAGAAAGGCCGTAACTAACACTTGAGTTTAAAATCTATAGATCGAAATATTTTGAAAAAAAAAAATATAAATCTTTTGTTTATATTTTTTAAAGGTTTCTTTTTGGTTTTATGAATTTTCGGCAATTCTGATTCTGATTCTTTTTGCATTATGTATGATACACATTCATTTAGTATTTAAAACAAATGTAAACTATGAACGTAAAATTTATTTCACAAAAAAATAATTCAACAAAAGTCAAAAGTTTTGACGTTTCTATTATTTTTTTCATGACTGTAAATGACTCACATATTCATATGTATAATTACTTACATTCACAAACTGTATTTTTAGGCGCTGGATTTGTGACTAAATTTTCCGTTTTTAACAAAAAGCAAAGCAGTTTGTCTGGGAGAGATGAAAAAACTAATAGAGTTATTTTTGATGGCGTTGAGTTGTTATTTCTCGATTTTTGTGTTTTAAATGTGGGCGATTGGCGGCTGATTTACACAGACGCTGATGATGGGGATTTTGGTGTTGCTGCTACTGATGATGATGATGTTACCTGCGCAAGTAGATTTGCTTTAAAGTGCGATACATTACAGCAACAGCAATCAAAAACTAAGGAGAAAAAGTAGTCAAAAATGCTGATAAATGAGCGGCGTAAATGGTGAAATAATGATATTGAAGAAAAACGGAATAAGTAGAAAGAAGAAGAGGTACAGAAGATACAGCATTTGTGAAGCATTTTTCAAAGTGCGGCATGGAAAATAGATTATGTTCTACGATTTGAAATACACCGGGGTTGTGCTGATTGATGAACTGTCATTAGCATGCAACGATGATGCGCACAATCGCAGTCTAACAGCAACTAGGTGAATATGTATAGGTACATTATACATAATACATAATAGAAAGGCAAATAATAATGAAAAGATTGAGTAAAAATATTAAAAAGGAGAAGAAAAAGCGGTAATAATGATTCATGGTTGGCATGAAAATTCATCATCAAAGTGTCGCGCAGTTCACACTTTCGTTGCAGCACAGCACCATTCACCAACAGCAGCATCGTCATAATTGCAGCAGGATGGACAGCAACATAAATCGATGGAGGAATATGTTGTAGATGATGTTATTAAACTAATCATATCACACACACACGCACACTTTCGTGGCTTATCGCGTGGATGCCATCTTGAAATGTGTTTGGAAAATTACTTAAATGAAGCCAGAGTGTAGTGAGATTAGATTATTATACGATAGGAGATGAGTTGCAAGCAGACCACTTGAAGACTAAACTCGCGCGTAGATACAATTGCAGAGATAAATGTAAACGTATGTTGCTACATGAGCGTTCTGCTAGGCTTCGTAGAAGCGGGAAGCAGCCAAGGAGTCTGCGGTGAAACTAATTTCGATAGTTTGACGTCGAAGCGAGTGAGTATAGTTTATGTGTTTTTGAAAATCATGCTAAATAATTAAATTTCCCCATATGAGTCCAAGTCCAACCAGATGATACACACACACACACACACACACACATACACTCGTACATACATAGGTGCATATGATCACATTGTCATACATGCACACATACATATATGTATATTGTACAAGTGTGTAGAAATATGTAGGTGAACGCATAGAGAGAATGCCATTGGAATGAAGTGCTTGAAGCATCGCATGGATGGCTTTACATCGAGAGCACAGCGAGCAAAAAGACGAGTGTATAATTTAAATGTTGGTCTTAAATTTCATATCGCCTTGCAGAGAGCACACAGTATTTGTGTCCATTGTTTGGAATGGCGTTCATGGCGATGACAACTATGCTTGCAGCCAAGTGAGCGCATCTATAAAATGCACACTTTCGAAACACACATCATCATAATGAAATCGTAATGAAAGTGTCGACAATTAACTCAAGTGACGTGCACTTCTGTGCAACGCGGTTGTAGTAAATGCAACCGCGACTGGTGCAACAAGCGCGATTGGCCAATTTCACATCATCAAATGCTTTGCTGCAAGGGAAATTATTTTAATGAAAAATAAATTGATGTTATGTAAATGTTACCACTGTCCTTTACGCATACTTACATAGAAATCTAACTTAAAATTCAATTATAATGTTTATTGATGTATGCACAGCCCAGCCGAGGCTTAGCTAAGAAGCAAATACTTTTCTTTTTCAGACCTTAACGGTTGCAGAACAAGGCGGCAACTACAGCAATGCCGCTTGCTACTGCCATCTATCTTAATGCGGATTTTGCGGGTGCGACAATGTTGACACCCCCTTGTGTCACCAGTTGTGGCTGATTCTTTGCCTGCACAAGTTCACATGCATAAAATATCTTGGTGTTGTTGTTGTTGCCATACTTACATATGCAAATAGGCGCTGACGGGGGAAACCCGTCCAAAAATATCAACAACAGAACAGCAGAAGAAAAACAACAACTAAGTACGTATGTGTGCTTGTGTTCAGTTGAAATCCATTGGAAATCTTTTCTAATGCGTCAACTGATTTAGATAGAAATAAATGATAAAGATGTGAACAGTCACATAGACAGGCACCAACATTGGGGCGTCTTTGAAAAAAATGGTTATTTTCCAAATCTAGGGTAAAACAAAAAATCTCTCTTACAATGATCTGCAAAAGATTGTGATTATACTTTCTCACTTTGATTAATTTTTCTTCTGTAGTGGAGATATCACAGAATAACCGTGATTCGATCCAGTGCAACGCAACTAACGTCGTCAATATATTCCGCAGAGCGGTTACGGACTTAACCTTTATCACAATCACCACTTATATACATATATATATATATAACACAAATTTACACATTCTAGACAAGAAAGCTCTCGAAATGTATTCAAATCGGTTATCGCGCAGGAATTACCCTTTATACTTACTTTTATGGCTACCTTAATTTGCTAAAGTCGCAACATGCCTTTTTTAAGTTTTGCTCGAGAAATTAAAAGCATTTTAAATCTATAGTTAACATTCGGAGTATTGTTTCCACAATTCTTAATAAATACTAAAAGAATAAAGATGTTGCTTTTTAGTGGAGGTGCAATGTGGATACGCTTGATTGTAATCCATCATGGGGTCGATTTAAAAAATATTTGATTTTAAGGCTTCAGAAAACTCGTATCACTAGAGTGCATGTGAAATATGCGAGACGAATGATAACCTTTTGATGTGCTGCTTTCAAATGTGGATTGTATGTATGCACCTACATAGCTTCTCAAAGGAAATTTACATTTGCTCTTGAAAACCCCATTTTCCTGTCTCTTTGTTCAACTTCATTGATGCATACCTGTTGTTGTTGTTATTGTTATTATTGGTACCGCCACCACACTTTCATTTGTGTACGTGCTGCAAAATTAGTTTTATCAATACGATGCAGCAGCAGCAGCAGCAGCAGCAGCAGCAGCAGCAGCAACCTCCAGCAATCTGCAGCCGCCGCTCTCAATTCATTATTCGCAATTTGCGGTTTTTGTTTTTGAATGTGTAAAAATACTCGGTTGAAGTTGTTGTTGTTATTGCCAAGAAGTGAAGCTAAAATTGCGTTTTTGCGGTTTAATCTGCCGGTATGTTGGTTGGCGTGTTATGGCGTTGTCGTTAATTTTTTGCATCTTTGGCGCAATTTACCGACCTGCTGCTAGAACGGCGAAGTCGTCGCCATCACGAACATTATCGTTGTCAATGTTGCAGTTACAACATGGAAACTTGAATGCGGTAAATCTGTTCAGAAATTATTGGCTAAACCAACCACCAACAGTTTGAGGCACGCAACTATTTTTTTAGGGATCTTCGTAGCACATTTGTAGCATATTTATTTTAATTTTGCTGCAGCAAATATTGACTCAACAGAAGCTCCAAATTGCTGCCACTGGAAAATGTGGTTTCTTATTGAAAACTGCTGGTAGCGATAAATGAACAATTCGCTTTTAAGCGACAATAAAAATAAATTTAAATAATATACATACATATTACAGTATATAGGTACATATTGCATATACATACATACATCTATGTATCCAGGGGCTAAGTGCGACGGCAAAGAGCACGTGAAACATAAACATGATGGCAAAAATGGAAGGCAAACATTGGGAAAGCTTCGTTTGGGAAAACAATTCACCTTATGTATTCAAACATATTTATTATTTTATTATGGTATATGTTTTTATTTGGCACTGCATCTACCCACCTGAGCATTGTAAGCTTTTGCTCTTCTTGCAAGTGCGTCAACAAACACTTTTGCACATTTATCCAAAGTTATTAACATATTTTAGGGACATAATAAAAACGAATCTGTGGTCTACCGTGCCACAGCATTTTGACAAAATTAATTTTAATAAGTTTGTGGGTAAAAATCGAACATAGCTTTCGCATTGCTACTGCTGAAACCGCAAGAGAACTCAAAAGCAGCAGCAGCTGAAGAGCTCACACGCAGCGGTAATATTTAGTACTTGAAGCACCACCAAATGCGACACACATACCTACTACATATTACTTTATACTATACCTACTACATGTACATCTGTAAGAACCACCATCCACAACCAACCACCCCTTTCCCTTTTTCAGCTAGTTGCAACGGCTTCTGAGATTTAGATTTGTTGCTGGCATTGAGAGAGTCATAAATACATGTGCGTACATATGTACATAGATACTTAAGCGTCCGTGGAGAATTTTATTTGATTGTTGATTACAGTGCTGAGTGACTGTTAATTTTGCAATTTTCGTATGTATGCGTTAAACATGCAATATTTTTGTATGGGGTACTTTAGTGTATATATTGTATAAAAAAGCTGTTGTATGAGTGCGCGCATCGAACCCCTTTTTTATGGGCAAGCATTGCTAAATGCAGCTTAAGTAGTTACCACCCTCGCAAAAAAAGGTAGAAATGCAGGCAGTTCCAGCTACAATTTCTAGTCAATCCCATGAACAGGACAGTGATTTTCAATGCCACCAACCCAAAAAGCAACTACATTTATTGAAATTTAAACTTAAGGCACGTATGTACATATGTATGAGTATGTACATGCCACTACCTTCCGCTACCGCCATGCCTTTTGTGAGGGGTGTTTGCTGTGGTATATAGAATTCATACTATATCGCTCGTGGTCGATCAGGTTAAAAACAGTTGTCAAGAAAGTCACATTTAAATTTATGCACCCCTTTTCGTACTCTATAGTTTTTTAGGGTTTTACTTACGAAATGGAGACATTTAACACAAACTCACATTAAACTCATTGAACTGGGGTCATGACCATAAATCAGGGATTTCAGCAATTGCCGCAAATCAATTTAGTGCATAAGCTTACAGAGTAAGAGCATGCCTTAAGAATATAGTGGAGGCGTTACATTTGCCAAATATTGCTCGTGCTTTAAGCAGCGGATTTAGCTGATATTGTGCGTTTTGTCCTGAGCAATACAAAATCTTAACCACACACATATGCAACCGAATAGCATTGTTTGAAAGAGATTTGACAATAGCTTTTGATGAGACCTTGCTATCTAGTTTTCAGCTGAATCATCTGCTCAGAAATTGACACATTGGTAATGAAATGTTTGAACTTTATTTGCATTTTGCCCTCTTTGGGGGAGTTAATTTTAACCCATATTAAGACAAAACCGAACATTTTTAAAGAAAAAAGACAACAGTTTGGTTTGCGTTCGATGTTGCGACGCCAAAATACTATGATTATTTCGTTGATGGAAATTACGTCATATTTTTCCAAAGCAAAAGCTTTTTGGTTTACGATTCGCATTTCTCAGCTTCGCCTAGATCCTCAAAGGGCTGTTGTGCCATAGTAGTAATATCTATGCACTGGGCCATAACTAAATTCACTTTCCAAAGATAAAGGACGTCCCAGTTTCTTTTTCTTTATGTTATCATGCAGACGACCAGCACAATGTGGTGCTTCTCACCATTTGCTTTACTAGATTAAAATTATTTATTGTTGCTTAAACGTTTACATATTACACTGTACGACAGCAAAGTAGTAAATGAGTTGTGGCCCTTTTTTTCTGGAGTATTTTTGGCCGCTGATCACGAACCTTCTTTTTTCAGGTCTCATCAGGTTTCGTGTTTATTCGTAAATCTTCGTGTTTTGAAAATCTAATAAACTTTTCTTCATCCAAAACTGTTAAAATTAGTTCGTGTGGAAAGCAAAAAAATTGTCATGAACCCCTTATCAATTATTTTTTCGTAAACGAAAAACTCAGTCCATGACGTATTTAATATTTGAAAGTCCCATTTTGTTGTACAGTGATATGGATCATACACTGAGCGTTTATGTTAGGTAGGGGCATACACAGGGTGGACCATTTATAAATTACAATTCTTCCGGTTAATTATGTAACACTTCTTCTTTTAATGGCACAACCACCAATGGAGGGCTTATTCCGAGCATCCACTTTTCGCATCCACTCATGTTGTGCGTGGTATATTTGTACATGAATGGAATGATTTATGCCGAATCCGAACGGCGAAGTGAAAAGCTTTTCAAAGGCAATTTTTACTCTTGTAGGTTTCTCATTGCCTGCCAAGAAGTGGTGCCGTGTAGAAAATTTTTTCTATTTTTTGATTTTGCCTGTGCCGAGATTTGAAGCCAGCACTACCATCGACGCCACGACGACCATACTGTGGAACACTATTTCATTCAAATGACTTCCTCGGCTGGCCTTCAGTAGTACATACGATCAACACAATTTTTCGGTACATTTTCGACTATATGGAACTGTACTTGACCGATGGCTGAACATTTTAACTTCCCACGCATAAGATCGATTGTTGCACGGCTTGTCGACCCATTTCATTATAATAATTTTCGTCATAATACGAATGAGATAAGGGTTAAAAAATTATTTCCAAAATTGTTTTCTTTTTAATTCAATTATTGAATTTTTAATAATAGCCATTTTGCAATGGCAAACAATTCATTTTAAGCATCCTGCAATTTCAATTATTTTTAGTAAATCCTAAAATAAACTTAGCTTTTTATACAAAGCCATAGATTACGTATGTACTACATTTAAAACGTTTCCGTTCACGTTCTTTTTCAAATTATTCTCTTTTTAAGAGAGCATCTTTACAGTAAAGTAAAGTCTAATACACCTACTACTTACGTTATATAGCTCAAAGTGTAGTTTTCGCAATTACCAATTTGGTGTGGCATGATTACGCACACCGATATGCCACAAAAAAATTGCTTCCGATCGAAAACGACACCTGGGAGTTACAAACTAACCAGTGATTGTTTTTGTTTTCCATTGAATGTGATTATGCTTACCCTGCACTGTAACCAACTAGCTCAAGAGCTAGTTCATTGGTAAGCTTCTGGTTTTTCCCCACGCAGATTGTCCTATATTTATCACAGGTCCTCTATTACAAATATTCATGTAAATGAAAAATATTGTCAAGTATATGAGAATTACAAGACAATATTTTCACTGAATAGTACTACATATTAACAGAATCTACCACAAACAGCCGATGTAAATCGAAGTTCTAAATGTTTGCTAATACAAGCAGAAAAGTCTAAGCAGTATCTTAAATTGGCTCATCCTGCATCAGTTTTGAGCTAGTATCTTAACTAGCTCGTTTTTGGCTAGGTAATAACTGGGTAATTTATTAAATTTACTAAATTTTTTACCATTAAATTTCAACAAGTGTTATTCAATGACTTTCTCGAACGAAGGGGAATAATATACTTACTTTTTCTTATTCGATTGCTGATACAATATTTACTTAATGTTAAGTCAATTAAAGACTTAGGAGTAATTTTTGACACTAAATTTACCTTTGTTGACCATATAAATTACATAGTTCCAATATCATATTCTTTGCTTCCCTTTGTTCGCAGAAATAGCTCTGAATTTTCTGATCCGTATACTCTGACTTGTCTTTATAGTGCTTTTGTAAGGTCAAGGTTAGAGTATGTCTCGTTTATTTGCAGTACTTACTATTCAATTCACTGTTTTGGATTGGAAAAAATTTAAAAATCATTTTCACGTTTTGCACTTCATACTTTGAGTTTTGGAGAATCTTTGCCCTCCTATGATTCGCGAAATTTGCTGTTAGGCTTGAAAACTCTGGAAACGAGGAGAAAGATTCAATCGTTGACATTTGTGCATGATCTTATCTCTGGCCAATTCGATTGTGCCCATCTATTACAGCTTGTAGATTTTAATATTCCAGCTAGAACGTTAAGGCATTACTCGTTATTTCATTATCAAATTCGTAGAACTCTTTCTGCTCGTAATTAGCCTATTACTCTAGCCTTATCATTGTATAATGAATTATGTATTGAAAATAATTTAGATATCTCCTTTTTAAAATGTTCTTTTAAGAAATTGCCAATTACTTTATAACGAATCTAATATTTGTTTTTCTAAAAAAATTTTCATTTTTCATTTTTATTAAATTTATTATTTTTAATATAGTATGTTAAGCTTTATAATGTTTTTTAGTCTGTAAGGATGTTGTAATCCAAAGACGTTATGAAATAAATAAATAAATTTTATAAATAAATAATTTTTGCACTGCAGGGTAGCGACACATTTAAACGCTCATACACACACACACTCACATATTTTCGTACACTCTCTTCTATTGTAATGGTTCAACAACATTATGCTGCTCACAATTAGAAATCTTAACCCATAAACGGCTAATGTTAATTTATGATTTAATATTTCGATTCCAATCAAATATTCAAATTTTCTCCTTTTTTACTCTTTAGCTCACACGTTAGTGCGTTCACAACTTCATCTTCAAATTAATCGATGAAATATGTCAGATGGTGCGTTGTCAAAATAGGGGAATCATGCTAATACCTCATAAATATAAATCTGTTCTACAGTTCTCAGCTGATTCTTCTTCTGGCTGACTATGGACTTGAATATTGTGCCTCTGACTGTGTGTGCGCGATGTGCGACTACCTATATAGCAATAACAAAAACAACAGGAGGAAATCACTACCAAAAGCAGCACCAATTGAACAGAAGAACGCTGAATGAAGCAGACGAAGAGAAGTCATTGTCAAATGTGGCATCATGATAACTTCATAACTTAGCATTTGAATAATTTTCGTCGTGTTGTTTTTGTTCTTATTATTATTGTTATTATTATTATTGTTGTTGTAGATTTCGTTAGATATACATACATATGTACATATCTGTTTATTGTCATTTACGCAGATTGAATGTCCAAAAACCGAAATATTGACAGCGACAAATGCTTGTAACTTAACGATGTTTTTAGCTTTTTTTAAACTGGAATGCTGACTATGATTACAAAAACACACATACAAACACCCATACATACGTACAAATGTATATTGTGTATGTATGGTATAAGTATCTATAAGTAGATAAGTGTGAAACGAAACGTTGCTCTGCCTGCATAAATAATAGCCACCAATTTATCGTTAGATGCGTAATAATAATAGAATAAAAGGTCCGCTTACACTATGCTAATCACATTGCGATTAAAAAAGTGTTAAATCTAATGATCTTCAATTTCCTTCAGTGTTGTTTCTTATGGCGAGCGTTGACAATGCCTGCGAATTTAATGCCCATTAATAATATTTTTCAATAATAACTACTCTGTTCTACATATGTATGTAGGTATGTACATACAAAAAAATACATACATGCATACATATTTATGTACATATGTACATATACAATACATTGAAACACGTAATTTCGATTTGGCTGTTAAAAATTATTATGATAATGCAAAGATCATTCCAAAAGCAAACAGAAAAGTCATAATCTTAACGGATTTAGCGATAGTCATCATTTAAGAAGAATTTATGAGACGCACTACTCCATGCCTAAATAATTACATATGGTAGTAATAGTTTCATTAGATATTAGACTAAAAAGCTGTCTACTTGGAGTTTGGTTCTCATTGCATCATAGACTCCGCTTTTGAAGTCCCTACCTCATGGCGTTTCATAAAATTGAAAGTGTTATTTGGCAAATATCTTACTAAATGCTTTATAAACAACTTCATTCTTTGCTGTCACTCGAACCCCACCCTGCTGTTCATTGCTGAACTGTAACTGCATAACAGGTGTCGACTACCTTGTTACTGCTGCTGCTGTTGTTGTTGTTGTTGTTGTTTTTATTTGTAATACTGTCAATAATAATAATAATAATAATAATAATGGCAACGACAACGACAACGACGACGATGATGATGACAATAACAATAAAATATCTGCTGCTTGTTGCTGTTGCTGCTGCTGTCGCTAGTACCATTTCTGATTTATGTTTGAGAGTGAGTATGTGTGTGTATGGGTGTATGTGTGTGTATGGGTGTATGTGTGCGTGTGTATGTGATGTGCTGTCGCCATCGTAAACAATGATTATGATGAGATGTGACGATGTTCTATAATATAATGACAGCAACTGTACGAACAGAGGAATGCAACTTCTACTCATACATATGCACCTTTCTACATTTATGCATAAATACTCATATGTACATACTATATGTATGTAAGTAAGTATGGAATATGATAAACGTGCCGCAAATGCAATGAGTGATGTTGATGGTTATGGTGAATCTCATAAGTGTAGTACAACAAAAAACTGTTTAAAACAAAAAGTAAGGTAAAACAGCAACAACGTTTCTCGTATTGTTGTTGTTGTTGCTATTTTGTTAAATGAATTCAAAAAACAGAATGCAACAAAAACAATAATAACGACAAAAATTGTGTCAATGTACTCTGAAAGTGTTGCGATTTTTTTATTCGTTGTTTTTGTTGTTGTTTGAAGCATTCCAATTGAGTAAACACCGAAACGGTAGCAGCACATCATCGTATTCAGCAAGAAATTGTTGTTGTTGTTGTTGTTGTTGGTATTGTTGTAGTTATTAAAATTATTAATATGGCTTTATGGTAGCTTGTATAGCATACCGATAACGTTGTTGTTATCAATGTTGTTGCTGTTATTTCAGTTGTTATTATTCCCCGTATCGTCACCGCCTCCTCGCTTTCCCACTTTTCATACCTCGTCTGCCTCTTTTTTCTTCTGTACACTCACCGTCGCAAGCTACAAGCTACACTCACTGCTACATAGTTGACATTCATCGATGAATATCTTGACACTTGGCATGTGAAGCGTGTGCAGCATGCACACCTGATTTCCTTATTGAATCAATTTGGGTATGTATGAATCGTTCTTTAAAATAATGAATAAATTTTTGTTTTTACTTCATAATAATTTTAATTTACAAGCTGTTCAAATAATATTTTTGATTCCCTGAAATGTCCTACGATACAGATGGCGGATGGAAAGAAAGGTTCGTTGAACCTCATGTACCCTTTAACCTTATGTTATGCAATTTATATTTGACGTCAGGTTCTATCAATAATTAAGAACTTTAGATATTTTTAATGTATGTACATACATATCTTCTTTTATACATATTTATAATGCGCTGATCCGTTCAGTCATATACCTCTTGACTTTTAATGAAGTTCACTTCGGGTTTGGCAAAAGCCCATATTCAAATACACCACCTACATGTATATAGGTATGTATATCGAATCGAATCGGATCGAATATAGGACACAATTTTATACGATTCCTTTCAGTTATATAAAAAGTCGGTACATTTGTGGCTTTGCAAAACAGTGTCTGTCAATTCATATACAAGTACAAAAACATACTAAAAAACTTGACGTTAAGCCTTATCCGTTTTCATACCCTCGATACGGATTCGCTTTTAGCCAGTCCAACATTCACAAAGAGCTTGAAGATAGATAAGCCATGTTGTTGTTGATCGCACGAATATTCCGCTTAACTGTCAAACGTTCATCTAACCTTCAACAATTCCGCATCAGTCAAAACAACGTCACAATCCGTATAGAATTTATATACGAGTATTTGCAAATTAATATCAGTAAATGCAAAAAAAAACGCATATAACTGCGATTTTTAATCAAATATACGATATGAAATCAGCACGATACACAGCGCTTCGAGCTGTGGGCAAATTCGGAAAACTTTTTGTCACAAATCTTACTAAATGGAATTTGCCCGGAATTATTCAACAACTTTACCAGCTCATTTCAGTGCTGTCTGTCATGTATTTGTTAAACGCTTTTAGAGCGCTTCCGCTAAGAAGTAATGTCAATTATCCTGAAACAGAACGAACGAACAACAACAACGACAACGATATTGTTCATTGCTCGCATTCATTCATTCGTCCATATCTGAATTTCCGGTCGTTTGTACTCCATTGCTGCACTATGCTGCGCTTTTGCAACTCCTTCCGGGTCCGTCGTCGTCATTACATTTCGCAATAATATTTGCTTCTTGGTTTTTATTTTCCTTCACTGCGCGTATTCCTTTAACCTTTTGAGTAAAGTTCGGTCTTTGTTGCTGTTGTTGTTGTTGTGTAACACTAATTGCTCTTAGGTTTTCATCTATAGGATGTATCTATGTATGTCTTTATATACTCTGAGAGGGTTCACTTTACATGAAAGTGAATGTGTGTTTTTGTCACATTGTCAATTACTTAGAACAGCAAGTGGAATAGCAACCCTCTAAATATATGTATACAAGTACATACATAGGTGTATATGTACATATGTATCCATATGTACATGGTTGTATGAATGTATGTATGCAGGAACCACCGAACTGAAGTGATGACAGCGCTGTTGCAGTTATTATTGTTGTTGACGTCATAACGCGAGTCAATGTAATTCACTGCTATCGAGTTGATTTATGGCAGTGAGAGACCAGCGAATAGAAGCCGGCAACTGACACTCCGGTCTCACCGACTTCATGCAGCAATTATAAAATTTGTTCAAATAATCTCGATGATGCAACATCATAGCTCAGCTCAGCCCAACTTGCATCTATTTTTTCTATTCCAGCAAAAAATTTATCGAGCTTGTTTAATTATAGAAATGAGAATTATGCGGAAAAGATAGCATTCCGTATGTTTTTGCTGTTGTTATTGGGCTGTCGTTATTGTTTTTATTGTTTGTGGAGGAGTAGAGACCGGCAACAGCAGTAATTGCTGGACCACATCGGTTGTATTATACAATGCCTATATTGCTGCTGTTGTCCATATATACAGACACATATATACATATATACATATGCATGCAGTACATACTATGTACTTATTTTTGGTATTCCGTCTTTGTTGTTGGCTGGCGGCTGTTGCTGTTGCAGCTACTGATGCAAACAGTTGAGTATTATGTTTTAAACGCATCCACGCAATGCTGCAGTACAAGTTTACTGTATCTGCATCTGCGGTTGTTTCCATACGACAGCAGCAGCGAAAGCAAAATGTACAACAACAACTACAGATATATTTATATACATACATATATAGTACGTTTTTCGCTGTTTCGGCTTTTGCTCTGGCAGTAAATGACACAAAAATATGGGCTTAACCGGAACCGGATGTATTATCTGCGCTAACTGCGCTCCGCTCTGTGGAACTAATAGAAAATTATAAATGTACTTGTTGTTCTCGTTCTTATTGTTGTTGTGCACATAAATACATACATACATACAAATAAACATACAAACATACAAACATACAAACATAGCTATGTTGGTATGCTAAGCCTAAGCGCACTGTAGCGTTTGTTCATCGTTACGCTTGGAACGCTTAGAACTTGCGTATTTTATTTGTGCACATGTGTTGTAGTAGTGGCGCAGGGAGTGGTGGAAGAGTAATACCTATGCCCGTTTCACGTTCATGTCCACCTGCTGCACTGCCTTCCTATTTATGTTTAGCGAGCATTGGGCATAGGTCGCCATCAACAACAGGTTGCATGCAGCTGACAATCATAAACTACCTCTACTTTGACAAAAACTCGTCAAAGTAAATTGGAGATGCTTAGTTTGAAATACTAAAGTTATTTGCAGATATTAAAGCTGGAAATTGTGTGGTTTTTGCACAAAGTTCTGAAGTTCTTTGAGAAACTTTACTTACATGCACTATCTAATTTATCGTATACCTCATATATTATTCCTCATACATAAATTGTGTGTTGTTTTTTTTTCATTAATTTTTATACTGCTGTTTGCTTTCTATACTCAATGTGTTATACTACCATGGTTGATGGAGCAACGTTCGTCACAGCAGATATGGAAAGTACTTCTGTTTGTCTCTGCGCTCATCATTGTTATTTTTAATTAGAATTGCCGATATTACAACTGCAAATACAACGAATAAATGAGAATAAATTACACACAAAATCAGGAAATAATAACGAATTAACAGTAGCCCTCGCTTGATAACTAATTAGCAACGCGTAGTACAGTATTTTAGAGTTATTCTTAAACGTGGGTGGGTTGATCGAAAATTATGATTTTCTACACTTTTTGTCACTCAAACTTGCGAGGATATGCGTAGCGGCGTAGTTGGTAAATTTAATTTCCTGTTTCATAAATTCATGTTGGCCTTTTGTCGAAAACGGAGGCTTCGGTCTTCGTTACACAAATTCACACATCAAATGTTCGAAAATTCTACAAACACAAAAATTATTATCATAAATTTCATCTTCACACCCATAATTATTTTTGTATGCATTCACCACAAAATTTTTATAATTTTACGTGCTCGCTCATAGTTCGCGGGTTGACACGTTTCAGTGCGGAAGAGGGAGTCCAAGTAACCACCGCAATGCACCATGTGCCGTCAGACTCGACCAGATGTAACACAAATGAAAAAACATTAGAATAAGTAAAAAATAAATAGTACAAATATTTCTGTTGAATCACCGCAAATAATTATGATTTCCAATTTGAATGAGCGGGCTTTAAGCGATTGGGTGTGCGGCACTGAGAGGCAGGTGAATATAGTGGGAGGTAACAATTGGGGCCAAAAATAACAACCGAAACTATTTAATATTAGTTTGGCACACACTGCCACATGCGTTTCGGCGGTCTGCAGTGCTGTGGTGCATTCATGGCGCATTGAACTATCCGCATAAATAAACCCGTCATCTGCATTTGCACTTTTGCTCGAGGTTCAGTGGATGTGGCACACTGTGCTCGCATATATTTGCTAATATTGCAAAGTACTCCTAAACTTTATGTTTTGGTGAACGTTTCCAGCTACGAAACGATTAACCTATTTAATGGTAAGTAAAAACATTACGGACACATACACGAGGCATTTAAAAGCATTTCTAATGGACATATGCCTCTAAAAGCCGAAAAACAACCAAAATGGATTTTATCTTTATCACGGGGGCAATTTGATATTTGTGTGCATGGTGAGTGAGTGTTCGGTACCAGTTACCAACTTTAACCTTTCAATATTGCTTTGACATTTAGGCCATTACCGAGCAGCCAACAACATTTACTGTGTCGAACTGCATGGCATCGCACGTGGCCCTGTCGTGGCTCCCCTTCCTCCATTCTACCACGATGAACAAAACACCATAAATAGCAAAGTAGAGACATAACTACACCAATTTATCGCTATTATCTCAGCGATAATCGACAAAAAGCACATGTGTGATGTGTGATACTTTAAGACAAATAATTTTGTGGTTACACATAAAAGCAAAAAAAAGCAAAAACGCAAAAAAGGAAATCAATCAATTTTTAGTCAGTGGTAGCAGTTGTTGTTGTTATTATACAATAGCAGTAGTAGAAAGAATACAAACAATATACAAGTGATACTACAAAAACAAAGAAAAGTTTGAAAAAAATTCAAACACCCACAACTAAATACGCAAAACAGATATAAGAGTTATAGCCTCCCAAGTGCGACCGCGTGTGATAATAACTCATAGGACACACGGACACCTTCGCATACAAGAAATTGAGCGAGCGCTCAAGAAACGCTTTAACTGGAAAATCGTCGTATTGCGCAACAACAGGCACTTAATTTATATACCTACGTTTACGAATTGTCGTTCTGGTCACGCCCTGAAATTGTCTACAAATAGTCACATTAATTCTGCTCAAGTAGACCCACGGTGTCCAAATAAATAAACGAATAAGAAGTATGCATCTATTCCACAAAGCACTCATAATTTATATTGCTGTCGGTTGAATGTTCCACCAAGGAAGGAATATAAAAATCAATAATAAATCTTTTAATTAACGCTAATTACCATTTCCATCTAAACGCTGTACGTGTGCGCTCACTAAAGAAGCAGATAAGATCAGTACCACGAACGCATGCACATACATGAAGGCAAGCATGCGCATTCCCTCACTTGCGTCGTTCTCCTTCTCCCACTCATTCACTTCACTCCACGCCACTCCACTCCAATCTCTCACTCACTCACTCTTGTTGTGTCGGAAATGGCTGACTGCCTGCTTGCTTGCTTCCCTGATGGCTTATGAACCTGAGTAGGATATCAAAAACAAAAGAGGAATAAGAAGCTTCTGCTTTTGACAAATCTTGGACATTTCAAGTTGAACGTGTGTGGTGGAGATCGTGATGGTGTTGCTGCTGCTGCTGCTGCTGCTGTTGCTTTACACTCCTCAATATGTACACGCATATTTAGCTGAAGTTCCATGTGTGAGATCTCTCCAAACGATCGTAAAGAAGCGTGCATTGATAAATTCGTTGTTTGCCTGCAGAAACACGCAATGCTCAAAACGAGGAACGTTTGCATATATGTATGTGCATATGTATGTTTGTATGTGTGTACTAAGTGTGTACATCCATACGCTTGCATATATTAAGACGTTAAATGTATGCACAGGCGCAAACGACACATAAAACTCATGCGCAGAAACTGCTCCCCAATTCCCATAAAATCGCATGCCGACTCACTGCATGTTCTCGTTTAGTGAGATTATGGATCCTGCGGTGGCGTATTCCTTTCATTTCATTTAGTCACAGTGAGTTCGCGCTTACCGTGTGTGCGTTCACGAATGGTTTGCTTGTATTCATTCTCGAACACAGATAGACAACCATTAATACTTGCCTCCACCGTAATCAATTCTTAAAAGAATCTTCTCTGCAGCGAGTGCTGCTTGTGCTGGTGGTTTGTGGGGGCTAGCCGCAAGCGTGAACACGTGCTCAACTTGAGCGATACCATTAGTCGCAGTCACGGATTTTGTTTAAATGCTGTTGCTGTTGTAGTTGTAAATAAAATGCTGGTCGAACAGTAATGAGACATCGAGGGAGAACAAACAAGTTAGCTTGAAGTAGCTTTTCTTTACACATACGATCTTATCTCCACCGAAAGATAAACTATTTGCAATGCAACTAATTTGAAGCTCATTTTAATAGGTTATTTTTACGAATAGCTCTACAGAATTGAAGACATGACAACCGAAGTCAAACCATTAGATATTATGTAAGTAATTCGATTCTAAATGAAGTCAAAATTTGTTGACAATGAGAACAGAAATTAATTTAGTGTCAGTGTTTTTAAAATAGTGCGTCTTCGATGTTCCAAGGAAAGGAGAGGACCGAACGCCTGCTGCTCTGATCACTTGGCTATGATAACAATTACCGACTCAGCTTCCAAGTTACTCAAGTTACACAGAAATTTGTC
The DNA here is from genome assembly GCA_958295655.1 of Palloptera scutellata. Taxonomy (NCBI): domain Eukaryota; kingdom Metazoa; phylum Arthropoda; class Insecta; order Diptera; family Pallopteridae; genus Palloptera; species Palloptera scutellata. The sequence goes on from OY282452.1 coordinate 68,098,438, forward strand.
TGGAAAACAATCTTTACATGCATTGAAACAAATTACATGTTGTAGATACAAAACGAAGCACACACAACACTTCGCCTCAAATGAAGTGATATATTCCAGTAGCACCACATGCAGCAGTGATTCTTTTTTACTTCTGCTCTTTTTCTGCTGTGCGACGCTCATGAAGAATGCAGATGCTGTGCGTCTTTTGCTAATAACCGCCATAAATTTCGCGTGTACAAATTGAAATTAAATGTTCCTGTGCGGAGTGTAGAGAAGCGGCAGGCACGATGATCTTGCCGTAGCCAGCGATGAAGATCGTAGGTGCGCAATCATTAATGTCGGTTGCGGAGATATCTGTGTGCGGCGGAATCAACGACGAAGGAGCAGGAGAAGCGTCGCGAGTGGAATGTGTGCGCAATCAGTGCTTGGTATAATGTGGTAGAGTGTTATTAATGCCTGAGATTCAGATGCGATACTAAGCCACACCTTCGGCTTCACCGTGGGCCCAAATTGCAGTTGTAGTCTCGTCATAAAATTGTATCTACTTTGTTGTTGTCATGTAGTTAACACTTTAAGATTTATCCGCGTGAATTAATTGCGATCTTGTTGATCTTCATTTTCATTGTCGCTGCCGTTACTCCCGTCACTCCCGTCTCTCCCGTCTCTGCAGTCGACGTCGTCTAAGTTGCTGTTGGTATTGTTCTTCGTCACTATCGGAGTATCCTTTAACAAAAAAAAGTTAAGCACAAATTCACGCACTCCTTTTCAGCTACATGCCTACAGCTGCAGCTGCTGTCGCCGTAAAGAGTTTAATTGCACTCGTCCAGGAGTAAAAAGAGTAGGGGATAATCCAAAAGGTGGTGGCGTAACAGTCGTTGCTGTTAGACCACATGGGGTAATCCGCGAAGATATTTTTTTTGGAGATTTTGTGGTACACAACGACAGCAAGCGAAAGCATGCATGCAGTGGAGACACCGCTCACGCACAGCTGGAGGGAGCGCATAGCGATTATGACAATTATTAAGGGCGAAAATTCTTCAGGTAGCCCAATTGCAGGTAAAGATTACAGTGGCAATGGAGCTAGTTTCGGATTCTTATTGCCTGAAAGATCTTCAGCTTCCCTCCTCCCCCGTTTACGTTTACGTTTACTTTACGCCTCCGTTTACTGGCAGCAGCACTTTCGATGACTGAAAATAAATCATTTTCGCGATTGCTGTTGAATGGTTTGTTTGTGCTGGCACTAGAATGTATGTATATTGCATCGTCGTATATCACAAAGAACGATCGTTGATCGATAAATGTGTCACAAGGCATTGGCATTAAGTGAGTTGCCGCCGATAAAACATTATTCATCGATTGGGAACATGTGCGCGCCCCCTTTTTAATATTCAGCGCACTAACTCACTATTTCGCAAATAAATAAATATTAATACAAATATTTGTGGAAATTTTGGCGCGTCGCGTCGTGTTACGTGTTCCGCTGTCACTCAGCAGCACGCAGAAGCTGCAGCATTAAAGTCTGTGACATCGATTACAAGTATCGGCATCGCATTATGTATGCTACTCACTTGTGGCAGCCTTTACTGCTTTGGGCGCGCGGGATCAATCAACGCCTTAAACGGCGCATAAGTATGTCTAGCACAAGCGAGTAGAAAAGTGGAGAGTCAATCGTGGCCGCCCCTCTCCCATCCGCCGCCTCCAACATTTGCTAATTTTAACTGCATTGCATTCATTTGGGCAAATATCTTTCGGCTGCGTTGGACGTTTACAAATTGCTGCTCATTAATTACAACAACAACAGAAAAGGGACATAACCAATTTCGGCGCCCTGATCGCTACCACGATGGTAACAACGCCGGCAACGACGGCAGTGGTGGAGGCGATGGCGTAAATTAATTACTCACTTGTTTTTGAGCGTGTGTTGGTAGTCCGAGCTCAATAATTTTGGTATGCGCGTTGGTGATTGCTGATTAAGCCACTTTTTCAACTCTCTGGCTGTACGTCAAGATTCGACCCAAGTTCTGCTGTTGTTGATCTCGAGAACGGAGAAAATACAATTCTGGCATGTCCGGATGTCACTTTGCATATTCGCATTATTCTTCGAAATACAACCAGCTAATGAACCTTGAACGTCTTTTGACACAATGTAAATTGCCATTTTGAATGGTCTCCGTATCAAACGCAGGAAGTATACTCGTATATGTGGCAACATACAGAAACAATTATAAATTCATATATACATACATACATACATACATACATACAAATGTACAATACAAATGCATGTGTGTATGTGTTGAAGTCTTGTTAATATTTCACACCTTTTTCCATTATCTATTGCTTTTTTATGAAAATGAGCAGCTTTCGAGAAAATACAAATAAACATCATCATCTGCCACTTTATGACCACAACACTAGTTAGCAGTAGCAGCGACAACTTCTTCCTCCACCAATAACCAGTGTGGTGAGTCAACAACGTTATTTGTGTTATTTTTATTCTGTTCTCCTCTCTCTCCCCTCTGCATTGAATTTTTATTGGATGTTGTTATTTGTTTTAGCATTAATTATAAATTAATTATTAATTAATTTATATAATGTAAAAAAAAACACCCAAGCACCCAAAATTATAGTCAATAGTCAGACACAACCATTCGAGATGGGATGAGTTCAGCTGAAAGCAAGCAACAAATATGAAAGTGAATTATTTAACATGTGAATAAACGAGTATAAAAAATTAGGCATGGTTCGATAGCTAAAAAATCACTTGCTAATTATTAATGAAGATGAAATGATTGCATGCATTTATAAAAATCACCATTCATATTTAATCACCGAGCGAAAGTGTAATGAAAACAATATCGCTTGTAACAAATTAATTATCAGATATTTATAAGTAAATGTTTTCCGTACACTTTGAAGCGAGTTCGTGCGTTTTTATGATTTTAACATTTATCAATGTTTACATGTTAAGAATTTAAAAGTCGTTAACCCTTTCCATTTCGGATCTTACTTCCTTCTTTCTGCGCTCATTCACCCATTTCAAACCTACCACATATGTATAGTATGTGTGTACATAGTGCCTTATCAATCCTAACATTAATTTGATTAATAACACCTGCAAATCATTACCCAAATTGATAAGCTTTGTGCAGGCTACGTTTTCTCTCTCCACACTTACTCGCCACCCATCATCGTCACATGTTCCTCAATTTCTCCCAGTTTTCCTTTCTTCGTTCTTCGTCGAACTACCAAACAATGACACTTGAAACCCTTTCGCAAATCATTGCCACCACATCACATTCAATCGCATCTCATCAGCATCATATCAGCGTCATCACCATCAGTAGCAATAGCAGCAGCAGCAGCAGCAGCAACAGCAACAGCAAATTATGCCGCATCGCGTATCAATGCAAATATTCCCATAAATCGCTATCTTTATGGAATTTTTATGGGCAATCTCCTCGAGGCATACACCAAACTAATATACAGTTCCGTTGCGAATTTTAACGCTCAATCTCATCTCATCTCATCCACCAGCCCACCCAGTCTCAGTATCCATCCACCTTCAGGTGAAATTGACAGGAAAAAGAAGAAAGCAAAAAATGAAAATACAGAAAATAATCCAAGCGTATTGTCAGCGACATTTGCGCATCATTATGGGGGCAAATAAAATTTCCTGTGTTAGCAGCAGTAACAGCAGCAGCAACAACAGCAACAACAACGACAATAAAAAAAAAGGTAGATAGAAGAATGTGGAGCATTCGGCTGCGGAGTTCTGAGTTGGATGTCACCACCCTGGTTGGTTGAAGTGTATCATCATTACTTAAGCACAGGCATCAAGGCAGGCAAGCAAACACGGCCAACCCTTGCAGCACACGAAAACCAGCCTGCCCTCTCCCACCCACCACACCTATAAACATTATTTTATCATCACACTGCTGCAACACAATGTAGCCACAGTTACCGGCATAATAATTTGTTAGATAAAAAAGGATTTCGTCAGAGATTTACCATTTGCTTAATGGAATGCTACTGATGTTGCATGGCACGGAATTTATGTCTTTGTGTGTGTGTCAGCTGTTGGCATGTTTGTGTGTTTATTTTTTTGCTGTGTGTAAGATAGTTAGAAAATGTTTTTTGTTGAAATTTTGCACATTTGCCTCATTTTACTGGCGCAATATCATTAACGGCAAGCAGAAGCGTGCTTTTTTTCGGGTAGCAAATGTATTTCAAAATATGAAACACAAATGACCGACCAACTTAAAATCGGATCAGATGAAATGGAAGCACTGAATTTTAAAGTGAAAAGAAAGAAAAGCAGTGAAATTTATTCGTACACTGAATTTTAATTTCAAAATCGTTTAGAGAAAAGTGAAAAGACAAAGGAAAATATACATACATACATACGTACAAATATTCTGTAAAGATCCCTACACAAACAACCAAAATTGCCCTAAAATCAAAACTAATAAATAACTTTAACAGCTTTAAAATGTTACTTACTTATCTTATCGATTCATTCTTTGCCTGCGACAGCGGCTGAAGAGCAGAACTAGTGGTTAAATGAGCTAGTCCGCTGCACTATAACAACATCTTGCACAACGAGATATCTGAGGCGACAACTCAATTTCATGGCTACATTCAAATAAATCAAGTGAGCCAACCAGCTAGCCAACTAGCAATCTACAGACTTGTTAAACTTCTTCACTACGAGTGTACCCTATGACAAGTTTTGGGTCTAGAGCGAGCATGTTGTCTGTCATCCATTTAAATAAGTTATTATGGGACGCGCTCACTTTGCTTAATAAACATGAAGATGTATGTAGATGGAAATTTGTTAAGAGTTAGTGAGTGTTTGTTTTGAATATATTTCAAAAATTTTATCCATGTATACACACGTAGAAAAACAAACGTGTATAACCCAAAAGTTATACTTTCATTCAACTACGTAACTCCACAAAATTGAAAAATTTAAATGTAAATTTTATATGTAAAACTAAAGTGGTTCAACTTCAATATTTAGTTCTGCAAATGAGTTACATAAATGCTTATTTTCGCTTACCTTAAACCTTGCATTGTTTTTATTCTCTGGGTGTACGAGGCAGTTGAATCATGTGCTGAAATTCATTTACTTTGCATACAAATGAACGAAAAATTTAAATGAAGCGAACCAAACAGAACTCCACCAGCTACATGCTTAACAAATCCACTACAGATGCATCCCGAACTCATTTTCAGAGTTGAAGTTGCATCTTTCTTTTCCTCTTCATTACCGCTTTTCAGTCGCAGTCGCAGTCACAAATGCGCAGCATGGCATAAATATGTATCCAGATACTCTCACACGCTTGCTAGTCGTTCGGTCGCTTCGTGCACTAATGACACTTTAATAAATCATTCGAAAGGTGGGACATTGAGTGCTTTGCGCTTGCGCCGTTGCTGCCACCTTCTCAGGTCTCATGTTGCCACCAATTGAAGAAAATTTATGTTCGAGTGTAAATGTACGAGAGCATGTATATACATAGTTCATACATCTAGTATATTTAAATGCTTCAGACATACTTATAAGTATGTATGTATGTATATGCAAATTAAAGGAGAAAAATTTTGGGAAAAGAAATTCCAAACTGTGAAATAAGAAACTATCACCACGAAATTTGACTTATTGAGAAATCATTGAAAATTGATTGCGACATCATTAGACGACAACGACAACGACAACGACGACAGCGAAAACTACAACGACGATAGCGGTAGTGTTGGTGATGGTGTTGGTATTAGTATTGGTGTTGGTGTCGAAAGTCAGTATAGCTTCTTGCGACTTCAGAAGGTGGAAGGTGGCTCCTACACACACACCCGAAATATCTTGAATTGAGGAGTAGGTTAGACAGTGAACAGTTTAAATCGACTATGAATAATGTGAAGACATTTCGAACTGCGTGCCACAAAAGTATGAAGGAAAACTTTAAATGGGTTTTTCTCATATCGGACGATAGTGATAAAATTTTGAATGCATTGAAAAAGAAAATGAGAGACAAGTTCATCACGTGCTCATAACCACCGATCTGTGATCTTCACAGAAAGCTAAAACAGCACCAACAACGTATGTAAGCAAGTATATAGTTACTAACTAACTGAATGACAAAAAGAAAACTGTTGATGGAAAGACGGAACAAATTAATCAGTTGACAGCACACCAAATTAGCCTACAGAATTAATCACAGTCATGCAAGCAAGTGAAGCATCATGTGATAGCATGCGATGCGACTTGATGCCACGGAGTCATACAGTGTAAAGATTTCGACTCTTTTCGAACACATTAAATTACACATCTACTTACCATTACTTACAAATTAATGAGTCCATCAACATGAAATTTGACAAGCATTATTTTTATGAATGACATAATTTTCTTATTATCAGTTTTACATGTTCTACAGCAATCGAATAAAAGAGTACACTGCTCAACCGGAGCACACATATTCAGTTCTTGTTCCTAATTGCAAAGACTTGGACTGGTTCAATTGCAATATTAGGTTCGTACATATTAGATATACATATGTATAAGAGCTATGTACATATGTAGTGAATTACATAAGTGTGAATTATATGTATGGATGTCACACACATTCCACACTTCTACTGTGCAATGGAATGCGACAATCACGCTTAAGTCATTTTTAGGTATTCGCTTATCCAAATTGGTCTTTACAGTTTGAGGTTATGTTTTTTGAAATGCAATTCAAGTCTAAGAAGTGTGACCGATATCACTGAAAGAGACAAGTAGTTGCATGAGGGCAATGCAAAACCAGCAAAGTGCTTTAGAGCATGCACGCTGTAAGGCTCTTTCGCAAAACAGAACTTGGGGAAGTCAGCGACGCATGATATCAATAAAGGGAAGTTCTCATATTGTATTTATAATTTAACTAGGTATTTATACCCCAGCAAACTAAATAATGTATACTACCGATAAGATGTACATAAAAACGGTTGAAACCGCTTTGCTGGTATGAAAGCAGTATGTTTCTATATCTCATAGCAAACCAAGAAACGGACATATCCACTTTGCTGATATCTTTTACATCGTGTATTGTAGAAAATATGTAAAAAAATATTGAAACAGTATTAATGCATCTGAATATGAAACAACTGGCATGCCTTAGAAAAAGATACCTTTGGGCACACTACAAATTGCATGGCTTAGTGTCGTCTTTTTTAAGTGATTTTTATACTATTTTTCCGGCATGTTTACAGATTTTTATTTCATACGGAAAACGTATAGTTTTCAGTCCGTCTTCGGAAATCAAAAACGTGTGTGCGTACACGTATGTACGGAACAAAAACGTGCCATTTCCATACCGAATGGTTTGTTGGGACATAAGGAAAACCATATTTTGTGTGCATGTGACCACATTAACAAAATTATAAAAAAGGTTTCTGACCACAACAAATAACAATAAAAATAATACAGAATTTCAAAATACATATGACTAAAATCATATTCATATTGCGCTACATATAGCAACTTATTTTCTCAGATATTAATAACTTTAGCCGTAAATTAGGTCTGTAGAATAGTGGAACAAGTATTGATTTCACTACAATACTAAGTATTTCTACTATTTTCGCAAGTAAAATATGTGAGTACTTAATGCGATACTAATCACTTAATGCGACTCAATCAAGCTTCATCGTAGCCGAAGTCGCACATGCGCAAAAATGGAAGCGTAACTAAGCTCATTGATGCGGGTGGTAGCAATTAAATGCCAATGATCTGTGGGCATTTGCTTAATTAACACATAAAGGTGGTGTGTGTGCTTTCCCAACTTTCTCCAACGAAAAATGTGTCCGAAACAATGATTCCAAACGGCTTTTGTAGTAAGAGATGAAATTGAAGAGCGTACCATGTGTTCGCATGGAGCCAGTACCAAGCAGCAAAATTGTCAATGTCGTTCTAAATAAATGAGAGTGCCAGATTTATTCACAAATCATTCGCGCGAGATACGAGACGAGCACCTACTTGAGCGAAACTTATACGCGCTGTTGATTTGTGCTACATCTAAGCGGATTTTCTGTCGCTGATGTCTTAGACGATGATGCTTCTTTTTTCAGACTGCGATGAAGATGATTTATTTATTTCATTGGTCTTCGAACCCCCATGCACACTTTAAATCGAAGCACCTTCCTTTTTCTTTTTTAATTAACATTGAGCGAGATGAAGTTGTTGTAATTTAATTACGATAAGTGCCGTGCGGTCAAATCTGCCGCCAGTCACCGCTCCATCATATTCCCAACCTACATAGTACATACATACATACCATATGCACATAAGTACATGCACATATGGACATATATAAACATCATAAGAGATTGTTCGATAACGATGATGATGATTAAGTTTTAATATTGTATTTCTTGTTGTTATTGCATTATTGAAAGAATAAGAGTCCATCTCACCTTTGGAAGGTGTGGAAGATTTGTCGGTGCTACATGAAAGCGTTTAAATTGCGCGACTACTCTTCGCGCGGTACGGCGATGACGGCGATGACGGCGACTCTGTGACTGCGATGCGCTTACAACTTAATTTACAAATGGATGATGAATTGTAAGACGCTAGCTAGCTGGCACAATAATTGCTCATTATTGGGCACACTTCATGTCACTCGTTCCTCACTTTACATTTCAAACTGATGTTTGGGATGTGAGCGTGTCGAGTAGCGCCTTCGTTTCTCTTCTTCGTTTTATTTGTTTTTGTTGGTGGCTGCTAAATTATGCACTTTGAAAAAATGTAAATTAAGTGTTTTGTCAAATTGATCAAGCGCAACGCAAGTGGTGTAGATGAAGACGAAATAGAAGAAAAATGTGTATAATTGCAGGTTTGCAGCAAAAGGACAACCACAACAACAAATACACTCCGCCAATTGAAACTCGTACTCACAACATAATATTGTGGGTAGGAAAGCACACATCCAATTGAGTCTCTACAGAAACTAGAAATACTTTTAAGATAGAGAAGAACAGACGATCTAGGAGCATGCGAACAAATTAGCAACTTGCTACAAGAGACATCGCAACAACGGGGAATAAGAGGTGGCTCAAGTCTCGCTTTAATTGCTCATGGCGGTCGTCGCTGTCACCGTGCTTGGAAGTATTTGTGTGTCTGTGTCTGTTTGCCAACTACTCGCTCTTTACTTCTAGCATACATAGTATGTGTAATGGACATAGTGTTCCAAGTGGCACACCGGCCCTATTCTATGTATCTTTTAATTTTCTCTCAGTTAGTAAATTTTTGTTTGCGAATGTGCTCAGTTGCACACGACCATCATTGCGATCGTTCGTACAAAATTTTGCCAGTCTGCTGCAACTGTGCGGTGTCTGTCCAATAGCTGTCCAATAGCTGTCCAATAGCTTTCATATACATACATATCTACATGCATACGTAGATACAAATGCTTGCAAATGTTCACGACGCCATTTTGCAAAGTCATTTGTGGTAATGGGTTGAAATGAGTCATTATTGAAGACTATGAAAATCTTAAAGAAGAGATGCTACATATTTTCTGAAATTCAAATTTAAATGATGTAATTGTTCTTGCGCAAAAATATAACTGTAATTATTTAACTAAGTAGTAGGCTTTTAGAAATATACTTTACAGTTTCGCTATTGAATCTTATCGAGTTAACAACTTTATTTGCATCATGCTTACCGTTGGGAAGAGAAGAAAGCCATTAAAATGTTTATATAATGAATACAAAAGATGTGGCGATATCATTATTATCATCGTGAATTGCAGTGTTGAAGCAACAACAACTGCCGCTAACTGCGCCTTTTTTTTTGTTCCTTGATTTGTTGCGACGTTGCAAAGCACATCAGATACATATCACACAATGTTGGTGAATTCGAGCGATGAAACGATGAAACGATGAATTTAAACCTCGATTGGGTGAGAAAGCAAGGATCTATTTTTCTCAATTTGCATTTCGGTTTTTCTAAGATCAAATACTGATTTCTTTTATGTACGAACATAATGAATACCTCATGTGATAGTGGCAATCCATGGCCATTGTTTAAAAAGCCGCAGATGGTAGCTGCACCAAGGGGATATATGTATGTGCGTATGTATGTATGTATCTCAAAGATACTTATTTTAATGATAGGCACTCGAGCGCAGAAAATTTCTAACAACAAACAAGCACAACAAGACCCGATGACAATGACGGAGACGTCTATTTAAATGAATCCTTTCGGGCTTGATCGGGCAGGTTCAATGGCTAAAGAGAGGAGGATAATAGTAGTTAAAGTAAAATAGGTAAACAACTGGAACAATTGAATATATATGTAAAGAATATGAAGAGATTTAAACTATAACAATAAACAAACGCGATTATTTGAGAGAATGAGTGTGTGCGTGTGTGCGTGTGTGAGAGAGAGTAAAACCAAAAGAAATTCAAAATTCACATTTGCACACGCTTGAGTGATCATCATCCTTCCGTTTCGCATGATGTGTGCGACTCAGTTTCAGCACAGCGGCGAATATATGAAATATGCACGAAATGCGTACCTCCGTCACAAAACAGTTTTGAAGTGTAACCAAGTGAAATATGCTACACTGCAGGAGGCTGAGCGTAATATGAATCACGAGGATGAAGGGGAGGCGGGGGCGACAGTCACGCATCACCAACATCATCATCATCATATTTAAGCAAAAACTGACTGACGCAGTGACATGACATTCAGAGTCAACGCAATCCATCCACCGGATGATGTTGATGTGATTGACGCCTCGAACCAAATCGTATGGAATGGAAAAGCTTGAAGCACAAACATATTTAAGTACGGGTATGTATGTATTTGATTGCGAATAATTCTATTTGCTAATGCCACACAGTTCAAATCTAATGAATATGAATCAGGGAATATGTGAAATCACAAATTAAAAAAACGTTAACTTTAAGAACAAGTTTGGAAACATTTCATCATTTGCTTGTGAAGTCTACACATTCAACAGCAATGAAAGCAATGAAAACGTGCTTTTTTCATTTAATTACTGTCTCGCTTGTTGCAATCGCAGACAATTTTTCCCACGACGCCGCGGAACACCAGGAAAATGTGAATGTGAATACAGAAGTGAGTGAACGTGAGAGTGATAAAATGATATCAGATGTTGACCACGCTGTTGTAATGAATTCAAATATTTATGATAAATATATGCGATAGGCAATCGCGTCAGAGTATTGACCACGCCACATATCACACCCGGAATAAGCGCAAACGTAAGCGCATTTAATTTATTTCTTGCGTTTTCTGCATTTTTACTTTTTTGGGGTGAAAATACAGAAAAAAGAAAATAATATCTTTCAGCCTATTTCCGATGCCATTCGCTTGCTTTCAAGCGCTGCGAATGCTGCTTCTAATTTCCACCCTTACACGAAAGGTACGAGAATTGGTGGACTGGACGAAAAGTCGGTATACATTACAACGCGATATGGAAAATAGTTGCGGACAGTAGTGGCGTTTATTTGTTTTAATTGCAACACCAAAATCCAGAACACATTTGTGATTCGTATAATTATGCGCTTTTGGGAAAATTCCCACGATTTTCGTTGTGATTTAGATTTCACGTCACTACTGCAATTTATGATTAAACTCGCATAGCCTTTGGGTTAGGAATATAACTATACCTACATATGTACTTATGCACATAGGAATGTACATATCAGATCAGCGGATCAGAACCAGATACGCTGCATGAGGTGATAGTATGTTGCATGTAGTAGTATCAGATACTCGTACGGCGGTCGCAGTAGCGTCAAAAAAGGAAATCCGGTATATGCAATGACGGCATTACGTTACTTTCTGTTGCTGCTAATGGGGATGATGGCGATTGCTACTGCTGCTTGTGGTGTGTGGTGGTCCGCGTTATATTTTAACGCTGACCGCTGTTTTCTTCGCGCTACTCGTTCTAGTTTCCCAGATGCTAAATGCCTATGCATACAGATAAGTACAAATACAAAGGGGTGAGTGGTGGAATGCACACGCAATTATCTCAGACGTCTCAACTAGTTTATGAAAGTTTCGCGTTTTTTAACAGTTGAGCTACGTTCGAAGTGGGCTGAAATTGAAATTGAAATTGTGTGTACATTCTGCAGCTGGCATATTTTTCCATTTGCTATTGCTTCTGTACTTTTCATGTAGTGTGTGCTTTTTATCTGGTATCATGAGAATTTGCATATTTGATCAGTCAAACAAACGGACGGACGGACATTCCGCTATGTATGTTGATTTTAAGATTTTTAATCCAGCAAAAGAAGATTCCATCCTTTCTTGATGATCTTGTTAAATTTATACACAGCACCTTTTTAACACTTCCTATGGATTACACTGCATGTGTGATGTGAATGTGAATTCAGGGTATTTCATAAAACGAATCGATATTCACAGTTTTTATTCAAGAAATAAGCCTCCCCGCTCCAGATATCTGCGGCTTCTAGGCATCGAAATGATAGGTGATCTAGATATACATATATCGGCGTAAAGCATGCACTAAGTTTAGTTGGAAAAATTAGTAGAAATTTATGGTACTTCGATTAACGCTTGACGAGTTTCACAAAATATTGATGCATGCAGTAGTATGTAATAAAAAAAGATCTCATAAACAATATTTTATTTTTTAACTTTTATAAAATTGTCTGATGTACATGCATATGTATTCTAAAGTAGCGACTTAATTATAATGAATATTTGTGCACCTGGTCTCATCGTACGAGTAGTCTAAGAAAGAGCAACAAGGCAAACGAAATTCCTTAGCTTAAGAAAACCGCTAACCTCTCAAACCAGATGCATACCTTCCTTCATATATGGCATACACGAGCAGCACACATATGTACATTCTTACATACAAGTATGTATGTATGTATGTACTATATGTACATAAATCAGACGCTTCAAAGCCGCGTCTTGGACATCGATTGATTATCGTCTCACCACACTTCGTAATATCCACATCCAAGTTAGGCTGGCTGCGTCAACGAACGTTTCTTGCAGTCGTCTATTCTAATTCATTTCACTAATTTTTCATTTCCAGTCAGAGGCGGCAGAGTGGCAAGTGAAGCGATTGCAGGGGGGTAGTAAATGGATACGCAACCAAAGACGATATCTTGACAAATGTAAGTAAGTTTGGTTGTGAATTTTGTTGTTAGTCGAACGAACAATCGATCAGTCGGTTGGTGGGTTGCGTTGCTTGCTTGTTTGGTTGGTATCTTTGGTTATTGGTGATATGCGCACGTACATCAATGTCAGCATCAATACACCCATTCATACCAGTGTTGCTAGCTGATCGGTTGGTTGTGTTGCGCTCATCGGCATTTGCCATCATCATAAAAGTAATCATCAACACCAGCAACAACAACAGCAGAATGAGATAAAACAGAAATAGCAACGGCAGCAACAGCATCAGCATCAGCAGCAATAATCAGTGGCATTGGTTCATCAACAGCGGTGTCGGTTAATGCGAAATAATTATAACTTGTTCTCACTTTGTTCAGCAACTTGTAATATAAGTATGTAGATGTGTATGCATGAGTACATAGATGCATACATAAATGTGTTAGTATGTACATTGATATCTGTCAACGTATATACGAGTGTTGTAAAAAACATAATACGTATCGTCGGCTTGGAGTGTGAAATACCTAAGTCGAATTTGATTAATTTTCACCAGAAGGTAAACACTGAACATTTTCTAATTTCAAACGAAGGTAGCGAATTTGCAATAATATGATTGGGTAACGGTATCATCAACCCGCTATACAGTGGGTTGTCGATAATGTTTTGTCCCAGTTAACCAGGTGGACAACAGGAATCCCGACTGGATTGTATGCATTTGGTTCACTCGTATACCTGCTAAGAAAAACAGCGCACTAGATGCGCATCAAACGTAACTACTCGTATGTAGAGTGTTATACTCATTTGCCTCAACTTTGTGGTTGATTTGATTATTGACGCACGTCCAACTGACTTGACTGACTGATGACAATTTACAATTTAAATGAAATAACCACCATTAATAAATAATACAATAATAATAAGTGAGAATGATAAAGGAGAACGGTAGGAGATGGAGCTGGATGGAATATCGAAGCGTAAACATCAATATTCACAAATAAAGAAGGCTGAAAGCATTAATTGAATAGAAATTAAAATAAAATACTATTCGAACAATTGCACACCGTTTGCACATTAATGTAATTTAGCAATTAATTAGTTTAGCCTTGGGACTTTAAGAAAAAGTAGCACCGCATTCTGTTGTTCTGTCTTTTTTATTGCTCTTGTTGCCGCCTTTGGAACAAATAAACAAATCACAGATCTCATCACAGCTACAATAATATGGTATTGTTGAAACAGAGAAATAAGCTGAGGTATATAGCGTAGTCATGGTTAGGAAGATATTGAAGAGCACACATACACACACACAGAAAACAATTAACATACCCTGAAGCTTAAAGAGTAACAGTAGCATTTGCTGTTTCATACTCTTCATATTTCCAAGTGGCAGCAGTGGAAGTGGCAATTCGTATGCATATTTTCTGCTGCTGTTGCTGCTGCCACTGTGGTTGTTGTTGCCATTACAGCCTGCCTGCATATATGTACACACATATGTATATGTGCATACAAACGAAATTGTATCATTTTGTTGCTGTTGCCGTTGTGGTTTTGCTGTTCTTGTTGTTGTACATTTGCGCACAATTAAGTAATTCGATACAACTGGGAAGAACTTGAGAGTCCCTGAGGCGGTGTCGTCGTCGTCGTCGTCGTCGTCGTCGTCGTCGTCGTCCCTTGGTTTTACATTTTGAGGCTAAATTATAATCAAGAAATAACGCACAAATCGAGGTGGAAATGACATTCATACAAAAAATGCATGTACTCGTATGTATGTGTAAAAGTCAATGTATTCGTCGTGTTCTTTCAATTGTGGTTGCAACATTGAATTGCTGCATGCATTTAGCAATAGACAGGAATGTATCTACATCTGAGGCCTACAAATTCACTTTGTTAAATTGATATAAGTGTTACGAGTATGTATCGTATTTGAATCAAATGTGTCAAATGTAAAGTGCGAAAAAAATAAAAAAGTAAGTTGAAAAAGTTTTTAATTTTCAACGTTATTATTTTGTGACAAGCATTAAACTAAAATAAGTATGTAGTACATCTGTATACCATATATTCCTAGGTCAAGTTATTATCAAACTTTGTTTCACTATCAGTAAAATGAAGTTTTTTTGCTCATTATTTTGAATAGTAATTATGTATATTGATATCGTAACATCATCAATTATAAGTAAATGTCTTAAAGAGATAGAGCATCTGCTAATTTTTATGAATGCAGATTTGTTATCACAATTGTTACGGTTCATTGTTTGCAGAGTTTATCGCTTGTTTGGCGATAAGTTATGACAATAGTATTGATAAGTTGGTTAAAAAAAAATTATCAACAGCAGTTTTATCTACTTATACATTTCCAAGATTTGTGATTAGGTACTTGTTCAGCCTTTATACCGCTCCTGGTGCAGTACGGTCATATCAGTCATCGCAGTGGAGTGCGAAATGACAACTTATTTCGTATTTTGAATTTCAGTTCCGCCTGAGGAAATTTTCTGTTTCTGTTGACATTGAAACAACGACAAAAACAACAACAACTTCGCTGAGCACTCTCTGTGCAAGTAAATGGGTGCAAATTGTAACGTAAACTTATGGGTTTCGGAAGCTGTGGTTGCAATGTCATATCCCATGTGGTGTGCAGCATTGGCATATTGTGAAAAAGAGGTTACAATTTTACAGTTTTTTTTTATTTAATTTTTTTACTTTAAAGTTCAGCATAGTCTACATAGTGCGAATGTATTTAAATGTGTTTCCAATTTGTAGTGTCATCAGAAACGAAGAGAGAGGGACCCAAAAATAAAAAACAAATAAATTAAAAGAAGAATAAGGAACTTGTCAGACATCCTTATCCTTTTTGCTTATCATTAGTGTGAGAGAATTCACAGACGTCGACCACAATGAGTGTCTGTCTGTCTGTCTGTCTGTCTGTCTGAGTGACTGTCTTTCAGTCATATCATAAGTATTGTTGTATTTGCGGTGGCATCCTTTTAATTCAACACCAAAGCGGGCGTTTATGTTCCCGTTTCCCTTCTCGTCCCCTTTACTCTTGTCATTTTTTCAATTATGGATGACAATGGGTGAATTGATTTTCGATATATGATTCCGAATCTGAGTTTGAATCCGATGCGGTTAGTTACGTTTGTTAAATGACATATGGAATTACATTAAGAAAATAAAGTAAAATACGAAAAAAATTAAATTGAAACTCAAAGGGGAAAATGTTCATAAATTTAATAAAATTTGCTTACATCACAAATATAGAATTTAAAATTTATTGAAGATCCGATTAATCGATTAACTCTTTACATTTAAACGTATGTTGCTATTTTTCACAAAAATTTAGGAAATAGTATGTACTTATATCCATGGTCACCGTGGCGTAGTTGGTAGTGCGCTCGTCTGCTATGCAGAGTGTCCTGGATTCACAACTCGGGACAGACAAAATCAAAATGTAGGAAATGGCCTAGGCCTTCCATGGGCTGTTGTGCCATTAAACGAAAGAAGAAGAAGTGCTTATGTATATCCAGTTCGTCTGCAGTTTTGAATATTTATTAAATTAAACTTTAAAGGTATACCAAAGGTCTCTACCAGATGAATTTCAAATGTTATCCTTCTTACCTGATAACACTTTTGCAGTTAAAAAGAAGTACGGTTAAAAAGAATACCTTTTGGTGTTATTATTCAATATATAATTTAACAGTTCTCTGCACCAGCGCCAATTAATAGTTTTAATATAGTTTTTATTAAAAACATCGTATTGTAATCAAATGAGAATTTAGATAAGTCAAGCTTAGAGAGAAATAGTCGTGGGAAATACGTCTTCTTTCGGGTTTAAAGTCTCCAATTCTCCAATTAGTAACTTTAACTATCTAATGATAGGGTTTAGAGGTGCTCAGAAGGATGACCTACCATTGCTATACTTCGGTAATCTCAGTTCCATGAACATCTTCCTATATGTTTAGATACCCACGGTTACTTTGTTTTGATTGGCCTAATTCATTCAGCAGCTCTATGCTTTTCCATACTAGCTCTAGAGATATGTATTCCAAAGGATTCCAGTGCTTGGCTATCAAATTAAATTACTGTATCGTGCCTGTTACACTTAAATTTGAAATTGACATTAATTCGCAATAATCTCTGCTGGAGATGTTCTTGGTTTCTAGTCCACGCAACTACTCCTGTTTGATTTGTTTTTTTATTTTTATTTAAGGAATTTTTTTAATTTTGACAAGTTCATCTTGTGAGATTATAATTAGTGTATTGAACAGGCTTTAGAAATGATAAGTACTTTTCCATTAAAAATATACCAAAAAAATTCTTTTTCAATGTATTGTATTGCTTATACGACAACAAAAAACTGACTGACTCTATTGCAAACCTAACATTGCTGTTTCTGTTTTCGAGCCAACTGCTTACGACTTTAACGTATATGCTTTCAAAGTGCTGCTAAGTGTAAGTTTGAAGTATTTCGCGAAGTTATATTTTTTGTTCGACCAACGGCCTCTCGTGTAACCAGATTAACAATTCCGCTATTGCGACCGTAGAGGTGTGCTGAGTTGTTCCTCAGATCTATTAATTATTTATATTATTAAATCGAATATAACTCTAAAATAAAGTTTCTTATTAATTTTGGAGTGTATATATCCATATATTTAGGCATAAATATGAATGTATATATATAAGTACATACTATGTATCCTTGAATTTTTAATGCTGATTTCATTTATTTTAATTTTTTGCAATTTAAATTGCACTTCTTCAAAGATTCTTATTTACTTCGAAGCAAACCTGATCGGCTCTTTGTCGGTTTTCTTTGTAAAGAGTATCACAAAATTGCAATAGGATATGTTTCCTAATTAAGTATCCTTGTTTTTAGTTCGATATCTGCTTCAACAGAATTCAACAGAGAATCGTACTAGATGCCGCTCCGTCTACATAATTCGGCTTGAAACACTTTTAATTTTTAACTCTCATTGCTTTGTCACATAGCAATTTTGAAAAACGGATATTAAAAAAAATATACAAATTAGAAGCTGAGAAATAACAACAAAATAAAAATACCTAAATTAGGAAGGAAAGTGCAGGCTTAAAATAAATAAATAAGCCCGCCACATAAAAATATCTTAAAAATCTTAATTCCTAATTGTGATATTTTGTTTTTTTTGAATCTCAATTTTCGATTCGACTAAATTTTTAGCCAACGCCAGCACTAATTTTAAATGGGCAGACTTTTGGACATGTAAAACATGTATTTAACATTCTCTTCACATTATTTCTATCGACTAGTAAAATTGTAGCATGTATCTAGGTAAGTAATGCAAATTCATACACATCACTAAGGTAAGAAATGTAAAGGAGTTGAACTAATGCAAATGGCAGATGATTTTTAACTCGGTGTTAAATGAAAATGGTGTGATTTGCAGTTTTCTTTTCCATGTGTAATCTTCCCATAATCTGTACTTTTCTCCTATCCGCAGTGTATAATGAAACTATGACATCCATTATTTTCTCTCATAAATTTCATCAATAAGACTAGCTAACCTTCAAGAACTAATAATCTTTTCTTTCACTGAGAGCAGAAATTTTAAAGTTCTTTATTCAGTGGTGAGTGGGTATGACAAATAAAAACTTAATAGTTGAAATCACATGATACTTATGTATGAATGTACAAATGCGCTGAGGAGTCAATTTGACATTTTATCCTTC
Organism: Palloptera scutellata; assembly: GCA_958295655.1. Taxonomy (NCBI): domain Eukaryota; kingdom Metazoa; phylum Arthropoda; class Insecta; order Diptera; family Pallopteridae; genus Palloptera; species Palloptera scutellata. The sequence continues at coordinate 68,117,282 of OY282452.1, forward strand.
CACACTGACACGACAGTTTTCCACCTTTCCCAGCTGCTGTTGTTGCCACTGAGAATTCTGCTGCAATTGTGAGGCTGAGGATTCTATGAGCATTATGAAAGGCACAAAACATAAAGCCACACAGAAAGAGCTCGGCGTGTATTGCAATAATCTCGGACGGCAAAATTAATCGAATGAATTCTCTTCTGAATGAGAACTCTTTTCTACACAGACACATATGCATATGTACATATATACATAAATACATACATACTTAAATTCGCGAAAATACGTTGGAGATTATTTCGTCGAGCATTCCTCATACTCTTACAGCGACATTGGCAGCGGGCAACAGTCGTCAGCAGCCATTCAATTTACAATTTGTGCCGCAAAAGAAGATGAGCTAAAACGAAATCCTTCAAGAGGATTATTAATATACTGCGCTCTGCAAAGCTGAATGAATGGCTTAAGCAATGAGAGGGTTAGAGAGCGAGACAGATGGGAGCGGAGGGGGTGCATTATGAATCTTATGAGAGCCTTTTATCTTTTTGTGTTGCATCACATGTGAATTAGCTATGTTAACTTATTGTCAGCAATTTAATGTTGCTAGTACTGTACTAGTACATTTATAACTACTTCTTCCTCTGCCACTTCTTGCTTGAGCCAGCTTCCTTTCATTCGTTCAATCATCATGAACATGCAATATTACCGATGAAACCGTCTTCAACTTCAATCATTTCTTTTAATTGACAATTATTGACAGGACATTTATTGTAACTAAGTACAGATGAGCAGCTGCGGTAATGGAATTCGAAAATTCACCACCTTAGCCTACCTCATTCTGAGGCCCTTTAAACGTTAAGAGTTAATTAAGTGTGGTCGCTGTGGCGTAGTGGTAGTGCGTTGGACTGCTACGCAGAGTGTCCGGGGTTCGAATCTCGGCACAGGCAAAATCAAAAAAAAAAGAAGAAAAAATAATTTTTCTACACGGCACCACCTCTTGTCAGGCAATGGCAAACCTACAAGAGTAAAAATTGCTATGAAAAGCTTTTCCTTCGCCGTTCGGATTCGGCTTTAAACTGTAGGTCCCTTCCATTCATGTACAAATATAACACGCACAACATGAGTGGATGCGAAAAGCTCGGCCTAGGCCCTCCATGGGCTGTTGTGCCATCAAAAGTAAAAAAGTAAGTTAATTAAGTAATATTATAGGAATACTAATATCTGGTAGATTAAACCGAACAAGTAAGTTTCTTATAGTACTTTTTCCAACGTTAATAACCGATGTGAACCGATAGAAAGTGCTTAAAACTGACTATCCACTAAAATGCTGAGTAACTTTTAAAATTTACTACTTTATAACCTCTATTTTTTTATCCAACATTTTACTCTATAGCGGTGAATAATGCTATTTTTAATTTTTGTTGTTGTAAACTTTCTAAGCTATGGTAATGTAAGCTTGTGCATGTGATTTGATTGAGTACTTTTCAATTTTTACGAGAAGTTACTTATTTGTCTCGGTTTAAACCGAGGGGCGATTCTCTCACTCTACATCCCTATAAGTCAGAGACCATAAAAATTACAAAAATCTGCTTTTTTATAATTGTTGATGCTTGTGGTTGGCCTGGTTATTGTTAGTTCGATCAGATATAAAAGCAATTCATTAAAAAAGTAAATTTGTATCTTCCGCTCAGAAACAATGGGTAGTGGTGAGTGGCGGTAGTTCTATTTTGTGATATTTATTTAATACATAAAACAAAGCATATTTCCCAAGGAGCACCTTCTATGTGAGTACTTGTATATTAAAATATTCAGGTCCAGCTATGCCAGACGATTTTTCAGGGAATTTCACGTTTGACAATAGAAACGATTTCACATTAAATTTGTCGTAAAAAGGTATAACTGCTTAAGTGAATTCTTGAAATAATTCTAAAAATTATATAAAAATCTAACTAGTTTGTTATTTATAATAATAAATATGTGATAAAATATTTGTCATCTTATGTTGAATTAGGTTGTTTTTCCATTTTACCACAAGGTGAGGATAGTCGTATTTTGATTTGTTCAGTATGCGACTGCCGGAGGACATATTCGCACATTGTGCAGAAAGTCAATCAGTTTCAGTCTCATATACATAGACACACACACACACATACACATATGCAAGCATATGTACCTATGAATGTATATGTAAATAGTTGTTGTTTTCATAGGCAGGCAGCAATGTGCTAATATTAACGCAATGCATTGAAATTTAAATTTTAATGGAAAGTTTTCAACATTGTCCTAAAAGTAAAAAAAAGCACAACAAGTAAATGTGAAAAGGAAAAAATAATTTGCAATGCATTAATTTGCCATCGATTTATTATGGCAACATGAGCAAATATGTAAACGCAGTACGCCGCTCGCTCGCTTGCCTTGAACACGCTGCCCACAATATGGCGGTCATTCAATAATCATTGTTGGTGTGTGTGTTTGTGTGATTTTGGTTTGATGACCCAAACTACCAAAGCAAATATTCACAAATCATCGTCATCACCAGCTACAGCAGCATCAGTTCCATCAGCATCAATAACTACATACATACGTACATACTATACATAGCAGCAACAAGAACAAGATGAACACCATCGCATCATCGAGTAACGCCATATTTATTTTTACTCTGTGTGTGCGCACATTCACACATACATACTACGTAAATAATACAAACAAATAAGTAATAAATTATGAGTAAGTATGAATGTGTGTGTATTTACGTGCACACATATGTATGCATGTGTTTGTAAATGTGTGCATACTCTATGTATTTAGCCCCGAAGTGTCCAATATTAATACTTTCTATAATTAATGGACGCGTGCGACACTCACTCGCTCGTTTGTTCGGTGAAAATATATTTTGCGGATGACAGCATCTGCCACTGCCATTGCACAAACATGCATACGCATGTACGTGTGTGTGTGTGTGTTTGTATGTATGTACGTGTACGTGAAAGTAGTGTCCTTCCAACTGGCCGGTGTCAGTGATGATAATTATCAACCCCATTGCTATAATTTATAAAACTTTAAATTAATCTTTTGCATGATGCGAAAACATTGCAATTTTCCAAATTTTATTGCACATCATTTTCGTCGTCAACGTCAGTATCAGCATTAACTACGACAACAACAGCAGCAACATTTAATTAAAATTTCCAAATATGTAAAAGATGAATATGAATAGATAAAAATTTAATCCAACACAGTAAGTATTTAAAAGTATTGCAACATATTTTCCCATGTCTTCTAACTAAATTGATTAATTTCTTGAAAATTCCTTCGCCTCTATTCTCTCTGTCGAGCATCCTTTTGAGCGCACTCGCTCAGCGAGTGGACAGCGTTGTCCTTCCCAAGACGCAATTCTAAAGAGCGTCCTAAGGATATTTCACACATTTGAACAATGCAACGCTACATGTTGCACGCATTGTCGTCGGCAGCATCTGAAAAGTGTCAGCATGATTAATCACCATATATCGATCTCATTATTCTCTAAAAAATAACTAAAACGAAAGGCCTAGTGACAATTTTTTGCCTAAGCATAATCCCCCGCAGCCACACAGTATGTAATTTAGTACACTAAGACGCTCCTTTTGCCATAAAATGTTCGACGGCTACAAATACCAAATGCAAGTGCAATGTGTACAAAATAACTCTGCTCTATAGTAATTCAAGAAAATATCCTGGAGCCATAGAGTTGAATGCATATATTTTTTTTGCGTTCAGTACAGTGAAAGATGTTCAGACATCCTGGCGCAGCTGGCATGTTTGCTTTTCGACTCATCGACTTTAATCATCTGTGCGATATTTTGATATAATGCAATGCCGCCTGTGCACGAACACCTGAACCCAGCACCTACAGTGCATTTTCAATCTCAGGTGTTCCAATTGCATATTCATACAGGCACACACAATCACATATACACATACAATCATATATTTTTCTATGTACATTTCTACATACATGTGTTTGTATTTATGTACAATCTAATATGTATACAGAGAGGGACGCATTAGGGATACAAGTCCAACAGGAAGGACGGTGAACGAATGGAGGCTTGGAAGAACGAATCTTTATGATAAGGCATTTTTCTCATTGTCATCATCATGACAATTTACCATAAGTCCCATGTTCCTGATGTTCCCATGCATGTACTGCACTGTTAATAGGGATGTGCATATTTGTTATTGTTGTTGCTGCGTATTCCGAAGCTGTTTGACTAATGTTATTCCACACTCACACACGCTCCCACACACACATTGTTCTCAACGTTTTAAAAAAAAATTCAAGTCATGGCGTTAAAGCTGTTTTGAAATATGTATGTACTGTTCGTACCGTCCATAAAATGTCCTCATGGTCATGATAAAGCAGATATAAGTATTTTTATGTGAAATGCTTACAAAGTGCTACATCATTAGCGTGTTGGAAAATGTGATTGGTGTATATGTAGCATATACACCACGCACGCCAGTGGAAATGTTAAAGAAATCAATTACTTACGTAGGGAAAGATCACTAAAAGTAGAAGCAAGCAGATATAGGCTGATAGGCTGAAATATTTAGCGACCAACATTCCACATTCACATTGGGATCTGTAGGTGTTGGAATTAGATTAGATACAATTATGCCCATGGAGCTCATAAGCACTGGGATAAGCCAATCTGATTAAGGATTGCGGATCTAAGGATATTATGTCTCAGACATGTAGTAGGAAGGAATATTTTTTTCTTTCGCATTCGCAGAAAAGAATTCTGAATATTTCGAGCAATATTTTACAAGCATGTACATAAATAACTTTAAAATATAATATTTTCCATTAATATCGATTGTAAAGGCATTATCCCCTAAGATTTGTTTTTCATCGTTCGTTTCTCACTGGCACACAAATTCTTATTTGAATTTAAGTATACAACATAACTGTACAGTACATAGTTAATGCAACATTAGAAGAATGCCGCCCACCTTCACGCCATTTGGATTGTGTGTAATTCTCGTGCGCGTCATTGATTCCCTTCCTCATGCCAAATCCTTTTACTCTATATTCACATATTTGCACCGAAACAAACGCTATTTTCAACGACTCGCTCGATTACTTGCTTGCCCTATTCGTTCGTGTCCGTCCGTTCATACGTCCGTCCGTGCGTTATCAGTTTCCGCAGCATGATGCTGATGATGATGCCGATGACAACGGCGACAGCGACAACGACGATGGCAATATGGGAGAAATGTTGCTGGTGGTGTTTATGATGTATGGTGGGCTTGCATATCTATGTACATGTATCTATGTATGTATGTATGCATGTATATGCGTTGATGGTGTCCTACTGCTGCTGCTACTGCTGCTGTAGTTACAACAGCCTCAACTTAAAAAACACATACATATACAGCGTTTAGTGAGCGTAAAAATATCTTCGTCGTTGTCGCCGTCGACACTGCGAGCAAGATGGACTTCCGGTTTCCTGTTTCCGTCTGTCGAAGTTCTTCTTCCAATGTACCACACACTTCGGTTCTGTTGCCACATTTTTTCCTTATAGTTGTAATGGTGTGTAATGGGTGAGCTTAATATGGTGCACATGTGAGTGCATGTACCACATTTTTTATTTTGCTGTAATAGCAATCGATATACATATGTATGATTGTATGTACAGACGTTAGTTTTATGGCAATTTGCAGCATTTTAACTTTAGCATTAAAGTCTACTTTAAATTATAGGTATTTAGGTGATTTATTCCTTAAATTCGTAAGCGTGTTTGCTTCATTCTGCTTAACACCCATTCGTCGTCCTCATGAACTCAATTGATGTAAATATTTTTTCAACCTTAGTAATTAATATGACATCGTCTGACAAACTTTATAAAAGTACGTAGATAAAATGAAGGAGGATACTAACAACAACTAAAAAACGCCATGAGGTCAAATGTCAAAGTAAATAACAAATTTGTTAAGTATTTATCTTGTTGCTAGTTATATGTTGTTCTTGCTGTTGTTGTCGCTGTTGTGTCAACATGCTCGTGTACAATATTTTATGGCGATGTCATGTGTCAATTGAAATAATGTAAACAACAATAACAACTGAACAACCATGTGCGGCTTACAACATACATATAGTAAGTGAAACAAAACAAAGTGTTTCAAATTTCTTGAAGAGGGCACACAGAAATATCGACAACAACAACAAAAACAGCAGCCGCAGTAATAGCAACACTTCAATTAATATCCACGCGACCAATACGACAACGTTGAACGTTGTCAACATCAACACACTTCTATCCAATATTGAGAAAACAAACAACTCCGCCCAGACACTTGCACCACCCCCGGCAGCAACACCAGACGTGGTACCAGTGGCAGGAGCGGAAAAACTGAAAGCGGAAAAACTAAATCCAACAGTAAAGTGAATCAAAGGAATCGAATCGGTGATTACATGAGGCACAACAAGTCGTCGGCTTAATGGACTCTGGCCCCTGCTCTCTGCTGCGAAGCTGATACCTATGCCTGATGATATTTTCAAATTGTTTTGAGTGTAACTAAATCCGACTAGCTACCCCTACATAAATATGTACATATGTATGTGTGTTCAAGTGGTTCAGCACTTGGACTAACACGTGCTCGTAGTATGCGATGTCACGCTGAAAGATGGCAGCAGCTAAGACGACAGCAACGACTTGTACATGGCTTGATATGTGGATGGATGCTACATATTTTTAAAATGGAGAAACTTTAAGAATTTATCAAGTTAATTTATGGTGCATTCCTTAGAAATTAGAAAAAGTTTGGAGCAAACAATAAATTTATAAAATATTGAAATTGGTTGGGGGAAGACAAAAGCAGATAGTAGATGAGGTCTGGTATACTTTTACATCCACGGTCCCGGGTTCGCTTCCCAGCAAAAGCATGGCCTTACATATGTCCCACCTATCTTCCTTTCCTCAACAGCACAATGTTCTTCTTCTGGCATTAAGTATATCCTCCACCAATATGTCTTCGAAGAAAATAACAAACATACATACTAGTTGTACCCCGAAAAATTGGTCTTTTAAAAATTTTTTGCAAGAAATCTACTAAACTTTTTTATAGAAACTATTTATATTAAGTACTTATATTAAAGTTGAAGCTAATTGTCTGCAGAATATATATCTAAAACATTATATCACATAATCTCGTTGGGGCCCTCACATAATCTCGTTACCCACAAGAATTTATAATTGCAAAATTTGGCTCTCTGCCGGAGCACCAGAAACCTGTAAACTTACATTTATTATAAAAATTCCAATTTCAGAGAATTATGAACGTTAAAGTACATACATATATTTTCAAGAGAGTTTTTCAGTCGAAACGAACATAAGTAAATAAGCATATTTTACCCATAAATTAAACGGTTTATTCAGGGGTTTCTAGTGTCTAGTAAACCAGAACGTAACCATAACTGATCTAGACTCAATTCGTTTATAGTGTATTAATATTAAAATAATAAAAAAATTAGGAAATCTCAAAGCACTTCTACGTATAGATTTTTCTTGAGAGCAAGTTTTGAACTTATTCACGACAAATTTATGCAAAACATCCAATTTTTTCGATATCCATGAAATGTCTTGTTTTGTTTCTTATTTGTGTTATGTATGTAAAATATTAATTTAAATAAGGCTTAAAAATTAAATCATTTAAAACTTAATAACTTTCATTCTATATTTCACCTAGTTTATTGCTTTTCATTTACTACATACAGATTATGTTTTTTCGTTAAAACATTTAAGCCTAAGCCAAATATGAAATTAATTTTATGTCATGGAATACAAAAACAAATTCATATTACAAAGAATAATTATACAACCAATTCGAAACTACAAAATGTACCGTGCTTACTAATTTGCATATTTCACGCCACTTGGCGTTTTTTATCGGCGATAACTCATTGTTTTATGATTGCATGTAGTATGTAAAATAAAATTGTCAAATATTATCATATTTGGATCATTCAAATTAAATTTAATACGATTATTATCGCATACATTGGCATACATTTCATATGCCTTTTCATCATTATCAACGCCGTCGCCGTTGTCATCAACATAACGACCAGCGAGTGATATTGTTATGATGAAGCACCTCCAGTTATAATAATCGCATGTGTGTGTGTGAGTAAATCGCTCCCAAAAAATGAAACCGAAACCTAACCACTTATTGCTCATAACCGCAACGGTCATAATTCACACTTGAAAATTCTTTTTAACACTTGCCAAATAAATTTCATCGTCGCTTCGCATTAAGTATTATGAAGATGTTGTTGGTAAAGAACGGGAACAGCGGCAACAGCGGCAACAGCGGCAGCAACATTACAATAATTTATGAAGTTAGCAAAGAATTTGGTGGCTCGAGTGTTTTGGCTCGTTTCATTTACACACTACACGATCGAGTTCGACTTATCGACGATATTTTCGGTATATTGAAAAATCTCAACTCTCCAATATTTCGAATTTATAATTTATATAATTATGTGATTTCATTGTTGTTGCTGGTATCGGCGTTGCTGGTATTTGACATGAGCGCTATGCGTGGCATATTAATGGTGAGCATTTGATTTATTGCCTATTATTTGAACATTAAAAACAAATAAAGACGAAATTATTTCATTTGCGTGCGTGTGTCTTTTAAATAATTAAGTGTTTATCTACGGAAAAGGGTGGAACTGAGTAGTTGGTGCAGCCACTTTCATACGTGCAACATAACCGATTCACTTGTCTTTCCATCAGTGGCGTGCGGAATCAAATGGAAACTAAAAAACGTACAAACAAATTGTGGTGTGCCAATTGTTGCATGTTAATGTTTCCGTTCTAACGCATCGAACGGAAGGCAGCAGTTGCTCTTTTTAATGAATGAATATTTAAATGTTTTGGTATTTGCACGTAGTTGACGAATTTCGGACTCTGTATTGTTATACAGTAAGTATCGAAAGTGATAGCTTCTTTGAAGCGTACCTAAATATGCAAATGAAGTTGAAGTTGGTTCGGATTGAATATTCCTGGTCAATCAGAAATGTCACCATTCATAAAAACGGATAAAATGATGACTACAACCATTCCCTCTACTATTTCTTACGTACTTAAAGTTGCACCCTTCTCTTTCTCGCCCGGTCGCTCTGAAAGTGCGAAACATATTTCAAAAGATTCAACTTAAAATTTCTGTTACTCTAACTGTCAAAATGTGTCATATACATTCATTATTCCAACACTAGTGACTGACCACCAACAATGCCACAAGCATAACAAACCATATCAGGTATTTCAACACTTAAGCATATCACGGAATTACGATTAACGAACGAAATGCTGTATTTATTAACAACCATTAATGCCAATAATTCAACGATTTTAGTATACCCCCAATTTTATGGGCGATTATGAATTTGTTTTGGGTCGTTAAAAACACCATCGAGTTTTAGAGCTTCTCAGCAGCTGATGCTCTGCTCTGGTGTTGTTGTCATAACCGGCAATACAGTCGCAGTATACCGCAGACTACCATCGATAGATCGCTCATCTTCCGTTATCATTAAAAGAAACTTGTTCCTTGGCATGAACAGCATCAGTAAAATCAACAACAACAGCAAAAGCTATAGTCTGCAGTAGAGAAGTAGAACTCACTAACAGCAGCATATCATATTCATTTTAGAGCCTACTTTTGAGTGTGATGACAAACGCTTTTGTTTTAAACGAAACGCTTCAACGAAAAAAAACTTGAAATCTAAATTTTATTGGTTTTAAACTCTTGCCGTAGTGGTTGTTGTTTATACTATACATATATGTACATACGAGTATGTATGTATATACCATTTTATGGTTGCGTCTGCATTGGATTTTAAAAATTTAATGTCCATTTGCGATAGCACGATAGCACAAATTATACAAATCGATTACACTGTACCATAATCCATCGAACCAAAAGGTCGGTCGACGAACAGATCCCTCGATCATTTGGAGTATTTATGCAAATCGAAGAAGTTTATTGCGATCGTTAAAGAATCAATAAAAATCTAAAATTATGCTAATTTGGCCATTACTTACCAATGATTGTTTGAAGAAAAAAAGTAGAGTTTAATATTGTCACTGATGCTGGCGAGTGATGTGTGAAAAGTTAGTTTAGTTAAAGGCTGTTGATCAAATCTGGATGCGAACGCGTACGGTATCTGGAAAAGCGCACTTTAATCAATCAAGATATGTTTTTAGAGCGCCTCGAGTTGATTGTAAATATTGAAATGAACTATACTTAAGAAGCTGCTGTAATGAATTATGCCAGAAGTACCATCGAGAAACTATTTACTCTACATACGTGCCATACACAATTTTCTATGTCCAATGAGCTACTCTCTTGTGTGTTAGTAATGCGCTGGACCGTTTGCAAGGCCACTGCAAACTTTCTCCACTCAAGAATGTTCACTCACTCACGCTTGAATATTATGCTCAGCATGTTAGCATACGTGATTCTTTTTAAGACAATAGAGAGCAAAGCAAATTAGCAAAAGTCACCGTTAATAGTAATAATGCCCTTGTTGTCTGTGATCATGCACATGACTTTCAGCATTCCCTTCAATTTCGAAAGAGACAATCGATTGGAACGAATAATGTTATCTTCACAGTTTGACAAAACTCGATGAAGGCGAGTAAGGTGAGTGAGGCGCCCTCTCCAGTTTCTAGTTTATTCGAAAAGCAGAAATAGTCTTGTTTTCAGCAACTTGCGAATTAGGGTGCTTCTTGTGTTATCATTGCATATACGTATGACAATAACTTGGCGTTTCATATTGTATAACATTGATGTTTGAAAAGGAGAAATCTAAGTTTCCATTAAAATTGAAGTGAAAGACCAACAAATTTAAATTTTAAGTATCCTCGAAAGGTGTGAGTTTTCCACCTCTGACCAAAATGGGAATTGTCAATAACTTCAAATGTTACTTGTGTCCATGTGAGAAGCTGCAGGGTATCTATGAGATTATAGGCATATGAAGGTAGTTTTTAATATTCCTAAACTACATATGACAGTATTTAAAAACTTGATTTAGTGAGGCAGCCATCCAGTCGGCAATTGGTTCTTTGGGCCACTTTCCTCCAGTGAAAAGTATCGCACTCAAAATGTTAACGAATTAGGGAACGTATCAATCGATCGTTCGCTAGCTTGGCATTTACTTTTTCTCATTCAAAAAAGGGTGAAAAAAAACAAAGTTTGACATTTTACGAGTTCTGTCTTGCAGCGATGCAAACAGGCAGGTAGGCACTGGGTCCCGACTGGGTCGCACTAATAAAAATCGAATCACACTAAGCAATGCTAGTATTATTTATGATGGCCATCAGGAATTTACGATTTAAATTCCAACAAAATACCTTTGGGCATTAATGCTGTATGTTGGGTTGCTGCTACAGCAACGTAAGTACCAAAAGGTCATAAAATCTAAACGAAAAAATATTAAGAAGAATCGATGCTGTGGGTTATGTGTCCAAAATTGAGATACACTCAGAGAAAAACCGGTATAAATTTAAGAATCAGGTTCATTCGTTGACGAAAGTCTGTTAAGCTTGAAAATTCTTAAAACAAGAAAAAACAAAGATTCTTATTTTAATACTGATAATAAAGGTTTCACTTTGAGATTGCTTTGTTCTATCTTTACGAATATGTATTCTCTAGAATCAAGACTGAATCGTACTTATTTTGAGATAGTATTCAGATTAATTTAAGAATTCGTTCATGTTTTAAGATTGTTCCGGTTTAATTTGAAGACATAAACTTTTATTTACGGCCGAAAAGTTTTTAGTAAGATTTTTTGTTCTTAAATGAAGAATATTGTGCGTAATTAAAATTCAGTTTTGATTTAAGACATCCATTATTCACTTAAGATTTTTCGGTCTTAAACGAAATAAGAAGAGATCGTGCTTGATTTTAGACCGACATTTTGTTCTCAGTGTAGAGATAAAGGAAAAACGAAAACCTTCCATACAAAAGAAATGCAAGCCGCTGACAAAATTCATGCTGTGCAAAAGGTACAACACAGCATAGACTTTATGTCGACCATCACTGGTAACGGCACCCTCACCCTCGCTATCCATTACCAACGAAGTATCGAAAGCAGATTTTAAAAAATCAGTATCTGTGTTTTTATTGCCGCTTCATGCAGCCAGCGGTGCGCAGTTAGCATGAATGCCACAGACTTATTGGCAGCGGCAGCGGCAAGAACAGATGAAGTTGGTATCCCAGCCGCAGAGTAAGCAGATGAAAGTAAATGTTGTTTTGAAAATGCTGCATTACATTTTGGCTTCAATTCTTCATTTTGGCTTCAAAAATCATTAAAAGCTAGAAAGCAGATGCGTTCGTGATCAACATGCGAGCGTCGGCAATGGAAAACACTACGCCACATATGTATGTACTTAGTACATATGTACATGTACATATGTATGTAGCTAATATGAGGTAGTCATCATCGTGGACAGTGATATGTATTTTTCCAAAAATTTCTTGTGGATTTTAAATTTTAAATTTGCGTGTGTGTTCTGCATGCGTAAATCCACTTAATTGGGTATTTATGTACGGTCTTAGCTTTTACGTTGCCATTACACGTTTACGTCGTCAAACCGACCCAACATCAATGAATGAGATTTTTGGGAGCGGAACAATGCGATACGTTGCCAAGCAACTGTAAATATGTTCTTAAGTGCGTGGCATACCGCAAATGTGGTTTACTAAAGTAGCCTTAAGTGAAATATTCACTCACTCGCAGTTCGGCAGCAGCAGCAACGCATCAGGCAACACCATAACATTTTTGATTCCATCCTAATATCCTAACTAGAGAGATCGAAAACCCCAAATAACGCTATCGAGTTTCTAATTCACAAGCAAGATGTAGCAAACTCGTAATAGCAGTCGAAGTGAGAGAGCGAGCTTCGTCTCACTCCTACAGCACAATCACAATTCATTCAATATTCACTCTGAACATGCAGCAGCATTTCGACTCACGTGCACGACGTCGTTATCCTTTAATTAGGTAACAAATAAGTTGCCAATTAAGGCGATTTATGCCGAATTGATAAATGTAGAAATGACTTACTTATTATCATTAGGCATTGAAAATTTGTTGAAAGCCTTAAAGTAAGCTCCCTTATGAGTGTATGCAGCATATAAAATTACATATACATACTTATATACACTATGCATGGTCATGGTCATAAATACACAGCTACTACATAACCATTTCCCATTGACAACATTCAACATTCTAAAATTGCCCTACAGTAAGTAGCCAAGCCCTTTTAGGGTTTTACATATTCTGACAGTTAAAATAATATCGGAATAATTTTATTATTTATTTTCTTGCACTCTTACAAACGCATTCCGGTATATTTTTACCCACACACAACGTACCTCGTAGAGCAACCAACTAGTAGAAAGTTTGTCGATCAACTGGTGTACTGAACATTTCGTGTCTTTCCACATAGGCGCAAGCCAGTTGACAAATACAGAGATGTTTTTGCAATAGTTTGTAAACCAATCAAATTTCAAATAGTTAATAGAAAGATGTTTTCGGAATAATTTCTAAGTCAATCGAATTCAAGAAAGTTAGATGTTTTTGGACTAGTTTGCAGACTAATCGAATTGTTTCGGTTTTGTAACCAGATTTGAAAATTAAATGTATTTGTATTTTAAACACATATTTTTAATTTGGTACATACACACACACATGCCTAGACATAGTTAAGACAAAATTCTGAAAACATTGTTTTTGTGATTTTTGCATAGTAAATGTTATTGTTGCCATTAAAATCCGATTCATATACAACACCCTTCTTTAAATTGTAATATGGTTGCAAACACTACACCATCGATATTTCTCTTTTATTTGTATATAAAAGATAACTTAAGTAGAAAGGAAAGAGATTGCAGTTTCAGATCCCTAAGCTTGGAAAGGGACTTTAATCCAAATCGAGCAGCGTTATGTTACAACTTAAGTAAAAAGAAAACTGAAAATAATACCAGGGCATTGCAAACTACGGAAATACATAGATGCAAAATTTAAGCATCCCCTTTCTGTTAAAAATATTACATACCCCTCTGCACTGACTCCCAATAATAAAACATAACTGGATCACTACAATATCCTCAGGTGAATTGGTGCCACATTACACTGGTCACATTCAACTACATCCATGGTTTCGTCTCTATCCATAAGTATATATATGTATGTATTTTTATAAAAATGTACTCAATTACCACTCCAACCAGGAATTCCCAAAATTGCGAGGAATATTCACTCGTGTGGGCAGATTAATATTTATGTGGAATCTTCCACCGTGCATCGCTTCACTAAAAAAATCCACTTTGTTCTCGAATAAGTAAATACTTGTGCAACGCACAAATAAATATAAATAAATATATGTAATATGAGGTGTAAAGGGTCATAGAAGTTGCTTGATTTCCTTAATATCTACTTCTACTTCTGTCAGTTTTTTGAAATTCAGAAAAATGTGTAAATGTCAGAAAATACATAAAATTCAAACTACGAGTACCGTCAAAAGAGCAAAAGCGAAGATAGTATTAAGGGTATTCAAATTCGAACAGTAATTGGCATCCCATAGCAATGTCTCCTTTTCCTGCAAGGAAATAAGTTCCGCCACTCTCTTTTTGTGGCGTTCTTTTACAATCGCGCTCACATTCACCAACAAACAAAGCCGAACAGAGCAAAGAAAAAAATGTATTTATAAGTTAGCAAAAAGTGTAGTATTTTTCATAAAATATTGCTATTTTCCACAGAAAAAACGATAGTATCTTCGGCAAGCCCATTTTACATATTTGAAGTGAAATCCCGTACTTTTGCGTATACTAGTGTCTCACAGAAAGAAGTTTTCGTTCGCTTTAATTTTACCAGAGTTTGCTTAAAATGTGAGGGAACAGATCTAAAATGTAAGTAGGTACTTATGCAGGCTACACACGATACAACTGTTTGGTTGTACAACGCGTTGGACGATGAGTCGCACTTTTCGTATGAGCTTTTTCGTATACATTTTTCAACACGTTCTGCAATGCGTCATACAATTTCACGGTTCTTCTATTCTTTGTTGTACAACCTAACCATGTTGTACAATAGGTTGTATCGTGTGTAGCCTGCATTACGTAAAGTTTGAATATACTCGAGGAAGTTTCGAAATTGGAAAATTTGAGGATCTGCTGCAGGACAAGCTTTATCTGGTATTCACCTGTTATTTTTTAACCATTTACAAGAAGTTTTTCGAAAATTTGAAACTTTCTCTTTTACAATATACATAAAAGATACTAGATAAAATGAATTACAATTTTCGGAGAAATCGATGAATCCCTTCTATCTAACTACCTTGGGTATAGTTTACAACCCATTATGGAACGGTGAGTCAATTGACTGAAACCACCGTTTACTGTGACCGATTACGATTAGTAAAAAGTGGTGATTACTTGACTAAACAAAATTACATAATACATTACTTTTAACAAGAGAGTCGAAGACCTTCGTAGCTAGTACTCCTTTCTTATATAAGTAGAATGATAATTGTATTTTTATTTCTAAAATAATTAAATGTGAATTATATAGCAAAGAAGCTTTAAAGGCGTTATTGCACTTACTGGTTTCTTTGAGCAATAAAGAAGTAATCACTTAACCTAAACTAACCTAACAAAGATAATGCTGTGGGTAGGTAATTATATAGTATGTTGAACTCCAAGATTTAAAACGCAATGCTGTGCGTTTGCAAAACACGTAAAGGCAAACACTTGTGATGGAAATGATAAGAATAAATCGTTGTCCCAATTTCTAATACTTAAGTTTATTTACTAGCTGATAAAGCACCAATTCCAATTAAATTCCTTACTGGGATATATTCTATTTCCATGATGAAACGTGGTAAAGCAAATAAATTTGTAGTTGGTCATAAACGTGTTTATTGTTGTGTGTACCAAATTTAACTACCTGCGTTGTTCAATGGCACTAGAACAACAAAAAATGTGGGTGCAGGCTCCCACTGCCGCAACTAGAAAACATTTTTAGGGGTTCCTTTTAGTTTGACTGCCCAGGTACATATTTATATACTTAAAACTGGTTTGAACCAAATGCCACTGTTGACAATTATATACTTTGATTATATTTTGAATCTCCTATTCGGAGATTTTCGTAAGTTTCATTAACATTTGTAAAATTGTTGGTAATATATTATTAATAAAATATATTTATAATTTGCAGACTACTTAGAATGGGAAAAGAGAGAAAACTAAACTAGACTATTTTAATTCAGAGATTTTTAATTTTTAATAAATTAATAAATAAACGAAGGCAACTTTTCTCTTTTTTGACAGCTAATACATATCGTCAATAGTCTTCAGAGCATTGTCTGAGGTGAACGTAGCGTAACTAAAAAATACCTACCAAGGCACCCCTTTTGGGTACGCGACTGACTACAACAACATTCAGCAAATAACAAATGCAGCAAGAAGAAATAAATTAAAGATAGGGAATGGAATACATATATTATCCTTGTAGATTTTTGGATAGGGTTTCCTGAGAAAAACTCAGCAATGGCGCGTAGCATTCTTGTCGGACATATCCTTTGGTGTGGAGAAACTGTATCCTGCACTCTTGATGTATACACATTCCGGGTTGTTAGTTGGTTTCCTTGTGTGGACTGCAAAATGGCATCGGTCGAAGTAGAGGCAGAAAGATTAAAAGCGGAGTTCATAATCGCTTAGTGTAAATGTTATACTACGGTGAGTGGATAAGAAGGATTCCAATACAAAAGTATTGTAGCAGCACTTTCCATTCCAGGAACACTATTTTGAGAACTCATATTTCGTGAATGTTGGCACTAAATGTAGACGTGACACTCTACATAAAGTTTGGTATAGTTTCTCTTCGCCCTTTTGTACCTAACGCTGCATTTACACCTCACGAACGAATGAAAGAATCTTCATTCGTTCGGCCGGTGTAAACGGTTTAGCCTTGAACATTGTGTTCGCTACAAAACGTTCAGTAACAGTGTTCGTTTTTTTCTTCTTTTAATGGCACAACAGCCCATTCCACTCATGTCGTGCGTGTTATTTTTGTACATGAGTGGAAGGGACCTACATTTTTATGCCGAATCCGAACGGCGAAGTGAAAAGCTTTCCGTATGCAATTTGACTCTTGTAGGTTTGCCATTGCCTGGCAAGAGGTGGTGCCGTGTAGAAAAAATATTTTTTTTATTATTTTTGGTTTTGCCTGTGCCGAGATTTGACCCCCGGACACTCTGCGTAATAGTCGAACGCACTACCACTACGCTACACACCACTAACCAATGTTCAGGCGGTGTAAAATGTACAGCAGCAAATGCGAATGCAGTGTTGCTGCTGTTATGTACATTGTTGAGAAAATGAAGTAAAAAAGGAAGCAACAAATGGAGACGAAGTAAAAACGTATCTAACGTATACATATGTAGTGCAATTAAGTAGTGACAAAATATGCTTATTTTCTGTGCATTTTACTAAAATATTTAAAGTGATGTTTGGGAACAATACCTATAATTTGCTATCTACACCAGGTGAGCGAACAAGAGGGCTTCTGATATCTGTTCGAAGCCTATGTGTAAATGGTTGCGCGAATGAAAATTTACTAGCTACAATTTCTACGCGAAAGAATCTTCATCCGTTCGGGCGGTCTAAATGCAGCGTAACATTTAAAAGTTCCGAGGTGTCACAGAATACACGTTTTTGTCCGTTTCGTTTTCATTTTGCTTACGCCACTCATGCTCGAGATGGGATGGTAAGAGTTTATAGAAAAGAAAAAATGTAAAATGAAAAAATGAATGCACTTCAGCATAATCCTTCAGGTGTGCCGCCATGCAGCAACAACACCAGCAGCGTCTACGCTTTCACATTCATATGCATTTACAAGGATACGATGTACGAGTATGTATGTACGAGTACATAGCTATGAACGTACTTGAGTATTCAATTTATTCTTTCGTTTCGTGTTGTCCTTTCGCTTGGCATAGCGTAGTGGAAGTAGTAACAGCGGATGACGATGATGATATCCTTTCGCTCAGCTGAGATCCAATATAAGCATTATCCTTTTGTGTGCGCTTGCTTGGGTTCAGCGTGGGACAATTGCCATGAAGGTGCTATTTTTTTTACTCGCACATATTTTTGAAAATTTCTTTTTGCTTTTGAATTATACGTTTATCTGTCACAATGACAGTTGAGGACTGCGAAGGACTTCAACAACAAAATGGAAAACTGAGAAGAAAAAAGCTATGAATTGAGATAGTGTCGGTAGCTGTTGCTCCGAGTATAACTAAATAAGTTTGAATCTCAACAATTAACATAACAAAAATGTATGCTACTAACTTAATGTCGTTTCACATCGACATTTAACACATACATACACATATGCAACATTCTATTAATGCATGTGAGTGTTTTCCTTTGAGAGTGAAGCGTTCAAGCTACGTGCGCGCATAAATTTAAAATAATAACAATAATTTTATTTGATTTTGGTGCCCATTATGCGCAGGCAAGCAAAAGCTTGAATTATAGCTAAGTATACCGGTTATTTTGGCATTACACTTAAGAGCCACCTAGACAAACGTAGATTGAAATTAATCAATCGATGTCCTCAACATCGTTAGGCCGTGATTATTTTCAAAATTATGCTCGGCGAACACTTTGTGTTCGTGTTCGTTGCAAAAACAATTTCACGGTGTTCCCCGAGCAAAATAGTCTAAGTAACCGTGGTCTTACAGATTATTTTCGCCGCCCTAATGTCTGTTCGCATATAAAACACATTTTACTTAAAATCATAGGCCGATATCACACTGGCAACTATCTCTCATGTAAAATGAAAAAACGAAAGAAAGATATGGAAAGAGTAACAAATTTTTGCAAAAATTTTTGAGTTCAGAACACATTTGCCCCGCGGGCGCAGTTTCTAGTGTGACACCAGCCTAAAGAGTCCGCGTTCTGCAAAAACTTATAAAAGGGCGAGAAAAGGCGAGAGTAGCACTTCCTCTCCATGACAAAAGTTACAAGTCTTAACTTGCTTGGAAAAAAATCAAATAAATTTTGCATTAATAATAATCTGTTTATATAGTGGATGTGGAGATGTGGGGATGTCGTCAGCGTTGAGCCACCTTTTGACGTGTGTCCATAACTTCTGAGTAAGGTTAAATCATAGGAATATCTTGGATATCATAGGAAAGGTCTTGGATTAAGCAACAATATTGATTGGGTAAATAATTTTAAAGTTATAGACATTATAAAAATAAAAAAAATTTCAGGGTTGACTCATGCTGTCAGGGTTGAGCCACCACCAGGTTTGGAAGTCGTCGAATTATATACTTAAATTATTGAATATTACCGCAATCGCTCATTATTTTATGACTAAAATGTAAAAAAACAAAAAAATACACGACAATTAGTTTTTAATTGTTTCTAGTTTTCCTTTCGCGGTCTCTTGTTGGGAGAATTTTTGGAATTTTTCATGCGTCATCTGTTGCACGTGTATTTTCCATGACGTATCTTGACAAACGTTATTTATACTTTTTCCTACAAATTTTGCTCAACAAAAATGAGTTTGGTCTGAAAATCACGTAAATTAAATTTTTACATTTAAACTATCACTCACATGTACCCTGGCAGCAGCAGTTTATGCATCATACCTTTGCTTTTTCCAGCAAAGCAATTGAAATTCATGAGCAACGTTTTTGCTACGCAGCCACTATAATGTGACTGACGTCGACAGGATGAAGAAAGGACTCTTCTCTCTTCCGAACGCAAAGTAACGAACGTGTCGAATTTATAACGTTGTCATATCGCAATATTAAACCGACAGGCAGCAGCAGTAAAAACAATATTATAAAAAGACAATTCGTCGCGATGACGTCACGCATAGAAATTGATTATTCGCTGCCAGCGTATCCGCATCCTCTTGGTATACCATGGTTAACATAATGTAAAAAAGTATAAAGAAAATCGCAATTGCTGTTCTTCTGAAAGTTACAGTCTGAAGTATTGCTATTCCACTATTTTTATTTTTTAAGGTAAGTCCCCCTAGCACATCGCAAGTATTTTCAACAACAAATTTCAGTAGGAAGCGTGAATGTTCTAAGTCCAAGTGGAGAAACATAAATTTCAAATTTAACAAACATTTTGACATATTTCGGTTTAGTTTTTTAGGTCTTGTTGTTGCTGAAAGCGTTTGTAACTTGTATGTGGTAAAGTTGAAAGTTTAGATCATAGCAGTCTGCAAGTGGCATCTGTGGAGGGCCTCATGACATTAGCACCCTGATATATATGTAAATAGATTGTAGGAAAATTTTAAAGGTTCTATGATTTCGAGGACCTTTGCTCCTAAATGCTTGGCCTAGGCCCTCCATGGGCTGTTGTGCCATCAAAAGTAAAAGTAAAGTAAGTAGAATATAGCCTGAAATAGAGATTGAAACCCCTTTCGAAGATGTTGTATAACACATACATATGTATGGTATGTATGTAGGTATGTGTTTTGGGATCGGAAGAACTCTACAGATTTTTGATGCATGCGTAAGCTCGATAATTATCGTTTCCGAGTAACAATCGGAATTCAATGTGAAGAATATAATTGCTTCCACCACTGATACACCACATAGACACTAAACATTAAAGGTGCCCAAATTTGTAGGAAAATTTTAAAGGTTCTATGATTTCGAGGACCTTTGCTCCTAAATGCATGAAAAATTACCCTCGTTTCCATGGAAAAATGTCAAATCTCGTAGCTGGATGAAAACTTATTAACATTGTTAACTTATCCTCAACCCACAAATTCTTCTGAGCGTTATAAATATATTTTCTATATAATTTGGATATGCCGATTCAAACTCCTTCCACTAAAATTTTGACGCCACAAAAAAAATATTTCAAAAATGTGTATACAACTCAGAGTTAAACTGGCTGGTAGGTGTGCAAGCGTTGACAATACCGGTAAGAACGGCTTGGACAATTTTGCCAATATTGCGTTTAGTTTGGGAGATACACGCGTTTAAATTTAAAAATTTGTTTTGCAATTTACCAGGTCCTCGAAAATCATACCAACTTTAATTTTTTGGGCTCCTTTAATGTAATGCAGGAGTACTTGGGCTACACGCTATAAACAACAGATAGGCAAAAAAATATATATAGATTCACAAACTAACGGTTGGATGGACATTTCAATATACACACGTACGTATGGACGACGATGGCCCAAAGGGGAACCGACCATGCAGACTTTCATATTTGACATGCTGATTTCGATTTCTAACATGCGCACGTCAGTGAAGCGAAGTAGAAAGATCGAAAAAATATTGCAAACATACAACAACAAAATTGAAATGAAAAAATTATGATTTGCAATTTCAGCGAAGCGAAATGAAATGGAATGCAATTTTTACGAATTCAGGGCTGCACTACACGAAGAAGAGGGTTGTTTTTGCGGTGTTGCATTCTTAGTTATTTCCACATCAACATCGACGGTTCAAGTGGACTGTGGGCTACCATGATGCCATGCATGCAGAAAAACAAACCCAACAGATTTTATTTGGGATTTTTTGTGACAACCAACCTGAAATGAAAGCCTGAAGAGAGTTGACGTTTTAAGTAAAGATGTTTCGTGCATTGGGGGGCATCTCTCCATACTGAGATAACTATAGTTTTGGGGTTTTGAAATACCAGATTTTTAGCTAGAAAGTGTGTTAGTTATACATAGAACACCTTAATTTTCTGCTTCGAACTAAAACCAGTAATAAATCGAAATCCTCACATATAGTACATATGTATATCACAAAACTATGTTGCAACACTACAACAATAGCAACAAAATCAAATTATTAACATTAATAAATTCCTACCGTAAACAAGAGAATGTATCTGCATGTTTTCAGTTTGTAACTGTTTTCATCAGTGTAACAACAGTTGCATGTGTGTGTTGGACACATTCACCACTTTCATAATCAATGCCATTAAACTAAGCCTCAGCAGTATCTGCGTCTGTCATGGCCGAGCAAATGAATGCCGCTCGAGACCGTTAATTTTACCCAAATAAGTACCGCTATGTGCCCAAAATTATGAATAGCGCCATCATTGAAATATGTATTTTAAAATACGCAGATATAATGTCGTTGTTGTTTGTTGTTGTAGCTACGTTTCTCTCACCTCATTGACATTTTTTATTTAGCTTGCGTCAGTTTCACCGGCATATTTCCCATTTCTTTTCCGTCATCTGTTTTCAAAGGTTTTAATTTATCGTGCCGTTGTTGTTGCTACTGTGGCTGCCGCTGTTGTTGATTTTTACAAAGTTGTTAAAATCAAATCAATAAATTAGCATCACCCGTTTTTATATGATTGTGAACGACACGCAGCACATAGAGAACCGTGCATAAACACACACACACACACACACACACACACACTTCAACATATAAAGATAGCAGTGTCTTTAGGTAGATCAGGCCAAAAATTCATTACACCAAGCCACTGATGAACTGAATGCTGTCGAGTTGGGTGTAAGGAAGTTGGGTAGGCGTAAATTATTTAATGGTGCGAACATGCAGCAACAACACGGTTTCGTTCTCATCACTGGTGCTGCATTCACTTACTACAGTGTGGAAACAAAAAAAATTCGGAAATCACGCACACAACGTCACATCAAGCACAAAAAACCAAAGCAAAAAGAAGATTTTTTATTGGATTAGTTAGACTAGTATCGTAAAATTCGCATGATTACTTTGGGAAAAAATACATAAGCACACATACTCGTACATGCCAAACACGCACACATGCATACATACACATACAAATGGTAAAGGGGCTGCTGCAAGGGATTCGCTTCTTTACTGCTTCCCGTAAAAGCACGGGGATGGCTTTGAGGAAACCGAAACTGAGTAAAAAGAGAAGAGGCAGACAAATCTCACTAATTTAATACACGCCCGCAAAAATAGCGTAAGCTGGCAAGCGACCGAACGACCGAACGACCACCGACTGCCATTGCCAACTGAAGCGGAAGTCGTAGAAAAAATAGCAGAGAATCGTTTGAAAAATTTGAAATTAATAGCGCGAAAGTAATTACAAAATTTTTGATTTATTTGCATTGCAATTCGATTATATTTCAACAGTAGCAAACATATGTTGATGACAAACCCCGAGAAGGAGGAGCACAGTGTGAGTGCAGGAGCAGGCGCAGAATATGCCCAGCCATCATAATTGCATTAGAATATCCAGTCAAAATAGCAACACGTACGAGCGTCTTGGGAGGGAGTGAGCACTTTCTCAATTTGTCTACACACACACGCACACCTGCAATTGACACCAACAGCAACAAACTACAAAACTTTCCAATAACAATGGCACTTTCACGCTGTGTTGTCCTTTTCGTGCAGCAGCAATGCCTTAACAACTTAACTACTCAATGTTGCAATTGCCATAGTTGTTGTATTGTTTGTCTAAATTCACAGACATACTTATACATACATTAATACTTATGCACCTGCATATGCATTATATCCTACATTCATATGTAATCGTGTGTTTGTGTGCATGAATATTTGCATAGAAATTTACAACTTCCGATTGCATTGTTTTACATTACGTTGTGTTGCGTTGCGTTGTATTACGTTACGTGCAACATGTGCGCCATTGTCAATTGTCCACGCCGCACCTACCATTGGAACTTTTTTGCATAACTACTTGTTATCAACAGCAACATCATCAGAGACAAATGCTGTCAACAATGTAATTATCAACATAACAAATGCCAATTTGTGAGATGGTGCCATGAAACAAGCAGAACGTAACGAAATGTTGAAGACATAAGATACCTACAATAAATTTTATTGCAGCAACAGCAACGGCAATTCAATCGAATGGTCAACAACATATGTACATACATACACATCATTAAAACAATGTCGCCAATATTAGCAATGGCGAGACAGGAATCAAAAGGAATTTTCGAAGGCACTGCAGTTGGTTATGAAGAGGCATCTTCATCGTAAATTGTTTCATGTTTTAAATGCCATCACGTGGCGAGTGCGCACAGGCATTTGAATGGCTCTAAGAGCAGAATCAGTGCAGAAACTTTACTGGAACTATCCACTATATTAGAAACAAAAAGCTTGCGAGAGAATTTGCCAAAGAACTAATGAAAAATCTGGCATTGGCGTACTCTGGCGTGCGAAGTGTGTTGCTCCAACGGGGTTGTTGCATGTAATATTGTAAACAAATTTTAGGGTTGCAAATGGATAAAATGGTGTCTCTTCGTTTTGTGTATTTTGTATTCACTTGTTTTCTACTCTACATTTGGAGTTATTAAAATACTTGAGTTACTCGTATTTTTTAATTAAGTCGTTCTTAAGTTAATTACACTTGACGAATGCTGCCACCAGCCAAAAAAAAGCCAACTCCCACCTCAGTGCTACTGTTTTATACATGTTGAATAAAAAAAGCAAGGAAAGCTTATCATTGTGTTGCACTTGGAGAAATGGTGAGTGGTGTTTCACCATCAGCCGCACCATCATCTTTCTCACCATCATCTTTCTCACAATCATTATCATCGTCATTACTTTCAACTTACTACAGCGCTTAATTGCAAGGCTTACACAACCTCTCCTCCTTCTCCCCTCCACCTGCTCTTCTTGGCTGCAATTGCGCATTTCATTTTATTTCCATGTCGGTTGCTCTTATCTTAATGAGTTTTTATGCATCTAATTATATAAATTGCGCTCCTGATGCTTTCGTCATCGTTGGCGTCGACGTCATTGTTGCTGCACCCTTGTACATCGTAATGAAGATGTTGCAGCTGTTACTTTTGTTGTTGTCGCTGTTGTTACAACGCACGCAGCAGCATTGCCAAATTAATGCAAGCGCAAAAGAAAATGCTCAACATCTACGTATTATAGTATACAAAAATTGTTGTTTTTCTTCTGCGATACGTCAAGAAGTGCATAAGTAAGTAACTATATACATACATATATATGTATGTATGTATACCCGCAGAAAGAAGATAACCTTAGCTTCTTGCGTATATACATATAATTTTCGAGTTTGCATCGCAGAAAATATCAATCCAATATTCAAAATTTACTAAACTTCAATGATCGTGGTCGCCTAAGAAAAACTTTTCACTTCGCCGGCCGCATTTGGCATGACACAGAAAGTCTAACTATTCCACTCATGTACAAAAAATCTCTCAAGAAAGAACGAAACATTTATTTCTTGAGTATGAAAAAGTAGGTGGTTAATAGCAGGGATTCAAACCGAGACGAATATCGGTAACGAAATGTTTTCGGTAACTGTATACTTGCATGTTACCGGAAGCAAACAGTTAAGGATGTAACTCAGATACCAACACAAATGCTCTATTGAAAAATTAATAGAATATTGAAAGATTTATTTGGATTTAAAAAAAGTTGGTTCTACATCATCTACTACACAATGCACGATCTATTTTGATTACCAGGGATTGTATTTTGAGTAATAAGTATTTTTGTTACAGGTAATGATGGTTGGATATCGTTAACGATAACAGTAATAGGAATGAATCGGTAACAAACCGGTCGGTAAAGGTAACTGTTTTAATAGCTGGTATTTACGAAATAGTCAAGAAAATTTTGAGTTAGAATATTCACAGCTATTTCATTTCAATTTACAAATACATATACTTACTTTGGCGCGTCAACTGTCACTTTTCTTCAAGAAATATACGAAATTCTAGGTTTCATTCATTAAAAGCGTACTGAATTTCTTTAGAGCTGGATACTCTCACAAGAGAATTTAACAGAAGAAAATGTCTTGAGCGCATCTTGTGTGTTTTCTGCATGAAGTTTTCGCTTTTGGGGTTTTTGGGATGTAGATACCGACCTTGACTAGCCATTTTCAAGTTGTGTAGAAATGTGCATACGGAAATAAATATTCATTGTTTAATTAATTAAATAAAGTGCATTTGAATTAAATTTCGTGTGAAATGTAGGACTTACGGTAAGGAATCAGGCTAAAGGAGAAACGTTTGCAATGCTCATTTAGTTTACAAACAAACACACACACACAGACGCACACAGCGACTTACGTAAACTCATGCACTCATTCAAAAAGCGAAGCGTCAAACTCATACGTTTTAATTCAGCGCGCAATTTATTGTCAACGCTGCCATTTCATTTCATTGTCCTGAATTATTATATATACTTGAATACTTGAATGAGACAAGATAAAGTTTTTTATTTTCATTTTACTTTTGTTTTCATTTTTTTGCTGGCTGCATATTTAATCTACCTATTACTTTTATTTTTAATACGACTTCCGTTTAAGCGTTGAACGCACGCGCCTCCAAAATGAAACAAAAAACTGAACGTAGTGGTTGAGAAACCTGCTGGCTGAAACTGCTGGCTTTATCGGCTGACTGACTGGCAGCTTCCTAAGCAAGGCGTAAATGCGAGAAGGCTTCACAAAACAAAGTATCACACACAGACACACACATAGGTATTAATGTTTTTGGGTACACATCAGACGACATTGGCTAGCAGCAAAGGAACAACGATACAACGTAGCAGAAGCCGTAAACAGTCAGTAAACACAAAATTTAACTTTGGCTTTGACTTTAACTGCTGCTGCAGTTGCTGCTGGCTGCTGCTGGATAGATGGATGACTGGGGCATCCTCCTCCCACTGGTTTAAATGATAATCTCCTGAGTTATGTGTTTTTAAATAATTTTTGGTGAGGAAATGTTGCAAGGTAGCTTCGCAGCGTTGCAGATTGTTTGTAGTCCTGGCATCAGTAATAAAGAATATCATTGTCCGTTGAGCAGAGTACATCATAAATTTAAAAGTTTATATCGGGCATATTTCGCTCATTGTGTAGCGACGCGCACGCGCACCACTCACTGCTTTATCACCAACTTCCTAATGCCTTTACTCCGACTCATCCCTGTTTCATGCTCATAATTCACGAGTTTAAATCTGCAACGAAATGTGAATTATGCGCTACAAGTTAGCGCCAAGTCACGAGCTTAAACAATAACAACATGCTAAGCACGCCCGCTTGCCACTCTGTAGCGTAGCAATGACAGTGGCAACGGCAATAATAATGGTAATGACAATCTGGCAATAGCAGTTAGGAAGCATGTATTCGTACGATTAAAAAGCTCTTCTCCAAACGACAACGTCGTTCCTCATGCGAAAACTCTCGCGGTGGTCCCCAAAGGAGCGTGCAAACTCTCAGATTCTCACTTTCACATTCTTTTACGATTGCATGTCTGCATACATTCATGCTCTTGCTTATTTCTGCCACTTTACATTTATGTATTTCTTCTACATGCATACACATTACACCTTGAATTGCTGTGGGCAATTTACAAATGCATCTCCCACGAGATGCTCTACTTCCCAGCCATTCAACTATAATGCACATTGCTAATTGCCTCCATTAAACATCTTCTGGATGAGTACAATCGACTAAACTGGCTTCTATGTTCGCCCTCTCCGATTGCGTGATTGCGTTCCAACCTCAACTCGAAATCCATAATGATCCATGGCATTACCTTGTCGTCGTTGTTTAACCTCCGCTGAAGTGCAAAATTTGGCACCCAATAAAAGATTTGCCCTCAAGGATGCCAATGGGATTTGCTCAGATTGACGTAACACAACACCAACAACAACAACAGCCACAGCATCCTGGGGAAAATACCGAATTTCTCTGCTAATTGCGTGATTGCTCAGGCGTAACTTTGATATCACAAACAGAGACCGAAACAGGCGTGGGAACACTTAAAACGTTCGCGAAAATCCTCTTGCAACATTTGCACACCGGAAATCTATATATGCTCGTACGTGTGTACGTGTGAATGTGTGTGTAAGCGCACGTTTAAAGCGTCTAATAAAGCGCGCATTAATGTCTCGCACAGCTGCTGTCATGGATGCTACCGCCCGCCTGCTCAACTAAACAACAAACTTCAATTGCACCACAAGGATGTGTGTAATCCTGCGTGAAACTTGAGCGCGCTCGAGTATAAAGCGCTCACCTTGCTTCTTTCTATGTACATATGTATGTAGTTAGTCGCATTTCCAAACGGAACGCTGCCTGCAATTGTAGTCAAGAAAGAAAATGTAGTAAAGCAAAACGCAAAAGGGTCCATCCAGTCGTTAGTCCACAAATTGTAGTACACATTAAGCCCAACTATTCCCACCCCTGCTAGCAGTAGCGCAAAGAAGCAGTTACCCTTTTTCCTATTGACGATGTAATACACGCACACACGCACACACTCATACACTCACACAAATGAAGCGCAACGGGCAATCAAATCAAATAAAATTAAAATCCACTTTGAACCTATTAAATGTACTACATACATATTTATGTATGAGATGAAGTGAGTCGAAGCCGGGCGAGGCGCATTCATTGCTAGCAGCTTGTTGTTGCTCTACAATAGTTTCGTTGTTGTTGGAGTCGCTGATGCTGCCACTAATACTGCATGTGGATTTTGATTATTGCGCATGAACATTTAGATTAATTGACATCAAGTCAACGACATGTCAATCAAAATTGGTGACGGCGGCGGTGTTGGCTGCGGGGTGGTTTGGGGTAAATAATAGTGATGCTGCCACAATCTCAAATTTATGTGCATATATAAACAAAGCAACAATCCAAAGTGTATCACTTAAGCAAACTACCAGCAGTTGCAGTACCCTGAAACTTTATTCAATTACTTACTGCTACTTATTTTGATCATTTTTGCGGCATTTCAAGTGTCCAGTAATTTGTTTTTAACTCGTGGCATTTCCCAGTGTTTGCAAACGAAATTTGCATAGGCACCCACTTATACCATAACCGAACGTCTTTGGTAAAGTCCTCAAATAGGCATCTTCGAATCAGAGATTGAAATTCCGCAATCCTATAAAATATCTTATAGTTCAGCTCATTAGCCCATTTCGTTATTCAAATTATTGTGTAACAAGAAGAAGGTGCCATTTAATACAGTGATTTAGAATTTGAATTAGTCAGCTAGACACATTCACACTTAATCTAAACTAAATACAAGAAACAGTTGGAACGCTAACAATGACTGCTGACGACGGACAACCAGACAACCCGTCTCTCTGTCAGTCTGTCAAGGTTAAACACCTGAACATATGGGCAGGCAGAAAGCAGATAAAATACAGTTAAATTGTACCCATTGATATACTCGATTTTTGGCGATAAATTATGAAAATGGATGAAGTCGTTCTAATCGGCATCGGCACTTCATTATGCGATTTCTCAACAGCCGTTATTCATGCGCGCTCGTCTCTTTGTTGGGCTGCGTGTGTGTGTGTGTGTGTGTGTGTGTGTGTTTGCATTTGAATGCTTAGCAAATTAGAAGAAGACGAAGCCCGCTTGCCCGCTCTTCATGTGATGTATATACACGACGATGAGCTACAATAATATTTCAATAAAATTTATGACAAAAATACATACATACATATGGTATAAACAACATTATTGAGTAGTATTGTGTTGCTGATGCTGTTGATGTCGATGAGACGGATTAAGAGAAATTGCTATTTTCGGAAAGTTAACACAGAAGTTATTATGCTAGTATCTGATTAAATTCAAAGTTTTAGCCTAACAATCTTTGGTTCACAACACAATAATAATAAACGGTATTAAAGAAATATTAAATTAATATTCAACGGTATTTTGGCGCACGTTATCATTTGCATGCACAAAAAACTAAATACTTATGTAGAAAATATTAATTGATTACGATAATAGGAAAGGAATGCCATTTATTATAGTTAGACTCAGAGAAATACAAACAATACCCAACCAAAAGGGCTGATACCAAAGGCTGTCGAGTCGAAGTATGTACTATGTCAAAACTTTGTTTTAAAAACTAACATCTTGAAATTGTAATTCCATCGAAAACCGTTTGGGTTATATAGGTCAAGTAGTTTTCTCTATACAACCAGACAGTAGTAGGATTTTGGAATAAGGGGTGGCGTAAGTACTGGACCAACAATGCGAGATACGAGGGAGCAATGCTATTCTCTTTGCCCATCACTGCTATAGAATTATAGGTGAGAATGAGAACGCTGTGGCTGTGACTAGACCCATACCTAGCCGTAGGGACCCTAGTTCAACATATCTCAATCGATACAAGTTGTAGTCAGAGATTAGTGCTTAACTAGGCGCGTCATATTAGTAAACTGTTTTCATATATATATATTTTTTTTTTTTATCTCACAATAATATACGGGATACTGACAGAAAGCGGGGAAGATACTGAGAAAGTGATCTGCCATCTCTGCATATTCTTCCTCCGGATCAAAGTACTAGCTCCCAGACGAATCGTATTTAAATGTTTGGTACAGGAGAAGAGGCCGGTGTGTAATGCTACAAAGTACCTTGATTGATTGATTTTGATGGGTCGCAGTACAGACGTTAGTTACTTAGCTGGCACTACAACCGATGATCAGTCTTGGCCGCCTCACTGCTGCGACCTAAAGGCCTATTTTACTCCCAAACTAATCTTATTGAGAAAACTCAGTAGGAGATGTGGTTTCAAGATTATGATGCCTCTACTTTCTGGGTGGTAGTGCCCCAAGTATCTCTTTCTCCTGCGAGTGAAATGCTATAAATTTTGCATGAATTTATTCGAATTTGAGCAGCTGTATTTATTAGTGAATCACCAAGATTTTTCGGCATCTTTGACAGATGTTGGTTCTATGAAACCAACTCCCGGCTTTTGTCTATGGAACGAATCACTGTGCAAAGGCTCGGAAAAGTTCTTTATATTTTTTTTAATGACACAATAGCCCATGGAGGGCCTAGGCCGAATTTTTTCCCTGAGCCGGGATTTAAACCCCGGACAGCGTAGCAGGATAACTCACTTCCAACTACGCCAGAGTGCCCACGGCTCGAAAAAGTCATCTCTTCAATTTCGGTCAACATGAAAAAAATCCTGAATTCCACTTATCTGCCCTCCCCTTCCTTTTAATGTACTTCGATTCGTAGGGCAAAGCCACCAATTACTACTTTTCAAACCTCTTTTAAGATTGTGATGGTGTTTTTATCTCGCAAAACCTTGAAACTTTAGCACCAATCAGCTTAAATGTATGCAAAAAGAATTGTTATATCAACAAAATAAAGTAATGAGTATCAATTTCGAATTGCATTGTAATACAGCAGCAGCAAATAATTATCACAGACAGAGCCCATCATGCACATGTGCCAATGTATGCAAATCAAATTAATTTTCAGTGGTTGTCTGCACTGAGAAAGCGTATGAACATAAGTATTTATGTAAATACTCATATGTACATATGTATGGTATATGTAATATTTATATAGGAGCAAACATGCACGTATGTGCATACATATATGTACATACATGTGTGCATATATGTATGAATATACATATGTACATACTCATGTATGTACATACATATATGTACATGTATATAAGCGCAAATTAATTGAAGTTGCTTTGCTACTCCAGATGAATTTTCCAGGTGAATGATGCGGAACAAATAATCAATCAATCAGTTCATTCGTCCATTAATCCATACGTTCGTTCGTCCAATCAACCAGCCACCCGTCCGTCCGTCCGTCCAACCGCCAGTCCATCGTCAATTTGTCGTAGTTTACGTCAGTTGGAAATGCAAATTAAAATGAGAAAAAAGAACTGAAACTGGCAAAAATGTTTTGGCCTTATTGAACTGAAATACTCGTACGTTATCTCGCTGCGCACACATACTATACACATTCACATACACACAGACCCTACATATGCATGTGTGAGTATGTGCGGCAGCGGCAAACATTCAGTCCGTATATGGGATGTATTTTTAATTTGCTTTTTTCCAATTTGTGGCACTTAATTGAAATGCAACTAAAGTATCTCATATGTATATAAGCTTCAATGTACATACATATGTATATGTATGTGTGCACCTATGTGTCTACGAGACTATGCATGGAAGTCTCTGGGAGTGGTTAATTAAAAATGTACAACACAAAACCAACAAAAAAAATTGAAATTAAAATTAAAATTAAAATAAAAAACGATTAAAAATGCGAAATAATTAAATTCACCTGTGCCTAAGTGCACACACAATTCAATTCACAATTCGGGAGCGCACCTCACTCTACACTATCGAATTTCAAGGTTTCTTCCAATTCACTCAGCTAGTAGTGAGTCGGTGTCTCACTTGCTCCACTCGCTACTACTGCTGCACACGTCACGCTTCATTCACAAAAAAGTAGGCACTTAATTACAATTTATTTATATTGGAATTTTAATCGAAATTCGGCAAAAAATTAAATGTTATTGGGTGCGTAGTGGCCCGCATTGGCTTGTAGCGGCTAGCGGCAAAGTGGCAATCCAACCATAGATTGACCATTAGTCGACCTCACAGCGAGAGGCGCTACTTCACAGCTGATTGCTCCGAGCTACATACTAAAAACATTCGGCAATGCGGAAACAATGACAAACGTATTTGTCGCATTAATACTACTCATGATACTTCCTCCTGCCATCCGACCTGCCTCCTCACTGCATTCCTTCCACTCCACTTCCACAACTATTAACCGATCGGCTGATCGATCACCAGCAAACTAACAATAGAAATTGAGTGGCTGCGTCGAATATTATGTGTAACTACTCGGATCGAGGGTCGACCGAGTGCACCCGCCACAAACCACAAGCCAAGGCCTAAAGCACTACGTCTCACTGGCTGTCAGTGTCTGCGCGTACGAAGCTGAGGCTCAACTAATTGGATTTTGTCAACTAATCCGATTTGTTTATGTGTGTGACGCGCGAGTTACAATTCCATGTTTTGTGTCACACAATTTTCGAAAGACGAAATTGAATAATTCGTTCCAGTTTTATTCTTACAACAATTTATCTTTTTACTATATTTTTATATTTCTTTCACGTCGTTATGGTATTCGTAGTTTGTTTTCTTCCGAGTTTGACTTTAAGATGCATATGCATGCTCGTACTTTTGTAAAACGTTGTTTGGCAAATGGAACGAAAATTTGGTCCACGGGCAGACTGACCCAAATACGGAAAAGCATTCGCATTTCTGTTTTCTCTTTGTATTCTTTGTGGAAATATGTGGTAAATGATTTTCGAATAATATACATACATACATACATACATACATACATATATAATGCTTCAATTTATTTCCCAGTGGGTGTTATTTATTTTCCTTTTCTCCTTTTTTGTATTACGTTTTTTGCATAACTTTTTTATTGAAGTTCTTAACTAAAATTTTGTGTTATTACACACAAACGACATAATTTATTTTACATTAAGTTTATTTATTTATTTAATATTGTTTCTTTTATTAAATAAAACTTATCATTTCTAAATTAATATAATTGAAGTTAGACCATTACATTGTTATTATTTTCGTTCTCGTTTTCAGTGTTATTTTTATTGCTATTATTATTTATAGCTAAGTTTACAAACTTTTCTATTGTTATACCAAATATTATCGTCATTATCGTCATCATGTCTGCAGTTTCACATAGTTTTGAGAGTATAAAGGAAGAGCTGGTTTGGAAACAAGGTTAGAATGAAGAGAGCATTACTGTGTAAAATAATGTCACCGGATTGGGGCGATGTATTCTATACTTTTTTTGTGTTTTGAAACCGACTTTTTTTGTTTACATATTACTCGTACATAGATAAAATTTGGAGTAAAATTAAAGTATCGCCCAGAATTGTTGGCCGTGATCGATCTGTGTAACTTTCTTCTTTCTTTCTTTTAATGGCACAACAGCCCATAGAGGGCCTTGGTCGAGCTTTTCACAACCACTCATGTTGTGAATGTTTTATTTGTACATGAATGGAAGGGGACTAGAAGGTTTTATGCAGAATGCGAAAGGCGAAGTGAAAACCTTTTCGTAGACAATTCTTATCTGTTATAGAGTTGCTAAGAGGTGGTGGCTTTTTCTACTTTTTGATTTAGCTTGTGCCGAGATTTGAACCTCGGAAACTTTGTGTAGCAGGCCAACACACTACCAACTACGTCACAGGGACAACCGTGTAACTTTGTAATTGGAAATTATTTCTCATTTTATTCTCAACTACGCAGGTTCAAAAAGCTTATGCCTGTGATATTCACACCTCCGTAAAATAATTCCAGCAGGTATTCGTAGGCAATTAGCCTTTCTGTATACAGCAAAATATTCACTAAATAAAATCTAACACATATGGAAATGAGACTAACGTCAGCTAAAAACACGTATTCATTAATATGTTTCTTAGCAGAATCTAATAAGAAATATTATCTTTGGCACCTAAGAGGAAGAAAACTAACCCCTTTTCGGGAATTGATTATTTAAAAAGACCGCTTGAAGGAATAAGTTAGTGGGGCTAACTGACGTGAAGTTTGAGAGCGATCTTTCATTTAGTTTGTTAACAGTGCTCGTTTTTGTCAGTTTATCTCAAGCTTGTTTTGCGATTTTTATTCTGAATAAAATTATCGAACAAAGAACTTGTCTCGAATTTTTATTGCAAATGGAATTTCGTGTGCCGAATCGCTGAAAATGTTACAAAAGGCTTACAGTGAATCGACTTTGTCAGGTGCATATGGGTGGTATAGTGCATTCAAGAGCTATCGTGGTGTAGTGAAAGATTTGCCTTGCTCTGGTCGGTAATGTTGACTGTTTTCTTTGATTGTCGCGGTGGTGTGCACTCGGAATTATTGCCAGCAGGTCATACGGTAAATAAAGAATATTATCTGGGAGTTATGCTGCGTTTCAGAGAGCAAATTCGACAAATGAGGCCAAGTTTGTGGAGAGAACACTCATGGAATTTGCAGCAAGACAACAACTATCTCATAAGGCTATCATTGTGAACGAATTTCGGGCCAAAAACTCGACAGATATCAACGAATAACCACCGATATGGATCCGGATGACTTTTTTTTCTTTCCAAAACTTAAACTTAAACTTATCACTTATCCTTAAAAGACAATTTCCAAATGACAAGTAACATATTGTTGTTTCTTGCGAAAAAAAAGTTAGAAGCTCCTGAATGCAAATTTTGCATATGTATTCAAAATATTGCACTTATTAAGTCAACTGGACACAAGTCCTTACTTAATATAGTAATTAATCCTATTGGCGCTTATAATAGTAAAATATAAAGTGTTTATTCTCGTTTTACTTTTCTTGAGAGCCTAGGTAGGGCTTTTGGCTTTTTTTGAGCAGTTGTTGTTGCCGATAATTCTAGTTGAATGAGACGTCTCCACGACTGCTTCCTTGTGGGCTTCTATCAAGCGCCATTCCCCTTTAACTACACACATTAAACGTTGTTAATTAATGTCAAAAGGTAGTCTTAAATGTATTTTCAACTAGCTCTTTACTCTCAATAGGGGCATAATTTTTCGAGCATAAATCAGTCGTCACAAAAATTAACCAGCATAAAAATTAAATAACGATAATGCTAATACTAATCACAAACTAATTCGTTTTCCTTATCACTGAAAAGCACACAGTGATTCAAGGGCCACTATCGGCACTGCGTAGCCAAGAGGCTGCTACTACTTCCAAGCGATGCGGGATAATGCAAAATCATTGTTCAAAACTAAAATCAAATTTCAAAGAATCATATCATACTGTGGAGGTCCAACCATTGAGGATGCATGAGTATTTTCTTTTGAAAATACATTTGGTGTCAATCTGTACCTAGTGGCTGGGCTTATAAGTAAGGAATCTATTTTAAAATCTATTGAGCCATTATACATAAATGCACAAATACGTATGTAAGTATGTATTACATAACATATCATATCAGTTATTCGCTAAATAACTCGAACAACATGTAAATAAGAGCATGAAATTCTGATCTGAAACTTCCTTTTAACCCTGCATCAAGAATCACAATAATATTCAGAGAGTTTTTGTTGCCCTACATAATTTAACGAATATTTTAAATTCCAGCAAAGCCTTACGACCTTTAACTCACTCATTCACGCTACTCGCTACAAAAACACATACAGAAAATAAATTCAAAAATGAAAATGAAAACAAAAACAATAATTTACGTTATGTTAATTTACCAAAAGTTACTAAGTTTCTCACACCGCCGAAGATAAACATCTTCGTCGTCATCGGCAGCAGGAGCTAGACTGATAAAGGCTGGCGGTACGGCTTTAAAAATGCGGTATGTTGAGCGCAGCGCGCATGATTAAAATTTAGCTTTAATGGCAAATAAAAATAAAATAAATTCCAAAATAGAATAAACAAATTTGAAGTTAATTTTCTCACTGATTGCGATAGCACACAAATAAGCTTGTCGCCTTTCTGCGTAATACAAACAAACAATGA
Source organism: Palloptera scutellata (assembly GCA_958295655.1). NCBI lineage: Eukaryota > Metazoa > Arthropoda > Insecta > Diptera > Pallopteridae > Palloptera > Palloptera scutellata. The sequence continues at coordinate 68,153,645 of OY282452.1, forward strand.
AGCACAAACAGCTGCAACGACAACCAAAGCTACAACAATAAAAACAACAAAATGACTATTTGCATGTCAAACGACAACAAAAATGGCAAGCAAAATTGGCAATAAACTAACCGATGCAACCAGACCAGCAACAATAGCAAAATGAGACCGAATGGGAAATGCAACTTGTACCTCAACTATTTACACTGGAACACAGGTGCAAAATACATTTCAGAGACTTAAATGAAAAAGAGAGGTAAATTGACTCATGCTACGAATGAAAAATAATTAATGTTCTGACCAAAGAACAGAGGTTTGTTCCATTTGCGCCAGTTCTCATTTTCCTACTGCATGCGGTTCTAATACCTAACATGCATTTTGTTCAAAATCGAGTTTTTGATGGATTATGATTAAGAGTCTCCGCCTGCCAAAACTTACGTTTTTCAAATTTTACTAAATTACAATGTTTTGAAAACAATACTGGAGATATTGAAAAATGCATGTAAGAGCTCTTGCAATTAAAGCAGCGATGTGTATTTATGTATCAGATTTTTTAATTTTCTTTTTCTGAATCTATAATACCTGTTGCTTTGCTTTGTTTGTTGTGAAATTATTTCACAATCTGAAAACTTTTGTACAGCAAAACACAAAAATTATGAGTATACATGCACTTTGAAACTGTTAAAGCAAGTTTTTTAAAATCCGACTCCTAGATCTTAGTTTTTGACGAAACACAAAACGAAAAAGGAGAACACCGAAAACATGCTGTTTTAAATATTTTGTAGATGCAATTTCGGTGCAATCATAATCATAATGGGCATATTTTTAACAAAATTAAGTATGTCACATTTTTGCTGGTCTGTGTAAAAATTAAACAAAATTGTCATTTAGGGCCTTTTTGAATGATAATGACGATATGTAAGTTTGAGTCCTTGAACTATTCCGTGTATAACAAAATTTCAATAATAGAAAGAGCAAATTTTCGATTTTTAATTAAATAGACCTTTAGGTGAACTCATTCTACTCATTCATTTGATGGTGCTACAAAAGCAATAGCGATGTTTCTATATAAAACAGCACACTCATGTTGTGTGTGTTATGTTTTTGTACATGAATGGAAGGGACCTACAGTTTTATACCGAATCTGAGCTGTGAAGTGAAAAGCTTTTCTTAGCTTTTTTTTCCTCTTCTAGGTTTGCCATTGCCTGCCAAGAGGTGGTGCCGTTCGGAAATATTGTGTTTCTTTTTACTTTTTGATTTTGCTTGTGCCGAGATTTGAATCCCGGACACACTGTATAGCAAGCCAACGCACTACGAACTTCGCCCGGCGCTTTAGACCGTGGTTTTACTGAAAATTTTGATTGGCAAGCACCATGAAATTGTTGTTGTATCGCACAACGAGCACAAAGTGTTCGTGTTCGTCGAGGAAAATGTTCAATATATCCACGGCCTTAGGTAGCTAACAGTTGCACTGGCAACAGTAATAAGTATCTCATTAATGAAATGCAAAACGAGATATATGTGCTAATGATAATCATGATGATACGGGTAATGATAGTGGCTACAACTTCTCATAAAAAAGTCGATTTGGTGCCCACGCACAAAAAAATCTATCCAAGAAGATGAAGCATGTTATTTTATATGAAGTTTTGCGGCAATTAATGACAGAAACTACACACCAAAGCTAAGGAACATGACCATTATATCTGCAAAATCTTATATCGGTGCGAAGGCTATCGGCATATATTAAAACAAATGTCAGTTTATTTGAACCGAAGTATCACCAATTTATTCTATTCAATCGTAATCACCATTTACCAATCAGTAGAACGAACTGCTTTTGAAACTGATAGAGCCTGAAAAATGTATTCGTTCAGCTAGTTGATCTTAAAAAAGAATAAGGAATTAATCACTACCGGGATATGTGAAAATTTAAAGTACATACATACATATACATATACATAAGAAGTAGGTAGATATTTGCATTAACTAACTCAAAGTGTTTTTGAGAATAATGAAAAATATTTATAAATTCTAACGCTTGTGTTCCAGAAATGCTTTGCAAAATGTCACAACCAAATATCCTACGCAGATATTAGAAGTTCAACATTGAGTTAAATAAGGTTCCTGGTATCAACGGAATTGAGCTCAGCGATTCTGGAAGAGTCAAATATTACAAAGATACTACACAATATTGAACTACGAAATATTGAACGAAACAATTTGTTACAGGTTTTGAGTGGCAAACCCTGTTACACAAATAAAAAAACACATGGAACCTTTTGCTGCTCTGAACTTAGGCAACAACTTAGAACATGTTAAAATTTTAGTTGAACAGCCGTCGGCAACACAAAATCTAGACGTGTGTGGGTATGAGAAAGGTGGGACTGAAGAAATCAAAAAACATTTTTATGTAAACATTTTAATTTTATTTTTTTTGTATTCATTTTAAAGTTTTTTTCTAATTTGTCATTTCTAACGATTTCGCCATAAATTTAGTATCCTTTTTTATACATATTTATTTATATAGCATAATTACGTTATTTCTATGTATAAAATATAACTTAGAATAAATTGAAACTTAAAATTATTAAAATCTATAGAATGTGTGTGGCTGATCGCTGTGGTGTAGTTGGTATTGCGCTGGCCTGCTGCGCAGTGTCCGGCGTTCAAATCTCGGCACAGGCAAGTGCAAAAGTAGAGAGAACATTTTTTCTACACGGCACCACTTCTTAGCAGGCAATGGCAAACCTACAAGAGGAAAAAGTGCCTAAGAAGAGCTTTTCACAGTGGGCTGTTGTGCCATTAAAAGGAAGAAGAAGAAGAAGTTGTGGTCCAAGCACAATATACATATTTATATTTATATATTAACGAATCTTGAACATTCGATCTAAATGTAATTTGAAAATACAGCAAAGCGCCAATTAAAAAAGGAATGCAATCATTTCGCCACCCTTTTTCAATTTTCAAAACTTATTCACTTTCTTATAATTAATAAAAACTATTTGAAAACGAATTTAACGAAAGACCAATGCTAACTTAAATGTTAAATGTTTAAATTTAATTTCGCAGGAATGTAATTTGAAGGAATGTGTGAAGTGTCCCCACACTTCAAAACGGACAGAGACACGACAGAATGGTCGTGGAAACGAAGTAGAGGTTACTGTAATTATGAACTGTTTTTGTGCTTCACAATATTACTGGCGTAAAATTACGTTAAAACTAATGCTAAAATACCATTTTAAATGTAATTAATTGTATGTGTTTGTCGCTTTTTGTTTTGGAAATAATAATTCTAATTTACAAAGTGGATATATCCAACAGTCCCGGTGTGTCGTGCGGATGATGAAGCTGATGATGGTGTGGATGTGAATGATGGTGGTGATGATGGTGGTGCAGTAGCGCCAATGGACCACCACTGCCAGTACCGTCGGTCATACCGCGAGCACCGCCAACTGCGACGCTACTACTTCCCAGGCGACCCATGATCGCTGAAGATACAACCGTGGTAGCGGCAGCGGTGAGGGCGGACGAGCAGGTACTGCCTCCTGAATGCAGGTAGTTGCCTAATTGTGTGTGATGCTGCAAAGCTGGTGAATGTGATGGCAATGGCAATGAATGTGCTGATGACCTGCTGCCACCCGAGCCCGAAGAACCGGAAGCCGTCGGACTTGGTCTTCCGCTGTGGTGGCCATTTACGTAGCTATGTAGTATTCCGCCACTGCTGCCGTTGCCACCACCACCACCGCCGCTAGAGCCAACAGCGTCGTGTGTTTGGTTCATAATGCCGTTGTGCAGCGATACCGTAGCACTTTCTATGGAATTGGAAGGAGCGTTTCCAGCAACCGCTGAATTCGAGGAGGAGGAAGAAGAGGTATGTTGGTGATGTACAGCTTGCTGAAGTAAATGCTGAGTGTGATGTTGTTGCAGTTGATGCGTTAGCTGCGGCTGATCAGTTGGTGAGGAGATGATGTCTAAATGCGGTGTATGTTGCAGCTGAGTAGTGTGCTGTTGGTGATGATGATGATGAGAATGAGCATGGATCAGGGCTGTTGTTGTGGGGGGAGGTGAAGAAGATAGGCCCAGTGGAGCTGCTTCTGCTCCAGCTGAAATCGAGAGCGCAGACTGCTGACCATAGGCACTGGCCATTTCTCACATGTGGAGCGGCGCCATCGTTCGCATCGATTGCTGATGTTGATGTTGCTGCAGATCGGGTGAACTGTTTTGGTAATGCATCAGGTTACGTTGGTGTTCAGCAGCTGCTGCCGCTGCCGCCGCTGAGGCTTGCATACCGTCCGGAATATGGTACATGTTCATCAGATGACTTAAGTCTGATGTTTGCTGTGCATTCACATACTCTCGCTTCATAATGTGATTGTTATTGTTATTATTGGCATTGGCAGAAGCGGCGGGGTTTTGTTGTTGTTGTGCTGAACTGTGCATGGGGCTAGGTGACACGGGTTCCGATTTAATGCTAGAGTCGCTGGGGCTGTGGCTTTGACAGGACACTTGCGAGCCAGGTTGTCCGGTAAGGCCGTAGGGAGAGCCAGGAGCCTGCTGGACATTGCTATAGGGAGATCCTGGCTGTTGCAAACTGCCATAGGGTGACGTTTGTCCACCGGACACTGTGCTATACATTCCGTAGCCACTGCCTGCCGCCGGATTCATGTAGTTGAGGGACCCAGCCGCTGCTGCCGCTTGATGCATTTGGCCCATATCATAACGGTGGTAGTTACCCATGTACGCACTGTGTTGACTCTGATACGCAGCTGTCGAAGGATCGTGCATCATATATCCATTTGGCATGTAACCGTTGGGAGCGCTCATCTGATACATATCCCTATTCACGGCAGCTGCTTGCTGCGCAGCTGATATGGAAGTCGTCGTCGTATTTCGCGACGACGATGTATTCTGCTCTGAGGGCTGCAGCAGCGACCCAACGCCAAGTGGATATTTTTCCTTAGTTTTGGTGAGGGTCTTTGTTTTGCGACGTGGACGATATTTGTAATCAGGATGCTCCTTCATATGCACGGCACGCAAACGTTTCGCTTCATCGATGAAGGGTCGCTTTTCAGTCTCTGACAGATCCTTCCATTGCGCCCCTAGGCGTTTAGAAATTTCTGAATTATGCATCTTTGGGTTATCGGATGCCATCTTCCGTCTTTGACCGCGAGACCATACCATAAAGGCGTTCATTGGCCGCTTCACACGATCTGCGTTTTGTTGATTTTTGTTGGCGGTCGACGAATTATTATTGTTAACACTGAGACTTCCATTATTGTTGCCAGAACCAACACCGCCGCCACCACTTCCAATAGGTGTTCCCATGCCCTGATGATGATGCGACGGCCCGTGATGATGTGATTGCCCAGGAGAGGTCATATGGTGACTGCCGATACTAGACTGAGTCGGACTCAGATCACTCGAGCTATGCAACGGTGAACCGTGCTGCTGCAGACCACCAGATGTGCCGTTCAAGGTGTTGGCCATGCTTGATTGCAGTGAACTAAGTGCACTACTGGTGCCATTACCGGATACACTTGAAGAACCACTTTGCGCATTGGAACTGAGATGCGAGGTCATATGATGATGGTGATGATTGGACAAGTGCGATTGTGTCAAATGTGACTGACCGAGATTCATAATCGGGCCAATTGCGCTATAAGGCGAGGCAGCGTGACTGTGTAAAGCTGCCGAGGCATGATGTGGTGGCATAGTTGCATGCAGAATGCCACCTTTCAAGTCAGATTCCATTGTAAGCATTTTGAGGGGAACTGCTTTTATTATTACTGAAATGCTTTTCTATTTTAAAGTCACTCTATTATTTTACTTTTTTACGAATCGTTTTAACCAGTTTGCTAGTTTTTTAAAACTTTTGGTAAATTTTGCTTTTTAATTTGAATCTTTGTTGAAACCATTTTAATGATGTGGGACAATTTGCATATTTTTTGCAGAACGGGCACTTGTTATTTTTAGTTTTCTCTTGTTTGCTTTGTTTTCGTTTTAGTTTTCTTACTTTTATTTTCCACACTGATTTGAGATTTTGCACTTTGTAGAATTTTATTCTTAATATTGGGCTCAGGTTTTCTTTTTTATAAGTTTCACATTTTATTGTTGTTTTTGCTATTGCAGATGGATTTTTTTGCTTTGAGAAACAATCGAAACTAAAACTACCTGTGATGCATAGCAATGTGATGCACGCGTGACAAGAAACGATACGGTTAGTTATTAAGACGCGGTCGACAGTCGCGATATTCGCGCCGTGATAATAGTTAGCGGTAATAACGCAGGTAGTTGACAGTGTCAGGCAGACAGGCGAAAACGATAACACGACAGCAATCTCCAAATTACAAAACACAAATGATTTTTTCAACATTCGGATTTTACGAAAATCTGTAAATCATCATCCTTAATGACGATAACAGCAATGAGAATGACGACAACGACGACAGCGGCTATGATAAAAGCTCTTGGCACTGCATTTTCTTCTTCTTCTTCTTCTTGTTCTTTTAGATGAACACGAAACGAAAGCACGGATGCACGAAAGACCGAAGGTGCAGAGACATAAAAATGTAGAGCGGAACGAATCTTATGGTTTGGTTTTTTCAGTTTTGAAACAAACTGAATACAAAATATTTACTCTGACAACGAAAATTTCTCGAGGAGCGACGCGAAAATACCTCCACACAGTACTGAATTGAGCACCTTTCTGTCGTTAGCCAACTAGCGTGAAACCTGTTCGAGGTGCTCTAGCGCAATGCTACACTCTCAGCGTCGCAATTGAAGTGTATTTCCATCTCTGAGGTAGTGGTGGTGGTGACAATCTGTCTCATGCACCACGAGGTGTCGGCTGTATAGCGACACTAGTCGCACACATTGCCGCAAATAAGCAAAGCCACTAAAGTTGGAGAGAGTGAAACAAATAAAGAAAATGGGTATATGAAACGAACGACTTGTGTCACGAGTATTCACACATGCACACACAGATGCAATGCTGTATGTGTGAATCTGTGTGTTAATTTTGTTCGTAGTAATTTCATTTACAGCGCTCTACGTTTTATCACTAGTTTGTTTGGATATGTGTGCTTGTGTATCTATGTTTGAGTATGAGTTCGTGGTTGGCAACAACAACAACAGCAACAACAGCAACCACGCGAGGTATACAACGAAATAAATCAAATTTTCTTGCCTGTTCCATGTGTCTGTGGGCCGGATTTTGCGCAGTACAACATGCAGCATGAGACAATTCAACCAATCGTGGAAGCGACTGGCGAGGAGGGATTACTTTGCTGTGTTGTTCGGGTAGATGGTGTGCTGACTCTTTCTTGCCTGCTCGCGCTCAATTGCTGCACGTACGAGCTGCAACAGCGGCGGCGGCAGCAGGGATGACAATCCATTGTCGTTGTAGACAGGGTGCCGGCAGTAAGTACAGTAATCTTCTCATAGCATATTTAAAAATCGATTGCAAAGAAGGTGAAGCTGAAGTTTAAAAATTAAAGCAATCGGTGTACGACGGGCGTTATAAGGACAACAGCAACAGCAACAGCAGCGATACGCATATTGCTATAAAAACTATACTTGCAAGTACATACATTGCTACATACACACATATTTTAATACATACATGTTCATGTACACGTGTATGTATTTCAGAAATGTTATAGCACAAATTGGCGATGTTGTCACATTTCGCAGAACGTTACCGAATGCGAACGAACATGCAAGGTGAAAGACAAAGAAGGCGGTGGAGCGGGCGCCCGGCTGGTCGTTTGGTCTACAAGAATGGATGGCAGCGCAGGAATGTTTCTACACCATATCGTGTTATTACAGGACAAAATGCGTGATTTAATGCTGCGGAATGTTTGCGCTTTAAGAACTGCTACGGACATAAATACACACATAAATATGTTTGTATGTACACACCGTCATACGAAATCCAGCATTTTCTTCAGTAACTACATCGTATTGGAAGAAGCTTAAAATAGGATTATACCATATTTACATATGCAAGAAAAAGAAAACAAACCACTAAATAACACCACGAACTAATAAAGAAAATCGACAAACTCATACTTAAAAGGTAACCTAATGAAATTACTACTTTGACCCTTGGGTCAATGCTGGCCTGTGCACTAACTATTTGTATCAACAGGTAAAAACAATTATTCAATAAGTTTCAAAGCTGCAATTTTATGCACTATCGATTACTAAAAAAGCGAAAAACATGTCCACTTGTTAGCGCCGACTAAATAGTCAACAATCAACAATGCTGTTGATAGAAAGATTTTTCACCTTCGATACACGAGTGCACTGATATGGACAGTGCTTGTATGTGTGAATGTGTATCAAACAAATGGCAACCTTTAGTACTAGCTATCATGTGATTTGCAGTTACTTTGCGCCACTCGCTGCTGCATTTGCAGACTCTATTTTTTATTGTCTTCTGCTACCAAATTGTTGTCTGCACTTTTGACGTAATAATTTCATACAGAATCTGAATCTGAATCAAACAAAGCGTCTGCACATTGCAATGTCATAGACAGACAAACATAGACATAAACGCAAACGCATACGCATATACATACATATGCATGTACATACATATATGTATCTATGAATATATTCATTCACACAATCACACAAATATACTGGAATTTTGAATGCAGAGACGACGATGATTATTACATTTCGATGGCATTTTGCTGTTTTGACTCTTTTGACTTTCGTGCAATTGTTTATCATAACCCCAACAATAGAAAACAGTACCATAACAATAACAATTCGAATACTATCACAAATACGACACACTTACCGATTCGGCTATAGACTCGTATGTGGCAAGTGGCACCAGCAGCTGGAAGAACGGTGCCAGTAGTGTAACGCCTTTCTGCCAGACTTCCTGCTTTCCTGGAACAGGGCCAATGACGACGAATCAACTGCAATATACCAAAATAAGAACATTTATTGTACATAATTGTGAGCGAGCAACATCAAAGTAGGCAATCGAGTCCGAGCGTGCGAAGAAACAAGGCGACAAAACGTCTTAGGGCGAGGGAGGTACTATAGGTACTATCAATTTTTCCCCTCTAGTCCAAAAACTGCTATCTGCTGTTGTTGTTGTCGACGCAGATTGTCTCTACACTTACATTTTCTACATGTATGTACATATGTATATTATCCACCAGCAGAAGTAAAGTTCCCAGATTGAAAAGAAACAAAGTCAAGGTCATTGCAAAGAGTTTAATTGTTCACACAAAGGAAGAAAAAACAAACTTTGAACAAAAAATACATAAAAAACAACACAAAAATACACTAAAGAAAAAAGTGGAAAAAATAAACGACTGGGCCGGGAATTGCGTCTGGAATTGAGAGTCGGAGAGGAGAGGTGACTGGCTAAGTAAGTGAAGGAGTGAGCGAGCGCACACTGCATTATAATCACATGAAAGAGGAAGTAAAGGCATTAATTCATAAAAATACATGAATAAATAAATAAACAAATAGTAACAAAAGAAGCGAAGTTCAAACAAAATAAACTTACTTGCCACAAAATGCGAATAATGGTCGATTGGAAAAAAATGTTTAAACAATCACACACATTGATATACATATTTACACATGCAAGTATGTATGTGTGTATGTATGTATGTATATGCAATCAGAAAAGAAATAAAAGAAAAACTCTCAAAAGCGAGCGGCACCAAACAGCAACCAGCACAATTGCCAGCCAGTAACACCAGCAACACCATCATCATTACCACCACTAGTAACGCGGCAGCAACAACGACTACGACATTGCCAACAATATCAAAAGAAAAGAACAAACGAATTGAAAATGGCACAAAAACCAAAAGAATTGAATGAGTGAAACTGAATGCTGCTGCTGAATGAAATGGAATTGAACTGAACTGAATCGAATCGAATTCAATTGAATTGAAAATTGAAGAGCAGAGCAAAAATGATTTGAATTAGCAAGCACCACCATCAGCGCTTGAATGGCAAACGTTTGATGTAAAAATGTAAAAAGAGAGAAAAGTAATAACCATTAAACAATTAGCAAAAAAAAAAAACAACAACAGAAACCGAAAACAAACAAAACAATCTCATCATTATCGTCATCATAGTGCAATACAGTTCGCAGATACTACATATTCCTACTCCGCCTCTGCCCTTCGAATGCGGCTGCAAATGACGGGCGCAAATCATGCAATACAGATGCCGTTGTCACTGTCTTTTTTTCATTTCAGAGGAAGCAACAGGTTTATTTGAAATTATATTTTACGTGACTAAAGAGTAAATGAGCGAGAGAGAAAGAGAGACAGAAAGGAAGCGTTTTCAAAATTTCATAACTTTTTTGGCATGATTTTCTTTTGTGTTCTGAAGGATGAAAAGCTAGATTAATAAAGTGAAGAACTTTTTTGGTTTGTAATTTTTGTGCTGTGGTCGCCGGAGTGTAGTTGGTCTTGACTGGTCTATGTTCCATCCTATAGTTTTCTGAATGAAAGCTATTCTTAGGAAATTTTTCCTGCTGGAAGTTTCCGATTGCTAGCCAAGAGAAAAAATTGATGAAAATGTAAAATTTAAAGGTTTTGTAATACTAACAAATGCTTCACTGGCTGAGCTCAAAATGTGGAATGCGAAAAATAGCAACTCTGAAATATGACAATTTAATGTTTTAGCGCGAAATTACAGTGTTCGTCATAAAAACGCAAAACATGGAAAAGTAAGCGAAAACAAATGGTAATATAAATTCACCAAATTCCTTAAATAATATTTTTAATATATTTTAATATATAATAATATATTTAATAAGAAAGAAGCACACATCGGCAGCAAATGAAAACGAGAGTTTGGAGATAGCTGACAGCGAAGATGAATCGATTCAAATAAATAAAACTAAATATATATAAATATATTTATTTCGTATTACTTCAGCGATTCGAAAATTGTAAATTATTGTTATTGTTTTGTTTATGGTTTCTCCTTCTTCCTTGTTTAAATGAATGAATAGTGTTTTATATATTGAATTGACAAAAAGTTTTTAATAAAGTTATTTATTCCATATAAACAAATTGATACATTTTTGTAAATATTGGTACAAACTAAAATGAGTAAGTGGGGACCGTGTATTCTACATACGAGTACATATGCATTTCCATTTTGCATTATGTGGCTGTTCACACTGTGCTAAGTTTTCATTTTATCAAAGCGAACACTGACATAATTATAACATTACCCATTTTTATGGAAATCTATAGAAATTCCTAATATACTTTAATGTGCCAGAGCACATTTAGATAATATGCTTTGGTAGGAAACTGGTCACCATGGTATCGTAAGTGGCTGAGGCTGTCGATGATCTAAGTAGTAAATATAGGTTCATCGGCTATGCCTGAACCTCACTGATATCGATAGTTGTGGGGTGCGCAAGAAACAATTAGTATTGGGAACATATTTTTGGCCTTAGAGAACATAAAGAGAAGATCGTTCTTCTCACACAAATAAACACAAGTAAAATTTTATTGCAAAATTTATTTGGAAATGCAAATTATTTTTAAATTTCATTGTTGGTTCAATTTAAAGCAGAAACTTGAATTTCACTTTCGATTTTCTTTTTCTTTGAATTTCCGAGTTCCTTTTCAAATACAATATATAAAGTTTTTCCCAACTTCACAATAATATTGAAATGCTTTTGACCTACATTTGACATTTTGTTATCGTAATTTAATAGAAAATTTCACAGAAAAGGAAATCGTAGTCGTTTAACATGTTTCTTCTTTTTCATTTATTCACAACTCTCGCTTGCTCTCTCTCTCTCTCTTTCTCTATCTCTCTTACCTCTCTTTTAGTTGCAAATGGGGTACATGAAAAAAAAGCTGAAATATATTTGCATCCAATGAATTTGCGCGCATGAAACGCCGTCATCCTACGGTACGTCACGTTGCCACAAACTACATGCCACCGCCGCAATCTAAAGTGCTACAAAAAAGTGTCATTGAACTTTTGAGTTTAAGTTTTTTGTTTTGTTTGCTGTTGTTGGTGTATGCATATAATAGAAAAAAAAACCGAAAAACATTAACAATAGCAACAAAAACGGAGCTAGAGTTACTAGACGCCGCCATTGCTGCTGCACTGTTGTCATCGTCGCCTCCACCAATTCTTCTGCCACTGAAGCGTTTTGTCCATTTCAACTTTTCATATTGGCATGAACAGTGCCTCACGAGAGGGGCAAAGAAGGGGGATTGAATCGCTCTGATGGGGGCCGCTAAGTACGTGTCGTCGTCGTCATTGCTGTGTTGTTATTGTAGCTGTTGTTGCTGCTGCCGACGTCCAGTGCGGCCTTTGTTTCGTAATACAATAGCTTCGGTTTGCCAAGTCCTTTTGTACTTGCGAATTTCGAGCAGATTCCGTTCTATTGAAAGTCGGTTGGTCGGTCGTTTGGTCGCTTGGTTGCTTGTTGTTCTCTCATTGCATTTGCAAAGTGTGTGCCTTTTGTTTGTCATTGTAGTTGCAAATATGTAGTACAAATACTATTATACGTAAATATCTGTATATGTATGTACATATGTGTGAGTGTGTGTGTGAGTGGAGCAGCCACCAAAAAGAAAATGATAGACGAACATCTCTGCCTCCAAACATTCAAAGGAAGGAGGGACGAAGAAAAAATCCATACATGTTCATGTATGGGTGTATGTGTATGTATGTGTATGTATATGTGTGTGTGTGTGTGTGTGTGTATGTGTGTGTGTGTGTGTGTGTGCGTGTGTGTGTGTGTGTATACCCGCATGTTCATTCGCATGAATGAATATTCGAATGTATGTGTGTCTGTTATTTGTCTATTCCAAAGTATCCATGTCCCAGTGACTGATTGTCCTAGTTGTGCAACGAAAACAGTCGCTGCTGTCTCGCTGGCTGTACTCCCACATTGTTTCCATATTCGCTATAGAAAATATTTCCAAATTCAAGTTCGATTCTTATTTTTGTTATTGTTTTTGTTTTGGTTTGTGTATTGTTGTACGAATTCTACTTTTTTTTATTGTTGGGGCTTCATTTCAAAGCAAAGCGGACCGTTATACTATTGTTGTTATGACACAATAGCAACAACAACAACTGAAATGGAAAGCACTTACTTATGTATTTTGCATATGAAATGCTGCGCCTGAGCGAATGAAAATTTTTGGAAAAAGAAATGAATTGTTGTTTATAGTAATAGTGATTGCAGCAACATGTTCTAGGTGGATCGTTGTAAATAACACTCTAACTCTGCATGAGGGACGACACTACCTAAAACGTGTTAAATGTTGAAACTTTGCGTTTTTCGTTTGTGGCGTTGTTGTTGCTGGCATAAATGCACTCAGCATTCTACTGAATACTGAATACTGAATACTGAACACTGAACCCTTTTTCCCTCATGATATTAGCAACTTTTATGGCCAAAGTCAAAGTTTTTGATCCGCATACACACAAACAACAGCAACAACAAACTGTTACACTTTCGCTCCTAAGCCAGTTGAAAAAGCGAAAAGTAAATTTATTTTTTTTACATACATACATTAGGTCGTCTCGCTTTGAAGGTTCCCCAAACCTCAAAAATTCGGTTGAATCAGGTAACTTTTGGCCAAGTAATATGTAGTAACTGAAACAGTTATATATTTTTTAGTTTCAATTCGAATGAAGAGATGTATGGCTCGTTGGATAAGTATTTTATTGATTGACAGTACTGCCTTGGAGATAAAAATTATTTGGCTCAATTGGCGAAATAATACAAATTTCCATAGAAACAAAAAAAAAATACTTATCTCTTAAATATGTATCTTGTGCAAATTTTTTCAAATTGATTTGGCAACACTTTTGATTTTTCTTTCATTTATTGTATGAAATTAAGAAAAACTATTTTAACTATTTAAAAAACTATTTTTTAGATAGATAAAGCTACGAATTGTTTGTGCAAACACGCTTTGAATTTTGGCTAAAAAACGATGTTGTCCGTGTTAAACTCTCACACTGGCATCCGTGAAGTTTCGGGTTTGATCCCAGTCTTAGTCTGGGATTCTCTTTCTATCTCATAACCTTCTTACATTCCTACCGATATGCGGTAAATGAGAATTACAAGAAAGTGTACAAGTATACTTCTTGGCAGGCAATGGCAAATTCACCAAGTGATAGAAAATTGCCAGCCCGGGCTCTAAGTGTCTCCTACCTACTTACCCTGGCTTTAGTCTAAAGCTTAAAAGTTAGTTTATGTGAATTAAGTGCTTTTTGCACAATATGAAAAGTGATATAAGCTAATTTATACCCCGATAAATGAAATTTTAATTTGCAGAAAGTGACAACGCTATTTTGTGAATCAAGTTTAGTCGTTGTGATCACAGTCCAATCCCATAATAAAAAA